>OY728148.1:2125189653-2126439653 GCA_963277665.1 Viscum album | reverse complement strand
AAGTTGATCGCTGAATATACATCAAAGTGCCTGGTGTGTCAGCAAGTGAAGGCAAAGAGGAAAAACTCTAAGGGGGTGATGCAACCATTGCCCATACCAGATGGAAATGGGAGAACATCATCATGGACTTTTTCACCGGACATCCAAGAACATCCAAAGGAAACAATTCAATCTGGGTTGTTGTGGATCGTCTTACAAAGACTGCACACTTCATTTCTATTCGTGAGGATTTATCTTTGGATCAAATGGCATGGATATATATTAGGGAAGTGGTAAGGTTTCATGGAGTACAACTATCTATTTTGTCTGACCGAGATCCATGATTCACCTCTATGTTTTGGAAGAGTCTTCAACATGCTTTGAATACTGAACTAAACTTTAGTATTGTCTATCATCCTCAAACTGATGGCCAATCCGAGCAGACTATCCAAACACTTGAGGAAATGTTGAGAGCATGCTCAATGGACTTTAAAGGAGGATGGGATCAACATCTTCCTCTGGTTGAGTTCTCTTATAATAACAGTTTCCACTCGAGCATCCAAATGGCACCATATGTAGCCCTGTATGGGAAATGGTGCAGAACTCTGGCATGTTGGGATGAGGTCGGTGAACATAAGCTGCTTGGACTAGAAATGGTCAAGGAAATGGTGGAGAAGGTGAAAACCATTCAGCATCATATCAAGGCAGCCTAGAGGCGACAGAAGAGTTATGGAGATAATTGTCGACGAGACCTTGAGTTTAAAGTTGGATACATGGTGTTTCTACACATATCTTCATAGAATAAGGTCATGAGGTTTGGAAGGAAAGTAAAGTTAAGCCCAAGGCACATCGACCACTTCGAGATTCTTGATCGTGTAGGGGTGATGGCATATCTACTAGCACTTCCGCCTACTATGGCCAAATTACATGATTTCTTTCATGTATCCCTCTTAAGGAAGTACATACCAGACCCTTCACATGTACTCTTTTCTGAGGTGGTACAATTGGAAGAAGATCTTTCTTATGAGGAGCAACCAGTGAAGAACATTGATCGTAGAGAAAATGTTCTACGAAATAATACAATGCCCCTTGTCAAGGTGTTTTGGAGAAACCACAAGTTTGAAGAAGCAACTTGTGAATCAGAGGAAAAGATGAAGCTGAGTTACCCACATCTGTTTTAGTGTTGGAAATGGAAAATTTCAAGGGAGAAATTTCTTAAGGGGGGAATATTGTAACGACCCAAAGTTTCATTAATAGAAAATCCCTCTTGATCTTGTTAAATGTCTCTTTATGCAAAATATTTTTATAATATGTCAACTTCTTTGGTTTTATGTTAAGAATTTTCAACGTTGTTAATATAGCTGTTGAACATTGATCACATGATAAGTATAAATATAGGACTTTAACAAATCCAATTTACTCAGAAAAAGGAAGCGATGGCCTCATCCAGTAGAATTTCTCCATACGAAGCCCATTTGTCGGAGCTCGGAAAAGAGGTGGCGTCTTTGGGTTTGGCCCTTGACCAAGCCCAAGCTAAGCTTCATCATGTCAATCTCGAACGTGACCGTCTGTGGGAAAAGTAGAAGTTGATAGGGATTACCACTCGAGAGATGTTCTCCGAGCCACCCCAAGAGTCTGTTAGCATCATACATCTTACCCTTAGGTATTATGTGGCTATTTTAAGGTGTTATGTAACAAATAAGTAGTAATATGTTCATCTACATTATTTTTTTATATAATAATGAATATAATTTCTAGTCATTTTTGATACATTGTAAATAGTTTTTTAAGTACAAATGGTGTTTATAGTTATTATTTAATTAAGAAATCTATTTTATTAAATTAAGAGATTTCCGAATTAAATCATATTTTAATAAAAGAATAATAATACTATTAATTTAATTTTAATTAAATATAAATGATCTTATAATTTTATGAATGCAATTAGAATTTTTAGTAAGGTTTGAAATCCATTTTTGTCAAAACCCGTGAATTTTCGATAAATGTCAGTTTTTATTTTAAAAGTGACAATTAACATATTTATAAAATTATTTAGATAAAATAAATATTATTTCTAGAATAAGGACGTTGAAATTATCCAATGGTGAATTTTTTATAATTTTCTGAGACAGTCAAATATTGGGTAAAAATGAAATACCGTTTAAATATATAATGTGTTGTATGACATCAGAATGACCCAATAGTGATGTAATAAAATACTATAATCCTTATGTTTGGACAATATATGTTTTAACATTAAAATAATGTGATTTTGGGTTTGTTTGACTTAATTTTCAAAGAATTAATGGACCCCTCAAGACTTATTCAACACCTTGCCCTTTTAAATAAATTTCAATGGAGTGTGACTCACCTCCACAAAAGAAACCATAATATATTATGATGTTTGGACTTTGTCCTTATAAAATATTTTTTTCCTCTTCCCTTTTCCAAAAACCATGGGAAAAAACCATGGGATGGTTTGGGGTTTGGATTAATTTAATATAAGGGGTCCCAAACCTAAATAATAAAGAATTCCCTCACCTTTCCAATATAAACCCACCCAAGATCCCACTTCCTCCTCTGTAAAAACCTCTGGAGTTCGTCCAACCTCTCCCATAATCTCTCTATAATCCTCCCAAGGTTCCCCAATCTCTCAAGAAGCCTCTCACAAGCCTCTCTCTAGCCATTGGAAGCACACTTCCAAGTAAGGGTTCTTCTTCCTTTCTCATTTTTGTCAATTTTATTTAAGTTTTTTGTCCCTTTTAATTTAAATTATGAATGTTGGGTTATGGTTTCTAACCTCCCCCATACTTCCCTCTTATTGTTTGAATGATTGGAGACCACTTTCTCTCTCATTAAATGCCTCCCATGTACAGCTGTTACATAACCGAAATTCTGAAAGGAACTTCTCTCTCTTCTTTTACATTAAAGCAATAATTTTGTATCATGGATACAAATTCCATTAAAATTTTTGGGACATGTATCGATATGGCCTAAATACGTTCCATTACATTTAAATATTTTGAGGAACCCCTTTCTCTCTCATCAACTATTTTTATGAATTCTTATGTCACGTCGTTACGCTGCCGAAATCGCACCGATTTTCTAAGCCAATGCCATTGTGTAGTGAATATCATTCCCATTTCTCCATCAAGGGTATTCACCATAATGCACCTTTACATATTGATTACAAAGTTTCATGTATTAATTCCACATTCCTTTATCGTGGAATAAATGATTATGTTTTATGAATCCGTGTTTTATGATCCATGTGGCACACTTATGCATGAAATGAAATTTTTAAGAAGGGTGCGCCCTTATAGCGCTCCAATGCATTGGGTAAAGTATAGTATCATGATACTACATGTGCAATGAGTGTTGACTCATGATAATTCAAGTGCAATTAGGGTTTACTCATGCTTTATGTGCAATGAGGATTTACTCATGCTCCATGTGCAATGAGCCTTGGCTCATGCTAATTCCATGGTAAGTGTTGTTGCCACATTTCCATGTTATGATTATCATGATTTTTCATGCCTTTATGTTCGTGTATCTTTTATGCTCTATTTATATTCCCATTGTCTAACATGTATTTTACTCCTCATGTTATTCCATGTGTACTCCCTTATTGGGCTTTATAGCTCACCCTTTTCTTATGCATGTCCCGAGGTTATCCCATGCAATGCTAAGTACTAGGGAATGTAGTGGTCATATAAAGGAAGTTTTAAATAAACATGTTGTATTTCATGTTTTAATTTTTATTTAATGATCCTAAGCCCCAAAGACACTAAACCTATCGATATTCTTGTTGCATCAAGTGATGTTTTGTGTAATAAATCATGTTTAAGTTTGTAATAAAAGGAGGGTTGTCATAAGAGGGATGTATTGTATTGTGGTTATTTCACACACATATATTTGGGATATAGATTCATATGTACTACTATATTTATAATATGTATAGTTTGCGGTGTCTTAAGGATCCTTACTCAGTGTATGGGCTTTAGTTTATTGATGTATAATACCAAACATTTGATACACATTATGTGGAATATGGTGGCTCTCAAAAACTACATGGTAAATTTTCGTTATGTGGATGTGGTGGTGGTGTGCTTCTTGAGGTGTTGGTTGGATTTCTTCACCCATGTGACTTTGGGATATCCTTTTTGGAGACAGATGTTCAGGACATGAAATGTTGGGGAAAAGTGGAAAACCAGTGGGAAAGTGGTAGTAGCGTACCATTAATATTATTTATTATATTTTATTATCTTGTTGGGATACTTGGTGTGAGTATACATGGTGAGTCTAGAAATGCAGAATACATGTTTAGGCAATGAGTTAGTTTCACTTTTCTTTCACTGTTCTTTTTTATGATTTCTTTAATTTTTCATGAGAGGCTCCAGGGAGTATCCTACCAAGCATACTATTATAATATAACTAGGTTATATAAAATATTTTTGAAGTAACATATATTAGGTTGGAGATCAGGCTTATTACTACTTGTTTGGGTTTTTATAAGAGCTATTCTAGCTTCATAGTAGCTACCGTTTAACTTTATTTTGTTTCTTTTAGTTTTTCCATTTTTGATGTAGTAGTCTTCTATTGACATTTCATATCTTTACATGGATTTTATTTTATATTTCAGTGTGAGTAGAAGTTTGTTTGTTTATGCCTTCCCTCTATATTATTAATGGGATCAGGGTAATTCATCTTATATGTGTGTTTATTATACCCTCGGTGCTAGTCCCCATCTTGGGTCCTACTAGAGGCAGAAATGAGGGGTTATTAACTCTCTTCTGACATACCCATCCCCGAAAGGGTAAAAATTGAATGTAAGGGGTCATGACAGAATAGTATTAGAGTTTTTTATGAGGGAATGGACGGAATTTATAGTTAGGCATGTGTGAGGTTTCATGGGTTGGAAGGGAAACAATTTTACCTATTTTTAGAAAGTGTTGTGAACAGAGGGTGTAGGCTGAGACATGGGTATTTGGATCCCACTATGATCTAATTAATGGACCATTAAGCTTATAGTGGATACTAAATGATGTGATACTAGTTTCAATGTAAATTATTACGAAAGGATTATGAATCATTATTCGTTGTGCTTGTTTCTAATGGGTAGTCCTTGAAATAGTATAACATAAAATGAATAAAAGAAAATAATTAATTAATGTTAAATTCTTCTATATTCCTTGTTTATGAGCTATAAATATTTTTAATTTTTCAGGTATGGGTAAATATTATGTACTCATTAGGTTCATGCAAATGATGTCGAACTAGTTGTTCCAGCAGATCACCGTATAGTAGAAGTTGCTGACAACAACATTTAAAAAATGAAACTATGATAATTTTAGCATTACAATATGCTAAATAGTGAGGGCTACATTTTGGATGTAGTAATAGAATAATATTTTTAGGTGGTTTAGATATCATTCTGTTCTATATGTGCATGCACGGAGCACAAGGTATCATTGGTTGTGATGATGTTGTGCGGGGAAATGAGGAAGTGGTGGATCATGTTCCTTGGAGATCAAGAGGAGTCGTTATTCTCATTGATGATGTTTCGAGAACAGTTAATAACTGAAATTATTTATTTGACCATGAAGGTAGACTGTCTCTAAGAGTTTCATACACTTTGGTAGAGGAGATCCACTATGTGGGAGTTTGGTTCCATTCTATGATCCTTTTCCAATATGCCTCATACCTATTTCCAAATGTGGTGCCCAAATAGTAGCATTTTGAGAATGATTTGTATATAGAGATCCAACACTAGGTCACCCCATTTATGGTGGAGATGTATCTCACTATGCTGTAGAGAGAATAGGTCATCAAGAGGATGGTATCCCGAATCAGATCCTCATGATAGGGGAGTCTTCAAAATTCATCCTGAAGAATTGCATTAGTCTGGGGTTCCTGGATTGTAGGGAAGAAGAGTATTTGTTCGCCCAAGGGTCATTCCCAGACCTCAGTGTCTTGTTCCTATAGGGGAAGAGGATATCATGCCTTTGTATAGGGAACCGATTCATGTTTTTTTATGGAGAATTAGGTCATCTGCAGCATGTGTTCCCAATCATTCTAAGTAGTCAGCATGTCCTGGGTGTTCCCCTCCAAGATCCTCCATTGATATAGTTCTAGAGGTGGTAGAAGAAGTATTTTTCACCATATTTGGATTAATATAGAGAATATGGGGGTATGTTGGGGACACGTAAAGGGGATCCCCATCCTCAGATAGAAGAGCGCATCCCTGGAGGTCGTCATCAGAATATTCTGAGCGGTCATTGAGTAGGACGTGTTCAACATCATTCGTTTGCATTGCAAGTTCCGGGTGAGCTAGACATCGTACAAGGTTATGTTTTCTTGTATTATAATAGGGTTCATGCATTTTTTGATTCGGTATTGACATACGTTTTCATATCACATTCCATATACCATGCATTGGGACATGAGGTAGAGAGGATTCATGTCAACTTGGCATTGACTACACCAGTTAGTGGTTGAGATATCTTGTTTGAAGTATGTATAGACCATGAGATGGTGCTAGGGAAGAACCGTTATTAGGGATATTTAATATGTTTATAGACACAACAATATAATTTCATCCTCGAAATGTTTTTGTAGTATTTAGTACAAGATATCATGGATTTCTTTATCCGGTCGGTCATGTTATTTCATTCTAATGGAGATCCAGTAGTGTTTGCTGGCGAGAAAGACCCTTAGATAGGATAGAGGCCTGTTTCTTCATTATAATCAATTATGGATGAGTGAATGATGCTTTTTTAGAAGATCAATAGTCAGTGTTTCCATGGGTCATGTACGAGTACCCTGATGTATTTATTATTGTTTTTGTAGCCTTACACCCTCTACAAGAGATAGTGTTTAAGATTGAGCTCCAATGGCGCTTGTCTCCTATCTCGATGCCTCGGTATATGATGATGCCTTTTGAGTTTCTAGGGATGCATATAAATATCTATGGTCTATTACCATGAGGGGTTTTTATTGATTGTGTCACCATGGGGTGCCCCAGTTTTGTTCATGAATTATGTTGATGGAAGTTTGTAGATTCTTTTTGATTATCATCACTTAAATAAATTGAAAGTGATGAACCACTGTCCTATTCCATGGATTTTTGATTTTTCCAATCAAATTATGGGTTTAGGTTGGTTCACAAATACTGATTTTGTTTCAAATATCATAAGATGTGTGTGATGGATGAGGATATCTGGAAGACTATGTTTTCATGTCATTATGGACATTACAAGTTCATGGTGATGACGTTCGGTGTGAAGAATTATTAATCTATGTTCATGGGGTTGATGAATGCAGTCTTCCATGAGTTCCTAGATATATTCATTGTGATTTTCATCAATGAAATCCTTGTGTACTCCATGTCTTTGGAGGAGCATGCAGAGAATCTGTATGTCATTTTGGGAGTTCATTGTTGACATAAAAGTGTGATTTTTGGGCTTTAAAAATCTGTTTCATGGGAAATGTTCTATTCCAGCAAGGAGTGGATGTGGATATTACAATGATAGAAGAATTTGTGTGTTGGAAACCCGCCAAGATAATGGAAGTGGTGTGTTGTTTCCTTCGTCTAGCAAGCTATTACAAGAAGTTCATAGTTGATTTCTCTTGGATTGTGACCACTGTAACATCATTTCTAGAAAATAACATGAATTATTTTGTATTGATCAATGTCAGGTAGAATTCATGTATCTTGAGTATATGTTGGTCAGTGCATCTATTCTTTTTCTACCAGTAGATGGATTTTATTTTCAGTTTTTCATTAATGCATCCCATTTATGTTTAGGATGTGTTCTATTGAAGTAGATAATGGTTGTTTCTTATGGGTCTCAATAGTTGCAGCCCAATGAATGTAACTATTCCACCCATGATATCAAGTTACTGGTAATGGTTTTTTGATGATGTTATGGCGCATTAACTCATTGGTGGTCATTTTTTTGGTCTTCATAGATCATAAGAGCCTGAGGTTTGTACATTCAAGCATGAACCGAACATGCAGTAATGTTAGTGGATGGTGTTCTTACATGAATATTTCATTGAAATTTTGTTTATACGATGAAATGGGAAACTTGTAGAAGATTTGATAAGAATAACATCACATATTGATGTAGTGTATGAATCAAGTGGTGACTGGAGAGGGATTATATAAATTTCCACATTACATCTGGATATGGTAGAATTTGGGGGAAGAGGTTTCCTTTTTCATATTATGGTGCAATCATCTCAGGTACAATAGGTGGAGTAATCCTTGTTGGGGGGTCATGAAGTGGATGTCTAGATAGACTGAGCTATTTGTGAAGAGGCCCCTAATGTATGGTTAGAGTATGATCAATACTAGGTGTTGCTTTAGGGAAGGATTTTCCATCCTTTCGAATCATGGAGATGGTTCTCATAGAGTTTCATAGTTCACCCGTAGCAGTACATCCTAGAATGACAAGGATGTAATGAGATTTGAGGTGAAAAGTTTGGAGATTGGGGTTGAATCCCGCAGTTACAGAGTTTGTGACTCGATGTTTATCTTTTTAAAGGTTAATGATGAGCACCATGTTCCCAGTGGGTTTCTCCCTCTCTTAAATGTACCTCAGTATAAGTTGGATAACATCTTGATTGAATTTTTATCTGTTTTGTCTCAATATCCGAGAGGCTATGAAACTATATTGGTGGTGTTGGATAGATTAAATAAATCATCCTAATTTATATAGATCAAGGATTCAAGTTCAATGGAGTTATTGTTGAGGCAATATTTGGAGGATGTGGTGTGAATCCCTAGAGTACCAAGGATGGTCATTTCTGGTGGATTTCATCATTTTACCTCAAGGGTGTAGAGTTATCCAGAATGATTTTAGTTCTCATCTATGCCATAGCATTTCTTTTCATCTGTATAAGGATGGTGAGATATCGTAGACCATCCAGACTCTTGAAGACATGTTGTGCTCTTATGTCCTAGATTTTTGAGGTTTGTTGATAAGGCACATGCCCTTGGTACAGTTCGCTAACAACAATAGCTTTGACTCTACCATCAATATGGTGTCATATGAAGCTTTGTTTGGATGATCATTCTAATTTACATTGTAATGGAATGGGGTCATAGAGTCCCTATTCTCATGCTAGAATATTAATATATTAAGAGAATGATGGATCAGGTGATCAACGAGCGGATTAAAGCAGCACATTATTGCCATAAGACCTATGCGGGTCCTAAGTGGAGAACTTTGATGTTTGGTTTTGTGGATCATGTGTTTTTTAAGGCGACTCCTCATCATGTATAGTAAATAATTGGTCATGGGAGAAATAGTTTTCCCCAGTATGTTGGGACTTTTAATGTTTTTTCTTATGTTGGAGCCACGGTGTAATGGATAAACATCCCCTACAGATGAGCATGATAAATGATCATTTCTAAATGTGGAATCTCTATAATTATCATCATGATGACTCTAATGACATCAATTTTGGGTGAGATTTATGTTGATGATGATGAAAACATCAGGGAGCAACATTTATAGATCCATGATCATAAATAGAAGGTGGTTCATGGGCATAATATCCCCATGGTTCATGTATTTTGGAGGAACAATGGAATGAAAGAGATTACATGGGAACATTAGTTAAAGATACACATCCAGTAAACTAATCTATTTTATTATTGGCTCTTATATTGTATTGTGGACCCCTTGGTGGTTATAGAACCTTTCTAGTAATGATAATGGATTTCTCTTCTTTCATGTGGTGTCTTTCTCTCTATTGAGAGATATGTCCCTCAGGAGATAGTTTAGAAGATTTTTGTGTTTTTCACATGGTTTTTGGATTTATATATTTGATGGGATTGACCTCATGTGGTGGAAATTGAATTGTGAGGTATCTCATAGGGTGGTCATTCTGACCAACATTTCTCCTTCCTCTCTGATATGGTTTTGAATTCTCATGTATGAGAATGTTTTGAGAGGTATCTAATTTAATGCACAGACCTCCTAGATCCATTGGGGAAAATATGGGGGTTTAGGCATTTTTAGAGGTAGTGGTGACTCACTTCAATACGTTTCCAAAAATCCATTTTTCAATAGTGATTTTTGAACAGTAGGTCACTGATAGTAGGTTATGATGGTGAGTCCTGAATGTGAGTCGCAGTAATGAATCAAAATGGTGAGTCAGAATGGTTACTCACACGGGTAGATCACCAACAAGGATTCACACTGGTAGCCCACCAATGGTGAATCACACTGGTATATTACCAAAAGTGACATTCATTGGAGAGTCATCTCGCGGTACATTGTCTAATAGTGAGTCATCTAACGGTGGCTCATCCAGCGGTGGCTCATCCACCGATATCACATCCAATGATGACTCATGAATGTGAGTCGTCAAATAGTACCTCATCCAATGGTGATTCACCAAATAGTGACTTGTCCACTGGTAGCTCATCCACCAGTGACTCGCAATGGTGACTCACCTCATGGAGAGTCATTACCAATTGTTTTTCAAATTTATTATTCTCTCCAGTTTTATAATTTTCTACAATTTCTCCCCTTTGAATATTTTTTGAAGTAAAATGCATTCCAAAAAATGTATTATGGTGTTTCATGTTGATTTAAAGCCCGTAACTCATATATTATTTTTCCTAAGGTTATGGGTGCCTTTACTAGGTCAAAACAGGTGATCATGACCAGATCCGCCTATCATGGAAAATCCAGCCTATATATACTGATGCCTAGTTATATTTTCAAAAGGGTTGAGATATCTTCTACCCTAGTTGTTACTTTTTGTATTCATTTGTATAGGGTAAAAATATTTATTCCTCCCATATGATTCATGAAATTGAATAATGTTCGTGGGATAGTGTTCCCTTAACGTTTTCATGCTACATACACAACCCTTATTTTGTTAAAATCCTGAAGTTTCATTCAGTCTTCAATATATAGTATGTTCTACCTCTGATATTCTAGGTTCCTCGATTTGTATCCATCTATTTCTATTTTACAAGTGATGGAATGTGATCTCTATGCTTCTAATTAATATTTCTTAGTTGTTAGATGGCACAATGGTGTCGAAGGTTTTTCCAGTGGATTCAGTCATTTAAGGAGAGGTGATCATGATCATATATGTTGGCCATTCTCATAAAAATAATAATGAAAAAAATTGAGGTAGGGGATTCCTGTATTATTTATTCTATTTACCTGATGTCATATAGTTAACATGATTAATCACACTAGATCATAATGAAATCAATATAATTAGTAATTGAACCTAATTAAAGAATTGGTATCAATTTCTTAGTGATGTTATTGTATCTTTATTTTATAAATAGTGTGATATATATGATTTTCTTGTTTATAATTTCATTATTTATGGAAATTGGAAAAGAACATAAATCTAGGAATAATTATAAATTTATTATAAATATAAATAAAAATCCATGTTAATGAATCCAGATGTTTTTGATCTGATTTTATGACAATAAAATGGATGCAGTTAAATATGTATAACTGAATCAGTTAATAAAATATTGAATAAAGAGCATGTTGTGTAATAAAAGATAATTACTTGTAGGGTTTTGAGTTACCCACATTCTTATAAAGGCCAATTGCCTTATTATTTGTAGTTGTGAGTGCTTGATGTGGGTGAAGGTTGAATTCCTTGTTTGGGGAGAAGAGAATGGTTTCTATGTTGTTGTTTTTTACTGCTACTGTTGTGGTGTGAGCTTGGTATGGCTGATCCTAGAGGGCTATAGTGGTATGTGGGTGTAGTGTGGAAAAATGTTTGTGGTATCACTTGACTCCTATAGTGGCGATATGTATCAGTTAATTCATGTGGGTGTCATGGAGGACACTATGGATGATATAATAGGGTTAAGATATGATTACACATTGATGTGAAAGTGGTTGTTGTTGAATATATTTTATTGTTTATCTACTTTACATTCCCAATTCCTTGAGTAAGATAGTGTTTATTACCCTTCTGCATAAATAGGTGATGATGTGAGGGGATGGAAAATGCATTCCATTTTTATCTTCTAAAGGATGGATGGTTCTATACCCCTTCTATAGGTGGAAAAGAATCGATGGGTAGTTAATCTACTCACCGTGTTGATCCCCTTATATTTTGTATATTTGAATTATTTCATTTAATTCCTATAAATATTGATATTTTAATGTTTTTTAATAGATAAATAAATTATGTTTCTCCCGTGGGGTTGGAGCTTGTTGGGATGGAATGATGATGTTATACATACGAGAAACTGGTGAGTCAGTTTAGTTATTCCTGGAGGGAATGAAACTTTGTTTTTATCCTAATGAAATGTAATGTGAAATTTTATAATGGTTAATTAATGGATAATAAATTAATTAATATAATGTGGAACTAATTGTAACACCCAATGATTTCAAATTAAGTTATTTCTTCAAAGTAATTCAATGACTTTCACTACATGCAATACTGAGTTCTTGCGCACTACAACTTACCAAACTAGTCATTCAAATGAGGTAATGAATAGTATTAACTGAATTGTGAACGTTATATAATCCTTATAATTTTATAATCCATATTATGAGTTTCTTATACATAATGTAAGAAAAAAAATACCTTTTTCATATAAAAGAATTATTTTTCCAAAAAATGAAATTTTACCACATTTTAATAGAAAAACCTTTTAAAATCCAATGTTTGAAACTTTTATATATTCAATTTTACAAAAGATACTACTTCGTTAGAATCCGAACATAAGAATTAATTTCAATAAATTTTTTGTGTTTTTCTGATGACTTTCATATTTGGGTAAATAATGAAAAATACTAAATTTTAAATAAAAACAAATTTTTTAATCAAAATAATATATAGTGTGTAATTTTAAATTATAATTTTATGGAAGTATAATTAGATTATATTTTTAACCTTAAACAAATATTGTTCATTGGAATTAATTTCATATTGAAATTATACATAAAATAGTGTCAATCTTTTGATAATTACTCTTTCTTAAAACACGCTATTTGTTTTGACAACGAGAATTTATTTTAAATTAATAAATGTAAATTATATGTTTTCAATTTAGTAAAATAGACTTTATTTTTGGATTTTTAATATCAAAATTATCCTAGGGTGGTGTTTTGGTATTTTTCTGAAAACGTTCAATTTTTTTATGAATAGGTAAAAAACGCCGAGTTATCATTTAAAATTGAATTTTTATTTAAAAAATTAATTAGTTTATTGAAATCTATTTTAGGTCAAAATAGATACATAACACTTGTATAATTTCATTTTAATTCATTGGAGTCAATTTATAATAATTTTAGATATATAAAAATATTATCGAACTTTTACCCTCTTTTACCCACCTCCTAGGAGCATTTAAAAATTTACAAAAAACGTAATTTTACCACTTTTGTGAGTAGAATTTTGAAAGTCAGAGATAAGTGGTTAAAATCAAGGATTAAAGTTTGTTCAATAAGATAAAAATAATTTTTTTCAATTGTTACTTTTTACTTTTATTTACCACGGTTATAAGTAAATAGGATAATTAAGGGTAACAATGATATTATTATTTCCATAAAACATTTCCTAATTCTATTGGATAAATGTAATTTGACAAAAAAAAACCATAGGAATAAAATATGACCATTTTGGTAAACTTGGATTAGATTAAGACATTTATTATTATTTTGTTTGAAGAAGAGTTAAATGAGTAAAAATCAATGTTTAATGACTAAAACATTTTTAATATATTGTTATACAAAAGACAAATTCGATTATAAATCATCATTAGAAATCTAAAAATATTTCCTACATAATGGTATTTTAATTATAACTTTTAAGGATTAAGTAATTAAATTTATTAATGACAGAATGATGATGTATTAATTACCTTATTAATGAAAGAATCAATTAAATTGTATTATTAATATTAAAATAAATATAATTTCAACGTTTTTAGGATATCCACGAATTTTATAGGTTAATATGACATGTTATTGTTTATTAAATTTATTTTTTTGAATTAATCATGCTTTTAGTATGTCAACAAAAAACAAATACCAAATAGTGTCAAAATTGACATTAAATAGTTTTTAAAACAGATATTATATTATTATTTGATATAATGGTTCTAAAAATATAAGGTTCAGCCAAAAGACTTATATAATAATATATATGACATTAATGAACCAATTGGGTTTCGATTGGTAGTATATAGTATGTTTATTAACCATATAGTGTAAATATACAAGAAAAAAATGTAAAAGTTAAATTATTTAACTCAGAGTTAAATCTAAATGATAAGGTTAAAATGGTAACCTAAACTTTTCTAAAACCTATTGGTTGAGTTGTTTTCTACCCATCCCCACCTTATCATTTAAATAATACATTTTGGAGCCATTATAACCCTAAAATGTGTTTATTATAAAATAATATTTTATGGTATACCTAAAGTTCCCCTCACCCTTCTTATAAAAGGGCACTCTACCTTTTCACAAATTCACACATTCAAATCATTTTGGCTCCTCCAAACTCTGCCCAAATACTCTCTCAACTATCCTCCCTTCATCCTAGTGTAAAGTCCCATAAATTTCAAGGAAAATTTTTTTTTCTTAATTTTCGTTGGAATTTTACAAGAACGTAGTTTTTGACGGCACCTGATTCGGAGGCCCGGTGTGCCCAGAATCATTTTCTGAAGTTTGGCTCAGGTATGTTCAGTGGACGAACGAGCGGGTTTTTCTAAATTTTAAACTGGTGCTCGGAATCGAATTCCGAGGGCACCGATGGAATCGTGGTGCCAGTATTTTTTTAGAACCGCCTCTTCCGGAGTTGCGTTTGCTCGGGTGTGGTTTTTAATTTTTGGGCTTTAAGTTATGAAATAAAATAAAGTGTGCAAAAAATTTATTTTTATTTCACTTAAAGCCACTTAAGAGCCACTTAAAGCCACTTAAACTAAGTTGAAGCGGATAGGGTGCAATCCAAAATATCCTACCCTCTTGGTAGGATATTTGTGAGGTGGGGCCCGCACGAGCCCCGCCGTTTCTTTTCCGCTAAGTAACGCACCCGCGAAACCCCCATTACATAAAAGTCAACTGGGGTATTTTCTTAAACAATTAAACGCTCCTATTAATTGGGCGGTTTATTCGTTGAATGAATTCTATGAATTAATGGGTCGTTACTTAACTTATCTCTTTTCGTTTGTTGGCATGTTAATAAAATAAGACCAACATTATTCTTCTTCTGTGTTGTTCATTGAGATGATTTGACATAACCGTAAGTCCTTCAAACTCCTTCGCGAAGAATGCGAAAAACGCGAATAACGCGAAGAACGCGAAAAACGCGAAGAACGTCGGCCTTCGATGAAAGGCGACGAAGAACCCCAAGACCTCGGAGAACGACGACGCGACGCCAAGTACTGCGACGCCGACGATTCTTCTCCCGCGACGTTCTTCTGCGACGTTCCTTCATCTGTGAAAAAATCCTCGATCATCCGTTGAGTTCATCGACGCAATGCCGTATACCGCGACGACGCGACGCCATTCTGCGACGCGACGATCCTCTTCTTCCGCAACGATCAATTCCGCGAAGAACGCATGTTCGACGACTTCGAAGAGGTAGGGGTTTGATTCTTTAAATCTTTGTGATTAAATCCCCCGTCCTTTAAATATTGTTGGGTGAATATCTTTTAGACCGCTAACGCGGTGGGTGCAGACTAACGAACATGTCTGAACCCACCGAACCTTTTCGTTATTGGTGTGCGAAACGGTGGACGACAACAAACGGGGCCGCAAGGGAGATTCGAGGGCCTGACAGTGAAGATCAGGTCCCGGGGGGGACCACTGGAAAAGACCACATGCAAAACGGACCACCGGAGCGTGTCCAGTGGCTCACAGCAGCATCCGCCGGCGTGCCACGCCGGCGCGGTGGCGCGGGCGGCCGGAGGCGGCGGCCGGCAGTGGTCGCCGGCCAGGTGGTGGCGGCGCCCGGCACGCCGCCGGCAAAACCCGCCACGGCTGAAGCCGCGGTGGCGAGCCGGTTCCGCGGCCGCGCGAAACCGGGAGGATGGACGTGGCCCAACCGCCGCTTCAGCTGGCGAGGCGGCCCCACCCGGGGCCGCGATGTTTCTTCACGCGGGGGCAGCAAGCCACCCGCAGCTTCCCCTCGCTCGGCCGCTCGGCCGAGCCGAGCTGGGCCTACCTGCCGTGCCGGGTCGTGCCCGGGTTGGGTCGTACCCATAACCGGGTCGGGTCGACCCGGTTCGGGCCGGCCCAGGGGGGTTGGGCCGGGTCGGTCCGGGCCTAGACCCCCCCCCCCGTTTCCGGGCCTTTTCGGTCTTTTGCTCATATCATCAGCTACGGGCCTCTGAACGACGCGCCGTCAGCGGAGATGCGATCCTTGGATCGAGACAGTTGTTTCGGTATATCACACACAAGGTTTTGGATTAATTTGAGTTCGGCCAGGTTGGTTCGTACACGAAAACAACAGGACCCTCGGAGCGGAAACGCTCATATCATGAGCTTCGGACGTCCGATTGACGTGCCGTCAACTTTGTTGTTTTCCTCTAAGTTAGAAGGATCATTTGGCTTACTCCGCCCGAGTTTTGGATGCAGGTGGAGTACGGTCGGGTTTGTTTTGTCTTAAAAACCAACCGGGCCCCTGGGACGAAAAAGACAATAACTCTCAGATCGGGCGTCCGATTGACGCGCCGTCTGCGACGTTGAGTTCTTGTTGGCGATACGGAGCATTTGGATACATCAACTCTGGACTATGTGTCAGTTGATGTATCAGCCTCTCGGCTCATGGAGCGGACCCTCCCGAACGAGCTTGCTGTGTGCGGGAACCCTAGAGCTGGCTGCGACTGCTACTGTGATGACGACGACTGTACAGAGATCCTCAGTGGATTCAACGGCGACGACTACAACACTCAGTGATCCTTTGTGGTTCAGTGCTACCGATCTTGTGTGGGTCCGATCCTGTGTGGGTCAGCGCTCAGCGGTGCTGTGTGGGCCAGCGCCTACAGGTCTTGTTTGGGCCCGATCCTGTGTGGGTCTTTGCGGGGGTTAGTTACCTATCTATCCTTTGTGGGTCAGATCCTTTGTAGGTCATTACGGGAGTTAGTACCTATCGATCCTTTGTGGGTTCGATGACTTAGATGGATCAGTGATCATCTCTATCTTCATTCGAAGAAGTATACCTGTGTGAGATGAAACCCTGTTTTGCTTTCCTTTGTGGATGGTGTTGTGCTATCCTGTGTGGATTCACGTTTTGCTTTCCTTTGTGGATTGTGTTGTGCTATCCTATGTGGATTTACGTTTTTTTCCTTTGTGGATTGTGTTGTGCTATCATGTGTGGATTTACGTTTTTCTTTCCTGTGTGGACTGGGATGTACTTGGGCTCGGATGTTGGAGCCGAGCGAGAATTGATAACTTAGGTATATGTATGGGAATATACCTATGCCGTGTCGGATGTTACTTCGTGATTGTATCTTTCCGTTGTGGTTTATCCTTTTTGGATTCTGGGAGACCTTAGGGGGTCTCGGGGTCCCTACTGAGTAGCTTATACTCACCCATGCACGGGTTATGCCCGCACTACGTTGTGTTGGTTGCAGACGACGGACAACACTTATCGTGGTGGACGCTTGCAGAGCAGGACGGTACCTGGAGGTGGACCACTGGGCAGGGTGTACTCGGAGCGGACAGCTGGACTGAGGAGCTGTGGAGGCTATCTGTACTCACCCTTCATGTGGGACTTCCAGAGGACGGCATGACGCTGCGGCTTTTACTTTCAGTTGCTGTTTTTTTTCCTTTCAGTTGTACTTTACAGTTGGGCTTGTATTTCCGGCCCCCTTTACTTTTCCGCACTTACTGTTGTACCAGTTTTTACTTTGTGATTACCTCTTTTTCCGCTGGCTTACTCTGTGGTGTTTGTTTACTTTAGAAAGGCAATGCCTTCCCTTTTTACCGGGATTTACGCCTTGGTGCTAGTCGCCAGCCCCTAGCCTATGGATGGCGGGATTGGGGTAGTCACGGTACAAGCCCCGAGGACGGTTCGTGACACCTAGAGTCCCTAAATTAGTCAGAAAGCCAATATAAGGAGCCCTTTTGATCAAATCAAAAGGAAGAACCCGAAGAACTGGTAATAATTTCACCACCCTCTTTCATGTTCTTCTCTTCTTCCACTTCTTCTTTATTTGTTATTTCCATTATAAAATAACCACTATATTATCTTATATATAATTTGATGTTATTATTAATATGGAACAACTATATTCATTATTCTATAAAACTTGTGAATGATAATGTCACCATGCGTGCGTGCGTACGACTTACCGTCTTTAAGCCATGGTGTAATTTTTTATTCAACACTATGTTATTTGGATGGATATAATGATGAGTAATATGTAAATAAATAATTAAAATAACATGATAATGTCTCTGTAAAAATAATATACCATCCAATACCACATCTTTAATCAAATTATATTGTCCCTTGTGTGTATGTATGGATTACCGTCTCCATGACGCGATAAGATTCATTTACACGTTCACCATTCATCGATGATTATAAAAATATATATTACTAATAAGTATGTAATATATGACATAATAATGATAATGGATATATATATATATATATACTTACATATATCTTATTCACATAGTTCTTTTCAATACTATTTGAAAACGGAAACAATGTTTATGTGTACATAAGGACTACGGTCTCCATAAACATAGTTTTTCATTTAATATATATATGTATATTATAAATATTTATATTCTAAATATATATGATATATAAATCATGTTTTATATTCTAGAAGTATTTAAATCTTGATCTATGTGATACAATCAATAGTAACAAGTTAAAAAATGTACGATAAAGAAAGCGATTATTACCCAAAATGTTAATTTAACTTGGAAATTATTATTAAATGTGTAGTATATAGTCATAACTGAATCATGTACGATATCATAAAAATTAATATGGTTCTAGTATAATCTAATAACATACTATGATCTTCCTACAGGAGGTTAAACGTACCCTCGACTAAAGGAAAGTTCAAGGTAAGGGTTAATTCCTCAATCTCATTATTATCCGTGATTGTTTATGTGTAAGTATTTAATGGGTCATTTTTATCATCCATGTCAATTTTTCATAAAAATGATTTCAAAATGAATATTTTATGTATTTTTGAAAGGTACACTTTATCATGATCATAATTTTAAATGTTTTAAATATTTATCTTTCTCAATCTTTTTAATTAATGTCCATGTTTTCAAAATGATTTTAAGGATTTATTTATATGGACATGAATATTTTGAAATGACAATTCTTTTCAAAATTTTCAAAGTCATATGGGACACTTTGATTAATAATTCTCTTTTAAATTACTTCCTTTATAAATGATGGACTTTTAAATGATTTTACAAAAATGATAATTCTCTCAAAACGTATTACTCATCATTCTCAACTATGTCAGCATCCTTTACTTGATATAATTTTTGATTGAGGTTGATTTATTATAATACAATATTCCATATTTTATTGAATGTGTTATGATATGTTTAACTGTGGATGTTATAAATTTATACCATTCATGGTTTATGGTTAATGTATTGAAATTTCCTATGCTTGTTTTAATATTAATGTTTAAGTTATGTTTAAACTATTCATATGAGGAATGCAGTGGACATAGTAAGTGACAGGCGGAGCCTACTATAGCTCATAAATGCATCAGTAGGTCTCATGAGACAAACTAGTGTCTTGGCACAAGGCCTTGACAAAAAAAAATTGCAGACATTGCAAGAGGCCTTGAATATGTGGTAATGATGTCCGGTATTAGGAATTCCTTCATTGTCAAATTATTTATTACATGTGATTATTCAACTGGTAGAATATCCATGTGCAAGTTTATATGGTAATGTTTCATTTATTTTTACCTTATTATGTTCAAGAATATGTTTAAAAGGATTTTTTTATTACACATATCACCTTAAAATGTAATAGCTTCCGCTAAATTATTTTCCATTACAGAGCATCTGAGCTCACCCCATTCTTATGTTTTATTTTCCAAGGATTAAAATAATTGTATTATGATAGATATGCAAGGTCAAGATAAAAGGGAAAAATGGAATTCTCAAAGAACAATCTATGTTGTCTTTTATGTTTAAAATTTTAATGTAAAGTTAATGTATGTAATCTATTTTCCAAGACTGCTAAACTGATCGGTCCATCGGGACTTGATTCCTTGTCATTCTGCCAATGTATTTAAATAATTCACCGACTCTGGGTAGCTGGGGTCAGGGAGTTACAGTTTGTATCAGAGGATGTTTAGTAATAACCTTGGAAGCTAGATTTAGATAAACTTTGATTAGAGCACATAGACCTAAGATAGACTTTGAGGATTAGTATAGAAGGACTTCCTAGAATTTTGGTAATGTAGAGATTTTGTGAGTTTTCCAAGAAAATACATCACTGTCTAGATACGAGCAGGTAGAGGCGGCTCTGGCACAGATGTACCTAGTGGTAAAACCTAAAAACACCACTTTGAGCTAGACTCGAATGTGAACTGGTGAACAACAACGGGCCCTGCTGCACTCTTGGTTACGAAACTTCTGGGGGATATGCTTAGGATAATTCTCTTTTTCATCACAAACCACTATGAAGGGTTTATGAGTATATACCCCCTCAAAGAAAACATTTTTGTGATTATGGATTATATCTATAAACTTTTCAATTTAACTTAGGTATTTTACCAGTTTTGAATTATGAATTGTGATTCACAAACTGACCTAGTTTATGCCATTTTTTAGAAATGGCGCCCTTGTAGAAGGAATGAGAACTCCAGCAATACATATGATCCAAAGTGTAAGAAGGATCATATCATTCACAGTATTAATCCATCATTTAGAAGGGAAACTGTCTCCCATGTATTCACAACATATGAAGAAATAATATCTTATATTAATAAGATAAGTAAATAATTCTCTGAATCATATGGATTTGAAGGGAATCCAGAGAATAAAAGGATGGTAGAAAGAAATATGGATAAATGGAAAGAAGGATTTTCCAATACATGATAAATGTTGAATGAATCACCTTGGTAAATGCTTGAAGGAAATGGGTGTTTGTTATAAGTGAGGAAAAAATGACACCAAGTACGTGATTGGAAGGGTACGAGAAAGTTTTCAAATGTAAAATGCTTCATTTGCAAGGCGTTGAGACACTATGTGAATCAATGTCCCATTAATAAGTGTATACCGAAAATGATGTGATTGGATAATAATCAAGTGATGATAATACCTTATATGAAGAAGAATGACAAGTGTTCTTATGTTGTGATTATAGAATTATTTAATTTGAGTGTGGTATCAACGGTATACTGGTTACATGAATTAAGGAGATAAATAAGGACTGTACTGTAGAACTATTTCATTGGGAATTTGAGATTATATGGTCCTAATACTAAGGTCGGAATTTTAGAATAAGAGTTGGATGATTTTGGAAATTCAGGATGTTGCGGTGTTGTAAAAGAATACACGATGAAGGCGTTCACATGTTATTACCCTGAATAATGGATCCTCATTATGTTTAACTTCCTTAAAAACATTGGATTGAGAGTTTGGATATAAGTATTTTGGATAATTCTAATGTTATGAATGGATTAAGATTCAAATTGGATACTATTATTAAGGTTATATTTGGATTTCCATAAAAAGGAAAACACGGAGGTCAGGCGGAAACCCGTCATGTTTGGTAAGGCCATGAGACTTGAACCCGCAACCGAAGGGAGAAAAAGGTGTATCACCTATCCTTGACCCATGTGATGTCCTGGATTGAATAGTGTAGTTTTTTAATGGTTATGATATGTGAAATATAAATTCATTATTTTTGGAACCCTATAAGATTATGATAAATAGAATATATATATTTTTTATTTTTTTTTGAAATAATTTATACTGAAAGATGAGTCTGTGGTAGGAATTAGGTGAAAGATTAAACTCTACTCTTCAAGTATTTATATATATATATATATTCCATTTTATTATATGCATAAATATATTATTAAACTTTAGGGAAGGGATCATAAAATGAAAAATTTCTTCTCCTAATACCTTATGTTTTGTTGAACCAATGGTATTATAAATCATCATAGTTTGGTGGCTTTGAGAGTGATAATTCTAAAATTGATTGTGATTGATGTCCTCAATAACTCCCCATAAATATTTACATTTTTACTCCAATTATCCATCTCTAATTTCCACCAATGATATCCTAATCGAAATCCTAATTTGGTGGCAAATTTTTCATTCACTGTTTCCTCTTATAAAGAATAAATTTTTTTAACCCAATTTCCTATGTGGGTTTTCCCACATAGGTATTTTCTATTTTCAGCCTTTTATTTTTGAAATAAAAATTCATATTTCGAGGACTCAATTTATTGATGGAGGGAAGAATGTAACACCGCATGATTCTAAAGTACGTTATTTCATCAAATTAATTCAATAACTTGCACTACACGCAACATTGAGTTCAAGCACACCACAACTAACCAAACTAGCCTTTTAAAAGAAGTTATGAATATTAGTAACTGAATTATGAAATTTATATAATCCTAATAATTTTAGAATCCATATTAAGAGATTTAAGACATAATGTAAGAAGAAAAACATTTTTTCAGATAAAAGAATTATTTTTCAAGAAAATGAAAATTCACTGCATTTTAATGGAACCTCTTTTTAAATACAATATTTAAAACTTTTATATATTCAATTTGACAAAATTAACTTCTTATTTATAATCGAGACATCAGAATTTAGTTTCAATAAATGTTTAATGTTTTTATGATGACTTTAAAATTTGGGTAAATAGTGAAAAATACTATATTTTAACTGAAAACAACTTTTTAATCAAAATAATTTATAGTGTGGAATTATACATTTTAATGTTTTGGAAGTATAATTAGATTAAATTTTTTCCCTTTAATCCAATTTTGGTCATTGGTATTAATTTCACATTGAAATTATACATAAACAAGTGTCAATCTTTTGAGAGTTACTGTTTCTTAAAACAGGCTATATGTTTTGACAACGAGAATTAATTTTAAATTAATAAATGCAAATTATATGTTTTGAATTTGTTAAAATAGACTTCATTTTTTGATTTTTAATATCTAAATTATCCTAGGGTGAAGATGTGGTTTTTTTCTAAATACTATCAATTTTTGATGAATAGTCAAAAAACAATGAGTTATCGTTTAAAATCAAATTTTTATTTAAATAAATATTTATTTTATTTATATTTATTTTTGGTCAAAATAGATACATAATACCTATATAAGATCATTTTAATTCATTGAAGTTATTTTATAATAATTTTAGATTTATAAAACTTTTATCGATCTTTTACCGTCTTTTACCCACCTCCTATTAGCATTTACAAATTTAAAAAAAACATAATTTTACCAATTCTGTGAGATGAATTTCGAAAATCAGAGATACATGGTTAAGATGAAGGAGTGAAATGTGGTTCAATAAGATAAAAATAATTTTTGGTGAATAGTACCTTTTTACTTATATTTACCATGGTTAAAAGCAAATAGGGTAATTAAGCGTATGATTGATATTATTATTACCATAACACATGTCCTAATTCTATTGGATAAGTGCATTTAGACCAAAAATTATCTTAGAAATGAGATATGACCCCATAGATCCACTTGGAATAGATTAAGACAATTATTATTATTTTGTATAAAGAAGAGTTAAAAGAGTTAAAATCAATGTTTAATGACTAAACAACTTTTAATATAGGGTTATACATAAGATAATTAGACTATATATATTCATTAGAAATATAAAAAATATTTCCTACATAATGGTATTTTATTTATAACTTTTAGATATTTAATAATTAAATTTATTAATGACACAATGATGAAGCAGTAATTACCTTATTAATGAAAGAATAAAAGAAATTGTATTATAAATATGAAAATAAAAGTAATTTCAATGTTTTTAAGATATCCACTAATTTTATAGGTGAATATGACATGTTAGGATTGATTCAATGTATTGCTTTTGAATTAATCCTTCTTTTATTATTTTAATGAAAAACAAATACCAAATAGTGTCAAAATTGACATAAAATAGTATTTAAAAAATATTATATTATTAATAGATATAATGGTCCTAAAAATCTAAGGTTTGGAAAAAGACTTATATAATAATATATATGACATTGATGATCCAATTGGGGTTCGATTGTCAGTATATAGTAAGTTTATTAACAATATAGTGTAAGAATACAAGAAGACAATGTAAAAGTTAAAATATTTAGCAAGAGTTAAATATAAATGATAAGGTTAAAATGGTAACCTAGATGTTTTTAAAACCTGTTAGTCGAGTGTTTTTTGACCCATCCCCACCTTATACTTTAAATTAAAACATTTTGAAGCGATTAGAAACCAAAAATGATTTTATTATAAAATAATATTTTATGTTTTTTCTAAGGTGCCCCTCACCGATTTTATAAAAGGTCACTCGCCCTTTTCACTAATTCACACATTCAAAGCCTTTGGGGACTGCCATACTCTGACAAAATTCTCTCTCAACTATCCTCACATCATCTTAGAGGCCCCCCATTTGTCAGAAATCCAACTTAAGAATCCCTTTTGATCCAATCAAATGGAAGAACTCGAAGAAGTGGTAATAATTTCACCACCCACTTTCTAGTTCTTCTCTTCTTCTACATCATCTTTATTTGTTATTTCCATTCTAAAATAATAACTCCAGTATCTTATTGTTGACCTCGCCTATTTTGATACTCCCAATTATTCTTTCATATACATTGATAATCTCAATCTAATGATTTTATATAAATTAATTCTTTCAATCTGTGATCTAGATGATAATAATATTAAAATAATCCATGAGATATGTTAATCCATGTCTATCTATGTTTATATGAGTTATGATGTTCTTCTAACCCATTCAGAAAAGTTTTGCATAAGACAGACATGTATTAAGCCACAAATCTGGGTATAGCTACTGATATAGAGCTACTGGTACTTAGTCTACCGATAGACAGAGTCACCGATAAGCTACTGATTCCGATATGTACCGAGCTACCGACATGACAAGTCTACCGATATGCATAAGTCCACTGCTAAGCAAGTCTACCGACAGATTCAGTCTACTGATACAGAACACTAAGAGCTACCAATACGAGCTACTGACCGGCCTAATAATACATAGACATGACTGATATGAACCGACACACCTGAGATACCGATAGACAAGAGATACCGGTTGACATAAGTCTACCGATAGAGCCAGTTCACAGATAGTTACCAATAGAATAAGTCTACCGATACAATTACAGTCACAGATACTTCGCGCTACCGATGGAACTAAAGCAACTGATGGAACGAAGTCACTGGTATATATAGAAACCGACGCAAGATCAAAGAGATACCGATGGAAAGACCTGCTATACAAAGTCTACTATACACATTTACCAACATGAGATACTAATTGACCAACTAGTCATACTCTATACTCTCAATACTATTTATTTATTAATCTATCAGTTATATTTGATGTCTTTAATGCATTCAATGATATTTAATGAACTCTGTTATCATTTAAGGTAACCGTATCTAGTACCCATGCAAAAACTAATCATTCCTTTTTTCTGGAGTTGAAATCTACAAAAAAGGAAGATAAAGATATAGCTGAGATGCAGAGAAGCAACGAACACTGAGTGTGCATACAACAACCATCAAGGAATTAAGAAGGAACATTTGTGAAAAAGAAAATATCTGAATATAATTCAAACGTGGTGGATTTCTGAAGGAATAAGAATCTATACTCCAAGAACACTGGACATACCCTAAGCTACTCATTTTCAAGGTGAACACAAGCTGCATCTTGAGTGAACTACAACAAACACTTCATGCACTTAGGCTGCTAAGCTAGACCAAGAATCAAAGAAGAAAACGACACTCTGTTTTCTGAATAGAAACCAGAGAAGGACTCATAAGTTTTTCTGATCAACCAAAAAAGTCCAGAGATGAACTTCCAATCACTACAGCTTTTCTAAACTCTTTCACACTTCCTTTAGTGATTCTATTTTTACATTTTGAGCAGTGTGTGTACCCTGTTTATTTTACACACACACTGTCTCCTAAGCTAAACTGGAGGATTCATAAATCCTCACTCAAACATCATAACCCTTTGTTTCCCACTGTGGATAGTGGTAGAGGTCGAGTAAGACCTGAACAACCTGTGTTCTCTTATTTTTTTCGCACGATGAACAGTGGTAGAGGTCTTCGGACCTGTACAGTAGTATAATGTTGTTAACCCTGATCAAGGGTGTGGATCAATTTATATAAATTGTTGAGAGGACTATGTATTGGCTTGAGACTGAACCTCTTTGTTAACTTTTCTATGCATTTTAATTTATGTCTATAAGTATACTATATATTTATTTCATATTCCGTTGATATTACATTGAAATACAAAACTATTTTAAAGCTACTTTGATAGTTAAATTATCAAGTTTTTATACATACTGTAAACCAGTAAGTTAGTTTCAAAAGATAATTTAATCTTCAGATTATGTCAACTGAGACTTAATCAATCTTTGAGAAACTGATTGAACATTTACACTCTGTATAGATTCAATACAGTATAAATTTGTTTTTAAATTGGGTGATTTTAAGAAAAATAATTTTAACAGAAATTTTTATAGGAACTGAATTCACCCCCCTCTTGAGTGTCAACTCCGACCAACATTTGCTATCATAGGTAGTGTTTTTGTTTAAGGATTTTTTGAAATACTATGTTTTTCAACAAGGATTTTATTTGCATCTTTAAAGATCTTATATTTCTGTTAGTTCTAAATTTTACCTCTTTAAAAATATTTTCTAAAATCTACCTATGGATAATAGACTAGAGGTTGCTACTACTAACTGGCCACCTTTCTTCAATGGAACAAAATATGCCCAGTGGAAACTGAAAATGAAAATTCATTTAGAAAGAATGGTTTTTGATATTTGGACTGCTATAGAATATCAATATAAAATTCTAGAAACTGAAATTACAACTTGGGATGAACCTAAAAATACTGCTTAAAATAATAACTTTAATGACATGAATTCCTTGTACTGTGCTTTAGGATATGAAGAGTTTAATATAATTTCTGCTTGCAAAACAGCTTATGAAATATGGGATACTTTGGGTGTTTCTCACGAAGGAACAAACAATGTTAAATAAATGCATTTGAATAATTATAAAATAAAATATGAAAATTTTAAAATTAAAACTGATGAACCTATTTCTGATATGTATCTCAGGTTTAATGAGATAGTCAATACAATGGGATCACTTGAAAAATTTGTTCCAGCTAAGGAACAAAATATGAGGATACTGAGATGTCTGCCAGAACGATGGAGGGGCACTTCTGTTTCAATTAGAGTGTCATGTGACATTGGAGCACTTCCAGTAAAAGATCTTATTGGTAAATTAATGATGTATGAGGAAGAACTCCAGGTGAATAAGGAGGAACAGGATGAACCAAAGAGAAAATCCATAGCTTTCACGTATACTGCCTCTATGAGTAAAGACAAGGAGAAAATACAAATACTAACTGAAAGTTCAAAAAGTTAAGATTTAGACTCTGATAGTGATGCTGAGATTGCTCAAATACCTAGGATATTCATGAAGTTTTATAGGAAGAAGAAATTCTTCAGGATATCTAACTACAAATGAAATTATGAAAACAAGGGATATTGGAAGATGTATTGGAAGAAAGCTGACAATAATGATGAAATAGTCTACTATGAGTGTAAAAGGAAATGACACATCAAGGATGATTTTCCAAAATTAAAAGTCAAAATGAAATATGATTATAAGGAAAAGAAGTACAAGAAAGATATGAAAGAAACTTGCATTGCTTCAAAGGACAACACGAGTGAATTTGAAGTGTCTGATTCTGAGAAGAATCATGACAACATGTGTTTCATTACCAACACATCTGAGGTAAAATTAGATACTCCTGTTTTAAATTCCTATTATCCTAAAGATAATGTTGATTCTGATTCTAAAAACATGACTAATGAAGAATTATTTGAATACTGTAATATGCTCATAGAGATATTCAATGAACTTAAGTATAAATACAAATCATTGATGAAACAGTATGCTCTTACTACTACTGTTAAAACTGAACTTACTATTGAAAAAGAGAAGAATGATCAACTGTTAAGGGAAAATATAGAACTGAAAATGTCAAATGAGCAACTTAGAAAAGACTTAGAGAAGTTTACAACTGGAAAGGATACACTAACTCAAATTCTTGGAAAGTAAGTGGCACTAATATACAATAATGTAATAGGCTAAAAACCTGGACAGAGATAGCTTATTAAGAATAGATTTATTCCTAAATCTGGACAGAATATTGCTAGTTCATGTTCTGGAAATCCCTATGCTTAAACTAGTTATTCATATGGATAAAGATCAAATAAAGTTTATCTTTCAAAATCTATTGATTCTGTGAATTATATGAGACCCATAAGACAAATATGGGTACCTAAAGCTTGGATTTATAATCTTTCTGGACCCAAGAAGAACTGGATACCAAAATCATTTACTATATAAATCTTTTTTGTATGAACCATGCTTAAAGAATTATCACAAAAAGTTATGGTACTTGGACATTGGATGTTCAAGACATATGTCTGGGGATCATTCAAGTTTCAAAATTTTAATAATGTTCGATGGAGGCCATGTCACCATTGGTGATAGTTCTAAAGGAAAAATCATCATCCTAGGCCAGATTGGAAACTCTAATTCAGTTTTAATTTCTAATGTTTTATTTGTTGATGGACTTAATTATAACCTGTTAAGTATTTCTCAGTTATGTGATGATGTATTTAATGTGAAATTTAAAAATTATTCCTGTAATGTTTATATTTTTCAAAATTCTTTAGTATTTTATGCTTTAATAAATGAAAATGTTTATGCAGTTGATTTATATTCGTTAGTTAAGAAAAATGATACTTGTTTAAATGCTTTTCATAAAGAATATTGTCTTTGGAACAGAAGATTAGGACACTACAACATCTATTCACTTAGAAAATTAACTAGGAAGAACTTACATAGATACATACCTAAACATGAATTCCCAAATGACAATGTTTGTAATCCCTCTCAAAAGGGAAAGCAACAAAATGATTCTTTTAATTAAAAGAAAGAAGTTTCAAATTCTTAACCTCTCGAGTTGGTTCACATGGACTTGTTTGGACCTTCAAGAGTTTCGAGTTTAAATGAGAATAACTATGCCAATGTTCAAGTAGATGACTTTTCTAGATATACTTGGGTATACTTCTAAGCTCACAAAAGTGAATCATGTTCTTACTTTGTAAAATACTCCAAATCTGATGAAAATCTTAGTGGAATTAAGATTAAAACCCTGAGAATTGATCATGGTCGTTAGTATGAAAATAAAGAGTTTGAATCTTATTTCTCACACAATGGCTATAGTCACAACTTTTCTGCTCCTAGGACACCTCAGCAGATTGGTGTGGTTGAAAGAAGGAATATAACCCTTCAAGAAATAGCTAGAACCATGCTTAATGAATATGACCTGCCTATTTACTTTTGTGCTGAATCTGTGAATACGGATTTTTATATTATTAATAGAGCCTTAATTAGACCAGTTCTTATGAAGACCCCATATGAGTTGTGGAATAATATAAATCCTAAAGTTAGTTACTTTAAAGTGTTTGGCTGCAATGTTTTTATTCTTAATACAAAGGATAATCTGGACAAGTTTGCTTCTAAGAGTGATGAAAGAATTTTTCATAGTTATTATTTATCTAGAAAAGCCTATAGAGTATTTAATAAAAGAACCAAATGTGTGGAAGAATCTGTTCACATCATGTTTGATGAAACAGATCCACATGATCCTAAAACCTCTCTTGAAAATCTTGAGGAAGATTTGAGTGTTCTGGACCATAATGATAAATCTAAAGAACCTACTGTAAAAACATCCAATTTTACACCTATTCTAGAATCTGATGGTGTAGAACCTGAACTTGGATATAAACCTAAAATTTCTAGTCCTACCTTTACTAGATTAACAATGATTATAAAGAATCATCCTTTGGATGTTGTTGTAGGTAATCTTGATAGAGGGACATAGACAAGAGCTTCTCTATGAAATCATGTTGAACATCAAGCCTTTATTTCACAGATAAAACCTAATAATGTCAATGATTCTATCAATGATGAATTTTGGGTAATGGCTATGAAAGAAGAGTTAAATCAATTTGAATAAAAAAAAGTCTGGGAATTAGTTGATAGACCTATGGACACTTTAACAATAGGCACAAAACTAGTTTTTAGAAACAAAGTCGATGTGTCTGGAAACATAGTAAGAAACAAAGCTAGGCTAGTTTCATAAGGATATAGTCAAGAAGAAGGTATAGACTATGAGGAAACCTTTGCACCATTAGCCAGATTAGAAGCCATTAGGATCTTACTTGCCTATAATGCTCATCTGAATTTCAAGTTATATCAAATGGATGTCAAAAGTGTTTTTCTAAATGGTTTTATAATTGATGATGTCTTTGTTGAACAACCACCTGGATTTATTAATCCTCATTTTACTAATCAAGTGTGTTAACATTATAAAACATTATATGGTCTAAAACAAGCTCCAAGACCTTGGTATGATTGACTTAGAAATTTTCTTATTTCAAAAAGTTTTACTAAAGGGATTGCTAATCCAACTCTTTTTATAAAAATAATTTCCAAAGATGTTCTAATAGTACAAATCTATGTTGATGATATTATTTTTGAATATTTCAAACTCTTTTTATGTTCTGATTTTTCAAAATGTATTCAAAATGAGTTTGAAATGATTTTAATGGGAGAACGTAAATGTTTTCTTGAATTTCATGTTTTCAAAAATAAAGATGGTATTATTTTTAATCAATGTAAATATAAAAAGGATCTCTTAAAATGTTTTGGTTTGGATAGTATTAAGGAAAGTGAAACTCTTATGAGTACTGTTTGTCAATTGGATGCAGATGAAACTGGGAAACCAGTGGATCGAACCAATTACAGAGGTATGATTAAAAGCTTTCTTTACCTTTCTACTAGTCGAACAGATATTATGTTTATTCTGTGTATGTTCTCAAGATTTCAACGTAATACAAAAGAGTAGCATTTACTTGATGTTAAACAGATTTTTAAGTATCTTAAACGTACTGTAAACTTAGGGTGGTTTTACGCAAAAGGACAACCATTTGAGTGATTGAGTTATTCAGATGCTGATTTTGCTGGTTTTAAGCTGGATAGAAAAAGCACTTCAAGAACATGTCACTTATTGGGAAAATCCTTAGTATCTTGGTGTAGTAAAAAGAAGAATTCTATAGCATTATCCACTGCCGAAGCAGAGTACATTGCTGCTGGTAGTTACTGTGCACAAATGATGTGGATGAAACACATTCTTTTAGAATGTGGATATGAATTTAAGCACGTTTCAATCAACTGTGACAACACTAGTGCAAGAAATATCTCGAAGAACCCTATGTCTCACTCTAGGACCAAACACATTGATGTAATGAACCATTTCATAAGAGATCATTACCTAAAGGGTGATATAATTCTTGAGTTTATAAGTACTGAACATCAATTAGCTGACATATTCACTAATCCTTTGAGTTCAGATAGGTTAAGTTACATTAGACATGAGTTAGGTATGTTTAACCTTGGTTGGTAGCTAACCTCACCAATGTAAAATTCTCACCGATGTGAAATGCTCATCGATGTAAAATTCTCACTGATAGACCCTACCGATGAGTGCGATGTTTTAAAACTTCTGTCTGCCACCAGAATCTAAATTGTTTTTTCTTTATTTCATTTTGTTTATTTATTTCAAGATTCCTAAATGATAAAACTAAAGTCAGGTCTACTTCTCATTCCACCGAGCCTCAAACCTTTACCCTCAAACCAAAGCTCCCGAATCCTTAGTGAACCCTAAATCCTTTGATCCAACGATGGAAAAAACCAAACTTCCTACCGTTAGAGATGAATCTGTTGAGCCAAAATCCAAGAAGTAGAAGACTGAGAAAGAAGAAAGTTGTAGTGGTTGTGTTGCTAGAACTAGGACAGGGAGACGACCAGTGAATCCTCATCTGCAAAACCGAGTTATTGTGATTGAAAAGGAGATGTGTGTAGAATGGCTACTGCCTCGAAAATGCTTAATTCTTGAAGTACTTGAAGATCAAAAATGGGGAGAGTGTTTTTTGAACAACCGTGGTCCCTAGTTTCCAAAATTAGTGAAACAATTTTACGATTTTGTAACCATTGAGAAATTAGAGAATGAAAATCGAGTAACCTCTTTTGTGAATGGAATAGAGATGTCGTTTTCAACTGTTGAATGGGTTGAATGCTTGAAAGTTCCATATGAAAGAGTATCTAGATATGTCACAAGATCCATGCCACTACCAGTGACATTTTCGACTATGAGACTGCTTTGGAAGAGATGACTAGTGATGGAAGTCAAAGACAAGTAGATGCTGCAGAAATTGATGGAGAGAATAGATTTCTATTCAGATTCGTTCAACATGTCTTGATACCAAGGAGAGGAGACTTTTCCAATTTGAGATATCAGGATATCTATCTCTTGCACATATTAATACATTGTGTATAGGTTACTTTGTTCATATTTCTAATGATACAAATAGAATATATGACGAGGCACAAATCAAATAAAAATGCCCTATTCTTTGCTAAATTGATCCCTATGATGATTAAAGTAAAAGGGGAAGCTGAGTATTAAGATGAGACAGTAGTAGTGAAGAATAACTTTTGTATCACCTCTATTGTGTGGAAATACATGGGGATCAATTGAAAACCTTGGAGAGGAGAATGGGTCAATGATGACCATAAGGTTAATGAGAAATTCAATAATGTCGATCATCCTTCAAGACCAAAGGATGTAAGGGATCCAGGTCTGGGACCTGATGATGAAGAGCCAGAATATAGTGATGATTCAGAAGAGGAAGTGTCTACTGCTGATGAAGGAGGAGATCCTGACTTACCTCCTAGTCCAGCTCATGAAGATCTAGATCAACATAAATCAGATAATGTAGTAGCTGATTTAGAGGATGTTGAAGTGGCTGCTTTAGAGAATGAAGAAGATGTTCATGAAAGTTAAGCAACTCTGTCAGCTAATTTGAGCCTGAGTCCATTGATTGGACAATCCATATTTCCTTCTACGGATTTAAATGAGGTTGACATACCCTTACCTAATCCAGAAGTCCCTCCTGCTGTTGCAGAGGATGAATTGATGGTGGATGATTCTCCTTTGGATGAAATACCTACTGAGAATGCTACTGGGAATGTTTCTGAGGATTTTGTTATCCTAATTGAGGATGCACTCGTTAAGGGGGAGCATTAAACCCAACTTGGAAGTGTTATAGTGAATGTTAATATTGAGGACTGGGAAGACGACCCAGGTTTATTTGTTTGTGGTTTAGACTATCCAGATTCAGATAATGAGGCATTTCACAACACACCTAAGATTACTTACGATGTTGAGACTGAGTTGCTACATGAAGATGTGGTCTTAATGCATGACCTAGATACTTTAATGAAAAAGCTTAAGGACAATTTTGTGGAAGAGGTAAAGATGATGGATGTTTCTCTGGTCTCTTCAGTTCAATCGATCATGACTGATTCAGTGATCAGTTTAGCATCTAAAATAGTACCCACTGCACTTCCACCTGCTGATATGATCACAAGGGATGATCTGGAATCCATGAAGGACGTGTTGAAAGAATCTATTAATGCCTCAGTTACTGAGATGAAGCATTTTTTATGAAGATATGAGGATGTTGGAATGATCATTTGAACTCTCTCTAGGTTGTAATTTGTCAACCTTCATGGCAGAAATAGTGGAAGAATTTAAAGACAGCAAGGCTCAAGTTTCTAGACTTGAAGCAGATCTTGAAGCTTTAAAGAATTTTTTATCTCTTTGTAATCTTAAATTAGCTCAAAATCCCAAGAATACAAGGACTTAGCCTATGTCAATAGTGTGGTAAGCCATATGGTTTCAGTGTTTGGTGGTTTCAAAACTTCTATGAAATATCATATTAAAACCCAAGATTCCCATGTTTAAAATCTCATCAGTGGGTTGACCAAAAGATTCAATGATACTATATCTTTCTCTGTTGGTTCTCTTCCATCTAAACCTTCCATGGATTTTATTCAGTTTCGATCTGTGATGAAGGATGAGATTGGTTCTGCTTCAACCAGTGGCTCTGTGGAATCATCCATGCTGAGCAGAGCTGTGCTCTCTACCTGAGATTCAGCTAGAGAAATAATTAAGATAGTCCCAGACTATATGAGAGATGTATCTGCCTCTCAGAAATAAGTGAAAGATAAGGTGGACTACTATTTCTCTAATATTTTCACCAAAAATAAACTAAACAATCAATTCATACTTCTGTTGGAAAATATGAAGCTGCCTCCTGTCAATCAATCTTTCAGAGAACAAGTTAGAAAGACAAGGGAATTTACTCTAGCATTGGAAAAATTTATGGAGAACAGGGATGAATTCATATCTTCAATGGAGAGAGGAGGAGGAATATTTATGGATTTCAGAAATCTGTTGCTGCCTTTTCTACATGTTGATGCTAGGCCAGTAATTGTCCTTCCTGCTTTTCCTGCCTCTGCCTCTACTGCTTCTCTAGTTTAGATGACTCATTCCCAAGAAATTCTAAGCCTCACACCTATGATAACACAAAGGACTCCTCAGTAGAGACCAGGAAAAATTTCTGTGGCACATCCTCCTTTGATCATTTCTATAATTCCTATTCCCTCAACTACTTCCACTTCACATGAATCCTCTTCTGCTCCCAAGGGTAAATCTCACATTGAGGATGTGGATTGAACCAGTGGCTAGACTATTTCATAGGAATCCATTGTATTTTTTTTATTTCATTTTTCCTTATCTGGAACATTCAATGAAACTTGTTTTCAGCTATTTTTCTAATTTTTTTATTCCTCTTCTCTTTGGATTCCCACTTTTTGATTATCACAACGGGGGAGAAATATTTTACAAAGCCTTTACAAAGGGAGAGAAATACTCTCTAAGTATCATAGATTAGGACATATAGGAATACATATTCACCCAGGGGGAGAGATATTAATGAAAGGGGGAGAAATTTTATCTAAGGAAAAGCTATCATGCTTTACTCCTAAGATATTGTTACATTTCATCCTCTAATACCATTTTCTCTAACTCTCTGATGCCACTAAAATTTACTTTTGATATCATTACATTTAATTTTATCTCTGAAACTATCACATTTTTTTCCACCTCTGATCCTTTATGTTCTATAACATACTGTTTCTCTGAGATAATTTCATTTCATGACATATCCTCTATTACAACTGCTCCCTATTTTTAAAATGATAATATCATAAGTTGTTATTATCAAAAAGGGGGAGATTGTTGACCTCACCTATTTTGATAATCCCAATTATGCTTTCATATACTTTGATAATATCAATATAATGATTTCAATATTTTAATTCTTTCAATCTGTGATCGAGATGATAATAATATTAAAATAATCCCTGTGATATGTTAATCCATGTCTATCTATGTTTATATGAGTTATGAAGTTCTTATATCACATTCAGATATATTTTTTATAAGACAGACAAGTGTTAAGCCACTAATCTGGGTATAGGGACTGATATAGAGCTATCAGTACTTAGTTTACCAATAGACAGAGTCACTGATAATCTAAAGTTACCGATATGTACCGAGCTACCGATAGGACAAGTCTACAGATATGCATAAGTCCACCGGTAAGCAAGTCTACCGACAGATTCAGTCTATCGATACGGAACACTACGAGATACCGATACGAGCTACCAACCGGCCTAATGATACAAAGACGCGACTGATATGAACCGACACACTATAGCTACCAACAGACAAGAGCTACCGATAGACAGAAGTCTACCGATAGATCCAGTTCACAGATAGTTACCGATAGAGTAAGTCTACCGATACAAGTACAGTCACCGATACTTCGAGAAACCGATGGAACTAGAGCAACCGATGGAACGAAGTCAGTGGTATATAGAGAAAACAATGCAAGATAAAAGAAGTACCGATGGAAGGACATGTTATACAAAGTCTACCGTACACATTTACCAACACGAGCTACTAATTGTCCAACCAGTCAAACTCTATACTCTCAATACTATTTATTTATTAAGCTAACAGTTACATTTGATGTCTTTAATTCATTCAATAATATTTAATAAATTCTGTTTTCATGTCAGGTAACCGTACCTAGTACCCATCCAAAAACTAATCATTCCTTTTTTCCGGAGGTTAAAGCTACAAAAAGGGATGATAAAGATCTACCTGAGATGCAGAGAAGCAGAGAACACTAAGTGTGCATGCAACGAGCATCAAGGAACTAAGAAGGCACACTTGTGAAAAAAGAAAATAGTTGAATATCATTCAAACGTGGTGCATTTGTGAAAGAAGAAGAATCTATACTCCAAGAACACTGGGCATACACAAAGATAATAAATTTCAAGGAGAACACAAGCTGCATCTTGAGTGAACTACAATAAACACTTCATGCACTCAGGCTGCTAAGCTAGACCAAGAATCAAAGAAGAAAATGACACTCTATTTTATGAGCAGAAACCAGAGAAGGACTCAGAAGTATTTCTGATCAACCAAACGATTCCAGAGCGGCATTTCCAATCACTAGAGCTCTTGTAAACTCTTTCTCACTTCCTTTAGTGATTCTAACTTTACATTTTAAGAAGTGTGTGTACCCAGTTTGTTCTACACACACACTTTCTCCCAAGCTAAACTGGAGGATTCTTAAATCCTCACTCAAACTTCACAACCCTTTGTTTCCCACTATGGATACTGGTAGAGGTCGAGTAAGAACTGAATAGAATGTGTGATGTTGTTTGTTTTTCCCACGAAGAATTGTGGTAGAGGTCTTTGGACCTGGACAGTAGTGTACTGTTGTTTACCCCTATCCAGGGTGTGGATCAATTTATATAAATTGTTGAGAGTACTAAGTCTTGGCTTGAGAATGAACCTCTTGGTTAACTTTTTTGTGCATTTTAATTTATTTCTATAAGTATACTATATATTTATTTCATATTCCATTGTTATTATTTTGAAATACAAAACTATTTTAAAGCTACTTTGATAGTTAAATTAGAAAGTGTTTATACTTATTGTAAACCAATAAGTTAGTTTCAAAAGTTAATATAATATTATATTAAGTCAACTACAACCTAATCAATCTTTGAGAAACTGATTGAACATTTACACTCTGTATAGATTCACTACAGTTTAACTTTGTTTTTAAATTGGGGGATTTTAAGAGAAATAATTTTAACAGAAGTTTTTATAGGAACTCAATTCAACCCCCTCTTAGGTATCCACTCCGACCAACACTTATATATCTTGTGATGTTATTATAAATATGTAACAACTGTATTCATTATTCTATTCATCTTGTGAATGATAATGTCACCATGTGTGCATACGTACGGCTTACCGTCTCCATGTTGTGGTGTAATTTGTTATTCAACACTATGTTATTTGGATGGATATAATGATGATTAATATATATATAAATAATGAAAATAACTTGATAATTTCTCTGTAAAATTAATATACCATCCAATTCCACATCTTTAAGGAAATGATATTGTTGCTCGTGTGTATGTACGGATTACCATCTACACAACGCGATGATATTCATTTCCACGTTCACCATTCATCAACAATTATAAAATTATATATTACTAATGAGATTGTAATATATTACATAATAATGAAACTGAATATATATACATATGTACATACATATATCTTATTCACATTGTTCCATTCAATATGATATGAAAACAGAAACAATGTTTATGCATACGTACGGACTACCGTATCCATAAACAGTGTTTTTCATTTCATATATATATATATGTCTATTATACATATTTATATTCTAAATATATATGATATATAAATCATGTTTTATATTTTTTAAGTATTTAAATCTTGATCTATGTGATACAATCAATAGTAACAAGTTAAAACATGTATGATAAAGAAAGCGATTATTACCCGAATTGTTAATTTAACATGGTATGTATTATTAAATGGGTAGTATAAAGTCATAACTGAATCATGTATGATGTCACAAATGTTAATATGGTTCCGGTATAATTTAAAAACATACTACAATCTTCCTACAGGAGGATAAAAGTACCCTCGACTAAAGAAGAGTGCAAGGTACGGGTTAATTCCTCAATCTCATTATTATCAATTATTTTTTATGTGTTTGTATTTACAGGGACATTTTTATCATACATGCCAATTTTTCATACAAATTATTTCAAAATGAATATTTTAAGGATTTTTGAATGGTACTGTTTATCATGATCAGAATTTTAAATGTTTTAAAGATATATCTTTCTAAATATTTTTAATTAATGTCCATGTTTTCCAAATGATTTTAAGAATTTATTTATATGGACATGAATTTTCTGAAATGATAATTCCTTTCAAAAGTTTCAAAGTGGTATGGGACACATTAATTCAAAAATATTTTATAAATTACTTTTTTTATAAATGTGTCACTTTTAAATGATTTTATATAGATGATATTTCTCTCAAAACTTTTTACTCATCATTTTCCACTATTTCAACATTCTTTACTAGATATTATTTTTAATTGTGGTTGATTTATTATAATACAATATTCTATATTGTATTGAATGGGTTATGATTTGTTTGACTGTGGATATTCTATTTTTATACCATTCATGGTTTATGTTTAATGTATTGACATTTCATATGCTATTTTTAATACGATTGTTTATGTTATGTTTCAACTATTCATATGAGGAATGTAGTGGACCTATTAAGTGATGGGTGGAGCCCGCTATAGCTCCTCAATGCATCGGTGGGTATCATGAGACAAACTAGTGTCATGGCACAAGTCCTTGAGAAAAACATTATTTGTAGTCTTGGAACGAGGCCTTAACTATGTGGTAATGATATACGGTTTTAGGCATTCCTTCATTGTGAAATTAGTTATTACATGTGATTATTCGACTATTAGAATATCCATGTGCATGTTTATATGGTAATGTTTCATTTATTTTTACCATATTATGTTCAATATTATGTTTATAAGGCTTTTGTTTTTATTACACATATTGCCTTAAAATTTTATATTTTCCGTGAAATTATTTACCCATACTGATCAATTGAGCTCACCCATTTCTTATGTATTATTTTCCTAGGATTCCATGAAGTGTATTATGATTGATATGCAGGGTCAGGCTAAAAGGGAAAATGGAATTCTCAAAGAACTATCTATGTTGTTTTTTATATTTCAAATTGTAATTTAATGTTAATGTATGTAATTTATTTTCGAAGACTGCTAAACAGATCGGTTCTTCGGGACATGATTCCTTGTAATTGTGCCAATGTATTAAAATAATGCACCGGCACTGGGTAAACGGGGTTGGGGCATTATACTAAAAAAATGGATAGTTATCTTAATTTAGCTCTTTAAATGGTTATGTGCTTATGGGATATTTATTCATAGTATTGGATTTTGGGAGTTCTAGAGATGTTAGATGTAGTTGAGTTTATGACTGGGTTTTCCCATATTGTGGTTGTGAGATATATTATATCTAGTACTTTTGGTGTTTCTATATGCTACCAACCCATATCAGTTAGGGAGACTAGCACCCGAGGGATTATGAATCCTGGGAGTGTCTTACCCAGTATCTCGGTGGGAGGATGGATGAATGACTTCCCCCTTTAGCACCACTCTATTTTCGTGGTTGTTAATTGGGATAATATACACAATGGTTAATTTTCCCCTTATAAGTTTGTATATGTATTTAATGTCTTTTGGTTATTTCGTACACAAATATTCTATATATGGTTTCATATATTCTCTTATAGGAATAACATATATATGTTTTGATGGCTTCATGATCCTTATATGGTGTACGGGTCGCAGTAGCATGAGGTATAATACCTAACATTTGATACATGTTATTTGGGATGTGTTGGATCTTGAAATCTTTTTGGTTACTTTTGGTTATGTGCATATAATGGTGGTTTGTTTCATGAGGTGCAGGTTGTGGTGCTTTGCCCTGGGGACTATGGGCTAGCCTTTTTGGGGAGAGATTCTTATGATGTGTAACGTTGGGGAAAATAAAACCAATATTGGGGAAGTGGTAGCATGGTAAATTTTATATTATTTTTATATTATATATTCTTTTATGTGCTACTTGTTGAGAGTAACTATGTTCTGGCTAGGAACTTAGTATACATGTTTTGGTGATGAGTTAATTTCACTTGTTGTTCATTATGCTTCAAAACATTTTCTTTACATTTTCTCAATAAGATATGTGAAGGATCCTACTCAGAATAATATTATACACACATTATGATCGGTAAAAAAAATTTATAGTTACATAGAAAGGTTGGAGATCAGGAAAGTTACTACTACTTCGATGTTTTGCATGAGCTGTTTGGGCTTCATAGTTGTTTCAGTGTTAAATTCTTTTCATATATTTAGTTTTCCCATTCAGTTGTAGAAGTTTTTTCATGAAATTATATATATATATTCTTGGGTTTTAATTTATATTTCATTATATGAAGTAGTTTTTTGGTGTTTCCCTTTTCTCTCTCTTTTCAAGTGTTCTTTAATATGAGAATGCCTCCCATTCAGGTGTTTGTTATAAACTCGGTACTAGCCACCAACCCAGGGCCTACACTAGTTGTGAATGGGGGGGGTCATTATCTCTCATCTCACATTTCCAACATTGGAGAGGTGAAATTTTTGCGGAGTGGGTGAGGACACTATAAATTTTCTAGTGGAATTAATTTTTCATGTAATTATTGGTCATTGCATTTTTTCCATGAAAAATGAATGGTATGAGATAACAATTAGGGTTAAGACATATTAAGGTTATTTTGAGGAAGTTTCCCAAATTTATATTATTTAATAATAATTATATTAATATTTTATTGATACCGGACAAACCAATGGATTGGTGACTACCCATCATATCCAGTAATTTAGGGTGAATTGAACCCAAAACTGAAGGGTGAGAAGGTTTTGTCAAATACCACAGGCCTATGTGATTTCATTATTATTATAAGTTTTATTCATTATTTAAATCCTATCATAGATAAATTATAAGTTCATTATTAGAAAAATGTGTATTATATATAACCAGGATATTATAAATGGTTTTTTTATTAAGTGACTTTTGAAATTTTGGATGATGTTCATTATTTTCGAAATCCTATATTATTATTGGAGAAAAAATATTGTTGTATTTTTTTAAGAATATTAATGATACTAATATATTTAATGGTCTACGTTGAACATTGGGTATTACTATATAATTTTGGAGATTAGTGCAGTTTGTTTATAATATAAAGGATTATTTATTTTAGAGAATTATCTTATTTTATCTGATCCATTTTATTGGTAAATGTTTCATGAATAGGTAAATAAATAGATAAATTGTATTGGATTATTTGATTCTCTTGAAATTTATTCTTGTGCATCATGAATACTCATCATTTGGAGAAATTATGAGTTTGAGGTGGAAATTGATTTAAGGATGAAACTATACTTTTAATGTAAGTATATTGCATTAATTTCTTAGTATATATTGTAAAATTATTCATCATTTCCCTAAAAATAATCTTGAAAGTGAAACATTATCCATCTACTTATCTTAATGATAAATCATGACATTTTTAACACAACACATTTTTATGGTTTTGTGGTTGTTATCTTTCTCATTATCATGTAATTTATCACTCTTTATTTGAACATGATTGTTTTTTTCTCTTCCATGTGCCTATTTTTTATGGAACCCTAGAATGTGCTCTCTTATTTTACTTTTATAATTTCATCTATTTGTTATAATGTGTGAGTCTCATTAATCCCTTTTCTGATGTTGGATTTCCAAAAAGGTATTTTTAAAATTCAATCCTTAGTTAACGTGCCCAAAGATAAAAATTGTGACATATAAATTCAAATAGAGAGGGGATAATGTATCATCCTAAGTTAAATAAATTAAATATTATGTTAGTTAGCCTTCATGGAAATCCCCATCGATCCTAAATGAACAACAAAATATTATAATATAAATGATACTATTATAACTTTTCCATTAGAATGATGGTTATGACCATTATTAACCAAATTATGAATGTACGGTCTGTAGATTTATATATAATTAATTTTTTTTGTTAACAAATAATTAAAAATGTAAATAAAACACAATTTTAATATAAATTGAAATTTTATTCTGAAAAACAATTTAAATGTGCACATGTTTTTTTTAAATCAAACTAATAAATAATCCATCTGTTTGATTATATTAATGAAACATACATACATACATATATATATAATTTATTAAGTATAGTGTTCAAAATTATTCTTATATATTTTTGAGAAATGATATAATCACAAATCCAATTTTATGCACAAAAGAAGTTTATTCTCTAAAAAAGTAGTTTTTCCACTTCCAAATGGAACCCATTTTCTAAATATTCATCATGACACTTTCATAAATAATAGTTGACAAAATAAAAAAATTTATTTAAAAGATATATAGAAAAATTTACATTTTATTATTCTTTAGTATTTTTGTGATACGTTTCTTGTTTTGATGAATAATGAAAAAAATAGATTTTTAATCTAAAACACATTTTTCATATAAATAATTTATAATATTAAATTATATTATTATTGGTTTAAAATAATAATTAGATCCGGTATTAATAATTTAGTAAAATTTATATCACTAGATACACTTTTACATTGAATTTGGATTTACAAACATTTCAATCTTTTGAATGTTATCACTTTTAAAACTACTTTTCTCACACAATCATTAAGATTAATTTTTAAATGATTTATAAAATTTTTATGAATATATTTTAAAAATGTGGATTCCATATTTTGAATTATAAGGTAAAATTTACTAAATAACACAATTTTTTAGTCGTCATGAATATTAAATGTAGTAATCTTTTTTAAAATGGTTAATTATAAATCGGGTAATTATGGGTTAAAATACTATCAAAAAAATTGAAAAATCACCATATCACTTGTTCTAATTTTATTTGATGGTTGAAAGAAGAAAGGACACATCCTTGTGTATATTTGGTTATCTTTTATAGCCACATAGATGACTTATTTTCAATTATAGTATTTTATTCAAATAAATCTGAATTTGGTCATACATTTTTTAACAAGTGAAATATTTTAAATATAAGATTATATAAGGGATATGTTAAAATTTACATATAGGTTTCATTGATTAGATGTTTTTACTATTCATTATAATTTATTTTTAAGTATTAATGAATAAATTAGTTAATTAAAGGCATTCAAAATGATAATGTAGTAATTTAAATGAAATATCAAATAAATTATATTGGACATATTAAAATAAAATTAATTTTATAAAATTAATTTCATCTATGAATTTTATTATTTAATATTATATATTATTGACTTGTTAAAAGAGTTGGTTTGAATATATCATTATGTTATTATACATTAAAAATTCAAGTGATGAATATTTTTAAAATAGAAAATATTTATATTTTAAAATAATTATTATTTTATTAAATGATATAATTTTTTTTAAAATAAAATATTAATAAAAAATTAGCATAAAGTGGTAAATATTAATAATGATTAATTTTTGTTTATTTTTTATTTTTATATTAACAAAATTAACCCTAAAAATGAAAATTACATGATATCACATTAAGAGTTAAAGGTGCTAAATAAGGGTTAAAAAAATAAACGTATTTAAAAATAAAGAAAACTTGTCAAATTTTCATTGGAGGAATGTATTTTGACCAATCATCATCAGATCGTAAAATTTAATTAGTTAGGATCCCGAAATAATATAAAATTAACTTATATTAATTTAATAATTTAATGCATTCTATGTTTCCCCTCCCCTCTTTTATAAAGGGGAACCAATTATTTTTTTCTTCACACATCAAAACATATTAGGGTTTTCAAATGAATTTTGATTTGTGTATATGGTGAACTACCACCTAGCATACCAATATAATTTTCAGTTCATCATTTTCCACCGTGATTATTTATAATTACCGAATTAAAGATTATATATGATATTAATGTCTTATTTATCATTATGAAAAGATAATATATCATTTACATTCTAATCTTCCCATTCATGAAAAATGATAACATCGTTCATGTGTATATGTGAACTATAACCTCCTTGAAGATATGTGATTAATTTTTCATCACCTCCTCAATAGATGACTTATATAAGTATAGATTAATTACTAATATGATATTGATAATATTATGATCTTTTCTAAAGATAATGTGACAGTTACCTTCATTCCATAATGATCATTTAAAAATAAATTTGTTACTCATGCATATGTACAAGTTACCATCTCTATGATTGTCATGTAGTTCATTTTTCATATTTTTATATAATGTAGGTATTAAAAAGTGTAATTTATGGATAAAATTTATTAATATTTAATGAATATTATTCTCAAAATTATAGAATTCTAACCACATTTGGCTTTATATCTCAAACCAAAATCAATTTGTACACGTGTAACAAATATCATCAAAACAACCAACATGAACTTAAATAATTTATAAATTGTTATAACATTTTAATAATTGATATAAACGTAATAATTAACTTGAAATTGTTTTCCTAGAAAGTAGAAAAATTAACTTCTGTTTATTATTAATTAATATAATGGTTACACATTACAAGTAAAACTCTATGTAAGGAACTTTGTCCTAGTATCCTTTCATTGGAGACATATTTTGATGTTATACACAATTTATATTTCATGAGATGAATTTATAAAAATATTTAAATATCATATAATTAATTAATTTATTAGAATTTTATTTAATGTTTTTTCAATGTACTTCCTTCATGGGTCTTCTGAAATAAATATTTTAATGTGGTATGAGACTCTTTGACTGAAAAATATATATATATTAATCTGTATAAATATTATTGATAATAATTTATATGTATATTTTTTTATGAATATAAATTGATCATAAAGGAAATTTTATATCTGTTTTTATATCTATAAAAATCTATCAGCACTCATTTTATTAAAGGAACACCTCTTTTCCTTTTAAAGGTATTTTTTTCAAATTTTGTTTTATATATTGATTGGTTATTTCCATAATATGTAATGTTTTCTTATGAGTCTAAATTCCATTTTACGAGTGAATTATTGAGTATTTAAATATTTTAAGGGTTATTCGTATGTAATTGTACATTGAAATGTTTATGGGTAGTTATGTGATAAACCTATGTCAGGAGGTTTCATGATAAACCATGGACTGGTGGTTATGTTATAACCTCCAATGAAATATGTATCAAAGTCAACCATACAGATAATCCATTTCTAAGAGTGACATGTATGGATGTAAAATATATGGTTATTCTATTTGTTTTTAAACTTTTCCATTTTCCATACTTATCTTTTATATACATTTATTTGAGTTTTCAAGAAGGATGTTTTATTTTTAAAAGGTAAGATAATGTTGATTTTGAAATGATGATCCCTTTTTCAGGTTAAAAAGGTATCTCTTTAAAGAAATGTTTTGTAGGTTTTTATGTTACTACCTTTTACCTTTATTTTAATTACCATACAATTATTTTATTCTCATCATATGTTTTAAAAAATTTTTAATAGGATTTAATGAATATTTGGGACAATGATGAGATTGAGGGATAATTGTGAAGATATATCATCCTATGAAAACATGTTTTATTTTAGTGATTTTTGTTTAATGGAAAAAATGGATTCTTAGTATTAGTGTCCCATTGTATTTAATGGGTTCACTATGTATGTGTTTCTCCTAATTCTCAAAAACACTAAATATAAAAGGTCATTAAGGAAATAAAGTGATTTCTAGTTCTAAAATAACTAAAATATTTAATGCTTAAGGTCGACTCCTGATAGAGTGTATATGATTATCAAATAAATTATAAATGAATAAGTATTTATCATCATGGGTTTTGTATTCTGATATAGCATTGAGGTATTCTCCTTTGACGAAACCTAGTGGTGGTGAACCATGGAAATTTCTAAAGTAATTTTTTTGTTTGTCGCTGGGAGGATATAATAAAAGTATGAGATATATTACTAAAAATCATTTAACATGATCATTAGAGAGGGTCACATATAACTGAAATTCCATGTTTCACATTTCATTTCATAGTATTTTCCATATGTTTGAAATAAATTATGATGAATGAACTCATTTGGACTTTACTATGATGTGAAAATTCAACTACTATAGATTTTTTATATTCCCATTCATGAATCATCTTCTATCAAACTCAATATGATTTTATAAAATATTATACTACTTGAATCAATATTTTAGGTGTCTATAAAAACTATTTACCATAGTTTATTTTAATATGAACTAGATAGAGAAACTCTATTCCTTAATGGAATTCCATCCAAAAATGGGTCTTTAGGTTTCACCTTATTTTATATACATATCATTTAGTCACTTTAGTGACTCAAATATATAATATCATAGTAATATATGGATCACTATTATCATCCCCAAATGTGAACCTAATTTATATCCAAACCATTCTTTTTTTCCATGAAATTCATTATTTCCCTCCCTTATATAAGTATATGATTATACCCACAATTCATTATAATAGAAATCCACCATCAATTGAAAATAAATCCAACACACATCCTTTGGTTGCAATATTCCTCACATTTGGATTTTTTTCTAATTCTTAAATAACTTTGATAATATTTCCCAACATTGTCTATTCCATGATTTTTACCCCTCCCAGTACCATTGAATCTACATCTCCCATAATTGTATGGATTTTTGGTTCATTCTTCTCTACCACATTGGAAAACAAATTAACTTGTCATATTATTTTAATTTATGTAATATATAAAAATCCATATATTAAATAAGTTCCTTATTTATATAGAATAAATAAATATGGATCATATTTCATTATAAATACTTATTATATGAAAATGAAATCATTGTAATTTATATTAACACTAATGATTTCTAAATATTTTTATTTAGTGAGATGAATAAGTTGTAATAAGCTATAAAAAATAATCTAACCCTATTTGAGTTAGATGTTAGTATATGAAATAAAAAAATATTTTCCCAACATAACTATTTTATATTTTACTCAAGTTTATCAATATGTAAATAATTCTAATCAGTTAACATTCTTTAAAAAAGTGATTGCAAAATCAAACACACTTACTAAAAAACATCATAAAATTAACATGAAACAAAAATGTGTGAGAGATATTCGTACATACTGTAACTATTTATCTATCAATATAATATCTCTCTATCATTAATAATTCAAAAATCATACATTTTGTTTATATACAAACCGCATTTTGATTATCATCATTAATCTAGGTTTTGGAACCACATGATGAATTTATTAAATGGCTTAAAACATAAGATGATGATTTGAGACTGAAATAAAATTATAGATTGGTGATTATCCCAAAGATTTATTTTATATTAATAAAAATAATCCTCATTGTGACAACCCAATAATTAATTATATAATTATTTTATAATAAATTTCATATTTTCAGTTGCTTGTGGTGCATGCATCACCTGGTTAAAAAAATAGAATACTAATTAAAAATACTATTTATACATGACCATTATTAATTCGATGTTAAATTGGAGTATATGAATAAATATAACAAAATAATATTTAACATATTATACATGTTCATTGGTTATCTATTTTTGGATGTAAAATTAATATTCACTTAAAAGTAAAATATATGTTTTAAGAAAAAAAATCAAAGGAAAACGTTTCATCATTTTTTACCCACATATCTTAATATTTTTTATAGAAACATTTATGATATTAATTTTATAAAATTATAATCATTTATTAAATTATAATATCAGAATATAATTTTTATGAATTTTTTTAAAATTTTTGATGATATTATTTTGCAGATGAATACAAAAATGATTAATTTGAATTGAAAAATTCAATTTCATTTAAATTTTATATAATGATAAATTATATTTAATTTTATTTTCAATAAAATTAGGTAAAATAAATAAATAAATAAATATAATTTAGTTCATTAGAATCATTTTCATATTAAATTACTATTTAAAAACTATCTAATCCATTGAACATTTTTCTTTGAAAACCCTCTTTATCGTCCTATATCCTTGAATAATTTTAAATGATATGATTAAAATTTTTGAATGTAAAATCTAAAAAAGTGATAAAATATTATTAATTACAATATTTTATATTATATAATAATGCACACGTAATCTTTAACCAAAATTTCTAGTAAGATAATTAAAAATTAATTTCTACGATTACGGTAAATTTTATCCTTTCTTGTTCATAGATTAAAAACTCCTTGGATATTTTTATCCCTGGGTAATTTACATCTCAAACTATATACCCCCATAATAGAAACCATGTTTTGGGAAAACGTTATTTCTATGATTAATTTAGGAACTCTCTGAAGGAGGTTGTATGAAAAGATTTAAAATTCTTAACTATGTGTTTTTTATTTTCCTTCCACCTTATAAACATATTTTTCATTTACGATTATATAATAATAAAATTATATAATATATACATAAATGTTATTATGTTATATTAATTACCTAAAACCATCCTCAAAACAATAAAATGGGTCAAAAAATCATCATTTATTTGTATGATGGATTACCTCCTCGTGAACTGATGTAAAGTATGCCCCACCCATCACTTATAAAAGGACACTGTATCCTCAATTTTTAAAAACGTAAAACCATATTTCATAGTCATATTAATACCCAATTAACATTATAAATTACATCCAACATCATATAATACTTTTTTGTTAAAAACATTATTCTTGGAATACATTAGAAATAATCCTAAATAGGTGGTATGAGACGTGGTACAATTCAATACTATGTCTTTTTGTTTTATTTTACTTCCACTTTATGAATTTTTTTATTTATTATTATATAAATATAGAACCATCTACCATGTATTGATATGTTATAATGGTAATTGAAGTACCTGCAACCATCTTAACATCTATTAAATGTGTTTAGAAATCATCATTAAACTTTATGGTAGATTTCTTCCCAACAAACTAATGTGCCACGTTTTTCATCAACACCACACAAAATAGTGTATGATGGAAAAGATAAAGAATATATATGATATTAATAACATAATTATAATATTCGATTCATTATATCATATATAAATACTTTTAATTTCAATTCCACATGGGACATATAAAGTCACTCATTTGTACGATAGACTATTTCCTCATGAAGAGATATGATTAATTATTCCACTAAAATATTACATTTAATGTTATGAGGATAATATTTAATAAATATATGTGATATTAATGAAAAAATAATGATACTATTTATATATTTTTAGTAATTAAAATACAATATATAATTTTTTTTATTACATGAAAAAATGATAATGTCGCTCGTGTATGTGTGGACAACCACCTGTATAAAGATATGTGACTCTTGTTTCATCACCAATCCTCATAAATGATATGTATAATTATATTATAAGAAATAATATATTATATTAGATATTATAATCATTCTATAAATATAAAATATTTCATTTCTAAAACAACCATTTAATAATGGAACTGTTACTCATGAGTATGTGTGACTTACCATCTCTATGATCTTTACACACATCATTTATAAAAACAATATTTAATTTTTGATCATTACTGTAGAATATATATATATATATATTAAAATAATTTCATTATTATTATTCCTGATGTAACACCCCAAGATTTCATAGTATGTTATTTCATCAAAGTAATTCAATAACTTGCACTACACGCAACACCGAGTTATAGCACACCATGACTTACCAAACAAGCCATTAAAAATAGGTTATGAATATTATTAAATGAATTTTGAAAATTATATAATCTTTATAATTTTATAATCCATATTATGAGGATCATAGACATAATGTAAGAACAAATACATTTTTTCAGATAAAAGAAGTATTTTTCAAAAAATGCAATTTTACAGCCATTTAATGGAGAATCCTTGTTAAATCCAATATTTGAAACTTTTATATATTAAATTTGACAAAATATACATGTTCTTTATAATTGGGACATAGGAATTTAGTTTCGATAACGTTTTGGTGTTTTTCTGATAACTTTCATATTTGGATGAATAGTGAAAAATACTATATTTTAACTGAAAACAACTTTTTAAATCAAAATAATATATATTGTTAAATAATAAATTTTAATGATTTGTAAGTATAAATAGATTATATTTTTACCATTTAATCAAATTATGGTCATTTTATGTAATTTCACTTTGAAATTGGACATAAACAAGTGTCAAACTTTTGGTTGTTATTATTTTTTAAAAATACGCCTTTTGGTTTTGACAGCGGGAATTAATTTTAATTTAATAAACGAAACTAATATTTTTTAAATTTGGTTAAATTGACTACATTATTGAATTAGGAATATCAAAATTATCTTAGGGTAATGTTTTTGTATTTCTCTAAAAACATTTAATTTTTGATGACTAATGAAAAACACTGAGTAATAGTTTAAAATAAAAATTTTATTTAAATAATTAATTATTTTATTCAAATTTATTTTATGTCCAAATAGATACATAATACATATATATGTTCAACATAATTCATTAAAGTCAATTTATTATAATTTTAGATATATAAAAATTTTATTAATCTTTTCACCGTCTTTTACCCACCTCATAGGTTTCCAGTCTTCTTTGTCCGTCCGGGTTCCGGTGGAACCATCTTCATCCACACACCCCATCCCATTTCTGTGTAGCTCGCTCCTTTCAATTATCTGGTGATATTGTTTCTCTTCTTCCTTCCTATGTCGATCCCCGACTTCCCGTAGTGTGATTCTGTGTTCCTGCCTCATCTCTCATCCGCCGCTCTCGGTTCTGGATGTTTGGGTTCTGGAAGGAGTTAGGTTTCATCTTCCTCATCTTCTCGACATCGACCTCAATCATCGTATCGTGCCTCCCTAGGGATCCTGAAGCTTCTTCTGTCGTTTTCATCCTTCGTCGGATTCAGATCTGCGAGTGGAACACGACGCCATATCCCCATTATCTTCTTCTTCGGCACTCCAGATCCTTGCGATTCTTTTCTGAAGTCCTCTTTGAGTGGCTGAGGAAATCCTTTTCCTCAGTGTAAGATCCCTTTCAGCTTTAGATCCTTGTGATCTAAGTCTCGATGCATACTCGAGTTTGAGGTTGTTCCCCCCTTTTCGTCTTTCCCTTCCGGCTGATGTGAGGTGGCGTGGTTCTCTTGACGGTTCATATCTGGCTGGTTCGCGAAGTTTACACCCTAAAGTGGTTTTGTCTAACGAAGATCCTTCTGTGATCATTCACCATGCTATGAGACCGCGAAGTGGAAGCCACAAAGTGGTCTGAATCACGAAGTGTCTTCCGCGAGGATCCACCGCATTGTGCGTTCGCGAAGTGGCAGCCGTGAAGCGGTCTGACTCGTGAAGTGCCTCCTGCGAGGTTAAGCCGTGTTGTGCATTCGCGTTGTGGCCACCACGAAGGGGCCTTAGTCACATAGGGTCTCCTGCGAGGAACCACCGCATTGTGGGCCTGTTGTGTGATGAGGCACTGTGAAGCACCTGTTTTGCTATAAAGGTCGATGGTCTGCCGCGGGGATTGCTCCGTGAAGTCTGGGGTGAGCCGCGGTGAGAGTTTACTGGATGCGACCACATAAGAGGTTTATTTGACTGTATAGGACGTGGTTCTTGGTTCATTGGGTGTTTCGTGGAAGGAGTTCGCATTGGGGCATCCGTGTCATTAACCTTCTTGGTGGACAGGGCCTTGACTCAAGTGAGGGTCATGGGGACTGATAGGGCGCTGACCCTATTGGGGGTTTTCAAAATCAATATTTCACTATGGATAATGAATTTGTTAATAAATGGAAGAGGTTATCCTTGAAGGAAAAAAAAGGTGACAGTTGAGGCACCGAGAAACGAGGACACTCAGCTGGATAAGCATTTGTCTCTTCTCGTGGTGGGAATGTTCATGGAAAACATTTTGGTTAATCAGGGGGCTCCCAAAAACACTCTACAAATCATCTAGAAACTTGATTCAGGAGTGTCTATTTGGGAAGCAGGGATCAACCACTTCGTCTTTGAGTTATTCAACGAGAATGATAGGGACAAAATCTTGTGCGGCAGACAGTGGTCCTTTGATAATCAACTCCTCCTCATGGATGAATTCAAAGGGGGGGACGATATCCAACAAGTTAATTTAACTCGTCCCCCCTTATGCATACGTGTTAAAGGAATCTCCTTATATATAAGAACAAAATGTACAATTAGAGAAATTGGGGACATTTTATGTCTTTTCCTTGACTGGGATAGTTCAGACCCAATATAATGGGGCTCGAAGGTTTGGATCAAGGCAGATATTGAAGTGTCAGAACCACTAATGATGGGAATGTTCTTGAATGTTGAATAAACCAATTCCTGGCTATCATTCGAGTTTGAGAAACACCCTATCTTTTGCTTCTTCTATGGCCACCTTGGCCACTTGGAAAGAACGTGCACCACAGAACATAATAATGGAGTGGCCAACATTACCTTAATATATGGTCCTTAGCTCCATGCCAAAATGAAAAAATATGCTTTCATCCCTAAGACGGAAAAACAAAAGGACTGTGATCGTCTCACGAAGGCACATATCAGTCAGGCGAAAAACATACCTGAAAAATCCCTTCTTCTTGGACTAATGGACTTCCCAAGTGATGGACCTCCCACTCAGAGAGAATCTATAGTTTACCCTAACCCCCTGAAGTAAATTAATCAAACATCGACAAAGTTGGTGACGAGGCATGAAGAATCACCATCACATTGCTCAACGCCAATGCGAAGGCACGTCGAACCACATGATTTGTATCCTGAGCCACAATTGATCGTAGCAGACATTCTTACAATGGAGGCCCATGGAATGTAAGGATCTCTAATACTAGGCCCAATAACCCGTCAAACATGGAAAAGTGTGCAACGAGGAAAAAGTGATGGGAACACGGAATACCCAAAACCCGGAGCCAGGAAAAGACAATATGAAACCCATCAATCAGGGAGGAATCCCACCAAAAGAATGAAAACAACAAATGAAGAAGCAAGTCCGGAGGAACCAGAGGCGGCAGTGGGGGAGACCCAGCCCCACCTAGAGTAATGATTGATTTATGTTGGAACTGTCGTGGGCTTGGAAACCCACGAACGGTTCGCATGCTTTAGCGCAACTACGCTCAATGTCGCCCCAAAATGGTTTTCTTGTCCGAGACCATACTAGAAAACAAGGACACCAATGGTATTGCTCTGAAGTGTGGCTTCCAAAGCTGCTTTCTGGTGCCTAGACAAGGCCACTCGGGGGGCCTCTGTCTCCTTTGGAAGGACAATATAGACGTCCAAATTTTTTCCTTTTCCTCGTACCATGTGGCAGTGACTATTCAGACAGACTCTCACCCATCATGGACTTTTGTGGGATTTTATGGCTGGCTATCCAATAATGATAAGGTGAAGTCATAGGACCTTCTTTGCATGCTTCGACAAGATTTAACAAGCCCTACCCTCTTCAGAGGAGATTTCAATGAGATTATGTTTCATAAGGAAAAGAGGGGCGGAATCACCCAAACAAAAGCTTCGATGTCAAACATTAAGGATGTGGTCTCTTAGGCGGACCTAGTCGATCTGGGGGACACAGTTAATCCTTTTACATGGTTCTGGGGTAATACTGATGGAAACCGCATTACTGAACGGCTTGATAGATTTCTGGGTTTCTCTGATTGGATTAATCTGTTCTGCATGTTTCATGTGGGCCATATAGCCCTTAACTGTTCGGACCATTTTCCAATTCTCATTGATTATACGTGTGGAGAACGATATCGAACACTGAGAAGTCCCTTCAGGTTTGAGAGCTTCTAGGAAAAAGACTGGGAATGTGAATAGGTGATCCGATCTTGCTGGAAAAGTACTCACGTGGATGTCTGTTTCAACATCCAATAGGTCGCCTCTGAGCTGAGGTATTTGAGCTATAAAAAATTTCACCACCCCGACTGGCACTGTGAGTTCCTTGAAAATAGACTGAACACCCTCCTCAGACAACCCACATCCAATTGAAACCAATCTTCGATTGGATAAACTCAAAGGGAGTTTCATACGGCCTTGCACATCAAGGAATTCTTATGGGCTATGTGGGCGCAGGATAACCACAATAAAGAAGGGGATGCTAATACTCAGTTTTTTCACCAGAAAGATTCAGCAAGGCGTTGGAAAAACACTATTTCATGCATCTTACAACCTGATGGAAGTAATGTTTCTGATTCCAATGGTATCCACGAGGGCTTGATTCACTATTTTAAGAACATCTTCGATGTAGGAACCCCTTTCATGTCCGCTGAAGTAGAAGATTGTATCAGACCTGCGATCACCAAGGAGATAAATAGGAAGCTCACCAATGATGTGACAGATGATGAGATATGCCTGGCCTTGAGACATCTGCATTCCACTAAGGCCCCGGGACCAGACGGGTTCCACGAAGAATTTTTTAAAAAATACTGGCACATTATTGGTCCTGATATCTGCAACATGATAAAAAATATCTTGACTGGGAAGAGGAGCATTGCTGACATCAATGTGTATATCTTTGTCCTCATCCCAAAAATTTAGAAACCCCTGGAAATCCAGAATTTTAGACCTATCAGCTTCTGCAATGTCTCCTACACAATCTTATCAAAGGCCCTTGTCAATAGGTTGTGACCTTGGCTACATAATATTATCTCTGAAAATCAGAGCGCTTTCATGGCCAGGAGACTGATTACAGATAATGGGATTGTGGCCCATGATGTGTTTCATTCATTGAAGTCACACTCTACCATGAAAAGTGGAACCATGGACTTGAATTTGGATACGACCAAGGCCTACGATAGAGTGGAATGGAACTTCCTACATGTCATTATGCGAAAAATGGGTTTCTGCACTAAATGGACAGATTTGATCATGGACTGCTTCTCGACCATTTCTTTAAAAATAAATTTTAATGGGGAGCTCACCAGAGGATTCACCCCATCCCGAGGCCTCCTCCAGGGATATCCTCTCTCCCCTTTTCTCTTCATCCTGGTGATTGACGTGTTTTATAATCTTCTTTCCAGGGCTGCACCCTCTAATTATATTCATGGGGAAAAGGCCAGCCTTGTTGGGCCACCAGTGTCACATCTTTTCTTCGTCGATGACTGCCTCAATTTTACCAGAGCCACTATTAACGAATGTCGGGTGATCTGCCAAGAAATCCACCAATATGAGAGGGCGTCTGGCCAGTCTATCAATCATGGAAAATATGAAACTTCTTTCAGGGTAGGGGTGCCTCATTCTAAGAGGGGGGAGCTATGTTATTTTTCTGGTATTAATATGGTTTTGAAGCATCATAATTATCTTGGGATTCCCACGGTGATCGGCCGTTCCAAAAAAGAAATCTTCGGTTCTCTTATTGACAAAATTGAGCAAAAAAATCATGGTTGGTCCCCTAAAAGAATTTCTAAGGATGCCAAAGATACACTCATCAAAGATATCATCTAGTCCATACCCAACTATTTTATATCCCTTTATAAGCTCTCTTCATTCATAGTCGACCAGATTCATACCCGCATTAACAATTTTTGGTGGGGTAGGAATGATGGAAGGAACCGACCCCAATGGATGGCCTGGGAGAAACTCTACAATCCCAAATCCATGGGAGGGATGGGTTTCCAGAATCTTTTTCGCTTCAATGATTCTATGTTGGCCATGCAAGGATGGAACCTAGTTAACCGACCTGCATCTCTCTGTGCACGGGTTCTCCGAGCTATGTACTTTCCCCACACGAACTTTCATGCTTCCTCTCTTGGTCCCCACCCCTGTTTCCTCTGGAGAAGCATTTGGGGGGGATAAAAGGCTCCTGGATAAAGGAATGTTATGGATGGTTGGGTTTAGCTCATTGGTCAATATCTGGACTAATCCTTGGCTTGTCGATAAGGATGGTATGCGGGCTACATCCCCCGTCCAACCTGGTTTTGAAGACGCCACTGTCAGATGCCTTCTTTCCGACCAGGGACAAGGGTGGTGTGTGGAAAATATCTTTGATTGGTTTAATGAAAGGGACCAAAGAATCATCGTTAGCATTCCCAGGATCCCTAACGCAGGCCCTGACCACCTTTTCTGGACCAATGACATCACAGACGAATACACTGTGTGCTCCGGCTACAGACTGGCCCTTGGCCACCACCCTGTCGACCGGGATGAGGCACCTTGGAAATCAATCTGGACACTCAACTTTCCCCCTAAAATTCACCAATTTTGGTGGCAGGTTTGCACGGGTACTCTCCCAACCATGAGCCTTCTCTCTTACCATCATATGTCCAGTTATGATTTTTTCCCTTTTGGCCCGAGAACTATTGAAACTCCTTTGCACGCCATCATTCACTACCCGGGAGCTAAGCATGTTTGGAGTAAATGGGATCCGACCTCCACCGATTTACTGGCTTTGGCCTCTGTCCTTCCTGATCTTCTGACGCATTAGTGATAATCTCTTCCCTTGGCTCTCTCATGTTCTCTTTTCACTTTGGCCTGGATTATTTGGATCTGACGCAACGATGTCATGTTTTATCAAGCACACAATCCTCTCGAATTCTGGATTGAAAAGAATTCTTCTTGGATTGAGGGATGGAAAGACCACAAGGATCTTTTCTTGATAGGTTCTACCCCCATCCCACCCTATAATTGGAACCCCCCATATAAGGGAATCTTAAAATCAATGTGGATGCATCTCTCTAAAAGTATGGGCTTGTTGCCCTCAGCCTTCTAGCCCATAATCATCTGGGGCATATCCTTGCTGCAAAATATGTTTCACACCAGGCTTTCTGGGAACCGGCGGTTGCTGAGGCCATGGCCATCCTTGCTATTTTGCTGCTCTCTTTGGAATATGGATTGAGCAAAATTTTTGTGGAGTCTGACTTCCTTACAGTCATTAATGCAATTAACAACAATGATGGGGGACACCAACCTTTTGGTACCATCATTAAGAAGATTCTATCACTTTTCCAGTTCTTCTCTTCTTGCACATTCTCATTCAAAAAAAGGGAATGAAACAATGCATCCCATCAGCTAGTGGCCTCAGGCCCTTTTGACTCCATCCAGCTCTGGTTGGACAATTTCCCTGCTTGGCTTTGTTCTTGTACTTCTGCTGATTTTCGTCATTAATGATAACTGTTTTAATAAAAAAATGATGTTATTATTACCCTAACACCTATCCTAAATCTATTGGATATGTATAATTCGACCAAAAATAACCTTAGGAAGAAAATATGAACCTCTTTGGAACACATGGATTAGATTAGGACATTTATTATTATTTAATTCAGAGAAGAGTTAAAAGAGTTAAAATCAATGTTTAATAACTAAATTTTTTTATATATGGTTATACATAAGATAAATTCGATTATAAGTATTCAATAGAAAGCTAAATTTATTTCATACATAATGGTATTTAATTTATACTTTTTAGACATTAAATAATGTAATTTATTTATGACACAATGATGATACAGTAATTACCCTATTAGTTAAAAATTAAAATAATTGATATTATAAATACCAAAATAAATATAATTTGAGACTTTTAATGAATTAAAAAAAATTTATCGGCTAATATGACATGTTAGTATTGATTAAATGACTTTTGTTTGAATTAATAAAGTCATAATGACTTTAAAAAAAATCAATTATTAAATAATGTCAAAATTGACATAAAGAAGTTTTTAAAACCAATATTATATTATTTATTGATATTATTTTCATAAAAATATAAGGTTCGGCCGAATGACTTATATTATGATAGAAATGTCATTAATGAACCACTAGGGGTTCTCATGGTAGTTTATAGTAAATTTATTTACCATATAATATAAAAATACAGAGTGACATGGTAAATGGAATACTATTTAACTAAGTGTTAAATATAAATTATAAAGGTAAATCAGTGACCCAAACTAGTCTAAAACATATTGTAGTAGTGGTTTTGGATCCATACCCACATTTGACATTAAATAATCCAGTTTTGAGCAATTATAAACTGAATATGAATTTATTATAAATAATACTTCATGTTTTTCCTAAAGATCCCCTCATCCACTTATAAAAGGACACCACTTTAAACTAATTCTTCACACCTCGAAAGCCATTTGGCACGTCCACACTCTACCCAATTAAGCTCCCTACATCCCTCGCCTCCTTATAGAAGCCTTACCTTTGGCAAAAGGCACATCAAGAGTCCATTTTGGTTCAATACAAAGACAGTTACCCAAATTAATGGTAACGATTTCTCTTAGCTTCTTTTCTTTTATTTTACTTCTCCAATACCTAAACTCTTCTTATTTTTTTCTTTTGTAACAAAAACAGTTTCATAAATATACTAGGTTATTGTTATGATAATTATTCGAACTAAACTTATACACACCTATATCTAATGGGTGAATAACGTAATGTTTCTGTGGATGGAAACCAAACGCCTCACGAAATGATGTTTGTTCAATTATCTCCTACCGCCTGTCATGGTTGCCATTATGATGGCACTATAATTAAATATGATATTATAGATATTTATTTTATATATAATCTTCTTTAATTCCATTTCATATCATACCATTATTCATTTCATTTTGTATATATATATACTATAATTTCATTTGAGGAAGTGCGGACTACTGCCCCCTCAATGTGATATGACTCGTTCATACCATACATGGAACGTATAAATGATTATGTTAATGATCATAAGTTACATATATAACATATTATATTATACTACAATAATAATATACCTATGTATCATTTCATTTTGATTCCTTTTAAAATGAAAAATGAAATGGAAGTAGTGTTTGTGCGTACGTACGGACTACAGTATCCACGAACACGATAAGATTCATTCCCCGTCGTATCCATTCAAGACTAATTTTCATTTGATGATTAAAAATACATTTTAAGGACTTGATATCATTCTGGATATAAATAAGATACAACCTATGAATAACAACCATGACTTATGTAACAAAACATATAAAAAATGAGTAAGCGAACACCCAAAATGACGATAATACTAAAAAATTATTAACAAAGCAGTATTAAAAGATCATATATGATATCATATTAATATATATGATTGTATTATAATTAAATCACAATAATTTAACTATTATACATGAGTTTAACTTACCCTCATCAATGGAAAAGTACAATGTAAGGGTTTATTTCACAATCTCTTCATTATCTGAGGTTGTTTATACGAAATTATCTACTGGGACATCTTTATCATCCAAATCAATGTTTCATAAAAATATATTTCAAAACATTTTTACTATTTACTAGATAATATGTTAAATTAATTTATACACTTATTTGTTTTGAATGGAATCATTCCGTCATTTTCCAAATAAGGTACTTTTTGACCTTTTTGAAAAATTTAAGGTAAGAATTTTTTTTAACTTTTACAGTGGGTGAAGCTATTTTCTACCATTATAAACTCGTCCAAGCTTCCCTTAAAAACTTACAAAAATATTTTGAATTTAAATGTTTTATTTTATAATTATGTCAATTTTAAATGATTTCAAAATGAATATTTTATGAATTTGTGAAAGGTACTTTTATCAAGATCATAATTTTAAATGCTTTAAAGATTTATCTTTCAAAATCATTTTAATAAATGTCCATGTTTTCAAAATGATTTTAAGGATTTATTTATATGGACATTAATGTTATTAAGTGATATTTATTTTCGAAAGTTTCAAATCGGTATGAGACACTTTGATTTAAAAAACCCTTTTAAATTACTTCTTTAATAAATTTATGAATTTTAAATGATTTCAAAAAAAGAGATATTTCTCTCAAATAGTTTTCATTTCATATATGACAACATCCTTTGATGGATTTTAATCTTATTTGAAGTTTATTTATTATGATAAAAAACATCCATATTGTATTGAAGGTTTTGTGATATGTTTGACTGTGGATGTGTTATTTTTATACCATTCATGGTTTATGGAGAAAGTATTGACATTTTGTATGATAGTTTTAATATGAATTTTTATGTTATGTTTAAACCTGTTCATATGAGGAATGCATTGGACTTAGTAAGTGACGGGTGGATCCAGCTATAGCTCCTTGATTCATTGGTAGGTATCATGAGAAAAACTAGTATCTTGGCACAAGGCCTTGACAAAATCTTATTTGTAGTCTTGGAACGAGACCTTGACCACGTGGTTATGATAATCTTGAATTATTCATTCCATCATTATGAAAGTGGTTATTGATATTGCATTTTATTATTCGACTTGTATAATATCAATGTGAATAAGTAGATGACATTATTAAATTTTATTTTTTCCATATTATGGTGATGTTCAAGTTTAAAATGCTTATGTTTTGGTTATACATTTCCTTAAATGTTTATAATTATTTATGAATGTTTCCCCTATATTGTTATCCTTACTGAGCATCTGAGCTCACTGATTTCTCTGTTTTATTTTTCCCAGGATTCCAAGAAGTGTATTTTGATTGATATGCAGGGTTAAGCCAAGGGAATAATGTCGTTCATAATGGATTATTAATGTTGTTTTTTATGTTATAAAGTGTAATTTGACATTCATGTATGTAATCTATTTTCCAAGACTGCTAAACTGATTGGTCCATCGGAACACGATTCCTTGTGATCAGGCCAATGTATTATAAAAATACACTAACTCTGGGTAACTAGGGTCAGGGCGTTACAGTTGGTATTAGAGGATGTTTAGAAATAACATTGGAAGCTATATTTAGATAAACTCTGATTAGAGAAAATATACCTAAGATAGACTTTGAGGATTAGTATAGAAGAACATCCTAGAATTTTGTTATTGTAGTGATTTAGTGAGTCTTCTGAGAAATAAATATCTATCTGGATACGAGTAGGTAGAGCCGGCTCTGGAACAAATGTACCAAGGGGTAAAACCCCAAAACAGCAATTTGGGCTAGAATGGAACGGGAACTGGTTCAAAACAATGGGGATCGCTGCACTCCTGGTTACGAACCTCCAGGGGCATATTCTTAGGATAATTATCAATTTATTTACAAATTATTATGAAGGGTTTATGAGTATATACATCCTCAATGAAAACATATTTATGATTATGGATTACATCAATAAACCGTTCAATTTAAGATACGTATTTTACATGTTTGGAATTATTGTAATTCATAAACTGGACTAGTTTATTATTTTTTATAGAAATGATGCCCAATTTAAGGAATGTGAACTCCAGCAATACATATGATCCAAAGAGTAAGAAGGATTATATCTTTCAAAGTATTAAGCCATCATTTAGAAGGGTAATAGTCTCTCATGAATTCTCAACATATGAATAAATAGTATCATGTGTTAATAAGATACGTAATGAGTTCTCCAAGTCCTATGTCTTTGAAGGGAATCAAGAGAAGAAAAGGATGGAAGAGAGAAAGATGGATAAAGGGTATAGGGAAAAGAATAATTTCCAATATGTGATAAATTTGGTAAGAAACACCTTGGAACTTTCCTGAAGGGAATAAGAGTTTGTTATAAGTTTGGAGAAAAAGGACACCAAGTACATGACTGCAATGGTATGAAAAATATTTCAAAGGAACAATGCTTCATCTACAAGGAGTTGGGACACTACATGAACCGATGTCCAAATCATCAGAGTATTTCCCAAATGATGCTATTGGATTATAATAAATTTATGATACTACTAAAGATGATGAGGAATGATGAGAGTTATTATGTTGTTATTAGAGAATTATGTCATTTGAGTGTTGTATCAACAATGTAATGGTTATAATAATTATAGAGTATATAAGGATTGTACTGCAGTAGTATTTCATTAAGGACTTGAGATTGTGTGGAACCAAGAAAAGTGACTCAATAGAAGGTTAAAGGTTTGGAAAATATATGATTGATAGAAAGATAAACCATAATTTGGTTTGGATACTGAGGTTGTGATTTTGGAAAATACATGATTGATTTGGATAAATTATATTGAATATTCTTCATTAACTTGAAACAGATTAATGATTTCTTTATTTAATCATAGTTGGAGTTTACAACATTTTTGGATAGAAGGAGTATATCCAGTATTCTATAATGAACAAGGGATAATGAATGCAATCAATAAGTTTTTATGGTAATTTAGGATTTTTTAGTGTTTTAAAAGAATACATGATGAAGTTTTTCACATGTCATTACGTAGTAAAAATGATCTTAATTGTGTTTAATTTCCTCTTAACTTTTGGTATGTGAGTTTGGACAGAATTATTTTGGATAATTCTAGTTTGATATTATTTTTGGATTTCCATAAAATGAAAACACGGAGGTCAAGAGGCAACAAGTCGCGTCCGGTAAGGCCGCGAGACTTGAACCCACAACCGAATAGCGATAAGGGTGTATCACCTACAACTAGACCACGTGATGTCCTGGATGGAATAATGAACTCTTTCTAAAAAAATCTTGTAGATGAATTACAAATTCATTTTTTTAAACCGTATATGAATAGGATGAATAGATTATGATTTTTATGTTCTATTATCTTTTAGAGTGAAAGATGAGTTTGTGGTAGAAATTAGTAATAGGATGGGACACTACTTGTCATGTATATATTTTTATTCTTCTCTTATTCTGTGAATAAATTAATTTAAATAATTTATTGAAGGGATCTTAAAACAAAAATGTATTATCCTAATACAATATGTTTTGTTGAACCAATGGTATTTTAAATCATCATATATTGATGAATTTAATGCCCTAAAGTTTACACTTGTTTGTCATTGATGACATCAATAACTACCTACAAATATTTACATTTTTCCTCTAAATATATGTCTCTATTTTCCACCAATTATCTCCTAATGTAGATCATAATTTGGTGGTGACCATTTCATTTTCATTTTCCTCTTACTAAAACTATATTTTATTAACCTAATTTCCAATATGGGTTTTCACAAAGGTATTTTCAATTTTCAACCTTTTAGTTTTGAAAAATATTTTCAAATTTCTAGGAAGCAATTTATTGAAGGTGGGATGAATTAAACACCCCAATATTTCATAGTACGTTATTTCTTCAATATAAATAAATAACTTGCACTACACGCAACACCGAGTTCTAGCGCACCATGACTTACCAAACAAGCCATTCAAAAGCGGTTATGAATAGTATTAACTGAATTATTGACTTTATATAATACTTATAATTTTAGAATCCATATTATTAGTTTCTTAGACAAAATGAAAGAACAAATACATTTTTCCAGGTAAAAGAAGTATTTTTAAAAAAATGCAATTTTATCGCCTTTTAATGGAGAATGATTTTTAAATACAATATTTGAAAATTTTATATATTAAATTTGACAAAATAATATTCTTCTTTATAATCGAGAAATAAGAATTTAGTTTCGATATTGTTTTGGTGTTTTTATGATAACTTTCATATCAGGGTGAATAGTGAAAAATACTATATTTTAACTGAAAACATCTTTTTATATCTAAATAATTTAAATTGTTAGATTAAATAATTTAATGGTTTGGAAGTATAAATATATTATATTTTTACCATTTAATCCAATAATATTCATTGTACATAATTTTACATTGAAATTGGTCATAAAAAAGTGACAATCTTTTGCTAGTTTTTATTTCTAAAAAATACGCCTTTTGTTTTGATAGCAGAAATTAATTTTAAATTAATAAATGAAACTTCTATGTTTTTAATTTGGTAAAATTTAATTCATTATTGAATTCAGAATATCAAATTTATCTTAAGGTAAATCTTTTGTATTTTTGTGAAAACTTTTAATTTTTGATGAATAGTGAAAACACTAAGTTATAGTTTAAAACCAAGTTTTTATTTAAATAATTATATATTTTATTTAAATTTATTTTATGTAAAAATAGATATATAATACCTATATATGTTCAATGTAATTCATTAGAGTCAATTTATAATAATTTTAGATATATAAATATTTTATTGAACTTTTCACCGTCTTTTACCCACCTCCTAGTAGGATTTGAAAATTCACATAAAACATAATTTTACCACTTTTGTGAGTGTAATTTAAAAAATTTGAGAGACATGGTTAATATGAACTAATAAATGTGGTGCAATAAGATAAAAATATTTTTTGGTGAATAGTAACTTTCACTTTTATTTACCACGGTAAAAAGTAAATAGGGTAATTCATGGTAAAAATGCTATTATTAATAAACTAAGACATTTCATGATTCTATTGGATAAGTATATTTCGACCAAAAACAACCATAGGAATAAAATATTATACTCTTTGGTCAAAATTTATTAGATTAGGACATTTATTATTATTTAATTCAAAGAAGAGTTAAAAGAGTTAAAATCAATTTTTAATAACTAAAACATTTTTAATATGGGGTAATACATAAGATATATTCGATTATAAATATTCATTAGAATGATAAATAGATTTACTACATAATTATATTTTATTTATAATTTTTAGACATTAAATAATTTAATTTATTTTTGACACAATGATGATGCAGTAATTACCTTATTAGTGAAATATTAAAATAATTGATATTATAAATAAACAAATAAATATAATTTTAGTATTTTAATGAATTCCACGAATTTTACTGGTTAAAATTACATGATAATATTGATTAAATGATTTTTTTTGAATTAATAAAGTTATTATGTCTTTAACAAAAATAATTTATTAAATAGTGTCAAAATTGACATAAAGAAGTTTTTAAAACAAATATTATATTATTAACTGATATAATATTCATAAAAATCTAAGGATCGGCCAAAGTACATTTATGATGATATTAATGTCATTAATGAACCACTTTTGGTTCTTTTGATAGTTTATAGTAAGTTTATTAACCATATAATATACAAACACAAAGAGACATGGTAAATGTAAAACTATTTTACTAAGAGTTAAATCTTAAAGCTAAGGATAAAATAGTGACCAAAACATGTCTAAAACCTATTGGTTGAGTTTATTTAGTCCCATACCTGCCATATAATTTAAATAAACTTATTTGGGGTCACTATAAACTTAATATGAATTTATTATAAAATAGTACTTTTAGTTTTTCCTAATGAGCCCCTACTCCCCCTTATAAAAGGACACAACTTCCAACCAATTCCTTACACCTCTCAAGACATTTGGCTCACCCAATATCCACCCAATTAATCTACCTACATCCCTATCCTCCTCTTAGAAGCCTTACCTTAGGCAGAAGTCACTTTCAAAGTCCTTTTTTATTCGAACCAAAGGAAGTTACCCAAAATAAAGGTAACGATTTCTCTTAGCTTCTTTTATTTTATTTTACTTCTCCAACACCTGAACTCTTCTAATTATTTTCTTTTGTAACAGAACCAGTATCCTAAATACACTAGGATATTTCTATGAGAATTATTAGATCTACACTTACACACACCTCAATCTAATGGGTGAAGAACATAATGTTTCAATGGATGGCGACCAAACGCCTCACGAAACGATGATTGTTCAATTTTCTCCCAACACCACTCATGGTGGCCATTATGATGGAAGTATAAATAAATATAATATTTATGATATCTATTTTATATATAAGCTTATGTAATTCCATTTATATCATACCATTATTCGTTTCATGTTGTATATGTATATATACGATAATTTTATTTGAGGAAGTGCGGACTACCGCCACCTCAAGGTGATATGAATCATTCATACCATACATGGAACATATAAAGGATGGTGTTAATTAACTTAAGTAACATAAATAAGATATTATATTATCTGTAATAATAATATACCTATGTACCATTTTTTTATTCCTTTTAAAATGAAAAATGAAATGGTAGTAGCGTTCGTGCGTACGTACGGACTACCGTCTCCACGAACACGATAAGATTCATTCACCCTCGTACCATTCAAGAATAATTTTCATTTGATGATTAAAAATAATTTTTATCTACTTGATATCAATCTAGATATAAATAAGATACAACTTATGGATAACAACCACGTCTTATGTAACAACACATATAAAAAACGAGTAAGTGAACACCTGAAATGACGATAATACTAAAATATTATTAACAAAGAAATATTAAAAGATCATATATAATATCATATTAATGTAAATAATTATTTTATAATTTAATAAAAATTATTTTACCATTATACAGGAGGTTAACCTACCCTTGTCAAAGGAAAAGTACATGTCAAGGTATTATTTTACAATCTCTTCATTATGCTAGGTTATTTATACACAATTATCTACTGGGACCTCTTTATCATCCACATACGTGTTTCATAAAAAAATATTTCAAAACATTTTTTATATTTACTAGACAATGGGTTAAATTCATTTATCCCATTATGTGTTTTAAAGGAATCTTTCTGTCTTTTTCCAATCAAGGTACTTTTTGACCTTTTTGACAAATTTTAGATAAGAATGTTTTTTAACTTATACGGTGGGTGCAGTTATTTTCTACCGTTATAAAATTTTCGCAGATTACCTTACATGCTTATAAAAATATTTTGAAAGGAAATGTTTTATTTTATAATTATGTGACTTTTAAATCATTTCAAAATTATTATTTTATGAATTTGTGAAAGGTAATTTTTATCAACTTCATAATTTAAAATGTTGTAAACATTTATCTTTCTAAATATTTTTAACTAATGTCCATTTTTTCAAAATGATTTTATGGATTTATTTATATGGACATGAATGTTTTGAAATAATATTTCTTTTCAAAAGTTTCAAAGTGGTATGGGACACTTTGATTCAAAAAACTTTTTTAAATTACTTCCTTAATAAATGTCCGATTTTTAAATGATTTCAAAAAAAGAGATATTTCTCTCAAATAGTTTTGATTTCACCTATGTCAACATCCTTTGATAAATTTTAATCTTATTTGAAGTTGATATATTATGATACCAGAATTCCATATCGTATTGAAGGTTTTGTGATATGTTTGACTCTGGATGTGTTATTTTTATACCATTCATGGTTTATGGAGAATGTATTGACATTTTGTATGATAGTTTTAATATGAATATTTATGTTATGTTTAAACCGGTTCATATGAAGAATGAATTGGAATTATTAAGTAATGGGTGGAGCCCATTGTAGCTCCTCGATAAATCGGTAGGTCTCATGATACAAACTTGTGTCTTGGAACAAGGCCGTGAAAAAATCTTATTTGTAGTCTTGGCACGAGGCCTTGACTATGTGGTTATGATAGTCTGGAATTATGCATTCCATCGTTATGAAAGTGGTTATTTATATTGCATGTGATTATTCGAATAGTAGAATATCCATGTGAATAATTATATGACATTATTTTATTTTATTTTTTTCATTTATGCTAAAGTTCATGTTTAAAAGGATTTTGTGTTAGTTATACATTTCCTTAAATGTTTATGCTTATTTATGAAAGCTTCCGCTATATTGTTATCATTATTGAGCATCTGAGCTCACCCCTTTCTATGTTTTATTTTTCCCAGGATTCCAAGAAGTGTATTGTGATTGATATGTAGGGTTAATCCAAGAGAATAATGGTATTCATAAAGGAATATTTGTGTTGTTTTGTATGTTATAAAGTGTAATGTAACATTCATGTATGTAATCTATTTTCCAAGACTGTAAAACCAATCGGTCCTTCGGGACATGATTCTTTGTAATAATGCCAATTTATTAAAATAATTCACCGACTCTGGGTAACTGGGGTCAAGGAATTACACTTGATTTGTTGAAATAATAATACCATAGTCTGATAATCAACCAACTAAATTCAGTTTTTGACAAATAAGTCAAACATAGTTGAAACACCCATTATAAACTTATGTGATTATATAATGGTATATAAAATGGTTATAAATTAAATATGTGGAATCATATATATGAAATTTTATATTAATACATTAAATAATAAACTTATGGATTTTAATATAGTTGAAAAATAATGTACGTGAGGAGTCCAACACAATGTAAGGAACTTCATCTCAATTACTCTTCATTGAGGCATATTGTAATCTTGTTGGAGTAATTTATTTTATATAGTGTATATACAACATCTATTTTATATAATATTATGATTCCTTAATAAAAATTTGAATATTATGATTAAATTATAATTATTTCATCCAAGGTTATTTTACAAGAGAGTTACAAAGTTATAATAAATTTCATAACTCATTTTATATTCTTTTGGTTATAATACTTTTTTCTTAGAATCTAATATTCTAATATTATGTTAATAACATGTTTTCAATATATTATGTTATAGTACCAATTTTATATACATATTTATATATGATACTAAAAAAATTTTCATTGAATAATTCCCACAACTATGTTATTATCATGGTAAGGGATTTCATATCAATTTCTATTTCATTGAGATTTTTTATTAAATACAAATCTATTCAAGTTTTCGTGTTTTATTTAATAAAATATTTATGAATTTTTCATGAAGACCTATAAATTCATGAATTTTTTTGTTATAATTATTGTTTGTTCATATCCCTTTATCATGGATGTGATTATTCCTAAACAATATAACATTGTTTTATATAGTGTTTAATTTGAATGTAATTTGATTAACTGGGGAAATATTGATAAATATGTACCCCTTGATAAATATTGTTATTTTATATTATGGAATATTGATTCATTAATTAAATTTCAAATTTGATATAAGAGGAACTTACAGGACTGGTAATTATTGATGGGACCTAGAATCATATAACACCTCGATTCATTGGTAGGTCTCATGAGTGAAATTATTTCCAAATATTATAAGTGTTTTCGTAGTAATTTTTAATAGACTTTTGAAATGTCTTGAATGTTGATGTATCATGATCCTTAATAACATGAATTCCATAAATTAAGAATTTTCTTCATTATGAATTAATTTACTATTAATTATGATATTTTAACAACGATGTTATCTATAGATGGATTTCATTCTCAGTATATTGATTAAATGGATTGTGATTTTAGTTATTTACATTTCCATATTGATTTTGAATTATCTTATCATTATAGTCATGTTTCTTAAATTGGATGTTTGTTTAGTTATTTCACTTTCCTTGTTCATTGTTCTTATTGATTCATGATATCATCCACAGTACAAAACCTTTTCTATGATTTTGAGCTCACTATTATTTTTAGTCATTTCTCTAGGATATAATGAATAATTCATAGAATGAGTTAAAGAATACAAATTTTTTTCCATTTCTAGGAATTTTATTTTATAAAAAAATGTAATATAATTCTCATTTATGTATTTAGATCCAAAAAAATGCTACACTGGTTGGTCCTTAATGATTTAATTCCTTGAATCTATTAAAATATAATAAAGAGGGTACCATATCTAGGCTACTATAGTAGAGGTAATTATAGTAAGTATTAGAGGTAGTTTAGAACAAATCATGGGAACTATAATATGTAAAATAATATTTGGGGACAATACCCTATGATAGAGACCAAAAGTATATATAACATAACATCCTAATTTTTTTTAAGGAATTGAACATGTGGTTTTTTCATTAAATAAATCCATGTATGGATGTTATAAGTGGACATGGTTATTGAATAAAGGTACCTAAGGTCAAAAACACAAAAAATGGAGCATTTCCTTTGACTTAATCATCATATTGTGAATGAAAATTATATATACTATACATATAGTGTGACATTCCTTGGAGTTATACCTAGGATAATTCATATTGTCTTTAATAACTGTTATGAATGATTTGAAATAATGATATCTGTGAAGAAAAAATGTTCATGATTCAATGATTAAAAATGAATTTATTTTAATTTATATTATGTGTTGCTCTATATTTTTTATTATGAATTATGATATATATTTAAAAATATTATGAGATATATCATTATATCCCATCATTTATAAATGTTACCTTGACGTAAGAAGGGTACCAATACGTGTGGCCAATATAAGGATTTCCCTACGAATGAATCCAATACAAATATTAGTGGAACTATAAAATTTATTTATATATTAATTAATCTTAATTAGGTTTTAATATAATTCCATTATGTGATGGAGAAACATCTTTCCCCATGAGATTATCCTAGGTTTAATTTCTTTATGCGATAGAAGCCCTAACCATTTCTTTGGATTACCAATATAATGAGATTAGAGAAATATGTTATGTCTATAGAGAATATAGGTATGACCCAAGGATTTAGTGAAGATTAAATGGTTAAAATTTCATTATATTTTCTCAAATTATATGATGATCAATGTGGATATTGATCTATAATACTAAGGGGGACATGGAGAAATTTTTTTGACACTTGTTGACAGAAAGTTCCCTCATGAGAAGAAAACTGAAATAGAGAGAGAAATACTTAGATAAATAAATTGAAAGAATAATGTTTTTCTATGTATCACGATACCATTACACATTTATAGTGTTATTCTAAATATTACATAGGAACCCCAGAGTGTATGATTAACCATTTCTATGAAGGCTTGATGACACCTCTATGAAGGGAGCTAGTCTCTAACACATTTTTATTATACAATTAAATTATTTTATGTTCCATGAAAATGGGAAACAATTTTCTAGATCTAATATATTCTTGCGTAATTATGAGAATAATTGGTCAACCTAGCACCAAATAGAAAGGTAATTCATCATATTAGAAGATAAGCGTAGATAAATTTCACTCATGTGAAAATTGTGGGAAAAACATCATTGTATTTGATTAAAGGGAATGATAGTTTATTAAAAGTGAGGTTATATATGGAATATGGAACATTTTTTCATGGGGAAGAAACAAATAAATGATTTCAAATGTTTATACTATAAGGATATCGTGTATTATTCAGACTAATTTTCTATGCGTCAAGGTAATCTACCATAGGAGATGTCAAGTAGATAATAAAAATATTTATATTATCACTACAATCAAGGTGAAGGTTCCCGATAATGTGGTGGCCTTTACTTAAAATTTTTGTACAAATTTATATTGTGATTTATCCTATAATAGATCCTAATATTATATTATGTATATCATTTTTTCTAAGAAATTTTTCATTTTAATTTTAACTAACTAAGTGAGTTGTCATTAAAAACTCATAGAGTATGTATCACTACAAAAGGGTTTTCTTATAATGTACCTATAATGATATAAAAATTTTCTTTATTTGATTACCTCATTATCAGATCTATTGTTTACTACATTAATATCCTTATAATTTAATCTCTTTCAAAATTTTATGTGAAACTTTATTTAATGAGTAAGAATATTATGATTCATTATGATGATATATAATTCCTTTTCATTAGATAATTGAAATCATCCTCTTAGAGATTTCCAGATCTTCCATAAGAAACTAAACATAATGATATTAAGAGATATTATTAATAGTCACAATCTAGGCCTTGGGAATGTAATACTAAAATAGAGGATGAAACTATTTTACAATAATAATTTGATGTATTTCTTATGGAATTACCTCGAAATCCCCTAGATCATGAAGTTGAGTTTTCCAATGATTTAATCCCTAATGAAAGACCTATAATAAAAACTCCATATTGAATGTACACTAGTTTATTAATATATTTTATGAAACAACTAGTGGATTTGGGTGATATATTATTTAATATCACTATGGTTTCACCATAGTGTGGAATCTGAATCTACAAATTATACACAAGATGGAGGTGAATTTTGCCTTTTGAAATTTTTCGGTAACACTTTGATTGAATGAGTTCTATCCTTTATTCTTTATCAGATTTGATCATGCAACAGAACTAAATAATAGCATAACACAAATATGTATAGTGGTTCGGGGAACGGAAGGCCCCTAGTCCACTCCATCAACGCTCAACTCCCCGAGCATGGTGATTTTCAATATCTAGTCCTCTTTATCACAGACCGGTTCACAACTGAGTAAAGACAGTTGACACCTTTACAACCCAAGGAAAAACAAAGCCTTCTAGTTCAAACACGAACCTACATAGCTAAGAATGAGAAGCTGGTTAGTCAAGAATAAAAAGAATTTCGGAGAGATGTTCTCTACTTGATCTTCACAATTTCAATAGAAAGAAATTGACAGCAGATGTATCAAAGTCTGTAGAAATATTGATCTTCAAGTTGAATCAGTTCTAAGTCGATCCGGTTTGTAGTAGATATAGAGATAGAGTGCATAACTTCAGCAGTAGTAGATCCACTGTAGATATTCGATGTAGAACAGGTGAATCTTTTATCGAGTTCCTTCTTCTTAAAAGAACAGAGCTTTGACGCTCTTTTTGAATCTGCTGATTAATTGTGAATATCTGCAGTCTCTGTTGTTTACCTTTTTAATAAAAGATCGATCACCATACACACATGTACCTGGTGATTCAGAGAGAACATATATAATAAAGCTGAGAAAATATCCTGCACATTTAGATCCATAAAAGTCGCATTCTGGTTCGTGAAATTCAAAAATTTGAATTTACAGAGAAGTCGTAACTTCCCTTAAGACTCAGCATAAAAAGTTCCTTTTAATTCGATCTTAAATCCGTTAAAAAAACGGATTTGAATCAGTCAAAGTCGTACTTTAAAAATGACTTTAAATCTGGCTTGAAATCCGCCTGATAATCATCTTTCTAATCGCTGCATAAAAATATCGTCTGTTAAAATTTCCAATGCCAAACGTAAGGTTGATGACATGACCTCCAAACATAGGGTTGATAACATAGTCTTCAAATGTAAGGTTGACAACGTAACGTTGAACACAAACGTAGGGTTGATCACAAACGTAGCGTTGATCATCCATACTTTTTCTTCAACACTCAAACGTACGGTAAAAGATCCATACTTTTACTTGATCCATACTTTTCAAGAACGTATGGATGTTTACAAAAGTATGGTTGATGAACCATACTTTCGAGAAACAAACATAACATTTAGAATTTATGTATGGTTCTTTTTCCACACTTTGCTGATAACCGAAATGTAAGGTTCCTTCCTAACGTACGATTCCTCTTCCATACTTTGCTGAAAATGTAAGGTTGTTTAAACATACTTTTCTCTTTTCTCAAAAATTATACACGCTTTTCATCCTTACGCTATGTCTATCCACGTAGGGTATGAATAGTGATTCCAGAATGCGCTAAAGCTGATTCCGCACTATATTTATCGATGTAAGGTATGAACATTCATTCCAGAATGTTCTAAAGCAGATTCCATGCTATGTGAAAAATTCACGTTATTTCAATAGTAAAATTAATTTATAAATTCCTGCAAAATACTAAATAAAATCATTAGAAAATAACTAAGGGTATTTGTGTGCATCAAAATTATCATAAATATACAGAGTATTATTCTCAACAATCTCCCCCTTAAAATAACATTAAGATGTATTGTTGAAAAGAATACATTTCTCAACAATATACCCCTTTTTGATGATAACAAAACCCATTAAATAATTAATACTATTTAGTCAAAATTAACTTTCAAAATTAGTTACATAATGTTTTGAAAAATAAAATATTGTGGTTAGAAAAATTTCTCCATTAATTCTCACCCTCAATAAAATAAATTCTCCCCCTAAATAAAATATTGATGTTTATCCAAATTCTCCCCCTTTTTGTGATATCAAAAATAATGAGAAATCATGGATTTGAACAGATTTAATGTCACACTAAACTGTAGGTAAATGCTTATAATTAACTGTTTATCAATAATTAAATCTGGAGTACTGGCATATCAAAAATAAAATTATTAAAACAAATAGAGAAAGAAACACATAAACAATGATGGATTTTTTTTTCCAAAAACAACAGTATATACATGACAATGATATGCACAGGAATCAAGGTTTGGGTAATATAGGCAATAGGTTCTATCTCCTCTGGATTCCAGATTTGATTTCTATAAACTATTCTTGATGTCTCTTCATCATCCCATCTCCAAGTTTGATAATGAGCTCCATGTTCTCTTGAGTCATATGAATATCCTCGATTAAATTGACTCTGAAAAACTCATGCATCCTTTCCTCTTTTTCGACAAACACTGACATATTCTCTGATAACTGATTTAACAGAATTCTGACTGATGGCTCACTAGATGTCAGTTGATCCACTAAGAACTTCTGATTATCCAGTAACACTAAAAAAGGAGCACTGTTACATTAAAGATCTTGTAACCTATCATTCATGTTTCTCATCACAGTTCTGATAGCTTGAAACCTTCTGATTAAATTAGGTGAAGTACCTGATCCACTAGCAGCACTATTTGCAACTGATGCAAATTGGTTCTCCATAAACAACTTCAGATCTGATAAATCTGACTTCATATAAATTTCATATTTCAATTGTGTAACAGCAATCAGCATATCCTCTTTAAAAATTTAAACTTCTTACCTTGAAAATATATACTCATTCAGCTTTTGAAATTTTAAATGTTCTAAGTCTAAGGCATTTCTCAGAGAAACATTCTCATATTACAACTAAGAATCATTTTTGTACAGTTTTTCAATTTCGTATTTTCTTGAATTATGGGAACCCTATGCTTGATTCATAGTCACATGCTCTGGTTGATGCAATAGTACCAAAGGCATTGATTCAGCATCAGATTTTTCTTTTTCTCTGTTCTGAGAAGGTTGGTCCACAGATTTTTCCTTAGAGTTCTCAAACTCCTCCACAGCAAAAATCATCTTGTAGTACCTCTGTGCGAGCTTCAGAAGCATGATCATCACATTCATCTGTATCTTTTTCTTCCAATAGGTTTTCAAGAACAATATCTTCAATAGTTTACTGAGGTCTAGCCACTTCTTCTCCAGGCACTGACTCAATCTCTTGTTCCTGTTGAAGTGAAACTTCATCATCGGCTACAATTTGTTCCTGATTCTCCCTTTGAGCTTCTTCTGGAACTCCTTATCCCTCTACTGGTGTTGTTCATTAAGTAACAACTTCCATGGTCTTATCAATAACTGCTTCCCTTACAAATGAATAAGAAAATAAATCTTCTGAGGTTTTTTCCAAAGCAGGGGAAGTAATTTCCTCATTGACAGGTCTCTTTCATTTTGATTGAAGTCCTTCCTAAATTCTTTCTTCCTCAACATCTTCCACTTAGAATAAAATTCTTCTTGCTACATTGCTGACTCTGGATTTAGCTTGTCCCTCCTTGGACTTTGCAGGTTGAGCCTGAGCACTCTCTGAGTCTTCCGCAACTATTACTGGCAAAAGTTTTCCTTTAAATGTGCTCTAGAAATATCCAAATTTCCTTAAAGTTCCATCATTAAACGTATTACTATGATGACAGTTTACTTGAGAATCCACTAATCTCACCATGTCTTTCTTAAATATCATTTTTGAAATAAACCGACCAAAAGGGTAGAAATTCATCCTGGCCTCGCTTTGACAGCAATAACTGAGATACCTTATCATATATTTTGGAAACTTTAACTTAATATCACTTAACAGAAGAAACATTATATACATATCAGGATAAAAAATCTTTTCCATTTCTACTATTCTTGGAGATATTCCAATCTGAATAAATGTGACCAAAATCTTTTGATCAGGCTCCAAATCCTTAACAAACATCTTCTTTATATTCTTAGTACCAGAAATAAATGACATGATGTCTTCAGATTTATGCACCAAATCTCCAATATTTTTCAAATCAAAATGAAAAAATCCTTCATGAGGGTAGTTAAGAATATGACCAATCTCTACTTATGAGATTGAGAAATCTGTATCCTCTATCTTAGCCATCATAATGTCCTCGGTATCCCCCAGGCTAAACATTACAGATTTGAAAAAAGTATCTAAGTTCTACTTCATACAGAAATTCCATATTTTCACTATTGAACATATGTTCAAGATTTTGAAATGAAAGCACTTGCTTCAACAACATATTTGTCTACAATAACCAGTCGAGATCGATTACCTTTCCCTATAAACTTTTTCTTCCCTCGGTGCATTGTCTCTTGGTATTTCATGGCTCGACTTCACTGGCTCTTTTATTCTTTATGATTTCTGCAAAAATCTCTAAAGGTTTGAAGGTTATGGTTTCAGAGGTTCAAAGTTTAGGGTTTATGAGAGGAAGTGTTATTTTCGGATTCTGAAAGGGCTTCGATAGAAGTCAAATGGTTTAGAAGTCGAAAAGGCTCTGACAGCCTTGATTCCCATGTAATCACTAATCATTACATATATTTAAAAAAAATAAAGTTTGAATATGGAGAATGAAAAAAATCTTAAACATGATTAAAAAAAATATAAAAATAAATAAAAGTAAATAAAAATAATTATTATTTAAAATTAAAAAAACCTAGCTCACCCTTAATAAGATAAAACCTTGCAGTGGGAAGTGGTTTTGTAAAAATATTAGCTAATTGAATTTCAGTATTTATAAATTCTAAAAATATATTCTTTTTAATAACATGATCTCTTAAAAAGTGATGTATTATATCAATGTGCTTAGTTCTAGAATGATTAATATGATTTTTTGAAATATTAATTGCACTTGTATTATCACATAAAATAGGTGTATTATTAAAATTCAATCCAAAGTCTATAATATTGTTTTCCATCCACAACACATGTGCACAACAACTTCCAGCAAAAACATATTCTGCCTCAGCTGTTAAAGAGAAATTGAATGTTGTTTCTTACTAGACCATGACACTAAGGACTTTCCTAAAAAGTGACATGTACCTGATGTGATTTTTCTATCTAACCTATAACTTCCAAAGCCAGCATCTGAATATGAAATAAAATTAAAATCAGAAGTTTTATGATAATGAAAATATTGAAAAATAGTTCCTTTTAAATATCTAAAAATTCTTTTAACAACAGTCAGATGAGATACTTTAGGATTTGATTGAAATCTAGCACAAAGATATATGGAATACATTATATCTGGACTACTAGTAGTAAGATATAACAAACTACCAATCATACCTCTATATAACTTGTTGTCAACTGATTTCCCAGTTTCATCCAAATCAATTTTTATATTAGTACAAATTGCAGTTGTAAATGGATTGCTGTTTTCAAGTCCAAATTTCTTAAGTAAATCAGTAATTTATTTGCTTTGATTTAAATCATTTCCAAAATCTTTTTGATAAATTTGAAGAGCCAAAAAGAAATTTAATTATCCCATCAAGCTGATTTCAAATTCTTCTTGCATTAATTTTGAAAATTAATGAAAAATAGTTTTATTAGTTGATCCAAAGATTACATCATCAATATAAATTTGAACTAATAAAACATTATTTTTCACAGTTTTCTTAAAGATTGTTGGGTCTGCCATTCCAACAGTAAAGTCATTTTTCAATAGAAATTATCTTAATCATTCATACCAAGCTTTAGTTGCTTGTTTAAGGCCATAAAGAGCTTTAGTATGTTTAAAAACAGAAACAGGTTTTTGAGAGTTCTCAAAACCAAGAGGTTTCTCAACATAAACTGTTTCCATTAAATAACCAATTAGAAAGGCAGATTTAACATCCATCTGAAATAATTCAAAATTCATATAAGATGCACAAGCTAAAAGGGTTATTATGGCTTCAAACCTAGCTACAGGTGAAAAAGTCTCATAATAATCTATTCCTTCTTATTGATTGTATCCTTTAGCTACTAATCTTGCTTTATTTCTAGTTATTGTGCCTTTGTCATATTGTTTATTTATAAAGACCCATTTGGTTCCTATTATAGGATAATTCTTAGGTCTTTCCACTAATTCTCAAACTTCATTTCTTTTAAACTGGTTTAATTCATTTTTCATTGCTATTACCCAGCTATTATCATCTAAGGCTTCTTCTTTAGTCTTGGGTTCTTGTTGAGATAGGAAGGCAGTGAATTCCACTAGGTTTATGAAGTTTCTTCTAGTTTGAACACCAGTTTCTACGTCACCTATTACATTTTCTAAAGGGTGATTCATTAGGGTTCTAGACTGTCTAGGTAATATATTTAAAGGTTCTTCAATATCATGTTCCTCTGAACTGGACTGAATTTCTTTTATATTATTTTCAAAATCATTCTTTAAGTTCTCAAGTCTCATGTTATCATTAGAGTCAAGTTCATCCATTTGTTCTGTCCTTTTCTCAAAGGGGTCATATTCATCAAATTTCACATGAACTGATTCTTCAACAATCCATGACATCATATTATAAACTCTATAATCTTTGGAGGTAGTAGAATATCTTATGAAAATACCTTCATCAGATGTTGTATCAGAATTACCAAGATTATCCTTGGTGTTTAAGATGTAAACCACGCATCCAAAAACATTAATGTAATTTACTTTAGGTTTTCTGTTATTCCATAGTACATAGGGTGTCTTTTTCAAAATAGGTTTAATTAAATCTCTATTAATTATATAAGAAGCAGTATTCACATCTTTTTCCCAGAAATATATAGGTAGGCTATATTCATTTAACATAGTTCTAGCCATTTCTTTAATTGTTCCATTTCTCCTTTCTACAAATCCCATTCTATTGAGGTTTTCTTGGTGCAGAAATGGTATGTTTAATACCCATGTTTGAGCAAAATTAATTACATTCCAGATTCTCAAATTCTCCACCATGATCACTTCTCCATGAGATTATATTAAAACCTTTTTCATTTTGAACAGATTTACAGAAAATTTTAAATAAAGTAAAAGCTTCATTTTTAAATTTAAATAAGAAAACCATGTAAATATTGAATAGTCATCAACTAAAACATATACATATAATTTACCAACTAATCTTGCTACTCTTGAGGGTCCAAACAAATACATATGAATAAGTTCTATAGGTTTAGATGTAGAAACCTTATTAATAGATTTGAAGGATGATTTATGTTGCTTGCCCAGTTGACATGCATCAAAAAATCTGTCACTTTTAAATTTAAGAGAAGGTAAATAAAAAAATAAATATTTCTTAGATAACTTTTGTAAAATATATTCATTTCAATGTCCAAGTCTCATATTCCAGATCCATGATTCACTTACATTAGCATCAAGCAGTTTACATGTTGTTTATACAAGGAATTTAAATCCAAAGTATAGACACTTTCAGTTCTTGGAGCTTTAAATTTAAACAGTTTATCTTCAAAAATTGTACATCAATTATTAGTAAAATAAAAATTATATCCATCATCACAGAGTTGATAGATACTTATCATATTGTGTTTTAGTCCTTGTACATTACGAACTTTGTTGATTGAGACTGTTTTTGGATCTCAAATAGTTCCAATGCCAATGATTTTTCCTTTGGCATTGTCACCAAATGTGACAAGTCCTCCTTCTTTTTGACTGAGGAAGAAAAATTTAATGATTTTCCACTCATATGTCTTGAGTAGCCACTGTCCATGTACCGTATATATTTTCTTCTCTGGTGGCCTGCTACCTACAAAGACATTCAAAAAAATTGCTTTGGTACCCATATTTTTTTGGGTCTAGTGGTGTTATCTAGAAATGATCTGGGTATCCATATTTTCATTTTTCTTTTAAAATTAGATGAATCATATAAGTCTTTTGAAACATAGGATTTCTTAACACGAAAAATTTTAGGTTGTCTTAAGAAATAGTTTTTAGCTATATGTCCCTTTGTCCCACAGAAATTACAATTATCCTTTTTAGAGCTCGGAACAAAATAATTTTTATATAGCTTATGTTTTTCTTCTTTACTACCAATTCCAAATCTCTCATTGTTAATGACAGTTTTTCCAAGAATTTCATTTAATGAATTTTCTCATTTTGTAAAAACCAATGCATCCTGTTTGTAAGATTCTACTTCATCCTGCAGTGTTTTTATTCTTGATTCAAATTCAATATAGTTATTGTTAATTGAATTGTATTTATCATTTAATTCCTTATGTTGTTTCAGCATTGTATCTCTTTCATCTGAAACTACTTTATGTATGTTTTTTAGTGACTTATGTTTTTTAAATAGTGAATCATATCTTTCTTCCAGCATATTGCAGTAAGCTTCATGTTATTCATTTGTGTAGCTTGATTCAGAATTTGATTTAGAGGAGTAATATGAGTGTACCTCATCAGTTTCAACCATAAAACTCATTTTTGTTTTTAGATTGAATTCTTCTTTATCTGAGCATGATTCTGGAGAGCTACTTAAGTCTTTAGATACACTCAATGTGGTTTTCATAGCTTTCTTGTATTTTTGCTCATATTCATTTCTTTTGATGAATTTTTTTCTTCTTTGCATCCTTCAAATGTGGGCAATCTGGTCTGATATGCCCCATATTTTTGCATTCATAACCTATTACTTCCTTTTTATCTCCCTTAATGGATTTTTTGAAGCCTCTTTTCTTACTGTAGAACTTTCTAAATTTCCTGGCTAGCTGAACGAGTTCTTCATCTGAGTTTGATGAGTCATTGCTTTCTGATTTAGCTTTGACTTCTCTGTTATTCATCTTTCTATTCTTTTGTTGTAAAGTTACCTTCAAGGTAGTATCTTATCTTTTTATATGCACTTTATGTTCATTAGACTCATCTTTCATTTCAGCCTCATACATCATCAGTGTACCAATCAGCTCTCACATGGTTAGATCTTTGACAAGAGTTGATTGTATGATTGCAGCAGAGATAATATTCCATCGAGTAGGAAGTACCCTTAGTGATTTTAATGCTTGATCAGCCTGCTTGATAGGTTCTCCTAGAGCTTTTATATTATTGACAGTCTCTGTCAATCTCCCATTCATTTGGGTAATGCTTTCACCTTCGAACATTCTAAAATTTTCAAATTTCAGTTTTGTTATTTCATATCTAATTTCCCTCACATTTTCTGTTCCTTCATATGCCACAACTATTGTTTTCCACATCTCATATGTTGTTGGGAACTGAGATACTCTGTTAAATTCATCTAGTATTAGACCGAAGATAATTGCATTCATATCCTTTGAGTTAATATCGTACTCTGCCTCTGTAAAAGCACTCCATGTCTTTGGATTTTCAGGAATTTTATAAGGAGTCAGAATCATTGAATAGGCTTTATATCCGAATTTTTTCAGATATATTATCATGCGCAATTTCGAGCAACCATAATTGTCTCCATTAAATTATGGTGCTCTGACCATTGACATCCCTTCTCTGGTATTAGTTTTGATGGTCTGTTGTATAATCTTCAAATGCATCTAGCTTGATAAGGCTCTATCAGAAGCTGTAGCTCTGATACCAATTGTTGGATCTGAATCTACAGATTATACACAAGAGGGGGGTGAAATGTGTCTTTTGAAATTTTTCGGTAACACATTGATTGAACAAGTTCTGTCCTTTATGATTTATCAGATTTGATCATGCAGCGGAAATTAATAAAAGAAGAACACAAAGATGTATAGTGGTTCGGGGAATAGAAGGCCCCTAGTCCACTCCACCAACGCTCAACTGCACGAGCTTGGTGATTTTCACTATATGGTCCTCTTTTCCACAGACCGGTTCACAACTGAGTATAGGCAGTTGACACCATTACAACCCAAGGAAAAACAAATCCTTCTGGTTCAAACACGAACCTACACAACTTAGAATAAAAAGCTGGTTACTGAAGAATAAAAAGTATTTCAGAAAGAAGTTCTCCACTTGATCTTCACAATTGCAACAGAATGCAAATGACAACAGATGGATCAAAGTCTCTAGAAATATTGATCTTCATTTCGAAGCAGTTCTGAGTTGATCCGGTTGCAGTAGGTATAGAGATATAGTGCACAACTTCAGCAGTAGTAGATCCACAGTAGATATTTGATGTAGAAAAGGTGAATCATTTATCAAATTCCTTCTTCTTAAAAGAACCGAGATTTGATGCACTTTTTGAATCAGCAGATTAATCGTGAATTTCTGTAGTCTCTGTTTTCCAACTTTTTAATAAAAGATCGATAACCATACACACATGTACCCAGTGTTTCAGAGAGAACATATATGATAAAGCTGAGAAAATCTCCTGCACATTTAGATCCATAAAAGTCGCAATCTGATTCGTGATATTCGAAAATTTGAATTTACAGAGAAGAAGTAACTTCCCTTAAGACTCGACATAAAAAGCTCCTTTTAATTTGATTTAAAATACAATAATAAAACGTCTTTGAATCGGTCAAATTTGTACTTTATAAATGACTTTAAATCCGGCTTGAGATCCACCTGATAATCAGCTTTCTAATCGATGCATAAATATATCATCTGTCAAAATTTCTGACGCCAAACGTAAGGTTGATGACGTGGCCTCCAAACGTAGTGTTGATAACATAGTCTTCAAACATAAGGTTGAAAACGTAAGATTGAACACAGATGTAGGGTTGATCACAAACATAGGGTTGATTATCCATACATTTTCTTCAACAATCAAACGTAGGGTAAAATATCCATACTTTTACTTGATCCATACTTTTCATGAACGTATGGTTGTTTACAAGAGTACGTTTGGTGAACCATACTTTTGGGAAACAAATGTAACGTTATGAATTTACATACGGTTCTTTTTCCATACATTGATGATAACCAAAACGTAAGGCTCCTTCCTAAGGTAAGGTCCTCATTCCATATATTGATGAAAATGTATGGTTGTTTAACCATACTTTTCTCTTATCTCAAAAAGTTTACATGCTTTTCATCCTTACACTACGTTTATCCACGTAGGGTATGAATAGTGATTCCAGAACTTGATAAAGCAGATTCCGCACTATAATTATCCACGAAAGGTATGAACAGTGATTCCAGAACGTGCTAAAGAAGATTCCACACTAAGTAATATATTTTCTTTATTTAAATAGTAAAATTAATTAATAAATTCCCGAAAAATACTAAATAAAATCATTAGAAATAACTAAGGGTATTTGTGAGCATCAAAATTATCATAAAGAGACAGAGTAGTATTTTCAATAATCACCCAATTTAAATAACATTAATATGTATTGTTGAAAACAATACATTTCTCAACACATAGGTATCCCATGTTCACTTAAATAACATGGACGATAGATCCAGAAGGTTATGTATTGGTTATATGGATATAAATAATATTATGATAATGAAAAGATATCATATATAACACCTTTATTGATTATTTATTTAACTTCAAGGAGCCCAAAATATTAAAATATTGAACCTCATTATTTATATCATCAATTTCATTATCTAAGGAATACATTACTAATACATCTTTTTGAATGAGGTAAATACATTATGAGTTTATAGTAATCCAATTTGTTTGAAAAAATTATTCCAAAATTTTTATTGATCTAATGAATTGAATTTTCATGTAATACATTAATTATTAAGTGGTGGTATTCATTAAATATTTTTTCATTATTTAAAAATAAATAAGGATCAGGAGAATCACTTATAGATAATTATTAAGACTCTTATAGGGAATCAGTTATATGTGAAATTTTGTATGTGTGATTAATCATTTCAGGAAGTTTTTTTATTTTATATATTGTCTATATATAAAGAATATTTGGTAATCCTATTAAAATAAGGGATGTTATATAATGGAATATAACAATGAACATAACTATTTTTCATATTACAATTGGTTTAGTATGTTACTATTAGAGATTCCTTTAGAAATTATCATGATTCTATAAGCCATTAACAATGACTATATGTAGAATTGTTATTCTAATTTAGATATTGGAATATGAATTTTTATTGATGAACTAAATTGGATATTGGTCAATGCTCTGATTTTCAATATACTATCTAAAAATAATGCGATTTTGATATATAATGATGTATCAAAAAATGTAATTGATTGTGTACTTATGAAAAATTATAATGGTATTTCATATGCATCATTGAAATTGAAAATCATGAGTAGAACTATCAAACCCATGATCTTGAGTTGGCAGTTATAATCCTTGCATTGAAGAAATTAAGACATTACCTCTTAGGTTAAATATCTAAAATATATATAGATCATAATATCCTAAAATATATATTTTCACTTAGAGATATCAACATGAGAGAAAGGATATAATTCAATCTAAAAAAGTATTAGGATTTAATAATAAAATACCACCCTAGGAAAGCCTACTAGGTAACTTATGCATTGAGTAGTAATGATAAGGGAGTTTAGACCCAAATGTTGAATGAGAGAAATCATTTGTTCAAAGATATAGTAAATATGGATATGCAATTTATTATTAAATAATATAAATCACATTTTTTTAAATTATTGTAAAAGAATATTTCCTATAAAAGAAAAAATATACTCAATATGATGCTAATAACTTCAAGAAGAAAATTAAACCTATGAAATATGGGAAATTTGAAAACATAATTTGTAAAAATATAGTCCTGAAATTTTAAAAGAGATTGTGTTTTGTATCTATACCTGATCGAAAAATTTAATTTTTCGATGATGATCATAAGCTCAAATTTCTATATAAATCATAGTATCACCATGTTGTATAGGAATATGTGGGAAACTTTTGATGGGAAAACATAATCATATAAATTGATAATTATGTGTCTATATGTTTTTTTTCAAAGAATTAAGAATGTGAGATAAAATCCTTCATGGTCGATGAAATATATCCAATTTTAATGTCAAAATGGAATGAAAATTTCCTAGAAAATTTCACATGAAAACCAAATACTCCTAAAAATAATGATCCAATATGGGTTTTAATTTATCACATGACAAAATATTCACATTTCCGCACCACAAGAGAATATATTCCACTTGAACTACTCAAAGGGTTTTATATTATAAATTATTTAATACATAATTTAACACCTCTTTAAATTGTGTCTAATCATGATCCCCATTTTACACAGACATTATAAAATAATCTTTAGATGTCTCTTAATACTGATCTTCATTTGATCATTTCCTACTATCAAAAAAATGATGGAAAATTATGAAAGTACTTGTCAAAAAATGGAAAAAATGTCTAGATTATTATCCCATCACATTAAAGGTATATTTAATTATAATTTCTTGTTGGTATAGTTTTCTTATAGCATAGTTTCCGTTAATGTATTCAAATGGATATGTGTGAACATTTCCAGGGAATGAGATGTCATACAAAAACATGAGTGGATGGAGTTAGTAAAAAGAAACATGTGGACTGAGAACCTATTGAAGATTGTAAAATAATGTTAAATATTATTCATTATCTCATAAAATAATCTCAATGTTTGTGAAAGAGTAATGCTGATAATCAAAGGAATGATTTATAATTCCTTGTGGGAGATTATGTTTAATTAAAAGAGTCTATAGGGAAGATATTTATAAGGTTCAATAAAACATGGAATCTTTTCTCACTGTATATCTTAAAAATATAAATTATTGATAATTTGGTTATTTTTTCTTAACCATTGGAATTTACACAATGTCTCTCAAATGAACATGATTATTTCTATTTTTCATTATCCAGGATGTACATAAGAGAACCATTGCTTGTTCCCACCTATGATGAAATATAATTGGAAAATGATCTATCATACTATCAATAACCCATCCATGTTTATTAATTTAAAGATATATTATTGAGGAATTATATGACTCTAGTGTCAAAGGTAGTTTAATTAAATCAAAAAATAGAGGAAGAAACATGGGAACCATATGATTTTATAAAGAATAACTACCAACATATATTTATAAAGTAATAACCTGGAAATATGTATGATTATTCTTATGTAAGAGGGAATAATGTGACATCCCAAAACATTTAAATATATTTATTTAATAATAAATTTAATATATTTGATCAATTACGAGGCACTCAACATCAGGTTTTATCAAAAGTAGACACTCTCTATAAATATGTTTTGGTACATCAACATTATAATATGGATGTTAAATTTTTTCATATGAATAATACTGAATAAATTATTATAAATATTTCTACATGATAATTTTCTATAAATTTGTTTTACATAAAAACAATATTTAGATTGATGTAAAATAATTATTTTCTAAAAAACTTGTTTTATCAAAAGAAACAGTTTCATCACTTCATGGAAACATATGATAAAAACAAATTTGCAATCATCTATAAAAATTATATGATAAAAAGAAATTTATTTATGAAATAATCATATTAAAATTTTATTTTGGTGACTATTTAAATTTTTATGAAAAAATTATATTTTTATAAATAGTGAGAAATATAGTATTTTAATTGAAATTTGAATTTAAATTTAATTAGGTCACAAAGATAAAATTTTTTATATATTTTCATAATGTATAATTTTTTAAAATATATATATATATATATTAATCTAGTTCGGGTCATTGGAACAATATTCATCATGGGTATTCATAAAAAACATTTATAAACTTTTAAACATTCTCCCTTTGAATAACCATTTATGCATTGCATCTGCATATATTATTTAATATTATAATTTTCCACTTGATTGATTAGAATTTTAAAAATTAGATTCCATATCTTTAATCATCATTATTTATATTATCTATTATGTTGTAAAAAATATTTTATCAAAATAAATAGTGAAAATAAATAAAATTAATTACCATGGTTAAGGTAAAAATTGGTTTATCGAGGGGGGGTTAAACTATAAGGATACATAATAAAATCACATTAAACCTTTTCCAAAATATATTTTATATAAATATTTAATCTTCCTAATTTATATTAATATATATTCATTAATTTATGACACTTTTGGTAAGAGGAAAACATGGTTACACCATTTGCTTTTGAAAAATTACAAGTGTGTCACTCAGGTCACTTATAAAAGGCCGCCCACAATAATCACCTATTCCGGACATAAAAAAATTTATAATTGAAAATTAAATCTCAAATAACTTTAAAACTGAAATACCATCAGATTAGATTCCTTTATTGGTCATAAATCCATTCTGGGAATACATTAATTTTTATCCAATAGTGGTTGTTCGAGAAGAGTAAAAATTCCAAAATATGGGTATGACTTTATTTATTTTCTCACACAACTGAATTATTATTAATTTGTTAATATATAATTAAACAATTATACATCATAAATTGAAATTTTATTATGTAATTTAATTGATGTATAATAATCTGAACTTCTATCAAATGGGTTTCGAAATCATCATTCGTGTGGACAACAGAATACTGCCTCAAGAACCGATGTGACATGTTTTCCATAAATACCACTCATGGATGTGTGGAATGATGAATAAAAAGTATATTTATATGATATTTAAAAATATATTAACACAAAAATATTCATTATGTCATATATACCATTTTAATTTCCATTATGTAAGGGATACGATAACCGTGCTCGTGTGTACGGAAGGCTACGACCTCAAGATGCAATGTGATTTTTTCTTCAACATATGAATTAAATGCTTGGTAAAAAGGTTAATTTAAAATTTTCTATTTTATATAAATGAAATAATTATTATATTAATAGAATAAGTTTTATATTAAAAGAAAACATATAAATTTAATCCTTACACTGAAAAATGATAACCTTTGTCATGTACGTGTGGTCTACAACCTTAAAAAAGCGATGAGAAACTCTAATCATCACCATGAAACATGAATTTTAGGTATAAGTTCATCTAAATATATAATAGGGTATATATTATATTATTATCATTATGGAATAATAAAATATTACTGAACTTCTTTCCATAATTACGATTGCAAGTTATAAATGTTACTTTGGCGTACATATGAACTACAATCTCAATGATCATAATGTACATTATTTATCAAAATAATCTTCATGAATGCTATTAAAATTAACATTTTTATATAAATATGATTATTTTTTAATTATTATTATTATTTATATTTTCAAATAATATCCTTTTAGACCAACATTCAACCAACCATATTAATTGTTAGATGTCAAATATCATCAAAACACCCAATGTAAAAATAATTGATTATGTAATTGTGTATTTGATAGTGGTATATTAAATAAATGTAATAATTAACGGTAAAAATGAAATTATATATTTAGGTAATTAAATTAAAATTTTATTTCAAATGAAAAATAACCTACGTGACAAGTCGGACTCAAAGTGATGGACTTCTTCTCAAAATCACTTCATTGTGGAAAATTTTGATAGTATGAAGCTAATTTATATCATATACATCATATAAATTCACATTTTAATATATTGTTATTATTAATTAATTAATTTTTTATATTAAATTTAAATTTAAATTATTTAATCAATGTTAATTTGATAAAATATTCTCCATGTTTTAAATATTTTAAAAACTCTATTACATTTTGATTATTTATACTTCTTTTTTTCCTTTTATATTCTATGATTATGTGTATAATTAAATTTCATTATCATAAATTTTATTTTCTCATGTATTATTTGGATTTATATTTATTATACATAAAATATTCATTCATTAATTTTCCATTCAACATTAGAATCATTATATGAGATTTTTCCTAAATGTCCATTTCCTAGAGGCATTTTTTTAATATTAAAATATTCTCCATTATGTTGTGTATATACTACCCCTTTGATTGATTCAAAATTAGAACATATTTATTAACAATAACTAATTTTATAGATCAATTTTGTCAATAATTTGTATGATTGATATGAATATTTTACAAACCATATAACCTTTTTAATACGATGGAAACATTGAATGTTATTTGATTAAATGTGGGAGTATTGAAAAGTCCATATCAGTTATTTAGTTTATATATTTGATATTGAAGAATATTATTCATAAAATGAATTTATTATTCAATATATGGGGAATTATTTAGATGTAAACATATTTTTGGGGATTAGATTTATATTTCCCCTCAATGCATTGTTAAGTATCATCAGAAAAATCAGTTGGCAATATTAATTAGGTTTTAATCCATTTTATTTAAAATTTACTGTGAAATGACTTGAAAATTTTGTCAAGATGATTCATTAGAACATGGAATCCTATAATTATGAGTTTCCTTCAATATTAATTTAGTTTATATTACCCTGAATACATTTATACATTTATTATCTATCGATGAATTGAATTCTCATTTTATTGATAAAAATATTTTTTTTTCATTTATTTTCCTTTATATATTGAACATATGTTATCATGTGTTGATTTTAATTATTTCCAAGTTGCATGTTGTTTCATTTATTTAACTCTACATGTTGATTATTCATAATTATTCATCATAGATTACAATTTACTTATGAAATAATTGGTATTTCAGATCACTCTAATTTTGGTTCCATTCCCTGGTATATCAAGAATAATTATTGGAATGAGTATAGAGACACCTATGTTTTTTTCATTTCTATTAATTATATTTTACATCCCCTCATAACATGGGTGTCATTTGTATAATTTGTTCCCAAAATTTATAAAATAAATTTTCCCTCGTGATTTTAAACCATGTATGTATGATAATGTAATAAAGCATGCACCAGCTACTGGGTATTAGAGTTATGGTCATTACAGTCCTTCAGTTAAAAAATAATTTTTTTATATGATCATACATTGTAATGTACTCACACATTTTATAATATCTACACGTTCACAAACCCACTCCAAAAACAAATACAGTAATTATTTATATGGGAAGAGTGGTACTTCTTAATCAGTTAAGGGTCAACGAATATTGTAGTTATATAATTACCAACCCATTTATTTTAACATATCTTTTATCATACTTCATAGTTATCCATTGAAGGAAAAAATAGTATAAATTAATATATGATATTTTAATTTTCATATACTATCTTTATTTTCATGGTTTTTTATTCTTTTGTGAGAATAATTATACTATATTATGTTTCCTATTTTGATTCAAAAAAATACATCGTCGTATATTAAATTATATTTAATAATAACTCATCCACTCTTAATATCTATGCTTATCATGGACTAAATAATGATAATTGTTAATTGTTAGGCCCACTAGGATAGATACCCTGAGAGGGGGGGTGAATCATGGTATGACAGATTAAAACAACTACCTCTTTTGATCATGTTTTGTTGTTAGACAATACCCTTTTCACTCTCCTTCTCGATGCAGAGTATGAGAAAACTTTAAAGCATGCACAGGACACATCGATTTTTACTTGGTTCACCCTCACTAGGAAACGTCCTAGGAGCATACACCAGAAGTGTGTGGATGTACCAATTCCACTATAAGCGCACTGCTGTTTACAAGTTCGACGCGGACTCACTGTCCCTCCTGGTTTACAACCACTCACAATTTCAGAACTCACTGCTCTCCAACTGAAGGGAGCTCACTTCTTCTTCAGAAGATCCCCTCACAGTTTATAGACCTATAGGTCTCTTCATTTTCATTAAAGAATGAATCATCAACTGTTGATAGATTCTCTATTTGAAGTTCAAAGTTCATCAACTGATAAATAACCCTTTCCCCCTAAACATTGGGCAATTCCATTGAAAAAACCTACGAAAATCACCCTACATTGAAAGGACCCCAATTTCGCGAATCTCACACAATCCTTCACAATTCTCCTGATTTTTCGCGAAGAACTCTCATGAATAACTATCACGAAACTGAAGTCGTTGAAGAGAAACTTCTCTCGTGAAGCTAACTAACCCAACGCGGAGCTCACATCTTTCGCGGAGCTACAATAGTCGTGCAGCTCTTCATTCGCAAAGCACATGGGCAACGTGAACTACCTTAGTGAAACTAGAGCGAAATATCTTCTTCAAAAATAATTTGTTTCTCTTGAGGAGATTGACCTCTATTTATAGGAGATTCCACCGACCCCGAATCTTTCAGCGCGAAGTTAACGCCACGTCATCTCAAATCACGAAGCTCCAAAATTTCCACAAGAATTCTCTCAAATTCGTGAAGAACAACGAAAATATTCAGATCGCAGAGCTCGTCATAATTGCAGAGCATCACCATCAACATTATTTCACACCTTCGTTGTGAAACTCTCTCGCAATGCCCATAACCACCGCGATGCACTTCAACCTCTTCCGTTCACGAAGCTTTGACATAATAGTGAAGAATCACCACAATCATTCTTATGGTCTTCGCGAATTCCAAACCATGAAGCCTCTCTTCGCTAAATTCATTCATTTTCCATATTTAAATATGATCTTCAAGGAAATCCTATTTTCTCGATGCTCACCAAACTCCAAATTTTGGACCCCAAAAATTTGGCAAACACTGGAAAACGGCACCACCTTGTACTGCTCTTTTGTACCACCTCCAGATAGTCTGTTCCTTCGACATAGTTCTTTGTCAACTTGGATTGTCAACAACTTCTATGGAACTCGACAATTCGCCATGGAAACCTGCTTTGTCAACAAACACAATCAACCCAAAAATACTGCAATGTTACATTGAGGGATTTTACCCCAACATTAATGAATGACGATTCTCTATTATTAACCATTAAGACATCCATAGACTTGCTAATCATTATGCAGTATTTCCAAAAATGTTCATATAATAAAAATATGAATTTTATTTAGGCTTCTCATGTCTAAAGTAATGGACCGAACCTCTCTTGTCTATTTCTTTGTGAAAATATGGTGACTGAGGTGTTGTAGGAGGTCAAGGTGAGTTGTCCTCAACACTTTTCCAAATTTACAATTCTTCGAACAGATCCATTGGTGAACAATTCCAATAGTAGACCGCTGTGAACAGTTCCAGTGGTTGACCATTATAAAAAGTGAAATCATATACTTATGTGAACAGTGTCATCAGTAGACTTCTATGGATAGTGCAATGGTAGGCTTAAGTGAACAACGTCATACATAGTCTTATGTGAATAGTAAAACAGTAGGCTTATGTGAACGGTGTCATCGGTAGCCTTATGTGAAAAATGGCATCAATTTCCTTAGCTATATAATTCAATGTTAACCTTATATGAACTTTTTCATTGGTAGCTTTATGTGAACAGTGCAATGGTAACCTTATGTGAACAGTGTCATCAGTAACCTTATTGGAACAGTGCAACAGTAAGCTTATGTGAACAATGTTTCTAGAATTTTGAGGTTCAATGGTAGCCTCTATTTCCTCTTCCAAATTTTGAGTTCATGAACTATGTTTCCAAAATGGGGTGGTCCAACAGGAGCCTCTATTTCCAATGCCATATATTGAGTTCATGAACAGTGATTCCAAAATGGTGAGGTCCAACAGTAGTGTCTATTTCCTTTTCCATATTTTGGGTTCATGAACACTGTTTCCAGAATGGTGATGTTCAATTGTAGCCTCTATTTCCATTTATATATTTTGAGTTCATGAACAGTATTTCCAGAATGGTGTGGTCCAACGTTAGCCTTTATTTCCTTTTCCAAATTTCGTTTTCATGAACAGTTTTCCAAGCTTCCTGCAGTTTTTCCCCTTTGGAAATCTTGTTGACTTAAAATGTATTTAAATCCACGTTTTAATGAATATAAGGCCAATTCAAAGGTCATAACTCCAATATTAATTTTTACTATGGATCAGGATGATTTAACTAGGTCAAACTGTGTTGTTTAATGTGATCTACATTTAATGGAAAATCAATCATATCTTAAACCAATGCTCTATTATATATTCTAAACGGATGAGATATCTTCCTCCCTTGTTCTTTGTCCTTGTTCTAGATGAGAGATTCTAGAACCTTCCATTCATTCCCGTAGGATTTGTCCAATCAAATGTTCCTCCTGGGATTGGATCCCTTATATTTTTGATGAAAACAAGTAGTATCGATCAATATACCATATAAGGTACGATTTATAATCATTATTTTTTGGTTCATCTCCTACTGTTTCTCATTTCCCTTTTTTGGAATGCTATCTCTATTTTCGTAATGGTATTTTCTTGGGAGATAACTGTTGTGTTGTGTCTCTGCATCCTCTGGTGGATACAGTTTCCATGGGGGGAGGAAATCTTAACCCATTTTGTGGCTCGTTCTAATACAAATAACATCAATAACCGTTTAATGTTGGGGATTTTTTTTCTTCTCTTTTAATTTATGTGAAACTGTAGAGTTATCCTATTTTATCCCACTAGATCACAACTGAATATACATAATAAATTTTCTAACTAAATAAATAAATTTTTATCTATCATATGTTATTTCCACATGTTTTTATAGGTAGTGTGATATCTATGCGTGGTTATTAAGATTTTTGTTCTTGATATAAATTGGTAAAGGAAGTAAATATGGAATTAATTAATAACTGATTAGATGAAGATAATGAGGAATGTGAATGAATCTGATGGTTGTTGTTGTAATTTTCTGTTAATCAAATTGATGCAGAATAAATGTTTGACCAATTGTTGATATGTTAATTTTTAGGTTTCCCTAAGTGGGAGCCTATGAATAATAAATCTGTTGATGCAGGATAGATTAAATAATTGGTTGTTTGATAAAATATAATTTATTGTAGGGTTCTGATTTACCCTAATGTTTGTTTATGGTCAAAGATCCCATTTGATATGATGTTTGTTTTCATACTTTTGGTGTTGTGATGTGAGCCATGATGGATGTTGTGATATGTGGGGGCATGGAGGCTATTTCTTGTGGTAGAAGAAGAAACCTAGAGTTGTTAGATGTCTCAGTTTATGCATGTGGGTGTCAGGGAGGTCATCGAGGATGATGAAATGGGTTGTATGTGAATGTTTGGATGCATTCTGATTCCTAATGGTTGTTTATAAACTTTACATTCCCCACTTCTCAATGCAGCTGGTCTTGTATAACCTTCTTCCAAAAGGGGAGAAGATGCATGTGGTATGTAACGTGCTTTCCCTGAATATATTCTTAAGAGATGATGGTTCTATGATCTTGATATAGGTGAAAAAAGACGACGTGTAGTTCATCTACTCACCATCTTGAGCCCCTTCTGCTTAGTATCTTATATTTTTTAATAGAATGTCTTGGAATATGTGATTTTAATAATTTTGGTAATAAATGATTGAATAAATGATGCTAACCCATGGGGTTGGAGCTTTGCTGGGATTCAATACTGAGGTTGCAATTTAATATAACCGTAAACATTGGGTGTGATTCTAATGAAATATAATGTAAGAAATTATTAATGGTATGTTAATGTTTAAATAATTATTTAACATAAAGTGAAATTGATAAAAAGGGAATGGAATAATGTATCAAATATATTTAAATGGTTGTGCACTTATAAGTAACCTAGTCATAGAGGTGGAAGCCAGGAGTCTAAGGGACGTCAGTTGTAGTTGAATCTAAGACGAGGATATGCCCATACTGTGGTTGTGAGCAATTGTATATTCTATACTTTTATGTTTCCATATGTTAATCCTCCCCATCAGTTAGGATAACTGACACCCCAGGGATTCTGAGCCCTTGGGGTGTTATCCCTAACATTCCGAAGGGATGATGGATGGATGACTACCCCCGTTGGATCCAATCTCTTCTCTTTGTAGTTACTTGTGCTGGATGTCACATTGGATAGTTTAAACCATATAAATGTGTAAGGGGATGTAATGTCTTGTGGTTATTAAAACGCATATATTAGGGATATAGTTTAATATTGACTAATAAAGGTATACGTTATATAGTTTGTGATGGTTTTATGATCCTTACTTAGTGTAAGAGATGTAATGGCTTGAAGTATAATGCATGATGTATGATACAAATTCTGTGAGCTATGGTGGCTCCCAAAAACTAACTGTTTAATTTTCATGTGTGAACTTGGAGGTTTTGTTGGATGAGGTGCATGTTTTGGTGCTTCCCCCCTGGTGTTTGTGGTAAATATTTTTTGGATAGAGATGCTTAAGACGTGCAATGTTGGGGAAATATAGCAAACCAGTGGGGATGAAGTTGAAGGGTAATCTTGATATTTTTTATCATAAAATATACTCTTGTATGTGTTAATTTTTAAGAGTAGCCATTGTGAGGCTATGAACATAGTATACCTATTTAGGTTTTGATTTAGTTTTACATTTTGTTAAATGTGCATTATCATCCTTTCATTACTTTTGGTTGAGAGGCTCTGGGGAGGATCCTACTGAGTATACTGTTATACTCACCCTGTGTTTATATAAACTATTTTTTAGGTAACATAGAGTAGGTTGGAGATAATGCTGGTATCTACTATCTTGGGTTTACAAGATATATTTGGGATTCTTGGTTGTTGTTGTTTTTACTATGTTTTGGGTACTCTCAGTTTTTCCCTTCCAGTTGAAGTAGTTTTTTATGACATTACAAAAGTGTTCTTGGGATTTATTCTATATTTCAGTCTGTGTTGGAGTTTGTTGGTTCCTATCATATCTCTCTCTTTCGCATGTGTTATCGAAGAGGGTAATGCCTCCCATTTGTGTGTTTACTATACCCTCGGTGCTAGTCACCAACTCAGGGCCTACAAGAGGTGTGACTCAGTGGGAGATTATCTCTCATATCACATTCCCAACCCAAGAGGGGTACACCTTGTGGGGAGGGGTTGTTAAAGAGCTGCATCAGTGGTCTATTTGTGGGATTGGATGGAGTGTGGAGTTAGTCACCAGTGAGGATGCATGGGTTGGCAGGGAAACCATGTCATAAATGTTTAGAATGTGATGTAAACACTAAATAGCGTCATAGACAAAGGAGTTTAGGGCCCCTTATGGTCTGATGTATAGATATTTAAGTTTAAAAATGATACTAAATGCGGTTATAATTTTTGTAGGGTACATACCTAGGAATGGATCATGAATCATTCTTCTATGTGCCTATTTATGAATGGGTAGACCATATGATAGGGTAACCTAAATGAATAAAAGCTAAAAATTATTTAATCAATTCATAGACTTCCATATTCTAGGTTTAGGAGATCTAACTATCTGTTATTTTGAAGGTATGACTCCAGGTCGACTTCTTCATTAAGATATCAAAGAAGATGTCTAGAAGGATGTGTGATCAGATCTCCTTCAGGTAGGGGCTGATAAATACGACACATTGAGAAGGACACTATGAGAGTTTCAGTGCAAAAGTCTGCAGAAGTACAAGGGCTCCATTTCAGATGCAGTCATAAAAGACTGGTTGGAGGAGGTTAAGATAGGCATCGGTTCGATCTGTGCTCACAAGGAGCACTATGTGTCCACAGTTGTGGCATTGATGTGTGGAGCAGTGAGGTGGTGGTGGTTGTTGTTCCTTGGGGATGGGGAGGATTCAACGATCACATGGGAGGAGTTCTGAGACATGTTTAGAGTCGAGTTTCATTATTCGATCGTGAATGCGTCCAGTATCAAAGAGCATCTTAACCTTCGACATGGGAGCTCTAGTGTGCAAGAGTTTATAATATATTTCTGGATCCATTTACGATGTTCTTTGGACCTGTTACCAGATGAGGAGGCTAGGGAAATGCATTTTGAGGTGTCTTTGTATCCAAAGATCAAGCACTAAGTCACCCCATTCGTGCTGAAGACATATATTGAGGTGCAAGAAAGGGTAGACTTCATCGAGAGGAAATTGGGTAGAACTAGATCGTCATGATAGGGGAGTCATCATGAGTCCTCATGAAGAAGATTTATGGTCCAGGGTTCCTAGTTTTCAGGGAAGAAGTGTTTTTGTTCGGCCAGGGGTAGGTCCCAGCTCTCAACATCTTGTTTCTCTAGGGACAGTAGCACTCAAGCCTATTCCAATGGATCATGCACATATTTTTCTTGTGTTAGTCAGGGTCATCAGTAGTGAGAGTTCTTGATCATTTAGATCAGTCATCATGAACCATGTTTTCCTCTCAAGGTTCCTCAATTGTGGCAGTTCTAGCTGGGGAAACAGTTCTTGGTTGCACCAGCTTTAGATCAGCCGAGGGTGGATGGGGTAGGTAGAGGACACCCCATGACGCTCCCCATACTCAGATAGTAGAGTATGGCCATGGTGTTGGTCTTCATTAGGGTCAGAGAGACCGTGGAAAAGGTGATGGTCAGCTTAATGCTTAATAATTTCAAGTGCTAGGAGATCAAGGTGTTGTTCGAAGTACCCTTTTCATGGTTTCTACCTTGGTGAATTCCCTGTTTGATTCAGGAGCAACATTGTCCTTCTTTTCACCTACCCTTGTCGATGCATTTGGACATGAGGTAAAGAGGCTTCCAGTTCCCTCGGCGTTGAATATGCCAGATGGAGGTCGATATGACTTGTTTAAAGAATGTAGAGACTATAAGCTAGTGTTGTGGAAACATCGCTCTTAGGTTGATTTCCCAACATTACGAATACAAACATATGATTCCATCCTCTACATGGATTTTTTGTATTCAGTGTGGGCTATCTTGTGTTTCTACATGAGGTAGATGGTGTTCTTCGATGCTAATGGAGATGCAGTGGTGTTTGTTGGCGAGCGAGACCCTAGGATGGGTCAGAGGCGTGTTCCATATTTATCACCCATGATGGCTATGCTGATGTTGAGTTTGTCAGAGGTTCAGTAGTTGGAATTACCTAGGGTCGTAATGAGTACCCTGAGGACTTTCTAGAATTGGTTGTAGCATTACCCCCTTTACGAGAGATCGAGTTTTGGATCAAGATACAACCAAGAGCATCACTTGTCTCTTTGTCCCCATATTGGATGGCCCATGATGAGTTGCGAGAGCTATGTATACAACTTGATGGTATGTTATAGTTCAGTTTGTTCAGACGAGTGTGTCACCATGTGGTGCACCATTTTTTTCATGAAGAAGTCTGATAGAAGTTTTTGGTTTTGTGTCGATTATACACACTTAAACAAGGTGACAATAAATAATCAATATCATCTTCCATAGATTGATGATTTATTTGATCAGATGAAGGGTTAATGTTGGTTCTCAAATAGAGACATGCAGTCAGGATATCATCAGATGCGAGTGAAGGATGAGGATACCCCGAAGACTTCTTTATGTTGTCTTCATGGGCATTATGAGTTTGTTGTAATTCCTTTCAGCATAAAAAAGAACCAGTTGTATTCATGTTATTGATGACTGTTGTGTTCCATGAGTTCCTGGACATGTTTTTGGTGGTTTCCAATGATAGAATCCGTATGTACTCCATGTTTGAAGAGAAACATAAAGAGCTTCTAAAAGCGGTTTTGGGTGTTAATCGTCAAGATCATCTATTCTTTATGTTGTTGAAGTGTGTGTTTTGGGATCGAGAAGTCTATTTAGTGGGGATTTTTGTGTCGTATAGGGGATTGGGTGTGGATCCATTGATGAAATAAGTATTTGTGTCTTGTGAATCCCCTTTGATAGTGTCAGAGGTGGGAATTTTCCTTGGTCTATTAGGATACTACCCGAGGTTCGTGTAATATTTATCTCGAGTCATGACTCATCTGACTGCTTTGACCAGGAATGATCAAGAATTCATATGGACTGATCAATTTTAATAAGAATTCAAGTATCTAATGTATAAGTTAGTATGTTCTCCAGTTCTTTTTCTTCCAGCAGAGGGAGTTTAGTTTATTGTTTTCTACAAGGCTTCGCATCTGGGTTTAGGTTGTGTTCTAATGGAATATAGATCTGTTGTTTCTTATGGGTCTCTGTAGTGGAATACCCATGAATGTTACTATTCCCCCCATGATCTATAGTTAGAAACATTGGTATTTTCTATAATTTTGTGGATAAATTACTTCATTTGAGGGTGCTTTGTGGTTTTCACCATTCATAAGAGTTTGAAGTATGTTTTCTCCCAAAGTGACTTGAGATTATGAAAACATCGGTGGATGGAGTTCATACAGGAATATGACTTCAAAATATCATATACACATAGAAAGGGTAATTTTATAGCTGATACGCTGATTTAAAAGACACATAGTGATACAGTGCAAGAATTTGGTGACACTATTAGAGTAATTGAAGAACTGTCAGCATTACATATTGATATGAGAGAAGCTGGGGGAATAAGTTTCCTTTTTTAGATAATTGGGCAGTCATCACTGGTACAGCAGGTGGAAGAGTCCCAGTTGGGGGATCTTGAGGTGGAGGTCTGGATAGACCGAGTTTTCTGTGGTGAGGCTCCTGATGTTTTGTCTGAGGATGAAATACAATAAGTATTTCATAATGTAAGGATATTTATTCCTTTGTCTATATGTGAGATGGTTATTATTGATTCCCATATTTCTCCTTTAGCGGTGCATCCTAGCATGACAATGCTTTATCGAGATTTGTGGAGTAAGTATTGGTGGCATGGGCTGAAGCATGCGGTTACAGAGTTTGTGTCACGATGTTTGGTCTTCCAGAAGGTGAAGGCCAAATACAATGTTCTCGGTGGTCTGCTCCAGCCATTACATGTTCCTAAGTGGAAGTGAGAGGACACTTCAGGGACATTTTTACTTTGTTACCTTGAGCTTAGGGATGGGATGACACTATTTGGGTTGTAGTGGGTTATTTATTAAAATCATCGCACTTCATAGCAATCTAGGATTAATGCACAATTGAAGTTTTTTCATGGCAGTATCTGGAGGAGGTGGTGATACATCATGGAGTCCCATGAAAAATCATTTCTGATCGAGATCCTAGTTTTCTCACTGGGTGTTGAGAGGTCTCCAGTAAGGTTTTGGTTCTCAGCTATGCCCTAATACTGATTTTCATCCTCAAGCAGGTAACCGGACAAAGCGAACCATCCAGACTCTTGAGGACATGTTACAATTTTGTGTCCAAGATTTTGGAGGTTCGTGTATGGGATACATACCCTTGGTGGAGTTCACTTATAAAAATAGTTTTCATACCACCATCGGTATAATGCTATTTGAAGAAATGTGTGGTCAGCTTTGATGTTCTCCATAGTGTTGGACTGGGGTCATAGGGTCAGCAATTCTCATACCGGAAATACTGCATAATACAACAGAAAAGGTTTGGGTTATTTTTGAGAAGATGAAGGAAGCACGAGATCATCAGAAATCATATTCTGATCAAAGGATGAGACCTTGATAGATTAATATTGGGTATCATGTGTTTCTGAACATGACTCCCTATCATGGGCAGCGATGGTTTGGTCATTGGAGTAAGATTTATCTCCAATTTGTTCGTCCTTTTGAGATTTTGGCTTGTTCGGGAGTCGTGGCATATTTAGAAGCACTTCCACTAAAGATGAGCTAGATACATATTATTTTCCATGTATCACAGCTCCATTGTTATCATCATGACGACACACACATCATCGATTGGGGAGAGATCTATGTTGATGATGATGTGGCATCGATGAGCGGCCTCTTGAGATCCAAAACCACACAGAGAGGGTGTTTCATGGGTGTTCTATCCCCTTCGTTCATTTCTTATAGTGACATGGTGGCATGGAGGAGGGTACCTTGGAACGTGAGTCACATATACATTCTTGGTGTCCAAGAGTTTATTATAGTTTAGCTATACCTATGTAACGATGTCCCCTTTGTAGTTATAGATATTTCGTGTTTATAAGATTGATTTCTTTTGGTTACATCATGTGGCTTTCTCTCTTTTGAGAGGTATCTGGATGGGTGGTTGTTCGGACCCTGTTTTGGTTTTCTTTTATGTGTGTTTTGAATTCTTGAGGATGACAGTGTATTGTGAGGTATCTAAAGTATTGGCCCAAAACTCTCTGGCCCATTCCTTTCCAAAAATCCGGGGGCTGAGGTGTTTCAGGTGGTCACAGTTACTCATCCCCAACACTTTTCCAAATTTCTAATTATTTGAAAAGTTGCATCAGTGAACAGTTCCAACGATAGACCACTCTAAACATTTCCAACTGTAGACCTCTATGAATAGTGAAACAGTAGCCTTATGTGAATAGTGTCATCTGTAGCCTTATGTGAATAGTGAAACGGTAGGCTTATGTGAACAGTATCATCGGTAGCCTTATATGAACAATTCAACGGTGGCCTTATGTGAACAGTGTCATTAGTAGCCTTTTTTGAACAGTGCAACAATAGCCTTAGGTGAACAGTTTCATCGGTAGCCTTAGGTGAACAGCGTATGGGTAACCATTTGTGAATAGTGTCATCGGTAGCCTTATTTGAATAGTGCACGGGTAACCTTATATGAATAGTGTCATCGACATCCTTATGTAAACAGTAAAACTCTAACCATATGTGAACAATGACAATAGTAGGCTTATGTGAATAGTTTAATGGTAACCTTATGTGAACTGTGTTTCCAGAAAGGTGAGGTTTAATGGTTGCCACAACTTCCTTTTCCATATTTTGAGTTAATGAATAGTGTTTCTAGAATAGTGATGTTCAACAGTTTCCTCGAATTCCATTTAAAAATTTTTAGTTCATGAACAGTGTTTCCAAAATGGTGAGGTCAAATAACAGCCTCAATTTCCTTTGAAAAACTTTGATTTCATGAACAGTGTTCCCATAATGGTGAGGTACAACGGTATCCCCTATTTCCTTGTCATAATTTTGAGTTCATGAATAGTGTTTTCATAATAGTCAGGTTCAACGGTAGCCTTTTTTCCTTTTCCCAATTTTTAGTTCATGAACAATGTTTCCAGAATTGTGAGGTCAAACTATAGCCTTTATTTCCTTTTCCAAATTTCATGTTCATGAATAGTGTTTCTCGCTCCCTACAGTTTCACCCCTTTGACATTTCCATTGACATAAAATTCATTTAAATACTCGTTTTAAATACTCTAAGGCTGATTCAAAGGCCATAACTACAGTATTAATTTTCTTATGGCTCGGGATGATTTTTATTGGTCAAACCACATGGTTTAACATGATACTCTTTTAAATGAAAATTGTGTGTATGTTAAACAAATGCTACGTTAAATCATTTAATTGGATGATATATATTCCTCATTATTTCTTACTCTTCATTCTCAGGTGTGAGACGCTGAAACCATCTATTCATTCCTATAGGAGTTGTGCGATCAAAATTTCCTCCATGGATTTCTTCCCCTATATTTTTAAACAACCAAGAAGTATCACGTAATCTTAGATATATATTATGATCAATCGTCTTTATTCTGGGTACATATCCTTCAATTTCTCATTTCCCTTATATAGAATGATATCTCCTTATTCCTAATGGGATTTTCCTGGGTGTTGACTGGTGTGGTGGTGTCTCTACATCCTCAAGTGGATATAGTTATCATGGGGGAGGATATTTTAACCCGTTGTGTGGCTCGTTCTTATATAATGAACATCAAGAACCATTTCACGTAGGGGATTCGTTGATTATCTTTTGTTTTATGTGCAACTGTAGAGTTTGTATTTTTTATCCCATTGGATCACAATGGAATTTTCAGAATAAATATTTTTATCAGAAAAATAAATTGATATAGATTATATTTTATTGCCTCATATTTTTATATATAGTTTTATATCTATTCTTTCTACTTTTGGAATTAGTTTTTGATGGAAATTGGTAAAGAACCTAAATCCAGAATTAATTGATATGTTTTTTTATAATGATAAAGATGCATGTGAATGTATCTTTTGGTTGTTGTTGTAATTTGATGTCAAAAAAATTGATTCAGTAAGCATGTTTAATAAATTTATGATAGCTTAGATTATATGTTTCTTAAGGTTGGAACCTTTGAATAATAAATCAGTTAAATCAGGATGGATTAAAGAACTGGTTTTTTAATAAAAGATAATTCCTTATAGGGTTATTAATTACCATATTGTTTGATTATGGTCCAAGAGCCCAATTATTATGATGTTTGTTTTCCTAATAATTCCGTTGTGATGGGAACCTATATGTTTTTTGTGATACGTGGGCACATGGAGGCCTATTGGTTGTGGAAGAAGTTGACTCCTATAGTGGTGAGATGCATCGGTTTATGAATGTGGGTGATGGGGAGGACACCGGGGATGATGAATTGTGATGGATGTGAATGTTTGGATACTTGTTTATTATTGTTGGTTTATTATCTACTTTATAATCCCCACTTCTCAATGTAGATGGTCCTACATACCCTTATTCCAAAAGGGGTGAAGATGTGTGGGGTATGCCACGTGATTTCCATGTTTAGCTTGTTGATGGAGGATGGGTCTGTGCTCTTTCTATAGGTGGAAAAGACTCAACGGATTGTTCATCTACTCATAGTGTCGACCCCGCTTATGTTTAGTAGCTTATAGTGTGTTTCTAGAATACATAGGAATATGGGAATGCAATAATATTGTTGATAAATGACTGATAAATGATGGTGACCCAAGGGGTTGGAGGTTGGTGGGACGTAATGCTGAGGTTAAAATTTAAAGGAAAAATGGACTTTGTTTGTGATGGAAATGAAATATAAGGTTGGAAATTATTGATGGTTTGTTAATTTATAAATAATTAATGTAAATTAAAACTGATAAAAAGTGAATGGAGTAATGTATCAAAGATATTTAAAAGGTTGTTTGCATAAAGGATACATAGTCATAGAGGTGGAAGCCGAGAGTCTGAGAGATGTTAGATGTAGTTGAATCTAAAAATAGGTTATTCCCATAGTGTGGTTATGAGATATATTATAATATATAATTTTTTTTTTCCTACACTACTCTACCCTATCAATTAGGGAAACTGACACCCTGGGGATTCTGATCCCTTGGTGGTGTTTTCCCCAACATTCTCGTGGTTGGGTGGATGGCTAACTACCCCCTTTGGCCCCGCTCAATTCCCATGGTAGTTACTTGTGGTAGTAGGAACATCAGTTATTTTTCCCCATATATTTGTTTAGAGGCCTGTAATGGCTTCTGGTTATTCACAAACATATATTCTGGATATAGTTTTCTATGGACAACTATAGGTATAACATGTATAGTATATTATGGCTTGAGAATCCTTACTTGGTGTATGGGATGTAATGGCCTTAGGTATAATGCATGAGGTATGATACACATTTTGTGAGCGGTGGTGGCTTACAGACACTACTATGTTACTTTTTATGTGTGTATATGGTTGTTTTGTTACACGGGGTGCATGTTTTGGTTCTTCACCCAGGTGTCTCTGGGAAAGCCTTTGTGGAGAGAGATGCCTAGATCATGCGACGATTGTGCAATACGGAAAACCAGTGGGGAAGTATTAGCAAGGTACCATTGATATTAATTATCATATTATATACTCTTGTATTTGTTACATGGTGAGATTAGCCATGGTGTGGTTTGGAACATAGTATACCTGTTTAAGTGACCAGATAGTTTCACTTTTCTTTCACTATGATTGAGCATGATTTATTTAATTTTTCACGAGATGATCCAGGAAGGATCATACAGAGTATACTGTTATGGTCACCCTTTGGATATATAAACTTCTTTTTAGGTCACATGTAACAGCTTGGAGATCACGCTGGTAGCTACTAGATTGGGGTTGCATGAGCTGTTTGGGCTTCTTGGTTGCTGTTGTTTTTACTTTATTTTGGGTAATTGTAGTCTTCCATTTACAATTATAGTAGTTTTTCATGAAATTACATATATGTACTTGTGATTTTATTTATATTTTAGTCTAATTTGGAGATTGTTGGGGCTTATCTTATCTCTATCTTTCACAAGTGTTATCTTAGAGGGTAATGGCTCACATTTGTGTGTTTACTATACCCTCGGTGCTTGTCACCGACCTAGGAATTACTGGAGGTGGGACTAAGGGGTCATTGTCTCCCTTCTAACATTGCCAGACTAGGAGTTGTACACCTTGTGGGGAGGGGGTCGTGACATCTAATATATACTTTTTTCTTCCCTTTAAATTATGATTATTGTATTTATGAAACCATGATTTTACTATGAACACTCCTTTTCTCTCTATATATTTAATTTTCCAAACCACCAATTCTATTTTTTGAAATAGTATATTCTTTTTATATTTGGTGTCTACAATTTTTTGGTAATACACTAGTGGAATTTATCTTGGGAAATAAAACAATGTTCATTTCCTAGAACCATTCATTGTCCCATTATCAACATTAATAAAATATATCCCATGAAAATAATAACTCATTTATTTCTATATACGATGTGATATTATAACATATGTTCTTCATTAATTTATATATTTATCTTCTCAAAACACCTAATTAGGGTGTATAATATTTACATTATAGTATTCTATAATTATATCACTGGTAGGAGGGATATTTCTCCTAGATTTATTCTCACCTGTTCGGTATTTAATTCCTTGCACCCACTATTTTTTGAGGATATCAAGATAGGGATCTATATCATTCTATTTTATATTCAGTATCTCATTGTTATTTCTAACCCCAGGATCAATAAATGAATCTATTTTATTTGACTGATCAGCATCTCCTTTTTCATTGAGTTCCTTCTCCTTGATAAATTTTTCAATAACATCACGTCCTTTTTCACTACATAAATAAATTTTACTTTTCATTTCCTAAATATTATTTTTAACATAGCACTTTAGGTAAATCAATGTATGCTAAGACATTACTATATAAAAACAATTATTATTTAAATACATATTTTCATTCATGAAGAATATTAAATTGATGCACAATGTATTTTTTGATTACATCTCCTTTCGACTAATTCAATATAATTCACTAGTGTCGGGAACCATCCTAGATACACTGGTACCATGAAAACTAGGGTGAAACTGAAATATTATGATGGGATTTTATGATCCTCACATGTTAGTGACTAGAACCAGGCATAATAAAAGAAGAAATAGAGAATGATTTTTTCCAGAAAATAGTGAAAAAAATAATGATACATATTGGTATGTCAACACACCTTAAGAAAAAAGAACCATAAGTCAATCATGTAATGTTGTACCCAAGAATATATATAAGAACTCAATGAAACATTAACTCAAACTACCAAATATAACCAAATTATATCTCGAAACCCTAGGTGAAAAGTAGACATAGCTCCACCAGTATCCATCATGACCCCACTATCCAAATGATGAAGAAAATCAAACACCTCATAGTGGTTCAATATCATTATTAGGACATGGAATTAGAAAATCTATAAATTCCCCGTGGAAATGGATTGGTGTTACATATAAAGGAAGTAGGGTCTTACCAAGTGTCCTATAATAGATTCCATAACAATAGTTCAATCATGGATTAAATTTAAAAATATAGTTGATGAAATAATGTATAATTATTAAATTTAAAGAAATAAATAATTCATTTTAATAGAAGGAAAACATTTAAAACATGGATTAAATAAAAAATTTATAAAATAGATTTATAAAAAGTCTTGGCATCAAAAAGTAGTTCTATAATAAATAGAATATATAATAAAAACATACTTAAAAATCACTTCATCCATCTACCATAAATAATATTAGTTTCTAGTCATAATATCCTTACACTTGTGAAATATGTGATCATAAGCAGTAATTTGTGGACACATCCCTCTTACTCAATATAAAAAGGGATGATCAATATCTCATTGGGTTTAACCATGTCAAGAATGGTTTATTATAGATATTTCATTGTATGTGCTTTTCTAGAGGGTCAATATCATAGAATTATTATCCCAAATAATCAAATTAGTATTTATGATTCCATGAGCTCAATAAATAAATAAATAATAGAAAAATAATATCATTCAAAATAAATTATAATTTTAATTAATTTTCTCAATTATCAGTGTTAATATAACTATTAAAATACAAACAAAAACATAGGTTTTTTCATTATTTAATTCCATTTCAAATCATTCGTTTTTATCATATCAATTTAATACATTTACCCAAGACAAATAAATCATTTCATCAATTCCATCATTTTCAAAATTCATCCAATAATTCCAGCTACATTAGAATTTAAGGGTTTATCTAAAAAATGAAATTTAAATTTTCGTAATCAAATCAAACAATATCATTATATTCTATATAAATTGAATTATATAAAAAATAATAATGAAAATATGGTTTCCAATTACATGAAAGATCTAAAATGGAGCCTCCTACCTTTAAATAAAGTAATCAAATAATCAACTCCCCAATAGGATTGAAAACAATGATTAAAGGAGAAAAGGATATTTAAATCCTATCTAGAATCATGACCCAAAACATAACAGTTTTTTCAATTTGAATACATTTTATATCAATCAAACTAAAATTATCTAATAAATTCTACGTAAATGATGAATATGGATTGCAAATAAAATATCCAAGAGGAAATACACTTAACAAAGAGGGATTGGATCCCACAGATGCACATTGATTCGCCAAATTATGAGGTTAAAGGGGCCAAAATTACTTTTTGATGGTCTTTAAGGAAGGAAAATTATATTAGGTATGAATAGGGTGATTAGGTAACTTAATCATAACGATATAAAATTTAAAATTACTCTTTTTACTAATTAGAAGCCTTATTAACATTTTCTAATGCGGGGAACAGTGTTGTTGGAAACCATATGCCACTCATGATCCTATTGTATTTGTGGTGAATGGTTCCCACTAGGTTGTCACATGGTTATGATAACATGTGTCGATAATACATTCCTTAATATATATGGGGTGAAAAATTATCACTTGGGGGGGGGTGAAAGGTTTGGTCAAACCATGTTCAAAATTTTAATAACCCAAAAAAACATTATAAAAATTCCATGTTATCCATAAATTACACCAAAACATGACCCATATAAAAAAATTATCATATTAGGGTTGAGGAATTATAAAACATATTAAATGGATGTCCCATCCTCATTGACATAAAATCATTATATCTCGAAAAAAGCATGAAAAAAATTCTATATGAATGAGATGATGACACTAATATCTCATTAGTTCCAAATTAACAAATGTAAGAGAGAATTATAGCAATGGTTGTATAGAATACATCCCATTGGTATCTTCCTCCCAGGGGGTTCCTTTTTCATTGAATAAAAAAACATAACTATATTCAGTTTCACATATATATCAGGATCAACATTAAGATCCTCAAAACTCCGTAAATGTGATGGGTCAAAATGGAATTTCAAATATATGATATATAGAACATATTGTGTATAATTTTAAACCATGGAAGACGTTCTAGATGGTATCCCCCTTTCACATCTGATCAACAACATAAAAAGTTCATACATACTATGGTGAAATCATTTCATATCTTTAAATATGTTCTGGATCCAACCATGTTGAAACTCTAAAGAACACTAGGTGTGAAAAAAAACTCAAATGGTCATTAAAGATGATAAACAAATGATTTTTATCTATTTTGTGATGTAATCAATATCTGATGAATCTGTTGATTCAAAAACCTCTTCTCTTGGACCAAACATGGTCCACCCATATATGCATCACTAATATGGGACCATCAAAAAAATCATCATGGGAGTCAATATAATTACTCAAAGGGATATGAAGGAATGGATGAACAATAACTATTGTTATAGGAAAACACATCTAGTATTAATTGTTTTTTCCTATATCTACCCAAAATTAGGATGCATGTATGGATCAGGTCTTCTAAAATCTTCGTATCCCATTCTTTATTTCCATCCATCTATGTATTATATATAATGATCAAGATCACTTGTGATCCCACTACCATAATGATTTCACTCAAAAAAGAAGAAGTTAACTAGGTATCCCTCTCATATATTGTGGTTGAGCATCAACTATTGGTTGAGCATGAACTATTGGAAGGTATAGTTATGTTAAACAATGATTTTTTGGTAATGCCTCAGTCAAGGACCGAAGCACCATTGATTAATTAAAGAAGAAAAATTTTACATGAGACGAAAGGATGGGATATTATTACAATCTCTTTCAAAGAGGAGAAATAAATCAGCTGGTAGCACATCCAGCCAAGTCATGCTCTGGTGAACACCTTTGTTGGAAAGGGCATCAACAACAGCATTCGCTTCCCGGAAGGCACGTCTGGCAATGTAGTCAATTTCCTTTATCGAATTCAGGAAATCCATCCAAACCTTAGTGAGAGGCCTAGCGAGATGAATAACTCCATTCCAAATGGCTTGAACAATGGTGGTAGAATCACTTTCAATCCAATGTTTTCGCCATCCTCTTTGCAGTACAAAATGAACAGCATGTATGACTACTAGCATCTCCGCTTCTAGGGATGAGGCAGTCCCACACCCACTGTAAAAGAAACCCCAGCACTGGTCAACAGAATCTCTAAAAATGGACCCACACCTGGCAGGTCCATGATTTCCTTTTGAGGAACCGTAGACGTTCACTTTAATCCAACCCGACATCAGAGGTTGCCAGAAAACTTCAAAAAGGTGCCTAGTCTTCGGGAAAATTCACGAGACACGGATACATTTGAGGACCTAAAAGTCACCAAAATAATTGATGTAGTAGACTTTTTTAATTGAGGTGGCTTCATGGATCACAATGAGAATTCGATATTTTCCTGCATTGAGACTGAATGAGTGCTTATTATGAATAAAGTAATTTCTTGCATACCATATTTCATGTAGGAGTTCCACCACTGCCGTAAGAAAAATGTTTTTCACATGCTGAGAGGCTTAATGTTTAGTACATTTCTTCCAAAGCTTACAAATCGGATCAGATAAGGACCATGAATAATTAAATAACTCAAAAATGTAGTTCCATAAATCTGAGGCCGTACCACAATACAAAAAAAGATGATCAGAATCCTCCCTGTTCTGATTACAAAAATGACATTTAGAGCATAGTTGAATGCCAAAGGTTTGAAGACATGTTTCAGTGGGAAATCTATTGTGAGAAATGAGCCAAATAAGTGTGAACCTAGAGGGTCTGATCCAAGTCTTATTGTTGGTTCTCACCCATTTATAATTAGGTTCTTTGACCAAGAAATTGTGCATGTAGAAGTTTTTCGAGTCAAGGATGCCATTAGGAGAAGGTTCCAAAACAAGGAAGTCCCCAGAATTAGAGAAAGTGTAATTCTCAATGATCTGAGAAATGTTGTTAGGGATATCGTGGCTATGAAGTTGCATAACATCGTTAATGGTACGGCTGGTTTCTTGAGGAGTGTTATTATGAGGAAGCAAGGATATCAATGGATTACCCATCCAGTTGTCACACCAGAAATTAATGTTGGAGTCAGTGCTGACCATCCATATAGAATTTTCATAATATTCTGATACGAGTTTCTAATGGAGGGCCAGATCGAGGAGTTAATGAAATTAAAATTTATTTTTAATAGTTTATTTAGGAATCTATGGTTTAAAAAATCATAGGCTTTAGAGTTTTCATTAATGAGACGACTAGTGAATCTCACTTTCAAGGCATCGTTAAACAATTTTATGTTTTTGATGCCAATTCCTCCGTTATCAAGAGGTTTACAGTAGGTCTTCCACGGGATGGTGATGAGTATCCTTTCAACGATACTTCCCGTCCAAATAAAAAAATTTATATAGGTATTAATTTTCTTGAAAGTACCTGTGGGCCATTGATAAATCATGTGAGAGTAAACCAACTTTGAGACAATGGTTGATTTGACAAGACTGATTCTACTAGCCAGGGAAAGGGATTTCCCCTTCCTAGTAGAGAGTTAATTTATGATTTGATCAGTGATATTAGAGAAATAGCAGGATTTAGGTCGTCCCCATAAAATCAGTACGCCTAAGTACGTGAAGGGAAAGAAACCTTCTTTAATTCCAAGGTTACTCGTGATAGTAGTTTTCCTTCTAGTAGGGAAGTTTTTTCCGAAGAAAATATGAGATTTGTTCCCGGAAGTGGTTTGGCCGGAAATGTTCTCAAAATGAGAGATAGATTTCTTAAGACATTGAATGTTCCTTTTATCTCCTTTTAAAAACAATATAATATCATCAGCATAGTGGAGGTGAGTGGGGACATTGAGGTTTGTTGCATCTTGAATGGGTTTCAGTTGATTTTGATTGACCAGATTATGAATGAGTCTGCTGATGTAATATTCCGCAATAACAAACAGAATGGCCAAAAGGGGATCTCCCTGTCTAACACCTTTAGAACATTTCAAAAAACCGCGAGGGGTGCCATTTATCAAGATGTAAATAATAGCAGATGGAAATAAAGTCTTGATTCTCTTGATAAAAATATCATGAAAACCAAAGTTTCTCAAGACTCTAAATATAAATACCCAATAAAAAGTAACAAAAGCATTTCTAATATCAAGTTTAATGGAAACACAACCCGATCTATTTTTTTATTAGTGGTGTTGGTACATTCTGAGGCAAGAAAAATATAGTCTTGGGTGGATATGCTTTTGATGAAACCAAACTGATTCCATGAAACAATTTTGTTGCAAATCGTGACCAATCTGTTGGCAATGATTTCGGTAATGATCTTCTAGAGGGTATTGATAAGAGCAATCAGTCTAAACAATGTCATAAATGGTCTAAAAAATCATCATTTCATATCATAGTAAATCATCATAGTACCTAGGTGCATTGACCACTGTTAACTATGATAGTATCCCATTACACAATTTCCCTAGCAAATGGTCAGAATGTGCTGTTTTGAAAATATAGAATACCCTTGATGAAAAAATACCACTCGGTGAAAGTATAACCCCTATAAAGAGAGTCTCAAATATGATATAAATCATCGTCATGATGTTGATCACAAATAATCATCTGAATAATAGTTTATGATAGATGAAAAATTGTAAAAATATCCATAGGATAATTATTCTTGACTCCCATGGGAAAGAAATAAAATATATCCATCAAAGTCCACTATTATTATGAATATTTTTATCAATAGGTCAGATGTTTCCTTCTCAAAGAAGTAATTTTGACATTCCTCTTTCACATAGAATAATTTATGATTAAATATAATTACTAAAATCACTCCACAAAATGAATCTAATAGATAATGTTTTTGAGAAAATATATATCTTAGAATTTTGTGATTTGAAATCATTGTAAACCTTTATCAAAAAATGTAATAAGACAATATCTTAAGTGCACACATCAAGGATTTTAGTTCATGGTCATTGGTTGTATAATTCTTATCATGTGGCCGAATTTATTAATAACCATAAGAAATGTTTTGATCACTCTATATAATAAAAAATACGTATCCCTAACCTGAGGAACCATATAAGACCACATATCCTAGTTCGGCCTCTAGAAGTGTCAGTACCAATGCAAAAGAGAAACGATTATTCATATTAATAAAAAGGAATCAAAATATTACATGTATATAAAAAAATATATTGATTTTGTGTGAGGGAGATTGTTGGATAATCCATCATTGATAAATCCTTACCCAACCAATGATAATACACCTCTAAACTCATGATGCTATGAATCTCTAAAACATGTTTCAATTTCCCCCATGTTATGACTAATTTCACCATTTATGGATCAAGTGAAGTACCATTTTCTGAGAACATGTGTCCTAAGAAATTAACAACCCAAAAACTGAAATAACATGTTGATATCTTAGAATAATGTTTGAGTATTCTCAACATTTCTATAATAACTATCTAATGATTCATGTGATCCTCATTATTCATAGAATAAACTATATTTTAATTCAAAAATATCACCATGATCATATTGAGATACTCATGGATGTTTCTGATCATCAAAAACATAACAATAGTGGGAATATTGGTTTGAAAAAATGGAGTGAAACAATACTCATAATGGCCATACCTACTCTGTAAAGTAGTTTTCATAATGGGATGTTCTTCTATTCTCAACTTGTGATTACTATATCGATGATAAATCATTTATAACAACTTCTAAAATTTCATTTGGTTAAACATATCATATGTTACATGTAATTGATACATGTTATTTAACATAATTAGATTTAATTTCATGAAAAAACCCCAATGGTGATGTGTCTAATCAGATCTCCAAGAATAGTGAAATTTATCCACATGTGGGGACACATACCGTATTATATATCCATTTCTTAACAAATCATCCAAATGAGTATTCAAATCTCTCAACAATTTCATTAAAAACATATTATTAGGAATAGAAATATGATGGGTTCCATGGAAAAAATCAACAGAAATCCCCATCTCTCTTATCGGTGGATTTATAAAGAAATCAGAGGTGAAAATGTTGAGAAAATCAATGAAATTAGAGATATAACACCACTCATATATTCTCACTCGATTTCAGAAGAAATAATTATATTACCCTACCCAACTAGGTAAAATATGGTTTATCTCTACCCAGTCTTTGATCCCATTATCAATGACAGACATGGCCCACCCAATTAGGTGTGGTAATGGAGACCCACCAAATATAATAGTCAATCTCATCCTAATGTGAAATCATCGAATCCAACCCAATAATGGCATCAAAAATTTTTCTATAAATTAATATATAATTATTGGGAAGATCAATATCTAATAAAGATAAAACACAAGTAGGTCCCAAAAAACCATGACATTTCATCACTCATAATATTTTAGTAATATCGATAACATATGATAAAGTATTCCCAACAATGTTAATAAATTTAAAATAATCGGTTGAAATGAATGAGTGAGATTCTCTAATATAAAATAACGAAATATATATGGATGAATCTATAGTGATATTATCTCTTACAGCCACGAGACCTATATCAAATTCATTTGGAGACATTTCTATTGCATAAAGAAGTATCGTTATAGATTATTATGGGTGGAACCCCTTCATTCTTGATCGATACAGCTTCACTATTGTATATTTTGGAACTAAATAAACAATTCCATTAATAGAGGAATAAAATAAATAAGAGAACTCAATTAAGTTCTCTAAGCATCTACATGAACTATAGACCTTGGGTGCCTAAGTGAAAACCCATTTTGAATTACCAACCATTCCACACTATAATAAAGTCAAAAAGACACTACTAGGAACCGTATAAGGTTAAGAAGAACCCTACTATAATGATACACCATAATATTCATCGTGCTTCTACATTCCTTTAAAATAAATCACATAATGTCCACTTGGAAAAAGAGAAATTCCTTCCAACCCTGACATAACTGGTAGGCCAAATTAAGCCATCAATGATCTATCCATCCAATCATCACATGAATTCAACATTATTATGAAAATTTTGTATTTAATATACCATATATGTCCCATCTGATGTCCTCATTCCACTACCTTCTCACTAGTAACATTATTAACAGAAAATTGTACTGCCTCAATAAGGCTGTTTTCATATTGATACATGATCTTGTAACAATTATAATGATTTAGAAACTACAAATACTTTTCAAATATAATGGACTTCAGAAAGAACCGATGGTTAAATGAACCTCAAAGTCATTACAATATTAATCGGACTTACTTATTTTCCATCTCCATTGAATCCCACAACATTTTTCTTGGTCCTTCAATTTTTAAGGTTTCACACTTCACATTAATTCATGAGGAATTTCAAATAACATAAAAATACACTCAATTAACTTCAACTAATCTTCAACCTATTTTGGGACACTAAATACTTGGAAATCTAGGGGTTTATGGTAATGAAACTCAAGTACATGATATTAAGGGTCTTCCCATGGATGTTCACCGTCTTGAGCCTAAATTGGAATGATTTTTTTTCCTGTCCCAAAGCATTGACATCATGCTCTACTATCTTAGTTGGATTTTGGTGAAAATGTAGTTTATCCATCCATAGTTTATTGTGATCACCCACCTCATTTTTATTCAAAAAATTTCTCAAAGGAATGATAATGCACACCATTAGTTAAAAATAAGGAATCATTAATAAGGATACTAAACTCAATACTCAAATAGGAATGAAGAGTATTGGATTTTAATAATACTATAGTAAAATAGTGAACAAACTAGAAACATATAAATATAATCATCAAAGACACTTTTCCCAACCACTCATATATACTAATGAATCCTTATGATGATATCCCTCTTAGAACATGACCATAACTATCTCCAAATTCCCATAAATCACAAAAATTATATTACAACAAAACCTAGAACACATATTGACCCCAATGTTAGATGTTTTACCTGAATCCTTAATACCACATTGTCATGAATGAGAAGTAATACAATGGTACCCTGACAACCATAATTATAGTGACATAGCCCAAAGGTTGTTTCTCATCCACATGGTTTTGAAACTTGTACATGGAATCATATAGGAATAAATAGGGAACAATATTTGAAATATAATAGCAGAATATAATCGAGATACAAGTATATATATGAACACACCTCACACGGAATGTACCAGAAGTAAAACTATAAAAATTTTACCCAAGTAGATAGGTAAATAAATCAATGAATCATTAACCCAAACTAACAAAAAAACTATAAAATTTCTCAAAACCCCATGTAAAAAGGGGAATGTAGATCCATCAATTACTATCACCACTCTATGGTACAAGGATTAAGAACATCCACCACCTATAAGAGGTTTAATCCCCCTTCTTGTACCTAGAATCAAAAATCTACAAATGGAAAAAGAAAAATGTATGGTTTGACATATAAACCCCGGAAGGGTCTCAGAAAGTGTTCCAAAATAAATTATATAACATCAAACCAATAATTAATTCAATTTAATTAAATGAAGGCATTTAATAAAGAATAATTTTTATATTGAAAAACATGATTTTATTGTAATAGTATTTCAAAATTTCACACATGTCCTAAATAAATATTTAATATAAAAACATTTGAACATATTATTTCGCATGAGTAATATTGTTATATAATTTTCAGAATTTGTAATCAAAACATACAAAAAATACAATAGATATATTCTATAATGTACATTTGTATTTATCTATTGGATCCTTACACTTCTAAAATTAGTGAACACAGTTAATCAAGTGTTCATGCATCCCTTAAGCATAGACATAATAGTGGTGACCAATATCCCATAAAGGATAATCATGGTGAAAAAGATATATGTTAGAGTTTTCATCATCAATCCTCTTCTTGGGGGTCAATATCCTAGTGTTCTTATCCCAAATAACAGACTAACAACCCAATCACAAATGTGCTCGATCATTAAATAAATACTGTTTAAGTAATCTCATTTATATAACTCAAAAATTAAAATTCAATTTTTTAATTTTCATTTTTAATATTACAATTCAATTTCAAACCAAAATATATATTATTTAATCATTTAAATTATATTAAATGAAAAAATTATAATTGTTTTTTATCATTTAATTTTATGAAACTTTCTCAAAAAATTCTAAAATCATTTCATCAATTCAATCCATTTGAGAAGTAATACCACAATTCAAATTTCATTTATTTCGGTATTTTTTCTCAAAATCCCTAAAAATTAAAATTTTTGTATCAAATCACCAATTTTTTTTCATAAATTAGTTTATTGATATTTCAAAAAATAATAATCAAAGTAAAGCTTCCAATTACATTTAAAATATAATGGGGAACCACCTACTATTAAATCTTGTAATCCAACAATTAACACCCAAAATTGGAAACAAAATGATTATAAAAGGTGAAAAAGTGACAGGAATTAGACCAAGAATCAAAATATAACCATATAAATATTAGATCCATAGAAATGGAGTTTAGATACTTCAAAAGTAATATGATCTAGTACTCTCAATGGATGAGACAATGGATGATCATAAACGAACAATTGAGAGAAGACTCACCTAATAGAGGTGGATTAGATCCTCCAACAATAAGTTGATTTTAAAAATGAAGAGCCAATAAGATCCAAAATTTCATCTTTAGTTACTATAAGCAATATAAAATTGAATTAGTGATGAATTGTGCGATTAGAAACATTAATGGTGCTTTAGGAATTTGAAATTCATTTTTGGATTAATTGGAAACATTGTGCAGGGTTAACTAACAAGTGTCATAATTATAGTAGAAACCATGCACTAGACATGTTCCCAATAGTTTGGGTTCATGGTTTCAAATAGACAGGTTCATTTTTTATGAAACTATTTTCCAAATCTTCATTCCCCACATTCTAGGGAGTGCATGGTTTTCCGTTGGGGGTAATGTTTGGTTAGAGGTTTCAAAAACTATTAAGAATCCCTAAAGCCTCCAGCTAATTACAAGTTCATCATAAATAACGACAAAACAAGAACATAAAAAAATTATATAACCATGAGTGTCATGGAATACCTCAAAAAATGTTACAAGATGTTATAAAGTAACTGAAAAAGAGATGTTTTTGCCTCTTCTATTAGTGAATCACCATCCACTTAATCCTTAAAGGAGATAAATATTCCAATATTTTATAATATATTTCAATATATAATGTTTTAAAATATATCAATAACCTAATCACACATACCATAATGGTTATGTCATTATTTTCATTATTTTGATCATATTTTTCCACCACCTCTTCCCTTTTGGAAAATGATAATTTAGAAAACTATTTTATCTCAAAAACATTTCTTCATAAGATTTTGTTTATACTCTTGTAGAAGATATTTTAGGGTCCTTTTATTTTGTGGATTACCCATAAATCTCAATTAATTTTTCCAACATCTAGATAGAAGTAAAATTATGAATGGTTTTATAGAAAACATTATTGGTTATTACGCAAACCAATACCTTTTTAGTTTTTTGATACCAAAAAAAATCAATGTTATAACACAAAACACGTTTAAAATATATATACATAATTACAACAAGACCAGAAGATTATAAAATAAAAATAATATCCTTTACAAACCATAAATGATAATAACATAAAAACGTAATGCTTCACAAAAATGTATATCTTGAAAAGAAATATAAAAACATGATTTTATATATAATAGAACAATTCACAACCTCCCGGATCTAATTTCAATTTTTTGGTCCTACAAGTTATGATATAAAACATTATACACCACAAGATAATGGGAGATAATGAATTATCAGGATAAAATAGTTTATTCTCTCTGAAAATAATTTCATAATATTATATTTGGAAAAACTCCATTCAAAATATAATTCCATTAAATAAAACACTATAAATTTTCAAATCACAAGGAAAATCTAAATAAAAAAATATATGAGGATTTAACTTGGTTTTAACAACATATATATCTTATTATTATACATACATAGATATTTTGATCTAAAAAAATTCACTATCACATATATCATAATGGTTATGAGTGTATCACCCTTAAAGTCTATAAGAGTGACATTTATTTAATAGCGTGTACGACACACAACTCCAGGCACAAAATAAATATAAAATCTTGAGGATATATGATATATAATGTTTTATTAAAAAATTTAAAATATTATAAAACATTAAATTCACAGAACACATTTTTATACATTGCTTCACACAACATTGAGTTTTTTTGATAGATTATGTTACTCACAAGGCCGAGTTTTTATTAACAATATTCTATTACTTAAAAAGTGTTATTTAATATAAAAAGATATAACCTAGATATTAAACTTGAGTTTATGAATTTTATATAAAATATTAGGAAAATAAATGGTTTGTAGAAATATAAAATTAATTCATTTGTTAATAATTTATAATACGTGAATATAAAAAATAACTAAATATAATATATTATTTTCTAAATATCTACTTTTATTCACGTAATGTTTTTATCATAATAAAATAGTTTAATTACTACTATTGAATGATCCTTTTTAAATTGATATATTATATATTTATTAATCTATTTTTATGTAAATATATTATATTTGATATAAATAAAATAAGAGAAAATCCAATATTATGTATAAAGGCTATATTTTTATAAATGCAGTTTTACCGCCATTTAATTGTACCTAAATTTTGAACTTAAATTTTGACAGCTTTAAAAATGTTTTGTGAAAAAATAAACCTAATATTTTAAATTGAAAAATAAAATTGATCTTCGGTTTATTGTTTTATTTTATCTAGGAATTTCAATTTTAAGGAATAGTTACAAATAATAAATTGGTATTGAAACTACGTTTTCTTTTTAATAATTTAAAATGTTAAATTTTATTCTTTGAATTTGTTTTAATTTTAAAGTAGGTCAATTATAAATATAATAATATTATTTAGGTAATTTTAATTATTTTCAATTTGAAATATCACTTAAAATCATATCAATATTTTAAAAAATTTACAATAAAAAATGACTTTGTCATTCCATCAATGAAGTTAATTTCCAAATAATGTGTAGAACTTTTTTGATTAAAATATGTAAAAAATTATTACATATTTTGAGTTTTCATTATGAATAATTTATAACATGTTAAAATTATTTTTTTACAAAAAACTTATTAGTGAATTAAATTAAAATTAATTACACTAATTAAGAGTTAAACTAGCTTAATAAGGGACTAGAAAATAAATTAATGGACAAAATAAACTAGAAAAACTTCCAAAAACAATATTATCGATATATTTTGAAGACATAAACTATTTCATATAATTTAGTTTATTATAGAATCCACCTCACATGGTTAAAAATGGGTGGACTTCCCTATTTCAATGATTTACATGAATACAAGTCCTTCGATATAAAAGGCATTGACACCTCTCAATTATTCACACCTCTCAAAAATTTGGATCATCCAATAATTAAAAAAATAATATGAAAACATGACATACCTAATCTATTATTGAAACATTTTGCCATAAAACCAAACATGTATGTGTTTTGGTTTGAACCAAAAGGATTTATAGCAATAAGAGGTAACCTTCTTTAATGATCACTTTTGTTTCATTTATTTATCTACCTGTTAAATTATTTTCAGTTAATGATTTTATAATAATATAAATATCATAAATATCATTATTTGTTTTTATTCTATCTTTATTACCTATAATCACACACACATCCCTAATATGGGATATGCAATAATCATCGGTGTGTATGCTGGAGTATTGCCGCACAAACTTAGGCAACTCATTCTTCCATGAACAACTTTCATGGTCGTTAATAATTATGGAATTATAGTTTATATTTTATATATATTATTTTTATAGTTTTTATTCATATGGATCTATTTTATAACAAAAACCATCATTCTTTTCATTTTTTGGGAATACGATCACATCATTTGTGGACGTGTTAACTACCGCGTCCCCAAAGCAATGTGATTCGTTCACACTAAACATGAAATTTATTAAGGGTGATTTGAATATAAAAATTATATATATACATGACAAAATATTATAATATATATAATATACTTATATACTATTTAATTTCTATTTTTATGATATGACCAAAAAATGAAAACGATATTCATTCGTACATATGACCTACCATCTCCACAAATAGTGAATTTCATTTATATATCAAAATTGTATGTATTATTATATATACATATATAATTAAAACCTATTATATTTAAAACATCATTTCAATAATTGATATATAAATTAATGACTGATGTAAGAGGAACAAGAAAACAACAAGTCAAAATATTCATGGAAAATAAGGTAATTGACGCCCAAAACAATGTAATTAAAGAAGGATTATTAATGAAATGTTAACAAAATTATTTATAAGATATAAAAAATATCAACATAATTCTATTTTAAGTTAATAACACACTTTAAACCATTTTAAATGATTTTTAAGTATGATCATCAAAAATGAAATGCGAGGTAAGGGATTACTTCTCAATTTCATTCCCTTGAGACATATTTTAATGTTATGCATATTTTTTTCATAACATTTATATAAATACTATTTGAAATGTTATATCATTATTATTACATTATTCATGGAGTTTTCAGTTTCAATTTTAATTATTTCACCTTAGGAGATTTTTACTTACATTTTCCCAGTGGTAAAAAAATGTTACCACTCAATTCATGTTCATAGAGTTATATTCCTTACATGTTTTCATTTTTTTATATTTAATATGACTATATATTGATGTAATTAAATTTTTATTTTTTGAATTTATATTTTATACACTGAATAATTTCATTTATTAATTCAGACTTCAATATTATGTTCATTTTATGGTTTTATTTCAGAATTTGATTCTAATTTATATTCATCATTTTAAACATCCAATAATGGTAATTATTTAATAAAAACATTATTTTTATTCACCTTTTGTTTTTAGAAATCTTATTCATTTAGTATTATTATATTACCATTCTTTTGGGATAAAAATGTTTTGGAAAATGTTTTTTAAAAAACTAGACTCTATTTTTCTCGTGGGTCCATGTAGTGTTTTCAATCAAAACCATGTTTTTTAAGATGATTTAAAAAATTGTTTTAAAAATTAAAAAATGATTAATTATTTTCATTTTGACCGCTTGGGTCATTTCAAATATTTTTCAAATGAAAATTCATGTCGTTTAATGAATAAGGAAATTTTATAAATATTTTACCATGTAAAAGGAATGTTCTTTTTAACTAATACGAAATTAACAAACACCATTTCATTGACGAATTCATTCAAAAATTTCAATGATAATTTTAATGAATATGTTTATAAAACTTATTATTAGTAAAAATTTATTTTAAAATTATTTCAATATGAAATGTATATTTTTGTATAATAACATTTTTATAGTTTTTTTAAGGTTTTTTTATTTAATCTTTGAAAAAATATATACTATTAATCCATTGGCTATATGTCATATTGATACTATATTTATAATTATTTTGGATATATAATGATTATTTATAATATGTACTTAATGGAAAATCACATCCTTTAATAATTTTTTCTATTAATATCCCCTTCAATTATTATCCTTCTCAGGATAATTTAAGAAAATATTTCCCCTAAATCCATTTCAATTATCAAGAATATGATTATTTTATAAATCATATTATATTTTTACATACATTGTGAACATCATAGTGATTTTATTAGCTATGGAAATATTGATAAATATTTTTCTTTTTTGAAATACTGATATATTTTTATTAGGCACATTGTTTATGAATTAAAATAATTATTCGATAAATAAGGAATTAATTTGACTCATATAAAATTGGGTGGGGAACATTTAAAATAATACCATTGTTGAATTAGTATTCTCATGAGATGAAAAATGTTAGGAACCAACCATTTGTGTTTTTAGCAAATAATGTTCTGAAATAGCTTGTGAAAGGACTTCACTTTAGTATGTTAAACTATTTTGTGAAAGGTCTTGATAGTAAATGTAAATTTTTCCTAGGAAACATGACATCAGATTATTATGAATTTCCATTATTTATATTTAGTTATTATTATCTATGATATTTTAACTATGAAAATCTATATGGACGTGTTAAATTTTCATTTTATTAAATCAATATCATTATTTTATGTTATTTATCTTTTAGTATTGATTATTCTCCATCTTATTAGGATAGTTAAAATATTAAAATGGAATTTTCTTTATGTCATTAATAATTACATATTTTTATGCACCTCATTTTCATTTTATTTCTTACAAGGAATGTGCGTAAAGATATTAACCATTACATAATGATTATTCACATTAATTCATTATTACTTCCAATATACATAACCCTTATTTAGCATTTAAGCTCACCCTTATTTTAATTCCATTACCCTAGATTACCTAAAGTGTAATAACATATACCTGGATAAATTAGATATAATAAAGTTATTATAAAAAAATTATCTTCAAATATATGTATTTATTTGTATTACAAGACTCATTTATGTATGTAGTTTTCCAAGACAACTAAACATATCTGTCCTTCATGATTTGATTCCTTGTAATCAAAATAATGTAATGGTAGTAGACAATGGATCTAGAATTATGGGGGTCATGTCTTGATAGTTGGTATCAAAGGATGTTTAGTAGTAACTTTGTGAAATAGATTTAAGAAAACACAGATTAATAAATATATACATAAAATAGAATTTTAGGATTAGTATAGAAGAAAATTTGTATAAGTTAACTTATGATTTAGGGATTCCATCCTGAGATTATGACATTATGGTTGATCATGTGTTTTAAGTCATAAACACCTAATTTTTTACGATCAATTTAATAAGAGTCTACAAATAATAAGGATGTTTTGGAAAAATTTATGGAATATAAAATTTTCATTGGAAAATTTATTTGAGGAATAATGCTTTACATTTTATAGACATAGCATTAACAGAATTTATAAATATTATGGTTGATATAAAATATATTATTATACTTTGTAAAATGAATATGTTGTATTGAAAACCCGTTTAGAAAAGGTTTTATAATGATAAAAGTAATTTCAAGGGTAACCATTATAAATTTTAAAAACAATATTGGAAATATATTAATATCATTTAAAAAAGGAAAACATGTACGACAGGTGATATCGATCATGTCTATAAAGGGAATATGTCATGAAACCATGAATGATGGATGATAAGGGTTTAACAACAACCACTAATCAACACAATGTCTAGTTTATTTTTTATTTCTTTAGTTAAATAGTTTGAAGAATAAATTTTAATGACGAACCAGTAGTATTACTTTTTAGGATTTGAGAATAATTTATTAACAATACTGAATTTGGGGAATAGTTAGAGAAAATGGGTATATTTTATACTATTTTATGGCCATTATGTACATTAATATTTTATTTAAGTGCTTGGGGATAAATGTAAATTTTTGGATATACATTTCTTGAAATAATGGTTGAATTTGAAATTTATAGAAGAGAAAATGAGGGATGATTTTTTTTTATAGAAATACATCATGTATGTATATTTCCATATATTATCTTGTAGTAAAATAAGTACTAATAATTTGTAAAATGATATTGTAATAAAAATATTTCTAATAAAATAATTTCTTTATAACAAATGGTATTTTAAAACCATCACATATTTATAACTTTCTGGCCCTCAACATTCCATTGATCATTAAATTGTTTGTGATCACTGATAGAAACAACCCTCTCTAATTATTTATTCCTTTTCTCTAAGTCCATAAAATCACTTTTCACTAAATTTAATCTTACCCAGAGTCCTTTTATTTTATTGTTCCATATGCCCTTGGTACTTCAAATTCTCTATTTTTAAGAGGATGTTTTCCCAACCCTTCTCATACTGTGGGGATTCAATAAATTAATTTTTTAATATTAAAATATTTATAACAAAGATCATGTTTCAATCATGAGGTCATAATTTATCTATGGTTGTGATAATTTAACACCCTAATAATTCTTAAAGAATATATTTTATCCAATACCATGTATGAAACACCGCACCATACATCGATATGAATATTACCTCATGAGAATTTATTATATATATATATATATATTATTTTAAATAAATTTAATTAATTATATATCTTTAAATTCGCACAATACTATGTTATATTATTTCACATTCAAAAATGAGTTTCTTCAATAATGTATGTTACAATAAGAATGAGTTTTGTCGAACAACAATATGTTAATAAAATATTATTATTATTTAATATAATAACATGAAATATATCTATCAAATTAGATATAATGTATAGGATTAAATCTCTTTTGAAAATATATGGTTTTAAATAATATAAAATTAATTCATTGGTTACTAATTAATTAGAAAATAAGACAAAAACATTTTAAATATAAAGAAAATTGGTTTACTAAAAAAATTATGCTCACAAAGGTGTTTTATACTAATAATTTAAATTTGTTACTATTATTTAATAATTATAATTTTATTTATATATTATATTTTAAATTAAAAACATTTTAAATTCACAAAAAAGATTTTACAATCATTATATAAGATCGAACACAATATTCTGAAAAAACAATTTATTATTGAAATTGCAATTTTGTCACCTTTTAATAAATCACCTATTTAAAAAATAAATTCTAAAACATTTATAAATATAATTTTAAAAATAATGTTACTTTTTGAATTTTGATGGTCAAATTTATCTTATTGTTCTCTTTTGGTATTTTTGGGGATTTTTTATTTTTCAATGAATAGTGAAAACACTGAATTTTAATTTTAAACAACCATTTCATTTAAATAATTCAAAAGGATAAATTAAATTTTTGACCAGTTTTAATGTTAAATTTGATAAATTATACATATATTAATCCAATATATGTCATTATAATCAATTTCACTTTGAATTTGGATATAAACCCATTTCATTTTGTTTGAACATTTTCAATTTAAATCTGGCTTAGTATTCCAATATGTGGGATTAATTTTAGATTAATTTCTTCCACTAACGTAATTTTAATTTGGGAAAATATATTCCATATTTGAAATTAATATTATTTATAATTTAAAATAATGGGAATAATTATTTGAACAAAAAACATAGTGAAATTAAATAAAAGTAATTATAGTGATTAAGAGAAAAACTAACATAATTAGAGACTATATCTTGAACATAAGGGAATCAATAACCTACACACATTTAAAAATCCTATTTTTGAAAATATTTCGACCCTAAACATGGTTTTATAGGCTTTTTTTCATTATTGGAGAAATTTTACATGTAATAAAAATTGTTGGAATTCACTCATTCAAAAATTTACAACAAGGAATCTCCTCCTCCACTATAAAATGGCACTCACACATCCCACTTATCCACACATCTCAAGACATTTTGATCATCCAAAACTATATGAAATGTGTTCCAAAAATCAATCCCCTACAACTTGAATCCTAAATTTAATAACAAATATATCAATGGAAGTATTTTTGTATAAACCAAATATTGTTCTTGAATATGATGTTACATTCTCAAATGAATACTATTGATTCATTTCTTTCTCCACAAATTTAATTATTATTTTTTAATGATCATATAATAACATAAGTATAATTAATATTAATAGATATTTTTATTTTATGGTAAAAAAAACACTCACACACACATCCATCACATGGGATATAAAATCATGGTTCTGGTGTATGGTGGTTCTAGCCTCGCGAACCGATGCCGTGTGTTCTTACATTACCACATTTAATCGATAGGAATAATGAGAGATTTTTATTTTATAACTGATATATATATATATATATGATTTTTATAATTTCATTATTTTTTGGAATACTTTTATATCACATACCCTCATGCTATACAATATTTAGAAATATGATAACATCAATTGTAGAAATCTAAAAAACCACCTCCTCAAAACGATGTGATTCGTTCAAGATATACAAGAAGATTTTAAATTATGGTTTTAATATAAATATTTGATATATATGATAAAAATATTATAATTGAACTATAATATATATATATATATACTATTTTCATTTCATTCTTCTTATATGAGAAGAAAATGAAAACAATGTTCATGCGTACGTACAACTTACTATTTCAATGAACGGTACATTCTATTTAGATCTCCAAATTGTGTGGAATATTATAAATACAAATATAATGAATATATATGATACTTATATCATTATTTAAAGTATATATAATATAAAATCATGAACAATGTGGTAGGATCAAAAAAGAACAAGAAAAAACATGATAAAAAAGCAAGGCAATTTAATCCTGAAATGATGAAACTAATGAAAGACTAATATTTAATTGGTTACAATTTGTTATAAAAATTATGTATATCATATAATATATATAGATATATAAAGAATATATGTTAATAGAGATTTTTAAACCACTATACAATATTTTAATTGTTTACCACCCAAAATGGAACATAAGTTATGGGATTCGGAATCAATTTCATTTCTTTGAGTCTTATTGTAATGTTTTGAACATAGTTCATTTAATATGGTCTATGTAATTCCCCTTTAATATTTAATGTCATGGATACATCATTTTTCTCGGTATTTATAAATAAATGTTAAATTATTTCAAATAATGGTATTTAGACTTAATGTCACCTAGTAGTAAATATATTTGAAAACATAATTACTTTTCATTGAGTTATATAACGCATCATTTTTTGTTATTTATTATTAATATAGTTAATTTTAGTTCATGTTAATGTAATTACAATTATGTTTTTTGTATTTCATGTTTATTCACACAATAAATTCATTAATTAATTTACATATCAAAATTACTTTTTAAGGGTATGTTTCATATTCTCATTATAATTAAGAATGATTATTCTTTAATTTACATTACAGTAGAATTATATATTTATTTGTTAATAAATCCATTAATTATATTCCCCTCTTGTTCTTCATGATCATTTTCATGTAATTGTTTCATTTACCCACTATTTGGTTCAAAACATGTTTTATAAAATGTATTGATGATAACACAACTTCATTTCTATATTTGATCAGAGATAAGTTTTATCTAAAACCCATGTTTCATAAATATTTATTCAAATATTATTACCTTTTCAAAATCAATTTTTTATGTAATTTTACCCCTTTTTATATTAAAAATTTCTTCACATAAATATTTTTTTTTCATTATGAACAAGTCACTTTTATATCCATATTATTATGAGAATGTAATGTTATTTTTACATATTATTTAATTACACTCATTAATTTATTTAAATAGTACATTGAAAATGTACATGTATATTTTTATATTATTTTTTTTAATGTTATTTTCAAAAAATATTATTTTCAATTTTTTTCAAAATAAAAATAATTCATTCCTTAATAACGGTTTTGATGAGATTTTTTTGTATTTTTATTTCATAAATTAATAAAACCATTTTTCCTACTCCAATCGGTGTAATCATATTGATACCATACTTATTATTTTTTTGGATTATTATTATTATTTTGACCAAGGATAGTATAGATATTCCAAAAACATGATCCATTTTTGTTATCATTAATGTCCCTTTGAATTATTCACCTTATGGTGATCGTGGAACATTAATTATTCCCAAAAAATGTATATCATTTTTCATGGATATGACTATTTCCTAAAAAATATACCATTTCTATATATGGTTTGTACATGATATTAATTTTAATAAAAAGGGATATATTTCAAAATTCACACCTTTTACTCAATGTGGATATATTTTAATAAGGCAGATTGTTTACGAATTAAATTTCATATTTGATATATAATGAATGATTTGGAATGGTATGATATAGGTTGGGAAACATTTAATGTATGCCCATTTATGCATCAATATTCTGAGAAGATTAAAATAGTTGGGCACAAATCCTTTGAGTTTATAACCATGTACACTCTAAATATTCATATTAATGGTATTGACAATAGTATGATAAACCATCATGTGAAAAGTCTTGATGATAAATGTACCATATACCTAGGAAAATTAGTCTTCGATAATTACGACATTCATTCATTTATATTTAGTTATTATAATACAAGATATTTTCACTATAAAAATAATCTATATAAGCATTTCATTCTGAATTTATTGATTTAATTTTTTTTCTGTTACATACACTTCCATATTGATTCTTCATTATATTATTATGGTAATTAGGTTATTTAAATTGATTTTTTCCTGTTAATTACATTTCCATATTTGATTCACACTTCAATATTTGTTTATTTATTCCATGGAATTAATTTTCATATATTTACCTTCTGTAATAATTATTTTCATTGATTCGTTATTTCATATAATATATAACCATTATTGAGAATTAGAGATCAAATTTTTTTTTTCATTAACCATGATTCTTTAAAATATATTATGAGTGATATGAAAGGATATTCTAGATGGAATAAATTTATTATAAAAAATAGTTTTTTAATATGTGTATTCATTTCTAATACAAGACTCATATATGTATCTAATTTTTAAAGGATACAAAAATGATCATCCTCTAGGATTTTATTTTTTATAATCATTCAAATGTAGTGGTATTTGAAACTTGAACATGGATTATTGGGATTGGGTCATTATAATAAATATTAAAAGTCGGTCTCCCCATTAAAATGTTCACAACCCATTCATGAAATTCATTGAAAATTAACTACTAAACTGAGGATCACTTATAATTCATTACATTGTTAACTGAATCATAGATGTCTATACCTAGTAAAATATGTTTTGTTTCACAAATTTATATGTGTATTTCCTAATTAAATTTAATTAATAATTCCAGAATATTTTTTTATGACATCCAAATGTTTCCACTCACTCTCCATGTTATATGTGATGAACTCTATATTGTGAGAGTTGAATTAGGATCCTTTATTTTGTCTACAGAATAAAATTTTATCCCTTAATATTTAATATATATTAGGGAAGTTACATGTTAACTGATACATTTAGTAACTCATTATTCAACTCTCATTTAATACTTATTTTAATATGTCAATGATCATCAAGGAATGTGATTCTTCTGTACTAAACAAGATATTTAAATAAGATACTTATATCCCCATTTCATTATTTTTTACTACCATTACATTGATATATAAATATTTTACTCACCATCAAAAATTTGTATTAATAAAATGATTCACACTATGATAATATACAACGAGTCACAATGAGAATGATAAATATATTCATCAATATATACTTCATTCATGATTGAGACTTCTTTGGTCATATATTACTCCTATACATGTATTTTATATTAATAGTTTAGAAAATATAATGTCTTTACCAATTCGATAATTTTATTTTCTGGAAAATATCAAATTTATCAGTTCATTTTTATCCCACAAAAATGTCCACATTGTATAAGAGAATGAGGCTACATATAATATCATGAGGCCATTCAAGAATTTGTTAAGTAATTGATCAATGAGCCCAATGTACAATCCATTAAATATGAAATTATCCCTATTCTAGATCATTTTATAATTTAAAATAATTAAAATTGTCATTCCAAATATTTTCGTATTATAGGATCATAATTTCTTTATACTGAACACGATTGTTTCGCACAGAATTCGGGGATGACCTCCTGGATGGGAGATTCAAACGTTCCGATCGGTTTCTAGCGGGTTTGTTCGTAGAACCAGAAGCATCCAATGATTCCACATCCGTTTGGACCTACTTTCCAAAGGTAGGTGCTCATTATCTTGTGGACTAATGAGGCTTGGGAATTTTCATTGGTCGAGAGGATGGGAGGTCGGACTCATCACACCTTTTTGAGGGGAATTATTGTCTACTCTGGGACTCTCTTTATAGATTTAAGTTATGTTCGTGAATCCTTATTACATTACCAAGTATAAAATGAGCTTTCCTTTAGTTTTAACAATCAATGATTAAATATGTAAGAAATTTAGAGAATCTTTTATATGTATTCGAGGTTCTTCATCAATAGAGAATCATCTATATCTATTTAGAGATTCTTGGTCAATGGTATCCTTCAAAACATTTATATAAAATTCTCTTGGTCATTATGATGACCAGGCTGGTTTTAAAGACACTCAGTGGGGCACTTGAAGTTTATCGTCATTCAGAAGGACATAGATTATTTCAGAGTTGGGATCAAACCCATAAAATGGGCTACCTACGTATCCTTTGTTTTGAAAAAGGAATCAGAACCCACGTAGTTCGAGTAAGGGAGTATGATGTTTATGATTGATGGCTCAAAGAAGGATGTCATAATTACTTTTACACTCTAAGCTCATGTGAGTCATGCTCGGTGTGAGAAACAATAGGTATTGCTAAAAATTAGACAATTGTGCCATGAAAGATGCAATCATAAGAAATGGTTTGGGGCTTATGTATGTATGACTGCCCAGACAGATGAAAGTTTAGGATTCTATTTCAAGGAGAAAAAACAGGAACAAGGTCCATAAAGGTATATGTGATTCATGGAGATTTGAATACTCTATATTTTAACTTATTCCTGAAAAGGAAGCCCAAATTAAGAGAGGGTTGATAACTAGGTTTTATTCCTGAGAAGGAATCCTAGATCAAACGAAAATTAGTACTAGTTAAGAGAAATTAAGGAACTTGGGGATTACTCCTAAGAAGGAAGCCCAAGATTATGACTGGGTCTTATTCCTGAAAAGGAGACCCAGGTTAGGGATTAAGGTTTGGGGCTTACTCCTGAGGAGGATGCCCATATTTGAGATTGGGGCTTACTCCTAAGAAGGATGACCAAAATTAGAGGACATGGGGCTTACTCCTAAGAAGGATGCCCAAATTATGGGACTTGGGGCTTACTCCTATGAAGGATGCCCAAAATAAGGGATTTGGGGCTTACTCCTAAGAAGGATTCCCAAAATTATGACTGGGACTTATTCCCGAAAAGGAGACCTAGGTTAAGGATTCTCTCATCTTAAAGGATGAGGTTGAATGAATGAACTCTCAATATTTGGTGACATAAAAAATGTATAAATAACTATGTTTCGAGAGATATTCCACATAATTCCTTTCAAATAAGGAAGTCAAATCAAGAAATCATCCCATAAATGGATTTGAAGAGTATCTTGAAGACTGAATCTTGAATAGGAAAGGTGAAATGGCTGAAGAGGGGTAAAATGGGTAAGATGGGCACCCAAAAAGGTAGGGGCGCACAAGTCTTGAAAGGCGTGCAAGTCTTACGTGGGCGCGCAAGTATTGGTCGCGCAGGTATACCTGTGCGACATGTGGGGTACTTGCGTGATTTTCAACCAGCATTAGAATACTTGAACGACTCTTTATTAATCATTTTGGAATCCTCTTGAGGTTCTTCCAGAAAAGGGACGCGCAAGTTCTATTGAAGGAAATAATGCGGCGTGCAAGTGTTGATAAGTTTCAACACTTAGGCCTTCCTTCTTCTCTTTAGATCTTCCGTTCTAGGTAAGAAATTACCTTAGAAGTGTTTCAGAAGCTTTGAAAAGAGACTTGGGCATCGGGAGCTTCAATCTGAGTTTCTGAAAAAAGATCCTCTCGAATGGGGGGCCCACAGAGTCTATTTATAGGCAGGAGAAGACCCCGGGCTGTTACCAGGCAGTTATCACATAGGTCGCGCAAGTCACTTGCGCGCCAAGGTGCGTCGTGCAAGTCCACTTGCGCGACAGTGATATAACTTGCGCGGTGCAGTTGATGATGATCTGTTGTTCATGCCTTTGTCGATTTTTGATATTTTCTTCAAAGGTTGAATCACTTTGAGCTCAGATATTCCCCTTTTCCGATTTTTAGATTCTGTGACGAAAGCAGCGTCAACAAAAGTCCCCCCTCAGAGTTGGATCCGGAGAGAAATGAGGATTTGACTCTGAGGAAATCGAATCCATCCAAAGGAAAAGGGGGCGTGAAAATATTCAGGGCACAGAGGGTGGCGCGCAAGTTCTCTCCACGCAGGCTTTAAGCGCACTTGGTCCGGCGCGCAGGGTCCCGACCACGTCTATAAATAGAGGGCCTCACTTCCGTACAAGCATCCGGATTTCCGGACATCATACCTTCGAGCTCTCGCCACGCAGGTCACCTTAGCCGCGCAGGTTGCTCTATTTTCTAGTGTTTTCCTTGATGTCGCGCTACTGTAAAGGTATTTGTACTTGCGCGGTTTACACACGCGCATCAAAAACTAGCGCAACACATGAATACTTGCGCGCTATGTTTTAGACTTGCGCGCCTTAATGCCTTAGCCATTTTTTTCATTTAAGAGTTAGTTTATTCATCTTTTGTGCAGATTCAGTGGTTCCCAAGGGAATTGGAACGGCTGATGAACTGGCTAGCAAGCGGATTGATGACATGATGAACATTATTGGCCACAATTACTATGATATTTGCGACAGCACTCTCCCAGATTTGGCTAAGTAGTTGAAGAAATATCATCCTAATTTTCCACAGAGCATCCATCTGCCTCTGTGTGGTCATGGTCATCTGCAAGGAGTCAATGTTCCACATGCAAACAATTATACACCTGAGATGCAGCTGCACTACTACTCCTATATTTCGGTTATGATGTGCATTAAGAGCAACAACAATGGTGTGAACTTTCAAATTCTTCCTTCATGTCATTTCCTTGCAGATATGAAAATGGCGAACCCATGGGCTGAAATATTTTCCACTACCGATTGGTGGAGAGAAGACAAACATGGTATTAGAGCAATATCTGAAAAGAGTACTCTCTCCAAATGGCTCTTTACTTCCAATGCTCCATTCTCAAATCCATGTATCCATCATCCATGTCTCTTGGACAGAAACAGAGTCACTGTTTGATCAGCAGAAAATTTTCTCAAACTGCACTCAAGAACATCCTATTACAATTGTTCCATGAAGAGTTGGTATCACTGCATCTCTTATTGTATCCAGTTGATTGAATGAATTCCAGGTGGTTGCTGATGAAGCTCGGGATGCCGTAAATCTAATGAAGTGTTATGTTGAAAGCCTCTTGTAATTATTGAAAAAGAGAAGAGACTCCAGTCTGTGGATGTCCTTCTAACTCTTGTGCATCAATGAAAAACACTTTCACTTTCACTTATTTGTACCAGCATTCTCTCACTACCTACTTCAAATTTACTTAATCCAATGGGCTTAGTAAGCATAGTTTGATTTTTACTAGGATTATTACAAATAACCCTACAAACTTTGAATCTTTTAACTGCTCAATATTACCTAAATTATACAAAAATGTATATTTAGTGAGCTGGAACTTGACTTTTATTCAGAGTTCCTTTGTCTTTTGTGGGTAGTTTAAATTCATGCATGTCGGACATAAAGGGGCTAATGTTTAAGGTCGAAATAGCTTTGACCAAAATGGATTAAAATTGATTCAATTCCTTGACAATTTATCTAAAAACATATTACCATACTCAAGTATGAGAGAAAATATGTAAACTATGGCTTAAGAATATTTGAATCTGAGGAATTATATGAAAAAGAGATAAAAGGCATTAGAAGAAGTAGTTTCCAAGAATGAAGTTACTATTATTTAACAAAACCCGTTAGGGGGTTGAAATATGCAGGGCCACCTATGGGCATTGGCTGCATGGTCAAATAAATAGTATCTTTCGGCTGACAAGTATGTTATGTGGACTGTTTAGGCAAGGCCACCTATGGGCACGTGCTGCATAGTCAGGTGAAAGAACTCTCAAAAATTTACTTTCCTAGAGCTAAAAGCCAGTGAAAGATTATGGAGATTCAAATTTTCTAAAGTATAGAGTTTGTTGTATGGAAAGAGGTACTTGAATATGGAGAAGATATTTCTGAACCAGAATATCGAAGAACTGGATGAATATCACTCCTACGAAGGTCTGACCCAAACGTAGGGAAGAAGAATAAACCATAGACTTGAATACTTTCAGATCATGAAAAAGGATATGGTACAAATATGTTAAGGATGGCTATTTTTTGCGGATCCCTACACACTGTCGTTTAAGACAAATAAGGACAAAAGAGGCATTCTTCCCAAGAATGAGGTAACTATCATTTAAAAAACCCGTTAGGGGGTTGAAATATGCAGGGCCACCTAAGGGCATTGGCTGCATGGTCAAATAAATAGCATCTTTTAGCTGACAAGTCTGTTATGTGGTCTGTTTATGCAAGGCCACCTATGGGCACGTGCTGCATATTCCGGCAAAAGAATTCTCAGAAGTTTGACATTTTTGTGACTAGAAGTCATGAAAAAGGGTTATGAAGATCTGAAAATATTTAAGGTTAGGATTATAACACACAAATATGGGTATTGTCTAATGTATATAGAGATACATAGGTCAATGATAACCATTATCATGTTGTGGTTGGGTCCTGAATTAAAATTTTGGACTTCACTACGTATCTCATAAGAATGAGAATCAAGCTGTACGTAGTTCTTGAAATGCAGTTTAACGTCGTGCAGGACGAAAGTATGAGAGATCTTAGTTTAGGGTCATATAATTCAGACCATAATAATGAATACATAGTGTGTGTTTTCATTAGGATTTTTCAGCTAAGGGACTGAAAGAGAAATTTGGGGTTAGGCCCAAAAAACTTGGGACTGTATTCGAGGGATAATCGAATGTTCCTTCGTATCCCATAAGGATGGAAATCAAGTCCACGTAGTTCTAGAACTACCCTTTGTACAAATTTGGTTCGTACATGTGAAGGGTGAAAGGGGACTTTAGTGCAATGATGGTTTAATCTGAGACAAACAGTTTAGGTATTACCATGTATGCACGTAGTCTTTTGAAAATGAAAACCATGATTGAAAACTCAATGTCAATAATAGTTCTCTCTCAAATGAGGAAATCAAAGATTATTATAGTTTATTGTCGCACCGGACAAAAGTTTTGCATAGTTTAACTTCATATAACAAGGAAGAAAGTGAATCAATGTAAAGATATTGATTCGAGGGGCGGTTTCACGAATCAACATCATATGAGATGGTGGTGAACCGATGTGAAGATATTGTTTTTGGGCTTGAACCCTGGGAGGTTGCCTACATACCAAGCCTGGAGGGCAAGGATCAAAGTCTGTGTAGTTCAATTAAAGAATGAATTAATGATCAAGTTGTTCTTGGGGACAATGATCTAAATAAAATGTTGTTGGGACTTATACATGGTTAGCGGCCCAAAGAGAGTGTTACGGATGAGGTTTTCTCTAAGCTCACGTGAGTCATACTCGGTGTGAGAAACAAGAGGTAACAACAACCTTAACAATGCATAGTTTAATGTCATGTAGGACATAAAAAAGGGACAATGCAGTTTAAAGTCTTGCAGTTAGGACTATTGGCGCTGCATTGTTTAGTGTCATGTAGTCGGGACAAAATAACAGTTTAATGTCATGTAGGACATATCAAGGACTTTCTGTACAGTTTAGCTTCATGTAGTTAGGACGATGGGGAAAATACAGTTTAACGTCATATTGGACGAAAGGGGGACTGTGCAGTTTAATGTCATGCAGTAAGGACAAAATAACACACCATTTATGTCATGTTGGACGCATTGGGGATTTTTTTCCCACAGTTTAATGTCATGTTGGACGAAAGTGCGAATAGTTTAAGGTCATATGCATGGACCGTGGATGGTGCAGTTTAATTTCATGCTGGACCTTTGAGGATTATATATTTTAACGTATTTCCGGACGTAAGGGACTTGTATACAGTTTAGCGTCATGTAGTTAGGACGTCACAGTTTAACGTCTTGCTGGACATAAGAGACTTGAAAATAGTTTATGTTCATATGCATGGACCAGGGATGATGCAGTTTAAGGTAATGTTGGACGGTTTAGGGAACGTTTTCACAGTTTAACGTCGTGTGGGACGAAGATGCAGTTTAAGGTCATACTGGACCGTTGCTGTATAGTTTAACGTCAAATAGCAAGGACGAACTGGTGCCGCACAGTTTAGTGTCATGTTGGAGGGATATGTTCTTTTCTACAGTTTAACGTCATGTTGGACGAAAGCGCAAATAGTTTAAGGTCATATGCATAGACCGTGGATGATGATGCAGTTTAAAGTCATACTGGACTAAAGGTTGTATGAACCACTTTGTAAGAATCATGGTTCTGGGGACCATATTTTGTGTTTATAAAAAATATTTCTTCAGAAATCTGGCATTGGTTGGAGTCTTGATGAGTTCTCCATCCATTTAGATTTAAGAATAAGCTCCATTGGAGTAGACCTTATGTATTGAATAAGGTCCTTCCCATTTTGGTTCAAGATTGGGAGGCTTCTTTCTTGGTATCATTGGTGTTCTGAGAACTAATACCAATTCTCCCTGAATGAATGAACGCAGACGAACTTTTTTGTTAAAAGATCGTGCTATTCGATTCGGATAGATTTCCAAATAGTGAAAAGTGCACAATATTTTCTCATCTAACTGTTCCAATTCATTCAATCGCTTTTGGGATTTCTCATCTGTAGATAACTGATCATAAATGGCTACTCTGAGTGAGGGCAATTGAACTTCAATTGGCAAGACTGCTTCTGTTCCATATACCAGCGAATATGGAGTTGATCGCGTTGCATTGCGGGTGGTAGTCCGATAAGCCCATAAAGCATTAAAGAGTTTATCAGGCCATGACCTCTTATCTTTATCCACCATCTTTTGCAGTATATTTGAAAGCGTCTTGTTAAAGGATTCTATTTGGCCATTGGCCGCCGCATGATACCGAGATGAATGGTTGGATTTAATGTTGTATTCTTGATACAATTTCTTCACCTCAGAAGAACACAAGTTGGTGTCGTTGTCCGTAAATATGGTATGAGGGACACCAAATCTAGTAATGATGTTCAACTTGATGAATCTAACAATGAATTTAGAACTGAATTCTTTGAGAGGTACTGCCTCTGCCCATTTGGAAAAGAAATCAGTAGCAGTAAGAATGTACTTAAACTGCTTGGCCGTAGCTGAAGGGTAAGGTCCCACCACATCCATTCCCCATGTGGCAAATGTCCACGATTATTTAGTTGTATGAAGTAACTCTGGAGGTTGATGAATGAATTTGGAATGTACTTGACATGAATGACACTTATTTTTGAAATCAACACAATCTTGTATCATTGAAGGCCAAAAGTATCCAATCCTTCGAAGTTGATCAGACAATCTATGTCCAGACTGGTGGGCACCACAGACTCCTGCATGCACTTCTTTCATGATAGCCATTGTCTCTTCACCATCAATGCATCTGAAGAGAACTCCGTCAAAACCACGTTTGTAGAGAATTTTCTCTAAGTGGTTTGGGCCATCAAAAAGAGTATAATTGACCACACGTCGCCAGATTTGTTCTTTCTCGGCTCTAGCAGGTGGAAGTGTTTCATTTTGAAGGTATTCCCTGATAGGTGACATCCATCCTGTAGTATGACCATACAGTTCAGGAATGGGACTAATTTCATTAATTTCCTCTATTCTGGCTTGAACATAAGGTGAAATTGCACGACGGTGGGCAATACTGATGGTTGTCTCGTCCCGATTTGGATCTGCTAGAGCTGTGGCTATATTAGCCAGTGCATCAGCTTGAGCATTTTGTGATCTTGGGACATAAGAAAATGTCGGTTCTGAAGGGAATTCTGCCATTAACTCTCTGACTTAATCATACAAAGGTATTAATTCTTCTTTTCTGATGGCATAATCCCCATTGACTTGTTAGATTACCAGGTCTGAATCACCTTTCACTTTTAAGTGATTCACTTGTGCTTGAAGTGCTAACTCCAAGCCTGTGATTAGATCTTGGTATTCACCTTCATTATTGGTACCTCCTTCCCACAATAAAAAGGAATAAGGTACAATGCCTTATCTGGAGAAATGTGTACAATTCCTAAACCAACTTTGTTGAATTTAGGGTTTTCCATTTTCTTCCCTGTTGGAATTCTGGAAGCACCATCAAAATACATTTTCCATGTTTGAGGATTCTCTTGAATAGAGAAAACTTCTTCATCAAGGAGTTCAATATCTGAAGACATGTCTTCCATTGAAGGATTTTCAGCCAGGAAATCAGCCAGAGCTTGGCGCTTTATTTCCTTTAAAGATACATACTGAATGTCGAACTGCTGCAAAATAACTGCCCACCTTGCTAGATGTCCTGTAAGCATTGGACGCCAAAGGATGAATTTGAGCGGATTATTGCAAGATACCAATTGGACCTCGTGATGTTGCAGGTAGTGTCTCAGTTTCTGAACTACAAAGATTAATGCCAGGCAGCACTTCTCAATACTTGAATACCGGGTTTCTGCTTCAAGCATAGTTCTACTGAGATGGTAGAAGCTAGTTTCATTCCCAGCATCATTCTTTTGAGCGAGAAAGTCACCCAATGATCACTCTAGAGCTGTCAAATAGAGGATAAGTGGTCTAACTTCAATAGGTGGCATGAGTACTGGTGGACTCAAGAGGTATTTCTTGAGTACATCAAATGCTTCTTGACATTCTTTAGTCCACTGGTAAGTGACTCCTTTTTTCAATAATTTGGTAACGGGTAAACTTTGGCCTGCCAAATTGGCGATGAAACAGCGAATATAGGCTAAGTGTCCTTGAAGTCCTCTTAATTCTTTCAAATTCTGAGGAGGTGACATTCCAAGGATTGATTTGGTCTTCTCAGGATCGACTTCAATACCACAATGGCATACAACAAAGCCGAGGAATTTTCCTGAGGTTACCCCAAAAGCACATTTTAAGGGGTTCATCTTCAAATTTTGTTGTCGAAGTTTGTGGAATATGACTTCCAAATCAGCCAAGTGATTAGAACGTTGTTTGGATTTAACTACCAAATCACCCACATAGCACTCAACAAACTTCCCTAAGAAAGGTTTGAAGATACGATGCATGGCGCATTGATATGTTGCACCTGCATTCTTTATACCAAATGGCATCACCCGGTAACAAAACACACCTTGAGGAGCTCTTAAAGCTGTAGATTCCTCATCTTCTGGGGCCATTCAGATCTGATTAAATCTGGAATATCCATCCATGAAGGAGAGTACTTCATAACCAGTCGTCGCATCAATTAAGAGTTCTATATTCGGAACTGGGAAATCATCTTTAGGACAATACCGATTAAGATCTATGAAATCGATGCAAACCCTAATTAGTCTGTTCTTATTCTTTACAGGGACAATATTATCCAACCACTTGGGATATTGAACTTCTCTGACGAAGTTAGCTTTGATCAGCTTATCCACTTCAGGTTCAATTTTGGAAGCATAAGTTGGGTGTGTTCTTCTTGCGGCTTGCTTAAATCCTCGATGTTCTTTTGGTAAACCCAAATGATGAGTAGCAACATCAGGATCAAGCCCAGGCATTTCTGTATAGTTACAAGCAAAAATATCTTTATTTTTCTTTAGAAAAGAAATATACATCTCTTGCTCTTCAAGGGTCATGGCCGCACTAATTAAAGTGTGGCGTGGATCTTTCTCTGTACCTAGATTTATTTCTCTGAGTTCATCCACTGTGGTAGAGATACCCTCTTCAAATGCTGGAGGAGAATCTCTAAGACCTTCCTCTTCCTCTTCATTATGTTCTATTTCTTCCGTTTCTACTTGCATAGTATATGAAAAAACGAAATTTTCATGATCATAAGAGATGTCAAAATTTTCACATTTTGAAGAAGAATCTTCCATTTTCGACCCTATTGATGATAAAGGAACTTTTTGGGAAATAAAGTGGAGATGATGGATTGAGAATCGACATCATTATTCACCTCTGGTGTTGCTATAACTTCTTCTGGCCTGATTGGCGAAGTATAGACTTGTTGGACTTCAGCAGATGAAATGAAAACGTCACCACTTATGCTTTCTTCACTTATTGGTAGGTTACCAATTTCTCCCATGTTGTCTGGCTCAATTGCCATAATTGACATTATGGATCTTTCCATAAGAGTATTTTGATTTGGTCCTATTTTGTCAATTTGACTGATAGGTAACACATAATCTGTACTCACATGTGTAAATGGATTTATTGGAATTTTCTCCAAAACATATGGAGCATTAATTTTGGTAATTTCTTTCATTGTAGATTTTTCTCTTCCCTTCATGTGATAAAATTATGCCTCAATGTATTGAGACTCACATGTCTTAAACGTGGCCTTATCACCATACAATGTTCCAACGTGACCATTGAAACAGTATTTGGGACATTGATGGTATGATGAAGAAATAGTTGCATGCTGATGTAGCCAGGGTCATCCAAGAAAGACGTTGAAAGCTGAGTCTTGATCAACAATCATGAAATCCAAATTGGATACAAGATCTCCAAAATGAGTTCTGAGTGTAACTTCGCCCAGTGGTTCTTGTTCATTTTTATCATATCCTTGTAACATCATGGTAGAAGGAGATATATCAGATTCCTTGAGGCCCAATCGACGAAGTGTACCAATGGGCATGAGGTTGACTCTTGAACCATTATCAATGAATGCTCTTTGGATATCTACACCATTGCCTTTTCCAGATAAGTAGAGAGGTTTTATGTTCCAATGCACAACATCATCTTCATCTTTATCAGTAAAAGATATCACTGCATGGAATTCTGTAGGATTATTCTCTATGTGATAGACTTCACCTGCAGCAATTTCAGCTTCAAACACCTGTGGACTTGACAAAGCTTCGATGAGTACTTCTCAAAGATCATTTGACAGATTCAAAGCATCCAAAATTGATAACTAGGCTGGTACTTAGGCCAAGTGTTTCAATATATCATACTTTTGATCTAGAGGTCTTCGTTTCCCAACTTGAATATGTGGTTTAGCAGGTACCTTGGAAGCAGATGCTTTGGAAGCTGATGCATCTTTTATTGGGATAGAAGTTGGTAATATCCTTGGTTTTGGAAGATTAGACTGATTAGATCCATTTACTTGCTGAGATAAAGAAGATGGAACCATTAATCGGTCTTCCAAAATAATTGTGCCAAAACTGAGTTGGCCATTGGTAGAAGAACTTGCTTGTTCTTTTTGAGCTCACTGAAGGGCTCTACCATGAGTTTCTGCTGCATACACAGTGCTAGCAGGGGTAGAATTGGAGTAGTGGCTTCGAAAAGATCCACGTCTTCCCATGTATCCTGAACCTCTAGAACTTCCTCGGATTCCTTTATTTGATATAGGAAATTCATGTTCATCAAGACTGGAATATGGATCTGTTAATTGATTCATATTAACAGAACCGAAGATTAACTCTTCGTCTGATAAAGACCCTGCCTGACTAGCCTGTTTAAGCTGTGCCGTTTGATGGGGTGGTGCCCGTGGCTTTGAAGTAGATGGCATGAAGTATGCCAGAGTCAATGACAACTTAGGCCTCGATACATACTCATCTTCTTCTGATTTCTCTTTCTTCTTTGAATTGCACTTCCCTTTTGAGGATTTGTCTTTTGATGGAGGCTTCACTGCAGCTTTTGTAGGAGACACAATTGGCTTCTTCAATTTTGTTCGCAAAATGGAATGGGTCCGATTGAATGTCTTTCTGACCATCCAATCATCATATTTTTTCGCAGTTTTGCTTTTGACTTCCTGCCACTCGCCTCCTTCCTCTGGATCTGTAGTGGTAACACACGCCACATGAGGTGAAGAACCCTTCAATTTGACTTGTCCCAAGTCGACCATCTTTTGCAGGAGGTCTTTAATGACAAAACACTCCTGGATGGGATGCCCCAACGTTTGATGAAAGGGACAATAATTGGGATGGTCTTCATCTCCTTCCTTGTTTGGCCTCTTGTGAACTGGTAATTGACCCAAATTATTTTCCAAAGCTAAAATGAAGTAACCAGGAATTTGCTCACTTCAGAAAGAGTATGTTTTACTCTTCATATCCTCAAATTGTTTTCGTCGTTGATCTTTTTGATCATTTGGACGAAACGGCCTTTATTGTTGGCGTTCAGGAGGTGGAGTCCTTCAAGAAGATGACTGTTTTGAAGTAGAAATAGGTACATGTGATTGTTTAAGCATAACTCTAGCAGTTTCTGCTTTACCCATTCTTCTTCCTGGAGCTGATGGAATTAGACGAGATTTAACCTTAGCCTGTATAAGGAAATCTTCAATCTGCTGAGCGATTGAAGTACGGTCTCGAAACCCTCTTGTGTATTTAATAGGGATCAATGGCGTGTGTAATTCATCATGCAAAGTTGCCACACATATTGGAAACAGCTCTTCCTGAGGGAGTGCTAAACTCAGGGAATACGTTAATCCCTTCCAGAGAGCAATGAAATCAGAGACTCTTTAATTCTCCCTTCGCATGCAGTTTGTAAGATCGAAAACTGTCATTTTTGGAAAAGTTGAGCCGAACTGAAGAAGGAATTTTTGACGAAGATCCTCCCATTCGATGATTGACCGGGATTGCAAGCTTGTATACCAGACAAAAGATGGTCCTTGCAAGGTTCGCACGAAGCATCTGATTTTCACTGCTTCTTGCTGCTCTGGAGTTCCCATCATAGGATCACAACAAGACACGTAATGCGTTAAATGTTGTTCAGGGTCTCCTGATCCATTAAAAGTAGGGAAAACATGGTTTCCAAAACTAGATGGAGGAGAAATTGAATCTACCCATTCAGATTAAACTTTCTTTTCTGGTTGAACTTGCGCCCGTTTCCCATCCATAGTTTCTAACCGAGCTGTTAATGACTCAATAGTAGTTTTTAACTTTTGAGAAACATCAGTTTGAACTTGGTTTTGGGTAGGTGTAATGAATGGAGCATGGACAGACATGGTGGTTGGTACTGCAACTGATGGTAGTGCTGCTAACCGTTGTTGCGCTTGACCCGTAGGATTAGACCTCGGAGGGTGTACTGATAAAGGAGGATATTCCTGATCCATCTCAGTAACTGCAACAAATTCTTTCGGCTATCGTACTTTAGCATTCTTATGAAGAAGACTACTCTGAAGTAGTTCTACATTCATTCTTCTTAATTCTTTCATTTCTTCCTCTTGTTTTGCAAACCTTTGCTCTAATGAGAGCGATTGACCTTCTCCACAGGAAGGATATGTAACCTGATTCTTTCCCTTCCCTTTGTTGGATACCCTTTGGAGGGAGGGAAGTGGATTACCTAGGTTCTGAGTAATCCTTTGACTTCATGTACGTACACCTTCTTCATTTGTATCGGTGCATACATTTTCTTGAGCAGGACGCTCTTCATCTGAGTCCCCTGAGTGAGTCTCCTCTGGTGGATTAGCAACAACGGCATTGATGACATTGATTGATGCATAATGCATCACATCCCTTCTATCTACATTTCTTTGATATTTTCTTCTTTCATATCTTTGATGAGACATTTCCTTTTGTTGATTCAATCCTTTTGGTATTTCTTGACAAGCTATAATTTGGGGGGAATATCCTAATAATTTGGCTCTTCGTTCCTCTTGGGGCTTCTTCCCCAATCGAGAAAAGACCGATATTCTCTGAGAAGGGGATTGATGATTTGAAAGAGTCCCCGGTCTCGTGAACTGGGGATGTTCCTACTGATTCCGCTCAACTCCTCGAATCCCATTTGTTGACTCTGAGGGTTGGGTTAATGGAGTCCCCAGTCTGACAAGCTGGGGTGGCTCTTGACATGCTACGTCTGAGATCTTCTTAAAAGATCTCTTGATCTTGCGAATCATAGTTCGGAAATTAGGTGGACGCATTATCCGGTATCCACTTTTATCACCTGGTTCAATAGACCGTTGGATGATTTCCGAGACTTCTGTCGTTTGATTATTTGGTTGCTCCATACGAGAGGCTTGTGCAATATTCTTCCCTGCTTGATGTAGGAGAAATTCAACAACTTGTTCTCTATATGCTTGATTTTGAGAGGAACTAGTTGAATCCTATTCTTGAACAAGCTTTTGATTATGAACAAAGCCCATTGACTATGGTCATCCATGGGCAATAACATTTCATGAGACCATTTTCGGCGGGCTTTGCTGACTGGAAAGCACTGTGAAATGTAGTGCTCCGTGAACACCCCATCCTTTGATATGAACATCAGATGGAGCATTGGAAATTAACTGACACAATTTTCTTAGTGCATCGAGGCATGAACGTTGAAGGGTTCTTTGTTGATTTTCAGCCTTCGGATACCGAGAGACTGATAGAGATGCCAAATCAATCTGACGTTGTAGCCCTTCTATTATCTTAAGATGATGTTCATATTCATCATAAAATAATACCTTCTTCTTTAATTGACAAATATTTTTCCATATGTTGAGACGAATATCATGGATTCCATCATCTGTCAACATCTTTGGAATGTTGTACTGGGAGTCAGCCAAAGGCCAAAACATGACTGGTACTTCACCTTTTGCAAGTTTCTTCTTCATGTTCTTCATTTCTTCTTTATCATTAAATGAAGATTCTTCTACCTGTTTTGACCAGAGTTGGTGTTTCCTTGTTGCTTCATCGGATTCAACAAGATTGGTAGAAACATCATTGATCAAACTAGAAGATGTATGACTTAGGGGTGGTTCGGAAAATGACCTACACCCTAGGCTATCTTCTGATTGAGAAAATATTTCACTTTATAGCGATAAAGCATCAAACATGACTGGTTTCGCATTTGCAAGTGCCTCAAGATAAGAGGGCTTTCTCAGCACTACATTGTCCACTGGAGTATTTTCCAGGCAATGTGAATCACTACTGCAGAGAGGACTTTCGCAGCTAAGTTCATCATCATGGGGAGGACCACCATAATGGGTTACAGCAAAAGATGAGATCTCTTTCTCCTCGGTCTTCTGACCACACAAAGGGTTCCTGTGGCTCTCATCTGAAGATTAAAATTCAATATTGACCGAATTGTCACGAAGCAAGCCTTCATGAGAAAGTGTCTCTTGAAGACTTTTGGAATTTATGTTCCCATTATTGGGAACTGAGGGAGTAGAGTCTTGAATTCCAACAGATAAATGTCTGAGGGCTTCAAGAACTCCAGCATCGAGAAAGTCCTTGTTATAGATTGGCCTTTGATATCCTGATTGTGCTGGGTGGATCTTTTTCTTAGATGCCTTCTTACTCACAATGGAAACCACTTGTTGACGAAAGTGGTTACTCTGAGCAGGTGTATGTGCCTGATTAGGAAATATGGTCAGGTTAGGCTGACGATCTCCACTCAAATCAGGTGTATGTCCCTGACTTGGTTGTCCGTATGATATGGGGAAGTATGCCCCATGACCCTCTTGGACTAGAACAGATGTGTGTGTCTGTTCTGGAGTGAATCGTTGATGTGTCACTCCACTGCTAGGGATAGATTTATGTGTCTGTCCCTGAGATGATGCTGAAGCTGTTATGATATCCTGGAAAGCATCTAGAATATGAGCAGGAATTTGCTTATTCTCTTTCACCATTGACAAAATATGTTTGGTGACTTCAGCCGCCGGAACGGGAATATACGTCCATTCCGGGTTTGGAGTAGGTGTATGTGCCTGCTCCTATCCTCTTTTTCCTGTCAGTGAATCCAGACAGTACTCAAGTGTGGAGGCAGAGAGTTGAGTTTGCCTCCTGTTTGTCGTCAGGGCTTTCCGACTGACTTCTCTGTGCACTACCAAGCGAGACTGTTGGTAGGTTTGATTAGTATTAGCAGGTGTATGTGCCTGCTGATTACACTTCGCCAAATGCGGTTGACGAGATCCATCATATGTAGTCAGACGAGCCTGCTGACTAATTGGTGATGTATAAGCAGGTGTATGTTCCTGCCTCTAGTACTCCGCCGGAATTGCCTGGAGGGATTGGCTTGATGCTACTAGACGAGTCTGTTGGACAGCGGAATTAAAACGGACAGGTGTGTGTGCCTGTTCGTTGTTCGCCACCAGGTTAGGTTGGTGGAATCCATCATATGTAGTTAGGAGAGCCTGCTGACTAACTGATGATGCATAAGCAGGTGCATGTTCCTGCCTATAGTACTCCGCCGGAATTGCCTGGCGGGATTGGCTTGATGCTGCCAGACGAGTCTGCTAGATAGAGGAATTAAAACGGGCAGGTGTGTGTGCATTTTCTTTGTTTTCCACCATGTTAGGTTGGTAGAATCTATTATATGTAGTCAGGCGAGCCTGCTGACTAACTGATGATGCATAAGCAGGTGAATGTTCCTGCCTATTGTACTCCGCCGGAATTGCCTGGCGGGATTGGCTTGATGCTGCCAGACGAGTCTGCTGGACAGAGGAATTAAAACGGACAGGTGTGTGTGCCTGCTCGTTATTTGCCACCAAGTTTGGTTGGTGGACTTCTTCGGAGATGGTAGGGATGACAACCTACCCATTATTAACCGGATTCCGTCTCTGGCGGTTCATCTTGCCTGCTCGGGTTCGAAGAATCTGAGCTGAATTCCTAGAGTCGGTACCCTCATCATGTTGAGGGCGCACTACCGCACGAGTCTGGCGGCGATTGTTTATGGGAGCCCTCGGGAAGGAATCCTATCTTTTATAATTAAGGCCCTGTGGGACATGCTCATTCACTTCCTCATAGTAAGGTAGTGAATGGAAATTGTGTTCCGGGGATAACGACCCGAAACGGTTGGAGACGGTAGTCAGCACCGCCTGCTTCTTAATCACTGGTCGTCGTTGTCCGGACGACCTGTGTGAGTTATTTACTTGGAGGGCCTGTCGGGCAGCCTCCAGATTTGGGATGGTACCGTGTTGACGATAATTTTTAACCAGCGCATTTGATACCCAGTGTTGAAGACGCTGAGTAGGTGATGTCATCCTCCGAGCGGATGATGATCCAGTAGGAATATCAGTAGTGGTATTTGCAGCAGCAGTATTCACAGATGTGAATTTGAGAGCAGCCATTATGAAAATACAGAAAATCTTGGAAAAGAGTTCCTGTTTGATATAACAGATGTAATCAAGATAAACTCAGCTACTTCATCCTTTGGATGAGCACATATGTCAATGATTGTTTTTGTTAGCCCTTTTATTGAGTTTTAAATAGGGTCTTAACAAATAGGTAAAACATCATTTTAACTTGGTTAAGGATTCACGTCGGGTTCACCATTTTTTGATTCGCACGAAATTCGGGGATGACCTCCTGGATGGGAGATTCAAACGTTCTGATCGGTTTCTAGCGGGTTTGTTCGTAGAACCGGAAACATCCAATGATTCCACATCCGTTTGGACCTACTTTCCAAAGATAGGCGCTCATCAGCTTGTGGACTAATGAGGCTTGGGAATTTTCATTAGTCGAGAGGATGGGAGGTCGGACTCATCACACCTTATTGAGGGGAATTATTGTCTACTCCGAGACTCTCTTTATAGATTTAAGTTATGTTCGTGAATCCTTATTACATTACCAAGTATAAAATGAGTTTCCCTTTAGTTTTAACAATCAATGATTAAATATGTAAGAAATTTAGAGAATATTTTATATGTATTCTAAGTTCTTCATCAATAGAGAATCATCTATATCTATTTAGAGATTCTTGGTCAATGGCATCCTTCAAAACATTTATATAAAAGTCTCTTGGTCTTTATGATGACCTGGCTGGTTTTAAATCCACTCAGTGGGGCACTTGTAGTTTATCGTCATTCAGAAGGACATAGATTATTTCGGAGTTGGGATCGAACCCATAAAATGGGCTACCTACGTATCCTTTGTTTTGAAAAAGGAATCAGAATCCACGTAGTTCGAGTAAGGGAGTATGACGTTTATGATTGATGGCTCAAAGAAGGATGTCATAATTACTTTTACACTCTAAGATCACGTGAGTCATGATCGGTGTGAGAAACAAGAGGTATTAGTAAAAATTAGACAATTTTTCCATGAAAGATGCAATCATAAGAAATGGTTTGGGGATTATGTATGTATGACTGCCCAGACAGATGAAAGATTAGGCTTCCCTTTTAGGGAGAAAATCAAGGAACAGGGTCCATAAAGGTATATGTGCTTCATGGAGATTTGAATACTCTAACTTGGGACTTATTCCTGAAAAGGAAGCCCAAATTAGGAGAGGGTTGATAACTAGGTTTTATTCCTCAGAAGGAATCCTAGATCAAACGAAAATTAGTACTGGTTAAGAGAAATTAAGGAACTTGGGGCTTACTCTTGAGAAGGTAGCCCAAGATTATGACTGGGTCTTATTCCTGAAAAGGAGACCCAGGTTAGGGATTAAGGTTTGGGGCCTACTCTTGAGGAGGATGCCCATATTTGACATTGGGGCTTACTCCTAAGAAGGATGCCCAAAATTAGAGGACTTGGGGATTACTCCTAAGAAGGATGACCAAATTAAGGGACTTGGGGCTTACTCCTAAGAAGGATGCCCAAAATAAGGGACTTGGGGCTTACTCCTAAGAAGGATGCCCAAAATTATGACTGGGACTTATTCCCGAAAAGGAGACCCAGGTTAAGGATTCTCTCATCTTAAAGGATGAGGTTGAATGAATGAACTCTAAATCTTTGGTGACATAAAAAATGTATAAATCACTATGTTTTGAGAGATATTCCACAGAATTCCTTTCTAATAAGGAATTAAAATCAAGAAATCATGCCATAAATGGCTTTGAAGAGTATCTTGAAGACTGAATCTTGAATAGGAAAGGTAAAATGGCTTAAGAGGGGTAAAATGGGCAAGATGGGCACCCAAAAAGGTGGGGGCGTGCAGGTATTGAATGGCGCGCAAGTCTTACGTGGGCGCGCAAGTATTGGTCGCGCAGGTATACCTGGGCGACATGTGGGGTACTTGCGCGATTTTCAACCAGCATTAGAATACTTGAGCGACTCTTTATTAATCATTTTAGAATCCTCTTGAGGTTCTTCCAGAAAAGGGACCCGCAAGTTCTATTGAAGGAAATAAAGCGGCGCACAAGTGTTGAAAAGTTTTAACACTTAGTCCTTTCTTCTTCTCTTTAGATCTCCCGTTCTTGGAAAGAAATTACCTTAGAAGTTTTCCGGAAGCTTTGAGAAGAGACTTGGGCGTCGAGAGTTTCAATCCGAGTTTCTGAAAAAAGATCCTCTCGAATGGGGGGCCCACATGGTCTATTTATAGGCAGGAGAAGACCCCGGGCGGTTATCACTTAGGTCGCGCAAGTCACTTGCGCGCCAAGGTGTGTCACGGAAGTCCACTTGCGCGACCGTGATATAACATGCGCGGTGCAGTTTCTGATGATCCTTTGTTCATGCCTTTGTTGATTTTTGATATTTTCTTCAAAGGTTGAATCACTTTGAGCTCAGATATTCCCCTTTTCCGATTTTTAGATTCTGTGACAAAAGGAGCTTCAACAACGATCATGGAATCATTCTCTCCTATTAGTTTCACATTGATTACATTCAATTAAATATCTCTGAAATTTTAAAATTCACTGAATAATTCATTCCCAAATATAGATCATTTAATAATGAATTTAAATATTATCATTCCTAATTAATGAAATCAATTCTCCCTAATAACAATTTTTCCACCATAACAATTTTATAAATACTATTAAACTTTCTAATGTGAATTACATTTTAGATATAAACATAAAATTACATAAAATAACTGAATTATATTTTCAATTTCAAACATGTATGATCCAATAGTAAATATTTATTCAAAATCAAATTTATATTTTGATTCAATCTCCCCTAACAGATATCAATTTTTTTATAAATTAATATTAATCTAAATATTATATATCATATGATGCCTTGTTAACCACAATGAGTTTCTCCTACACCATATCATGGTTATGACTATTTAGTAAATTGTATCTATAAAACATTCCATCTAAAATTTGATACCCCAAAATATATGATTATTTTCAATTTTTGAATTATCTTTTAAATATCCACTATGAAATAGGAATAACCAAACTATTACCTAATGATCAATTGTTTAGATCTAGTTTATATATCAAAGTAGTAGCTTCATATTATCCTTATTCCATTTCATGTTTCCTATTTTTTTCAAACCAATAATTATGATACTTAATACACCTTCCATTTGTGTGGGAGTGACATGTTGATTCATGATTTATTATCCCACATAAAATTGAAAAACATCAATTAATATTCTCATTTAATAATTTTCATAGTTGGTGGGGATAATTTAAAGCACCAAAACATTCAATGTTGTGTAGTCAGGTACAAAATCCTATTATCAGTGTTGAATTATTTAAGTTATCTTTTTACAAATTTACACCAAAATGGATTTAATCATAATGTATGACCCTTTTTTCTATATTGTTCTTTTTTTCAAGTAAATTTGATACAACTTTCCTGCCACCATGGTTTTACTCAAATATCCTTCACCAAATCATATATATATATATAACTCCAAATTTTTATATGATATTTTATACTTCATCCAATAACATAATATTATGTAATGAAGCATATTTTCCCAAGATGTTATTCTATTGGATAAATATAGTGGGCCTTAGTACTTTTAGTGACATATCTCATATAAGGACTTCATTGTCCTTTCACCCTTCTTTTATAAATTCAATTTTGTCACTATAGTGACTCATATAATTTTTCTCATAGAATTTAATGCATGAATATTTTTATTTAAAAATGATATCTCAAGGTATATCCATTTAATTATCATGGACTATCAATATATATGATCCACCCTCTTCACTAAATATTTACTGATATTTATATTTATATTTAATATAATCCAATATTAAATTAATTAAATATATGATGATAAATATTTAGACGTAGTTTAATGATTACTAGTTTCAATGGGATCCATGAAATCTCCTGATTAGGATGGATAATGAGTTGAAAAATTAAATTTTAGAAAAATTAATATGGGATTTATATATTTGTATGTTTCTAAAATAGATTTTGTCTATGTTTCTACATTATATCAGTGGTATCAATATACATATATAGAATAAAATATCATATCCTTGATAAATACTACATGGAATTTAAAATAAATTATAAACCATGCTTTAAAATTTAACATTAAAAATAAACTCAATATATTTGGATATATTGAGGTAAAATTAATAAAATGGATTTGTTATCTAATTAAAATCTCTATTAATATTTTTATTTTGAAAATCATGTCTTACATAGTATCAAAAGAAGTAATATGTTTAGTTAATCATAAAAACTGATGATTATGTTTGTCCTATAAATAAAAAATTGCTTAATATATAGGAAGATATAATTTAATTGTTTATAGATGGATGTGATTATTCTATCATTGGTGGGATATGATTATAAAATTTTATTAAATCATTCATGAGATATATTTTAGTATAAATGATCGAAAACTAATGATATTAAATAAAATTTTATCAAGGATAAGGTGGTATAATTATTCACCAAGACATAGAATATTTCTATAATTCAGAATGTAGAATATTTTTTTAGGGAAAACTACTAATGAAATTTCATATAAATTTAATATTGTTATAAGATATAAGCATTGAAATTTTCATGGTTTAGTTGTGGAATTTTTTACTATGCGTATTATTGCGGGGATGTTTTTTCAATTTTTTTAAAATATATTAATATATATACAAATATATATTGATTCCAAATGGAGGAGATATATTTTATTTAAGATATGTATATATTTAGGAGGAACATTTTAGATAGGGGAACAATGTTAGTTCAGTGTATAGATGTTCTTTTTTATGATTAATGTTTTTATTAAGTAAATAGTGTGCCAATTAGTATTTGAGTATGAAATATTATAAAATTTGTTTTCAAATATACATATAATTGTTTAATGATATTTATTGAATTGATTTGATAAGGTATATTGGTGGGAATAATATCTGCAGTTTTTATTTTGATGTGACTGTGAGTTATAAAAATGGATGACATTTATATTATTGTTTATTAATTTAAATTTTGAAATGGTGCTTTCTTATAATGGATTCTAATTATAGAATTATAACTCAATACTTTTGTTGATATAGATTTTATTAGATTGTGGGAAAAAACAATTTTGGGGGGTTTTAAGTTAAAGGATTTTCTTGACTGTGTGATGTTTCCCAATAGAATGATTGATATAAAAATTAGATAAATTTTTTTATGATTCTGAGATGATGATAATGTTATTTTCATCATTATATTATATTATTATTACACATAAGTAGTAATAAAATTCATAGTAACTAAATCATTTTTATAAATAGGGATGTTCATTGGAATGTTTGTAAGTGTTTGGAAGAGTTTTTATTATTAAGGGTGTGTGTGGAGATGATTCAGAGGAGGCAGCAAATCTCTTGGTTCTATAAAATCAATGTTTTAGATTCATGAATCATTTAAAATGATCAGATAATACAAATGAATTTCTGAATATTTTATGATGATTTTTTAATATTAATATATATATATATAATGTGTAACCCAAATTGTATCATTGATTCATAAATATAGTAGTGGTCTAACTCAATGATAAAAAATGAGTATCCATTTTTCGATGGTTATATAAGGGATGTTTATTTCTCAAAGTTGAAGTGATTCTATCATCATTTCAATTTGATGAAAAATTTTGATGTGGTAATTATGTTTATCCTAGATGAAAATGAATAATTTTCCACATTATGTCTCAACAGATATTGTAATAGTAGAACTATGTATTTTTTATGGTTCACCACACCATGATATAATGATAATCGTCATTCAAAATGGAAGATAAAATTAGATACTATTATTTCATTGTTTTTTCCAATTAATACATGGTTCATGGGTTATTAATTTTTTTAGAGAAACTAATTTTTTTCATGACTACATCACAATAAGTGGTTCTGTATAGAAAAATCTAAATTGATTATGTCTTATTGATCAAAATTTTCAGTTTGATGATTAGGTGATCAAAATCAATTATTTAAATCAATAATTCATGTTATGTGTGACTAAATTGGTTGGATTGGTCTAGTAGATACCATTGTATTATTTTATGTGTATTTATTTTTTTCAATTATAATTTTCCAATGAAATATATAATTAAAGAGTTGAGATTGTGATGTTATAGTGTTCGAAAACATAGACATAAAAAAAGAAAAGAGAATTTATGCAGAGACACATTGAAAATAGGTATTTTTTTAATAAAAAAAGTTCTTTTATATGGACCCCTTCAGTCGGGAATATATAAGTCGTGATTTTAAGAATAATTGAAAATAGTAAAATGAAATAAAATAATTTTTTTTCTTATTATTTGAAAATAATAGTTTCATTTAAGCTTCAAGAAATATATTTTATGGGAGGATTATTGTAAAGATAAATAGACCAACTTTAATTTCATATAGTATGGATCAATATCAAAATATGAACAGCAGATATGAGTGTTGAATAAATAAACATTTGAATAAAATAAATATAAAAATCATTAGATAATCTCATTTTTTAGAAAATTAATCATAATAGATTTAGGTTATGCTCTCTTCTCATTGCCCATATAAATAATCTCATTGAATATTAGACATACTAGAATATTATAGGGTTCTATATATTTGGGATTACACCTCAATAATAATATATTCAAAATCATCTATTCAATTTTCAACTAATATAATTATATAATCATACATCAATATTAATCGCAATATTTTTAAACCATGAATAGATAAGACAAGGTTTAAAAGTGTTTCTATAAATCATTACATTTTATTAATAACTGATTTTAATGTATAGAGGATTGAAAATAGAGAGGTGAATTTAAAAAAATATTTTATAATTTTTATTATTTATTAGGTAATATTTAATAAAATACTTAGGCCCATTATATGATTAAAGGATTCCCTTGGGGATAGGGTTATTTAGGTATAGTATACATGTAATATGTTTCACATTTACTAAATATATCAATATATTAATAATATATTCACATAATCATTAGTGGGGTTATTATATTACTCTAAAAATATATATTGATTTAATAATTACATCATTTTACATTAAACCATTAATCATATTTTATAATATACACTTACTAAGCATTATAATTTTCATAATGATGAATATAATTTAATTCTACAACACCAAAAAAATTATTTATGTTTTTCATTCACAGTAGGATACTATAATACATATACAATAAATAAAATGTTCATCTATCCGAATACATTAACATCACTTACTAGTGGTTGGAATTTTCTATGATTGGGTTCACTCTATTTATATATTTATAAACAACTCATTTCATGCATAGGATAACGCCTCTCAAAAATCCCTCCACTAATCAAAAATCACAAGGGAAAATAAAGTTCACTCAGAGAAAATAATCAAAACAACCTTAAAAATTTTGTATATGTTCAATGTATATGAGTTTTACCCTTTGATATTTTTAGGTTATTCATTAAAAGAAGTACTATAAAATTTTTCACAAAAACATTTACCTCATTTTCACAAGACATCCTGGATAACCACATTATTTTTATTTAGATAAATATTAATTTAATTTAATTTTTACCACTTATTTTTATGGAATAACTCATTCCACAAATAATATGTATCAATTTTTTCAAACACGACATCATAGTGGTCATAAATATTTATAAAGAAATATATCTCAAATATTCACTCCATTGCAGAAATACTTGCCTCTATTTAAAAATAGATTCACAATCATTCTTTTTATGATTATCATATTGTTTTTAGGGGTATGATGGGAAAATATATCATTCGATATTCTTTGGAATCTATGAAAGAAATTCCAGACATTTCCCTTGAATTTTATTACACAAATCTCCCTCTGTTGTAATAAATAATTTTAAAAAATAGGATATTTAATTATGAGATTATACAGACTCAAAATCATCAAAAATGTGATCATAATTTTATGGTGTTAAATTATGTTCCATTATAATTAAGTTTATTTGATTACATAGTTACATTGTTGAAAAATTGAATTACTATATGGTGAGATTCAAAAATATAGAACCATACAAATATTACATGGTCTGTTATGGAGTGTTGTTTTCTTATTCAGCATTGTGAAATATCAAAACCAATATTCAAAAAATATAACTGATATATTCTATTTAATTCACAATAATTTCTCAGTGATATTTTCCATTCATCCTCAATATCATACTAGATATAATTAAACATATTCACTATGATGATTAGTTCTTCAAATAAATATAAATGTTGATCATTATATGATCATCCTATATTTTTTGACCACCTTAATGTGGTTAGGAACAAAAAAAATTTACAATTACCCTATCACATTGAAGACTCCTTCCATGTGCAAATATCAAAAATAGTAGGCCCATAAGAATCCATTTTTAACCCCTCATGGTTAGGTGTATCGCCCTATAGTTTAAATACATCAATGTAAGAAACACCAAGTCATGTACATAGAATCATTGTAGTGTGGATTATTAATTGTTAAATTGGAATTATTTCCTGAAAAATATCCAAAATATATTTATTCTAACATTAAAGTTCGCGATTTCTTTATCTATTCATTGAGGGGATTAATAATCATCACCTCATTTTCCCCTAGCGGCGCCACATCGTATAAATTAGACATGGACCTAGAACCTAGTAGATTATATGATTTCAATTTTAAATGAGGAAATTTATATCATTTTCCATTCAAATAAATTTATATTAAACTCATCTCTATTTGATATCACCATATCACATCGCATTTATCATCATTTGTTGGCCTCTTCATTTCCTCCTTCTTTCTCCCATTTTTTATTTTTAATCTGGTTGATTAATTTATTTTTCTTATGATTAATAGAAGAGAGGAACTTCTATATCTAATTTTAAAAATAATTTACATTTTATATTATAATTTGATTACAAAAATTGCGTTTGTTTTATTAGTATTTAATCAATTTATGAGTGAAATTTATTTATTTTCCAATTATTTTCCTCAAATCGATTAAGGGGGACTAAGTGATGTGATATTGAATCTGTTTGTGATTTTTTTGATATTTTTTTGTTGTGTATCTAATATGGTTATCATTATTAGGTAATATAATTTTTAATAGTTTTTTTAAATTTAATTAATTATTACAATTGGATATTTATTATACAGATTATTATTGTATTATTTATTGGATTTGGATATAATGAGACAAGGATCTCTTGAGATAAATTCATTCCCTTATTAATTGACCATTAAAAGTATTTTGTGTTTTATTAGGGATGTTGGGTTATTATTGGAGTACGAGGGAAGGCTTCTCAAGTCTATTCTAATGGTAGGTGGTTCTAACATATATATAATTCATTATGATGTTTTATTTTCTTTATGATAATAAATATAATTTTACGTGATTGATTTGAATATAAATTTATTATTTTGTTTCTAAATAACTCAATTTATTATTCAAATGATTATATATGTATATTTTTTATATAAAATGAATAAATGGTTTATTGAAATGTTTTAAATATTAATTTTTTTAAATTTATAATTGTAATATTATTAGATAAAAAATGAGAATTATTTTTTTGGTTCGAACTTATGGGTGTTGTAATCACCTAAAAAATATTCTTCATAAATAATGTGAATTATATAGAAAAAACATTCCCTACATATCAATTTGTAAAATAATTAATGTTTTTAATGATAATATGATATATGGTTTATATAATTTTAAATTTATCATAAGTTTGACTTTTAGTGACAGATTAATCGAGAAAATTATTCATTTTTACATGATTTCTAAGAATGTTGTTAATTCTCGGTACCATTTTATAACAATAGATTTTATTTAAATAGTATGAATAAGGTATAAATGAATGTTTATAATGTACACATCATTTTATATCAGTTAGATATTTTTTTAAAAAAAATTATAACTTCTAAAATGTTACCCTAGTCCATTATCAAATTATAATAGATATATGATACAATTATTTTTATTGGGGTACATTGATAATATATGGTAGTGGGAATATGTTTTATTAGAGGAAATAATTCATTTTCCTTTCCCATTTTATAAGATATTATCAGTTCCCAATTATGAAATTATAAGTTATTACACCTATATATTTAGTTACATGATTTTATTTGTCAAAATGAGAAGTTTGGGTTAATAAGTTTGAAAATATTAGATAATTATTAAACACATTTTTATCACTGATCGTACCCTTTACCAAAAAAATATTTATAATAATCCCACACATTATTATTATCCCTAATAATTAAAATATTATATTGGTTTTATATAAAACCAATAAAATATAAAATTTCAATCATTAATTACCCATTTCCTATATACTATTTTATTTATGTTTTTTTAATATTTATTTCAAAATAAATGTACAATAAATATTGAAAATACTATATAAAAAATGTTCTTTTCAATCAAATAGGAATTTTATTTTAAAATGAGTTTTGGACGTCTAATTTTATGTTGGTTTTATACATTCTACACTTATACACCATTAAATTTGTACAATATGTTATTAAATATATATATTGGTTTTATACAATTTTATATTTGATACTTTACCAAAAATAAATTTCCCTTCTAGTTGGTAAACATGAACTAATTTGAGACTAATTTGTATAGTAATTAGTACAGGAAAAAATTTCATCACACACAGTAAACTAGAAATAATATGATATACCACTAAAATTCCAAGAAGTAAATGTCATTTTTTAGTATGTACCATAATTTTTTTGAGGTTTTTAAAAATTTTGGATTCTTAAATTGTATATTCAGTTATTACTCATTATTTTTTCAATAATCTTGTCTAATATTGAATTATTTATCTTCCATACAATGACTAATAAAACATATATGTATGTATGTATAAGGACCAAACCTTAAACATTATATAATATACTAAATTTTTTCAGAATTCACATTCAAACATTCCCAAAGATCATATCATTTTAGAGTCTTTGATAATTAAGACATAATTCATACATTTAAACCCCCAATCATACAAAGTGGGTACTACTGAAACAACATCCATTTCATTCACAATAAAATAAATTTTATAAAAATTGAAATCCTTTCCTGAATAATCTTCACAATATTCATCTTGGCTTATTTTTTTATCATACACGTCCTTAAACCCTATGATTTTTTTAAATCATGGGATCAGAAAAAAAGATCAGTAAAGGATATAAAAATAAGGAAATAAAATATCAATCAATATAAACTTATAAGTATCTGGAATCATTTCCACAGATACATACTCATCACTTATAAAGTATTATATAAATCCTTCTAAAAATCCTGAGATTTCCATAATTCAAAAAAAAAATTAACTATATTGGATAAATAGTGAATTAATTACATAATATTGTAACCATGACATCTACCATATGATTTGTAACCCTTTTTTCCACATTAAATATAATCCCCATGTCTACCTTATGGTGTTACCATCTCAGTTACACTTGGAGTAATTGTACGACTGACCACAAACATAATTGTATCCAATGAATTAGAGAGAGGTATAGGTCCCACCCATCATCCTAAATAATTCACAAGAACCATAACATAATCATATAATATAGATACGTACATTATATAAATAGTTTCTTTAAAAAAAATATATATAATTAATATTGTATATTTAAACAAATGTCTATTACAAATATCATATATTAGAAGTGAGAGTTGATAAAAATAATAGAATATGTGTATACACTGTAAATAAAAATAAAAATTAATATAATAAAAATTAATTTCAAAAATAACCTTAGTACCACAAAAATAATGATGTACATGTTTAACCCAATAAATGGAAAATAGGTTTAGAATTCCCTTACCTTGGGTTCATCTTACTTCAAACATGTTCAAACCTCATGTGTATTGGTTTGAGGAAATGTATTAATATATTAAATAATCATATTCATACATATAATTACTTATATTATACTATCATTACATATTCCCCCCATATATTAATAATATTTTTTTTATTTTAATTGTATTTTTGTGCATTTATTTTATAGTATTCATGGTTGGTTTATTCTGGATTTTCTATTAATAAGGGAGAAAAACTTCAATAATGAAATAAAATTTTATTAATGAACATATAGAATATTAAATGTTATTATTTATTATTTTAGTTATATTTTATTTTCATGAATCGTTAGATAAAATGTTAGTGATGAACGTTAGTTTATTTTGGTGAATTTTCATCAATATGAACCTATTTTGTTTTATTAATTATTATTATGTATGAAAACTAGTTCTAGAATATAATATAACATATAATATGTATGATAAAATATTATTTAACCATATTAATTGTATTATGACCAGACGTGATGCATTTATTGAAATTGAAAACACATTATCCATGATGTCGTTAAATCGACACAACACAAACGATGTTTTTATTTTTAGAATAAAAAGTAGATAAAGAAAAGTATGATGATGATTTTTTCCACAAACATGAAAAAATTATAGTATATATAATTTTATTGAGTTTTAAGGACACATGAATATGTGTTGGTAAAGATATTGAAATAAAATAAAATTAATTGATAAATAGAAAAATTAATATCATTTGAAAAGAAAATAAATGAAAAAGAAAAAGGATTTTGAAATCTTGAATTTTCCTCCTTGAGAACGTCCCTAAGTCCCTTGGATTTGGCCTTTTGGAGATACCAATAGGTCTTGGACATAGTCAAGAGTCTTGTGACATTATTTGGGAAGAAATTAGGAAATTTAAAAATCATTAATGTGCGAGTGGAAGAGATGAAGATAGAAAATATTTATAGTGGATTAGAGGGGTGTTTTCTAATTATTATATACACTACATTATTAATTTGGCATAATACTGTCAATAGTTTGATAAATATAATAAATTTTATTAAATTAATGGAGGATATTTCTAGATTTTGGACTTACATAATCTTTACATCATCTATGGATCAATAAATCATATGTTTAACTTATATCATAAATTATTGTATTTCATTATTCACCAAAACATCTTGAATTTCATAAAAATACCAAAAATTATTCCTAATCATTTTATTTCATGTATAATTTATAAATGAAATAAATGTTTTTAAAATAATATTCTAAATATACGAAATTATATTTTTGATTAAAATCATAATTTATTCAAAAAATACCAGTTTTAAAACTATAAATAATTTTATAACACATTGAAAAATTAATTAAAGTCACATAAAATTATCTTACCATCATAAGAAAAATAATAATTTATGAATATAATATATGAAATTACATATTTCATTAAATCATTATATTAATTACAAAATTTTAATAAAATATTTATGACATACAAAAATACCAACACAATATTTATCATTTATAAAATATTTATTTACTTCTTCCATTATACAAATATACCGTGATTACAATTATAATATAAGTTTTATTATTTCTATCATGGGTGATGTATCTATAATAGTGGCCATATTACTATTCCAAATTGTCATGTTACAATTCATATGGTAAAGTTAATATTATATCAGAATAAATTTCTTAATATCTATAAATGCCAATTATTTAATAATGAGTATATAATTAATTTTCATATTAAATTCTAGAATGAAATGAAATTATTTTATAATTAACTGGTTGATTACATTTTCCCAAATTTCTCAAAATTATATAATCATAATTTTAATTTACTTATTAAACAAGTGATGGTACATTACAATTATACCAATTTAAGATTCCCATGTTTCTTCTTCAACGATGTGGTTTCTCCATAGAACCTTAACAAGGTGAATTAGCTTATTCTGCAGTACATGATCTCTATGATCAATAATCTTAAGAGATTTCTTTTCATAAGAAATGTTCTCTTACAACTAAACTACTTCTGGGATCAAAACATGGGATCAATCTAACCCATACATTCTCAATATTGAAACATGAGAAATATTGTACCTAAGATAAAATAAAAGGAAAATCTATTTTTTAGGAAACTCTATCAACATTCTAAAGAATATCACAAGGTCCAATGAACAATAGACATAACATCCCATTATCACCAAATCAAATAACACTTTTCTAGGGATAGATTCTATAAAAAAATAAATCATGTACCTTTAAATAAAAGTATTTCCTCATGTTATCTGCATAACTTTTCTTCCCTCTATGAGTTATCATTCGGTGTTTCTGGATCATCTTCACATTATAAACTACTCCCCCTAAAAAATTTAGTCCCATAAAAATCCATTCCACAACTTCATCCCAAAATGTGACATTTGTATAATGGGATAAAATATTTAATTATAATAAAACTAAAATAAATTAATCTTTTGATCCCTAATTCCTTATTATACCATTGAAAAAGATCAAAATATGACATCCATAGTCCTAATTGTTCACTTGGTCTGTACATCATATTAGGGATAAAAAGAAGGGATGAAATTAAATTTAGTTCCCAATGAATTTTAAGGCCTTTCCAAAAGTAATAAGTGAAACATGGGTCTCAGTCAAACACAATGAATAGAGGAACTCCATGTAAACTAGATGTCACATTGTGGTATAGTCGAGAAATCTAATCCAAAGACACAGTATCAGGAATAAGAAGAAATTTTTCATAATTAGTCAGCCGATCAACAAGAACACATATCTAATTTTTACGTATATAAGTATTTGGATTTCCTCCCACATAGACCATAGTTATATTATTTAATTTCCACTCTACAATTGGAAACAGATAAATAACCCCCTTTGTTCATTGTTACTCTGCTTTAACATATTGACATGTCAAACATTTCATTGTAAAAAATACAAATATCCTCATTCATTAAATCCCACCATAAATTCTCCTTATGGTCTATCTACTTCTTATTGATGCTAGTATGAACAGAAAATGGGGAACTATGAGATTTACAAAACAATTATATCTTAAATTGGGAATCAAAAGTATTGCATAATATCCTTCCAAAACATAAAATACAATATTTATAAAGGTTAAATTCTAGAAATTTACCACATTTAACCAATTATTTTTTTCTGTAACTCGTAGTCTTCAATTTATGATTTCATAATTCTGTCTGATAAAGGCAATTACCCTGGCATCTAAAACATGATAGACTAACTTCCTGCACCAATGAATTCTAATCTTAAATTTTCTAATCATTAATCAAGGGGTCATATTCCAAATCTAACAGGGTTAATGTATCATGATTTTTTTGAATCAAGCCATTTTCCACTTTTTTTTATTTTCTAGGGTGGTAATTGATCGTCAAATTATAATCCTTTATCATTTCAATCCATCTTACCTACCTAATTTTTTAATTTATCTTATGTATATATATACTTTATCATTTTATGGTCGGTATATATTTCAAATTTTGCTATATATGAATAATGTATCTAAATTTTTATATTAAAAACTGCAAATTCTAATTTAAAATCATGTGTGGGGAAATTTAAATCATAATGTTTGTGTTGTCATGAAGCATAAGAATTAAATAATCATTATGTTTCTTAACACAACTGTCTCCCTTCAATTAAGCATCATTATAGATAACAATTTCATTTTCTCTAGAAAAAATGAAAAAAACTGAAGCATTCACAAATCTATTCTTCTGTTCTATAAAAAACATCACATTCCTCTTTACAAACTAATTTTACTCCTTTTCATGTTAACTTAGTTATCATTGTAGATAACTGTGCATTTTTTTAAACCAACATTCATTAATATATTGAAAATTCATGAAAAATATCAATCTTTGTAACAACCGGAGGTCTTCTCCATTAATTTTCCATTTTTGTATTAGTAGGATCAATTGTTATTTTGTATTTAGAATGTGCCAATGAAAATCATTTTTTCGCAACCAAAAATAACACGTGATAAATTTTCCAAATGCCTTGTTTTCATTGGGAGTTTTCAAGAAAATTATTAAATGTTATTCATGATCTACCTATCATTATTAAAAGGAAAAAATATCATAAACCAAAACAATAAAAACATATACAATTATTAATTCAATATTCTATTAATATGATCCATGAATATAGTAGGGGTAATTTTCATACCAAAGGGAGTAAGAACAAACTCATAATGTAGATATCTAGTATAAAAAGTTGTTTTCTGTATTTCATTATCCTCCACTTTAAGATAATGGTACCTAGATCTCAATTCAATCATTGAAAAATACATATAACCAATGATTTAATAATACAAGTCATCGATAAGTAGAAATGGATACTTATTATTAATGTAATACGCTTCAAAGCACTATAACAAATGCAATGTCCCATGGAATAATATTTTTTTCTAATGAACAAAAAATGATAACCATAAGGTGATATTCTTGGATGAATGAATCCATATCATGAAAATCTTCCAATTTATTTTTTTAATTCAAGGATTTTTACTTGAGATATTATATATGGGGGTTTTTGAGACTAGCTTAGCATCAAAAGCCAAGTCAACAGAAAATTCAACTTCTAGATTAGGTATAACATGAAGAAAATAACCAAGAATAACTTCTAGGTATTCTTTTACCAGAGGAATACCATTAATCTTAATAGTTCCCTTATTTTCAAAAAAATGGGAAAGATAACATTCAATTCAATTTTTTAACAGCTTGTTTGTTTCATGTTATGTTATCAATGGTGTGGACTAATTCTTGTATACAAAGTGAAATGATTTTTCAAAAACAAATTCATTAACTTTACAAACAATTCTAGCATGATAAACTGACTTCTAATACATAAAAAAATTAATATCAAACTCTAATAAGTCCAATAATATATGGTTTATAGATAATGACTTTACATAGACAACAACATGAATATTCTTTTAATTAATTTTTTCTTGTAATGTTTCCCTTGGTTCATTTAAGCATATCTTATGGTCTCATTTACAGAGTCGAAATTTCCAAATAACTAGAAAATTTCTCAAAAATAAATGAATGCCTAGAACCCATATCAAACAAGACATTAAAAAATATTATTAAACAGATGATGTACCTGATACACCTTCAAAGGACGGCCCAACGTCTGATGATGTAATTGCAAAGGATCTCAGTTCACTTATTTTATTATAATCTGCCAGTTTTCTATCATTCATCTCTTTCTTTGGTATTTATTTGAATCATTACCCATATCACCATATTAAAAATACTTTGTAGTTTTTTTAAAAAAATTATTATTATAATCTTTTTTATTATATCTCGGTCCATATGTAAAAACATACCACATCAAAAAACATTCCGTCTTTATTAATACATTCCCCAGTGTGCTTATTAAAAAACTTTTCCCAAATAGGAATCTGGACTATCTTACCTTCATATTTCATTTAATAATTATTACTCATTAGTTTCAATATGGACCCCTTCTTCTAATTTTTTTTCTATGTAAAGGTGAACATTAGAAAACATTATTTCTTCCCTCTCATTATATTATAATTGTTTCTCAAACATTTCAATTCGTGGGATGTCAATTTACATTGATATCTTGGCTTCAATCTAGATTAATATTGATTTATTTTTCTATAATTATCCCAAATAAAATTTCTAACGTACCATTCTAGTCGAGTGATGTTCGATTTATACATGTCCACTCAATAATCACCCTTTTATTTCAATTAATGGAATCTCATTTATAACTAATATATATCCACATTAGGAAAATATTTTCCATGGAAATGATTTTCAAATTAGTCCCATTGGAAGGATGAAATATTCTCACTATCCCTAATTTTCATGAAAATTGACCACCATTAGTCAAATTCACCTTCAAAACAAAAAAATAAAGACTAAAATTATTATTTTATTAACAACCCATACCATCAAATATCTATTCAAGGTATTTAATCCATACATCAACCACAATTGGATCCAAAGACCCACTTAAAATAGGTAGGTGTTGGCTCATAAAATGTTCCACTATCATAATATTTCATTTTGATAGATCTAGTGATTATCTTAATTGTATTCCACCATATGTTACATAATTATTCTACTAAACCATTATAGTCAAAAATTGTTCTGTTCCAATTCCCACTATTCTATGTTTTGGATTCAGAATGATATCTTCCTCTCTTTTCCATCCAACATTATATTCCCTGTTTCTTCTATGGAAAACTATCCTGAAAAGATATATCTTAGATGAAGAGTCATAGTAATCTTAATATTATATATCACTTAAAAATAAGTGTAATATAAAAATTATTTATGGTGCACTATTAAAATCATCCTAACTCTTAATTTAAACTACATAATGCTATTATATCAACCACACAGACCCGACATTAAACATTACATAATCAATTAAATTCTTTTAGAATTGGAATTCTCATTCTCAAAGATCTTATCACATTATATTTTTAGATAAAGAATAAATTATTCATAAAGATCATCCCACAAGAATACAAATTAGGTACTACTAAAACGGTATCCATTTCATTCATAATACACTTTTTTTAATAAATCATGAATTTTTTCAGGACTAATTTTCACAACATTGTTATTGGATTCTTATTTTCTATTTCCCATATGTAAACACTGATTTTTTTTAAAAAATATGGTATGAGAATAAAAATATTTTTAATTCTATAAAATGATATAATGAAATATTTAGTCCATAAATACTTATAAGTACATGAAATCATTTCCACAAAGCCATAATTCTCAACCAAACAGTATTTTATACATAATTGTGAAAAAATATGAGATTTCCATAAAAGAAATAAAAATATAAATAAACCATATATGTTACATGGGGAATTAATTACATAATATTTTAACCCTCACGACTACCTTATGATTTTTAACCCTCACGACTACCTCACAAAGTAACCCTCACCTTAACCTCATGGTGTAACCATCGTAATTACACATGGAGTATCCTTATAGTCGAACTCCAACATAAATATACTCTATATATTAGAGGGAGATATAGGTCCCAAAATTCATCATATATAATTCCCATGAAACTGAACATAATCTTGACATAATAATGCTTAAATCATATAATTCATTCCTTTTTTATGAATAGAAATTAAAATAGGTTTTTTAATGAATGGTCCCTTACAAATATCATATAGATAATTTGAGAGTTGATAAAAAGAATAGAATATGTTTAAAATATATAAATAAAACTATTAAAACATAATATAATAAAAATTAGTTTCAAAAATAACTTATGTACCACATAATTACTCAAGCAAAAGATTAACCTAAATGGTGGAAACTGGATTAAGAATTCCCATACTTCAGGTTCTTCTTACTTCAAACATGATCAACCTCTTGTGTAATGGTTTAAAGAGTGTTATTTGTATATTAATGAACCATTTATATATTTTTTATTACTTATATTATATTCTCATAAAATCATTCCACCCATTGATTAATAATATATTTTTATTTTAAGTGTTATGTGTTCATTTATTTCACGATGTCTATGGTTTATTTATTATGGATTTTCTTTAGGAAATGGAGAAAAAATATAAACATTAAATTAAATGTTATTAATGAAATTACTCTAAATTAAATGATATTATATATCATGATTATTATACTTTATGAGGATAAATACTTAGACAAAATATTAGTGATGAACTTTAGTTTATTTTGGTGAATTTTGATCATTACAAACCACTTTTGTTTTATTAATTAATATTATGTATAAACACTGGTTATTTGTAACGCCCCCACCCTAGTTACCCAGATCTAGTGGATTAATTTAATACATTTGCATGATTACAAGGAAATCAAGTCCTGAATGACCGATTAATTTAGCACTCTTGGAAATTAGATTATATACATGAATGTTACATAACACTTTAATACATACAAAACAACATAATTAATCTTTATGAACGCCATTATTCTTTTAGCTTAACCCAGCATATCAATCACAATACACTTCTTGCAATCCAGGTAAAAATAAAACATAGAAAGGGGTGAGCTCAAATGATTAGTGAGGGTAAGCAATACATCGCAAACTTTCACAAATAAGCATAAACATTTAAGGAAATGTATAACTAAAACAGAAGCCTTTTAAACTTGAACTTAAGCATAATATAGAAAAGATAAAATGAAATAATTCAATTTACTTATTCACATGGATATTCTACTAGTCATATAATCACATACAATATCAATAACCACTTTCATAATGATTGAATGCATAATTAAAGACTATCATAACCACGTAGCCAAGGCCTCATGCCAAGACTACTAATAATATTTTTTCAAGGCCTTGTTCCAAGACAATAGTTTGTATCATGAGACCTACTGATGCATCGGGGAGCTATAGCGGGCTCCACCCGTCACTTATTATGTCCAATGCTTTCCTCATACGAAAAGGTCTAAACATCACATAATCATTCATATTAAAACTAGCATATGAAATTTCAATTCTTTACCCATAAACCATGAATGGTATAAAAATAACACATCCACAGTCAAACATATCAAAAAAACCTTCATCAAAATATGAAAGATTTATATCATGATAAATCAACATCAAAACATGTTTAAAATCCTATAAATAATTTTGACTTGGATGAAAATTATTTGTAAAACTCTTTGAGAGAAATACCACATTTTCATGAAAACTTTTAAAAGTCACACAAATTATAAAAGAATTCTTTTAAATACATTTTTCAATCAAAGTGTCTCATACCACTTTGAAACTTTTTAATGGAATTATCATTTTACAAACATTCATGTCCATATAAATAAATCCTTAAAACCCATTTTGAAGACATTGACATAAATGAGAAAGATTTAGAAGAATATATATTTAAAACATTTGAAATGATGTTTTAATAAAATGTTCCTTAAAATAATCCCTTTGAAAACTCTTTAATAAAACATGTACATCGATAATAAATATTTCTTAGTAGATACTTACGTAAAAACAACCTTTGATAATAAAGAGATTGTGAAATTAACCCTTACCAATTTGGTAACTTACGAAACATACAGCCCATGAAAGAGGAATCATATAATGAATATTTAAATAAACATAAATTAAAGTTTATTACACAAAGAATATAATTATGGGAAGTACATACACCATATAAAAGGTAATAGTGGCAATATGGCATGAATCTCACAGGAATAAGGAGTGAGATGAAAACCCCTTACCTTGCACATTTCCTTGGTTGAGGGTAGGTTAAACTCCTGTATAATGGTGAACTAATTGATATTAAATTATAAAATAATAATATATATTAATATGATATCATATATGATCTTTTAATATTGATTTGTTAATAATATTTTAGAATTATCGTCGTTTCGGGTGTTAACATACTCGTTTTGTTTTATATGTTTTGTTATGTAATCCATGATTTTCATGGATAGGTTGTATCTTATTCATATAAAGAATTATATCAAGTCCTTAAACATTATTTTTTAATCATAAAATGATAATTATACTTGAATGGATACGATGGAGAATGAATCTCATCACGTTCGTGGAGACAGTAGTCCGTACGTTTGCATGAGCAACAATATCATTCTTTTGATATCAAAATAATATATAATTGGATGGTATATCATATATAAAAAATAATTATCATGTAATATTTATTATTTAAATGAAATAAAAATCATTATTATACCCATCCAAATAATAATATATTGAATAACAATTACACCATGACGTGGAGACGGTAAGTCGTACGTACGAACGTATGGTGACATGTCATTCAAACGATGGATATAATACTGAATATGGTTGTACCATATTTATAATAATATTAAATTATATAGGATATACTGGATTAATTATTTTAGAATGGTAATAACAAAGAAAGAATAAGTGGAAGAAGAAAGGAACCTGAAAAAGGGTGGTGAAATCATTACCTCTTCTTCGGGTTCTTCCTTTTGATTTGATCAAAAGGGATCCTTAGGTTGGATTTCTCACTTAAGTAAGGCCTCTAGGATTAAGTGAGGGAAGTTGAGATAGTATTTTGACAGGTTTTTTCTGAACCAAAATGATTTTAAGGTGTGAATTAATGAGAAGGGTGAGTTCCCTTTTACAAGAGGGGTGAGGGGCACCTTTGGTAAAGTTAGAAATATTATTTTATAATAAATTCATATTCAGTTTCTAATGACTCAAAATTTGATTATTTAAAGTTTAAGGTGGGGATAGGTCGAAAACAACTCAACCAATAGTATTTAGACAGGTTTGGGTTACTATATTAACCTTATCTTTAAGTATTAACTCTTAGTTAATTAGTATCACTTTTACAATGTCTCTTTGTATTTTTATATTATATGGTTAATAAACATACTATATACATCCCAGTTACCACCAAGTAGTCCATTAATTATACACCTATCATGATATAAGTCTCTTGGATGAACATTAGATTTTTAGGAATTTAATATCAATTAAAAATATAATATTTGTTTTAAAAACTCTTTTATGTCAATTTTGACACTATTAAATAGTTGATTTTTGTAAAATTTATAACAGAATTATTATTTCTAAAAAAGTTAATTATATCATTCCAAACATGTAATATTAGCATATAAAATTAGTTTAATTCATAAAAAGTCTCAAATTATATTACTTTGGTATTTATAATATCAATTATATTAATTTCTTACTATTATGTTAATTACTGCATCATCATTGTGTCATAAATAAATAAAATTATTTATTGTCTAAAAATTATAAATAAACTATAATTATGTGGGAAACCTAATTAGTTTTATAATGAATATTTATAGTCGAAAATCCAACATATATAACGTTATATAAAAATTGATTTTCTAAAAGATATATGCTCATGTCATTTTTGTATTTATTTGAACTTAATTAAAATAAAGTGTCCCTATCACCTACAAGTGGCTCCATGGGGTCCCAAAATTGACCCCATGATTCCCATTGTCGGACATGTATCCACCAATAAGGTTAGGACACGTTTTAGGGTAATTTAGTATTATTATAATATTATTTTTAACCCTTATTTATCGGATTTACCCTTTAACCATGGTAAATAAAATATTTACCAAAATAATTATTCAAAATGTCTAAAAATTAAACATACCTATTTACACAATTTGGACATCCTGATTCCAAATATGGAATCCATTTTTCCAAATTCAAAACACAGAAGTGGCAGAAATTAATTTAAAATTAATTCCCGCTGTCAAAACAAAAAAGCGTGTTTTTAAGATATAATAACTATCAAAAGATTGATACTTGTTTATGATCGGTTTAATTGTGAAATTATGTCCTATGGCCAATATTGTATTTAATGGTAAAAAATATTATAAATATACCTTAAAACCACTAAAATTCATAATTTATCACTCTTAATTATTTTGATTAAAAAAGTTGTTTCTAATTAAAATTTAGTAATTTTCACTATTCATAAAAATATTAAAGTTATCCGAAAAGTACCAAAATTTTACCTTAGGCTAAATTTCATACTAATAATCCAAAAATGAAGTCCATTTTGAGAGATAAAATTTATAAAATCTCAAAAATTAGGTATTACTATTCATAACGGCTAGTTTGATTGGTTTTGGTGTGTGTTAGAACTCGAAGTTGCATACAACACACACTACTGTATTATTCAAAGTAAAGCGTACCGTGGAAGCTTGGGGTTTTACATTGTAAATTTTTTGATGTCCCCATTTTAAATAATAAATTTATTTAGTCAAATATATAAATATTTAAAATATTGGAATTAAAAAGGGTTCACTATTAAAAGTTGGTAAAAGTGCATTTTTGAAAAATACTTCTTTTATCTGAAAAAAATTAATTTGCTCTTACATTATGTCTATGAAACTCATAATATGGATTATAAAATTATAAGGATTATATAAAGTTCAAAATTTAGTTAATATTATTCATAACCTCTTTTGAATGGCTTCTTTGGTAAGTCATCGTGCGATTGAACTCGGTGTTGCGTGTAGTGCAAGTTGTTGAATTGTTTTGAAGAAGTACATACTATGAAATCATGGGGTGTTACATTCTTCCCACCTGAAATAAATTGCATCTTCGGATTTTTGATATTGTTCTTAAAAAATAAAGGTTGAAAATAGAAATTATCTTTGTGGGAAAACCCACATCGGAAATTTGGTTAATAAAATTTAGTCTTAATAAGAGGAAAAGAGAAATGAAAGGGTCACCACCAAATTATGATCCCTATTAAGAGAACATTTGTGGAAACTAGAGACATATAATTGGAGAAAAAATGTAAATATTTATAGGTAGTGATTGAGGTCATCAATCACAAACAATTTTAAAATTGAGGTCCTTAAATTCATCAATCTATAATGACTTAAAATACCATCGGTTCAACAAAACATAAGGTATTAGGATAACACATTTTTGGTTTTAAGATTACTTCAATAAAGTATAAGAATTAATTTCATTATAGAATAAGAGGAGAAGAAAAATATAGACTTGATCAGTAGAGTTCCATCCTCTAACTAATTTCTACAACAAACTCATCTTTCACTCTATAAGATAATAGATCATAAAAAATATATTCTATTTATCCTATTCGTTTGGGGGTAAAAAAATGAATTTATAATTCATCTACTAGACCTTCGTAAAATAAACTACATTATTTAATCCAGGACATCTCGTGGGCCAGTAGTAGGTGATACACCCTTGTCGCCCTTCGGTTGCGAGTTCAATTCTCACAGCCTTGCCGGACGTGACGGGTTGTCGCCCAAACTCCGGGTTGTCCTTTTATAGCAATCCAAAATAATCCAAACTTGAAATATACAAAATACTTCTGTCTAAAATTTATAAGGAAGGTAACCACAATGAATATCCTTTTTGCTGGGTAATAACATGTTATCACCTTCATCATGTATTCTTTTAAAACACTACAACATCCTGAATTACCATAAAACCTGATTGATTACATTCATGATCCCTTATTTCTTATAGAATAATAGATATACTCCTTCAATCCGAAAATGTTGTAAACCCCAACAATGATGGAATATACAAATCATTAATCAGTTTCAATGTAGTCAAGAATATCCAAGATAATTTATCCAAATCAATCATGTATTATTCTAAAATCACTACCTCGGTATCAGAACCGTATTGTGGTTTATCATTCTATCAACAATATATTTTCCAAAAATTAAACCTGCTATTGAGTCTCTTATCATTGTTCCACAAAATCTAAAGTCCTTAATGAAATTGTACTACAGTACAATCCTTATATACTCCATAATTATTATAAAAATTACATTGTTGATACAACACTCAAACGACATAATCAACATAAGAACTCTAATCATTCCTCTTCAACTGTGGTAGTATCATAACTTGATTATTATCCAATAGCATCATTTGCAGCATAGTCTGATGACTGGGAAATATATTTGCGTAGTGTCCAAACTCCTTACAAATGAAGTAGTGTACATTTAAAACCATTTTATTACCCTTGCAGTCACGTAATTTGTGCCCTTTTTCTCCATAGTTATAACAAACTCCCATTCCATTTAGGCAAGTTCCAGGGTGTTTCTTCCCATAGTTATCACATATGGGAAAATTCTGGTTTTCCCTCTTCCCTTTATCCATCTTTCTCTCTTCCATCCTTTTCTTCTCTTGCTTCCCTTCAAAACCATAGAACTCAGTAAAATCATTACTTATCTTATCAATACATGATATTATTTCTTCATATGATGATAATTTATGGGAGACTATTTCTCTTATAAATTCGAGATTAAGACCATGAAATATATGATCCTTCTTTCTCTTTGGATCATGTGCATTGCTGGAGTTCACATTCCTTTTACTGGGCTCCATTTTTAAACAATGTCATACACTAGATTAGTTTATGAATAACAATACCTAATCCAAAACATGTAAAACACATAACATAAATTAAATGATTTATGGATATAATCTATAATCATAAAAATGTCTCCTTTGAGGAAGTATATACTCATAAACACTTCATAATGGTTTGTAAAGAAGATGAGAATTATCCTAAGAATATCCCATGGGATTGTCGTAACCAAGAGTGCAGCAAGGCCCGTTGTCGTGCACCAGTTCCCATTCGAGTCTAGCTGCTGAAAATTAAATTTTTATTTCAAAATCACTTTTGAGGAAAAAGTGGAAAACCATAACAACATCAAAGACTTCATGAACAACTATGCCTCTATGGGCCAGGACCATCAAGACCAAATAAACATCAATTCAAGAGAAAGGAAATGCCCCACCCTAGCAGATAAACAATACAATCAACATTCACCTTCTCGTCACTGTTCGGCTAGCTGTCCCATGAAAGAATTCACGGGCCCGGTACCGATGGCAAACACCATACCATCTCGATCATCCAAATCCAAATAGCGATTAGAAGGAGAACGCTCCACGCTCTAAACCTCATCCTGGCCAATCCCTTGCAAGTAAACAGAATGCAATGTCTTATTAATCAAGGCCACAGTGGCGAGACCTAACAATTTCAAACCTCACACCGGTGCTGCAACGGTTACATGTCTAAAATTCCAGAGTTCATCATGGTCAGAAATTACCACCGGTTCAAATTCAACCAGCACAACCACCGTTTCCACTGCTTCGCTTTGATAAACCCTCAGACAACGCAATAGGAATCGAAATTCATGAACCATACATCCAAAAAACATAACCCAGCCTTCAAACCGGCCACTGCCGGCACACACAGTAGAACCATATGCCCTTCGCAATACCAAGTAAATAATTGCCCATCCAGTAGAAAAACCTCAAACAAACACGAATCCAATAGAAGACCAAATCAAAGCCTGAGTGTCGATGCACGAACGAAGCTCCATGAACCGAAACGACTCCAAAATAAGAAACATTGCGAAAAAGAAAAACAAATATCAGAGAAACATCACCATTCTGCCGGGAGGAAGACCGCGAAAAACCAGATCCCGTCACCACCGTCCGAATCACTTACGAAGAACTTTGCAACCTTCCACCTCACACACCAGGGGTGAGGCAGCGAAACTAAAGCCGCAGAAGCTGGATCTCGGCCGCGGCCAACATCGCGCCGCCATGAGAGTGTCCAGCCACGATGTAAATCGCCGATGAAACCGAGACCACGGAGTCGCCGACGCCGCTGCAACTGAAGTCCACCGCCACAACCTCGCCGAGAACGAAGGAGTGTCGCGCCGATCTAGAAGAGGAAGGAGGCGGTGACGAGGGTTAAGATAAAAGAATAATGGAGTTCATAAAGATTATTTATGTTGTTTTGTATGTCTTAAATTGCAATGTAACATTCATGTATATAATCTAATTTCCAAGATTGATAAACTAATCAGTCCTTCGGGAATTGGTTTCCTTGTAATCATGCCAATGTATTATCTAAATATAGTTTTTAAGGTTATTGCTAAACTTCCTCTGATACCAACTGTAACTCCCCGACCATAGTTACCCAGAGTCGGTGCATTATTTTAATACATTGGCATGATTACAAGGAAACCAATTCCCGAAGGACTGATTAGTTTATCAGTCTTGGAAATTAGATTATATACATGAATGTTACATTGCAATTTAAGACATACAAAACAACATAAATAATCTTTATGAACTCCATTATTCTTTTATCTTAACCCTACATATCAATCACAATACACTTCTTGGAATCCTGGGAAAAATAAAACATAGAAAGGGGTGAGTTCAAATGCTCAGTAAGGGTAAGCAATACGGAGGAAACATTCATAAATAAGCATAAACATATAAAGAAAATTATAACTAAAAAAGCCTTTTAAACATGAACTTAAGCATAATATGGAAAAGACAAAATTATTTAATTCCATTTACTTATTCACATGGATATTCTACTAGTCGAATAATCTCATACAATATCAATAACCACTTTCATAATGATGGAATTCATAATGCAAGACTATCATAACCACGTAGCCAAGGCCTCGTGGCAAGACTACAAATAATATTTTTTCAAGGCCTCATGCCAAGACACTAGTTTTTCTCATGAGACCTACCGATGCATCAAGGAGATATAGCGGGTTCCACCCATCACTTATTAAGTCCAATGCATTCCTCATATGAAAAGGTCTAAACATAAAATAAACATTCATATTAAAACTAGCATACGAAATATCAATACTTTAACCATAAACCATGAATGGTATAAAAATAACACATCCACAGTCAAACATATCAAAAAAACCATCAAAAAAATATTGAAGATTTGTATCATGATAAATCAACTTCAAAACAAGTTTAAAATCCATTAAATAATTTTGACATGGATGAAAATGATTCGTAAAACCCTTTGAGAGAAATACCCCTTTTCATGAAAGCATTAAATTGTTACAAAATTTATAAAATAATTCTTTTGAAGACATTTTTGAATCAAAGTGTCCCATACCACATTGAAACTTTTGAAAGGAATTATCATTTTAACGAAACTCATGCCCATATAAATAAATCCTTAAAACCCATTTTGAAGAAATGGAAATAAATGAGAATGATTTAGAAGAATAAATATTTAAAACATTTGAAATGATGTTTTAGTAAAAAGTGCCTTAAAATAATCCATTTGAAAACCCTTTCAAAAAACATGTAGATGGATAATAAATATTTCCCAGTAGATACTTACATAGAAACCACCTCAGATAATATAGAGATTGTGAAATTAACCCTTACCAATTTGGTAACTTACGAAAAATACAACCCATGAAAGAGGTATCATACAATGAATATGTAAATACACATATATTAATGTTTATTACACAAAGAATATAATTTTGGGAAGTACATACACCATACAAAATGTAATAGTGGCAATATGGCATGAATCTCACAGGAATAAGTAGTGAGATGAAAACCCCTTACCTTGTACTTTTCCTTGGTTGAGGGTAGGTTAAATTCCTGTATAATGGTGAAATAATTGTTATTAAATTATGAAATAATAATATATATTTATTTGATATCATATATGATCTTTTAATATTGATTTGTTAATAATTTTTTAGATTTATCGTCGTTTCGTGTGTCAACATACTCATTTTATTTTATATGTTTTGTTACGTAAGCCATATTTGTCATGGATAGGTTGTCTCTTATTCATATCAAGAATGATATAATGTCCTTAAAAAAATTTAAAATCATAAAATTATAATTATACTTGAATGGATACGATGGAGAAGGAATCTCATCGCGTTCGTGGAGACGGTAGTCCGTACGTACGAACAAGCGAACATATCATTCTTTGGATATTAAAATAATATATAATTGGATGGTATATCATATATACAGAAAAATTATCATGTTATATTTATTATTTAAATGAATTAAAAATCATTATTATACCCATCCAAATAAAAATATATTGAATAACAATTACACCACGACGTGAAGACGGTAAGCCGTACGTACGCACGTATGGTGACATGTCATTCAATGGATGGATATAATACTGAATATGGTTGTACAATATTTATAATAATATTACAGTATATATTAGATATTTTAATCATTATTTTATAATGGTAATAACAAAGAATGAAGAAGTGGAAGAAGAAAGGAACTTGAAAAAGGGTGGTGAAATCATTACCTCTTCTTCGGGTTCTTCCTTTTGATTTGATCAAAAGGGATCCATAGGTTGGCTTTTTGACTAAAGAAAGGCCTCTAGGATAAATTGAGGGAAGTTTAGAGAGTATTTGGGCAGTTTTTGGCCGAACCAAAATGCTTTTAAGGTGTGAATTAATGAGAAGGGGGAGTGCCCTTTTACAAGAGGGGTGAGGCGCACCTTTGAAAAAGTTAGAAATATTATTTTATAATAAATTCTTATTCGGTTTCTAATGTATCCAAATTGGATTAGTTAAAGGTTAAGGTGGGGATAGGTCAAAAACCACTCAACCAATAGGATTTAGACAGGTTTGGGTTACTATATTAACCTTATCTTTAAGTATTAACTCTTAGTTACTTAGTTTCACTTTTACTATGTCTCTTTGTATTTTTATATTATATGGTTAATAAACTTACTATATACATACAAGAGACCCCAAAGTGGTCCATTAATGATACAAATATCATGATATAAGTCTCTTTTCCGAACCTTATATTTTTAGGAATTTAATATCAATTAATAATATAATATTTGTTTTAACAACTCTTTTATGTCAATTTTGACACTATTCAATAGTTGATTTTTGTAAAAATAATAACAGAATTATTACTTAGAAAAAACTTAATTAAATCATTCCAATCATGTCATATTGACCTATAAAAATAGTTTAATTCATAAAAAGTCTTATATTATATTTATTTGGGTATTTATAATTTCAATTATATTAAATTTTCATTTTTATGGTTATTACTGCATCATCATTGTGTCATAAATAATTTAAATTATTTAATTTCTAAAAATTATAAATAAAATATCATTATGTAGGAAATCTTTTTATATTTCTCATGAATATTTATAGTCGAAAATCCAACATATATAATGTTATATTAAAAGTTTTTTTCTAAAAGATATATGCTTATGTCATTTTTGTTTTTAATTTAACTTAATTAAAATAAAGTGTCCCTATCACCTACAAGTGGCTCCTTGGGGTCCCAAAACCGACCCAATGATTCCCATGGTCATACATGTATCCATAAATATGGTTAGGACATGTTTTAGGGTAATTTATTATTATTATAATATTATTTTTTAACCCTTATTTATCGGATTTACCCTTTAACAATGGTAAATAAAATATTTACCGAAATAATTATTCAAAATGTCAAAAAATAAAATGTACCTATTTACATAATTTGGAAATCTTTATTCCAAATATGGAATCCATTTTTCCAAATTCAAAACACAGAAGTGGCAAAAATTAATTTAAAATTAATTCCCGCTGTCAAAACACAATGCGTGTTTTTAAGATATAATAACTATCAAAAGATTGATACTTGTTTATGTTTGGTTTAATTGTGAAATTATGTCCTATGACCAATATTGTATTAAATGGTAAAAATATATTCTAAATATACTTTAAAACCACTCAAATTTATAATTTATCAGTATTAATTATTTTCATTAAAAAACTGGTTTTTAATTAAAATTTAGTAATTGTCACTATTCATAAAAATATTAAAGTTTTCCGAAAAGTACCAAAATTTTACCATCGGGTAAATTTGATACTCCGAATCCAAAAATGAAGTCCATTTTGAGAGATAAAATTTATAAAATATCAAAAATTAGGTATTACTACTCATAATGGCTAGTTTGATTGGTTGTGGTGTGCGTTAGAACTCGAAGTTGCGTTCAACACACGCTACTGTATTATTCAAAGGAAAGCCTACCGTGGAAGCTTGGGGAATTAAATTTTAAAATTTTTTGTTTCCCCATTTTAAAGAATAAATTTATTTAGTACAATATATAATCGTTTAAAATATTGGATTTAAAAAGGGTTCACTATTAAAAGTTGGTAAAAGTGAATTTTTTGAAAAATACTTCTTTTATCTGAAAAAAATGAATTTGTTATTACATTATGTCTATGAAACCCATACTATATATTATAAAATTTTAAGGAATATATAAAGTTCAAAATTTAGTTAATACTATTCATAACCTCTTTTGAACGGCTTGTTTGGTAAGTCATCGTGCGCTTGAACTTGGTGTTGCGTGTAGTGCAAGTTATTGAATTGTTTTGAATAAGTACATACTATGAAATCTTGGGGTGTTACATTATAGAACATAATAAAACATAATATTTGTATAATAAAATATTATTTAACCATATTAATGGTTTTATGATCATCCTTGAAGTTAGTAATGGAAATTGAAAACACATCATCTACGATGTCGGTAAATTGAAACATCAGAGATTCTATTTTTATGTTTAGAATAAAATGGAGAGGAGAAGAAGTATGATGATATATTTTTCCCTAAACCTGATAAAATTATAGCATATATAATATAATGTATTTTTTGTGACACTTTTATATGTATTGGAGAATTGATTATACGAAAAGAAAAATAATTGAAAAGAAAAATAATTGAAAAGAAAATAAAAAAAGTAGATTTTTACCTCTTCATTTTTTTCTCATTGATAACCTCATTAAAGACCATGTTTTTGGCTTTTTGGTGATAAAAAAAGGTCTCATATGTCTTTAGTAGGATTTTTATGTCATTTTGGATGAAATTAAGTAATCTACAAGGAATTGAGGTGATAGGGAAAGAGGTGGTGAAGGAAGGTATTTATAGTGGGGGAGAGGGGTATTTTGTCATTTTTATATTCATTCGTTTATTAATTTGGCTCAAGATAGTGAATAGTTTGAAATTATAATAAATAACATTATAAAAATTTAGTTTATATCTATATTTTGGACATATATCATCCTTACATCATCAATTACTCAATAAATCAGGTATTTAGCTTATATCATAAATTATTGTATTTCATTATTCCCCCAAAGTTCACCTATTTCAAAAAAATATCTATATTTATTCCTAAATTTTTTTGACATCTATATTTCTAAAATTAACTACTTGTCAAAAAAATAGTTTTTAAATATATGAGAAATTTAATTTTTAATTAATATCATTATTTATTTGAAAACTACAATTTTAAAAACAATAAATAATTTTATAACACATTCAAAAATATATTTAAGTCTCATTAGATTAACTTATAATAATATGAAAACAATATATTAATTTATGAATCTATTTTATGAAAATATATTTTATTTTAAATCATTATATTAAATAAAAAAATTAATTAAATATTTATGAATTACAAAAATAAAAACACTTAATTTATCATTTTGAAAACATTTATTTAATTACTCAATGATATAAATATATTTTGGATACACATATAAGATACATAAATTTTATTTGTACTCTTATAGGTGAGGTTACCATTTTATTATCAATTTTACTATTCCAAATGCTAATGTTACTATTCATAACATCATGTTACTGTTCCATCAGTATAAATTTCATAATTTTGATAAATACCACTAATTTAATAATAAATTTAAAAATAATTTAAATATTTCTTTCGAGAATTAATATAAATTATTTTATAAGTATATGTGTTGTTATTGTATGCTTATCTTTTTTGAATCCGGAATTATAGTCATTATGAGTAAATAGTTACTTGATCATTGATGTAACCTTTCTAATTTCAGAATATTATTACACTCTTATAAAGAAAATGTTTATTTATATAGATATTAATGATTTTTTTAATAATGGAAATCACTTCATTAAATAAGGATTATTTTATTATAATAACATTTTTATATAAACTAGAAGAGTGTTTGAAAACCATCAATATACAGGTTACTGAAGGAATGACTCTCAAATTGTTGTATACCCCTTATATTACTAATGATGATATGGGATGTGATATTATACCAATATTTTGTGTCCAATTCCCAGTCCCCAAATGTAATGGGCCAATAGGACCCTGAGTGTATAAGACAAATATACATATATTGTTTGTTATATATGAATATTTTTTGTCACTATTCTGGCATGGATAATATGTCTTTAAGGGGATGAAGTTGGTTTGTCTTTTTTTATCTTATTGTATTGCCTAAAATAGGTAAATCTAGTAATTATAGTCCTATTATGGAAAGTTAAACATTTTTAAAATTAATGTACAATAAAATGTTATTTATAATAATGTTTTTCTTTTTTTTTCTAAATTGTAATCTGACACTAAATTATATGAGTATGTTGATCTAATTCATAAACAATAATATATTAAATATTTATAGAGATATATCGATTGAATATGTAGTTTTTTATTTTACAACATAAATGTATACTTATATTCACTTATTCATCCATTATCTTTTTTGTTAACTATATTTATCTATATACATCTAAACAATTATTTCAATATTCACTTGGTAATTCATAAAAAATTTATAGTTATAGATAATGTCAGAGAATATGATAAAATATCCTAGTTTTAACATATCTATATATATTATAGATCTATTTTGTATTATTAATTTTTACCCTCATTGTGTTTTGTCATTGTTTGTACTTTATTTATTACATATAGTAATTATATTCTTAATTTGTAGTATAATAATTTAAAGTGGGTAAATTATTCCCCATTTTCACATTATGACCCACAAAATAGTTCAATATTCCATGTTGATTAATATTTTATCCTTGGGTTTTTTTTAAGACTAGGTAAGTTCCATTCAGGTGAATGGCCGAGTTTACTATATTTTGGGTTTCTATTCATAACAATTTGGGATAAATTTCCTTTTGTAGGATATACCCTGATTTCACTTATTAAATTCTTATATGATAGTCATGTTTTTTTAATATTTAAAATATTTATTTCATGGTGACTTTTAATGAAAAATAAACCATTGGGGGATAATTATATTAGATAATAGAAATTTCAGATCACATTGGTACACTGGTTATGATTCCTTTTTCTCTTAGACCATGTGTAGCTTGGGTACATGTGTTATGATTGTTCCCTTGGAATTGGATGTGTGATGGGTATATTTTACATCGTTGGATATTGAAATATTATTATAACTCTTGTGAGGATTATTGAGCCTCCATATTTTCTTTTATTGGAAAGTCGTTGTGAAAAACTAGCCCGGGTCAACCTAAACCCTCACCAAAGCATAATAATTAAGAAATGGAATCATTGTTCCCTATTATTATTGTAGAAATAATTTTACAATTGATATAATGATTTAATATATTTATTGTATTTTTGTAACACTCCATGATTCCACGGTATGTTTCCCTTTGAATAATGCAATAGATTCCATTGTACGCAACATCGAGATCTTAACACACCGCAAAAAATCAAACTAGTCATTATGAATAGTATTGTCCACTTCTTGAAATTTTATAAATTTTATTTTTCAAATTGGAATTAATTTTTGAATTAGGAATATAGAAATTAGCATAGGATGAATGTTTGGTATTTTTCCAGAAACGTCCAATTTTGGATGAATAGTGAAAAACTCTACGTTATTGGTTAAAGCTGACTTTTTGTTTAAATAATTATTTATTTTATTTAAATTTATTTTAGGTTAAAATAGACACATAATACATATATATGTTCAATGCAATTCATATGAGTCATTTGATAATATTTTTAGATCTATAATAATTTTATTGAACTTTTTTACTGTCTTTTACCCACCTCCTAGGAGCATTTGTAAATTTGAATAAAACTTATGTTTACTACTTAAGTGATATGAATTTCAAAAATCCGAGAGACACGATTATTGAAACACCCCAATATTTCATATAATGTTATCTCTTTAAAGTATCTCAATAACATACGCTACGCGCAATACCGAGTTCAAACGCACCACGACTCACCAAACAAGCCATTCAAAAAAGAGGTTATGAATTGTATTAAACACATAATAAATTTAATATATCCTATATAATTTTAATGATAATATATTATGTTTTTTAGAAATAATATAATAAAAATTAAAATTTTAAGATAAATGAGGTATTTTTCAAAAAATTATGTTTTATGCCTTTTAATGACAAACCCTTCTTAAATCCAATATTCCACACTTTTATATATTCAATTTAGTTAAATAAAATTAATCTCCAAAAGAGGGACATAAAAATTTAATTTGGTTAAATTTTTAGTACTTTTCGGATAACTTCCATATTTCGATGAATAGTGAAAAATACAAAAATTTTAATAATTTTTTTTTAATTGAAATAAATTAAAGTGTTAAATTATACCATTGAAAGGTTTCTAAGTATAATTAGATTATATTTTTATCATTTAATATAAGTTAGGTTTTTGGATATAATTTTACATTTAAATTGGACATAAACAAATGTCAATCTTCTGATAGTTATTAGTTCTTAAAAACACGCTTTTTGTTTTCACAACAGGGATTAATTGTAAATTAATTTCTGCCACATCAGTATTTTGAATATGGAAAAATGGATTCCATTTTTAGAATCAGGAGTTCAAAATTGTGTAAATGGTGACTATTATTGTTTGACATTATGAATAATTACTTTGGTAAATATTTTATTTACAATGGTAAAAGGGTAAATCCGTTAAATATGGGTAATGAAATAATATTAAAATAATATTAAATTACCCTAAAACATGTCATAACCCTATTGGATGACAAATTTATAGACATGGGCATATTTTGGTTGATTTGGGACTGCATGTATTAACTTGAGAGTGATAATGTAACATTATATTAATTAATTCAAAGTAATGACCAAAATGACATAAACATATATCTTGTAGTAAAATAATTTTTACCAGGTGTTATATAAGTTATCATTTCAGATTGAAATATTCAGTATAAAGATAAAAATATTTATAACATAATGGTATTTTATTTAAAAAATTTAGATATTAAATAACAAAATTTATTAATTACACACTGATGATTCAGTAATTAACTTATTAATGAATTAATCAAATAAGTGATATTGTTAATATTAATATAAATATAATTTGAAAGTTTTGATGACATCCATGAATATTCTAGATGAATATTAAATGTTATTATTTATTAAATTTATTTTGTTTGAAGTAATCATGTTTTTATGACAATCATAAAAACCAAATACTAAATAGTGTTAAAATTGACTTAAATGATTTTTTAAAACAATTAATATATTATTAATTGAAATAATATTCTTAAAAATATAAGGGTCATCCAAAAGACTATGATAAGGTTATATATATTACTAGTTAACCACATGGGGTTCTCTTGTCTTGTTATATTATGTTTATTAGACATATAATATAAAAATACAAAGAAACATGGTAAATGTTAAACTATTTATCTAAGAGTTAAATCTAAAATTTAAGGTTAAAATGGTAACCTAAAATTTTCTAAAATCTATTGGTTGATAGGATATTGACCCCTAACCATCTCATTCTTGAAATAAATTCATTTGGATCCATTAGAAACTGAAAATAATTTTATTATATAATAATATTTCAAGCTCTTCATAAATTGACCCTCACCTCTATTATAAAATGGAACCTCCCCTTATCATAATTTCACATATCCAAAGCCATTTGGATCGCCCAACCCATGCCAAAATATCATCCCAAATATCATCCATTCATTTTATAGGACTTTCATTGGTCATAAAGACAATCTAATAACCCCTTTTGATCAAATCAAAAAGAAGAACCCGAGGAAGAGGTAAATATTTTATCACCTCTTTCAAGTTCTTTCTTCTTCCACTTTCTCTTTCATGGTTGTTTCCATTATAAAATAATAACTAAAATATCTTTTATATTATGTGATGTTATTATAAAAAAATTTCAACCATATTCATTATTCTATCCATCCTATAGATGACAAAGTCACCATATGTGTGTACGTACGGCTTACCATCTCCACGTCGTGGTGTAGTTTGTTATCCAGACACTTCATTATATGGATGGGTATAATAATGAGTTTAACTGATGTAAATAATAAATATAAAATGTTAATGATTCTGTATATATTATATACCATCTAATTACATATTATTTCTCCACCAATGATATTGTTGCTCGTGCGTACGTATGGATTACTGTCTCTACGAACGCGATGAGATTAATTTCCACATCATAAACATTCAAGAATTATTTTAATTTTATGATTACAAATAGTGTTTAATAACATAATATCATTATGGATATGATTTGAATACATCATTTCCATAACAAACATGGATTATGTAACAAAACATATAAAGTAAATCGAGTCAGTTAACACCCAAAATGGTGATAGTGCAAAAATATTATTAACAAAGCAATATTATAAGATCATATATGATAGCATATTTATGTATATAGTTCTATTATAATTTAATAACAATGTTTTAACTATTATATTAGAGGTTAACATACCGTCGACTAAGGAAACGTACAAGGTAAGGGTCCATTTCACAATCTCTTTATTATCCAATGGTTTTTTGACATAAGTATCTAGAGGGATCTCTTTATCATCGACATCCATCTTTTATTAAAAATGTATTTCAAAACAATTGTAATATTTAATAGACTATGGGTTTATGTCATTTATACCCTTATTTTACCTTATATGTTTTGAATGGAATCATTCTGTCATTTTCCAATCAAGGTATTTTATGACCTTTTCGACAAAATTAGGGTACGATTTTTTTAACGTATATGGTGGTTGTGGATATTTTCCGCCGTTATAATATCATTGAAGAATGCATTACAATATTATAAGAATATTTTCAAAATAAATGCTTTCTTTTATAATTATGTGACTCTTAAATTGTTTCAAAATAGAAAGAGCTATTTATTTCAAATAGTTTTCATTTCATCAATGTCAACATCCTTTGATTGATTTTAAACATATTTGATGTTGATTTATAATGATACAAATATTCCAAATTGTGTTTAAGTTTTTGTGATATTTTTTATTGTGGATGTGTTATTTTATACCATTCATGGTTTATGGTTAATGTGTTGACATTTTTTATGCTTTTATTAATATGAATGTTTAGGTTATGTTTCAATCATTTCATATGAGAATTGTATTGAACGTAGTATGAGACGAGTGGAGCCCGCTATAGCTACATGGTGCATCGGTAGGTCTCATGAGACAATTAGATGTGGAATTGGTTGAGGCCTTTCCCAATTTAGATATATGGTTTTGGCTGAGGCCTAAATCATTTTTAGAAGACATGGCTGAGTCCTTGAAAAAAAAATTCAAAATGTCTGACATTATACATTCCATTATTATGAAAATATTGTTGATGGTTCATGTGGTTATTCGACTAGTAGAATTCCCATGACCAAGTTTTATTATGAAATTATTTACTCATATCATATTCCTTCCATAAGGTGTTGATTTGTTTTATTTTAAAAGGCTTGTGTTTTAAATTATTCACCATACCTAATGTTTATGTTATCTTCCATTATATTGATCACCCTTACCGAGCATTTGAGCTCTCACCTTTCTTATGTATTATTTTCCTAGGATAAAAATAATTGTATTGTGAAAGATAATAAATGTTATTCTTGGGGATTAATGGCATTCTCAAGGAACAGTTATGTTGTGTTTTATTTTCTAATGTGTCATGTAATGTTCTGTATGTAATATATTTTCCAATATTGAAGAACTATTAGTACATCGGAACATGATTCCATGGAATCATTCCAATGTATTAAAATAATTAATCGACTCTGGGATTCTACGGTCAGGGTGTTAGAGTTGGTGTCAGAGGAATTTTAGTAAAATCCCTAAAAACTAGATTTATAAAAACACTTATTTGAGAACATTTCCCTAAGATAGGATTTAAATAGTAGTATATTAGAACTTACTAGAATTTTGGTACTGTAGAGATTTTGTGAGTAATCCAAGAAATACATACTTTGTTAGATACGAGCAGGTAGAGGTGGCTCTAGAATAGATGTACCAAGGGGTAAAACCTGAAAATACCCCTTTGAGCTAGACTCAAATGGCAATAGGTGCTCGATAATGGGTCATGATGCACTCTTGGTTACGACATTCCCAGGGGATATTCTTATAATAATTCTCATTTTCATTACAAACCATTATAAAGGATTTCTAATAATATACATCGTCAATGAAAACATTTTTATGATTATGTATTATAGAGATAAAATGTTCAAATTATGTTAACTATTTTACAATTTCAGAATTATGTATTGTGGTTCATAAACTAATCTAATGTATTTCATTGTTTAGAAATTTTTCCTAGTGGAAGTAATGGAAACTGTATTAACACATGTAATGCATTCAGGAATTTCCCTCCTACTCAAGTTAATTATAGTGGAGCTAGTGATGAAAATGGTGTTGATCAGCTTTTCAACATACCTGGAAAACTCACACAAGTCATGAGTAATAACCTTACTTGTACGGAGAACCTTGATTCTTAATTTGTAAGATCAATGTTATATCGATTCATGAGGAAAAACCCACCAACATTCAATGGGACTACAAATCCATTTTAGCTTAGAAATTGATAAGATCCTTAGAGAAAATATTTCATGCTCTAGGGAGTATCGAAAGGTAAAAAGTTGTCATGGCAGTTTATCACCTCACGAGAGATGAAGATCAATTGTGGTCATTGATTAAAAACACAAAGGAAAATGAATAAGTATAAAATATGGAATGATGGGAGTTTAAAAATATATCCCTATAAAAATACTTTCCTCGTGACCATCGAGCGGATATGGAAAGGTAATTTCTAAGTCTGAGGAAAAGAGAGGCTGAGAATGTTGAAAAGTATGAGACTAACATTAAATGGTTAGAATGGCATGTAGAATATTATATTAATAACCCAATGAGTAATATTGATCAATTCATTAATGGGTTAAACTAATTTATCCGTCGATCATTACTCTCACAGTCCATCTCATCATACAAATATATTGTCTCATGTGCTATCAATATAGACATTAAATTCTCTAAATCTTATCACAATAGAGTAAATTAAGAGAAGAAGATAATAGTGGATCAAGAGACAAATAAATGGAAAAATGGAAAGAAGGATTTTTCATTATGTAATAATTGTGGGAATAAACACCCTGGTACATTCCCAAAAGGGATTGGAGTCTGTTACAAGTGTGGTGAAAAAAGACACCAAGATCATGATTGCAAGGGAAGGAATGTTGCAGTCGATATTGATTTCTACAACTGTATTTGAATGGGTTTTTATGAAAATGAATTTCCTAAGCACCAATGAAACATAGCTCTGAAAAGTCCAAGGGTGGAAGGCATGGCTTGTGATGTCACTACAGTTGAAGTAGAATAATTAATGTATTTGTGTTTTTGGACTCAATAATTATACTCTGGTTATTAGAATAATGTGATAAATATATGGATTGTACTGTAGTAATTTTTTTCATTATGGTTTTAATATGATAAAGGTAATCATATTTCCATTATATGACAATAAGAGAAACTTTACATTGTTTGGAGAATATGATGTTACAATTTATTTTGGAATTCAGAGACCTTTTAGAGAGAGTCTCAACATATGTATTTTGGATAACTGTAAAGGATGTAATGGATTAAGTTGAACTTTGGATATTATTTTTTAATGGTAAAATATTTCTGAATATTATTTTTGGAATATTATAATATTATAGTTTTAGGAAAAAGACATCCAGCTGATCAGACGATAACCCATCGCGTCGGACAAAGTTGTAGGAATCAAACCCAGAACCAATGTATGGAAAGGATTTATTACAAACCACTAGACTACAAGAAGTAACTGGTAATTAAAAAATATTTTTCATCATTAAAATTATATGTCTTAATATTTGGTACCTTATACGATTAGGATAAATAGAATATTTTTTAGTTCTATTATCTTCTGGAGTGAAAGACGAGTTTGTGGTAGAAATTAGTTGAAGGTTGAAACTCAACATCTAAAGTATATGTTTATATATATATATATCTAATTATATGAATAAATTAATTATTAAACTTTATGTAAGGGTTATTAAAACCAAAAATGTGTTATCCTACTACCTTATGTTCTGTTTAACAAATGATATTTTAAATCATCATAGATTGATGGATTTGAGGCCCTCAATTTTATACTTATTTGTGATTGATGACCACAATCACTATCTATAAATATTTACATTTTCCACTAATTATGTGTATCTAATTTCCACCAATGTTCTCCTAATAGATATCATAATTAGTCGGTGACTTTTCCATTTCCCTATCCAACGTATTAAGAATAAATTTTATTTACCCAATTTTTGATTTGGTTTTCCAAAAATGTATTTTTCTATTTTAACCTTTTATTTTTAAAAAAATAAAATTGTGATAACTAAATTTATAGAATGAGTGTATAATGTGACACCCCAATATTTCATAGTATGTTTTCTCTTCAATATATTTCAATAACTTGTGCAACACGAATCACCGAGTTCGAGCGCACCTTGACTTACCAAACTAGACATTCAAAAAAGTGGTTATGAATATTATTAACCTAATTTTACATTTTATATATTAATTATTATTTTTAGAATCATATTTTTTGTTTCTTAGACATAATATATTATGAATTAAATTTTTAAGATAAAATATGTATTTTGAAAATAAAAATGTAGTTGTATGCCTTTTAATGACGAACCCTTTTTAAATAAAATATTCTACAATTTTATAAATTATATTTTGTGAAATTAAATACATATTTATAATTGGGACATAAAAATTTAGTTTTGATAAAATTTTGGTACTTTTCTAATAACTTTCATATTTTGATGAATAGTGAAAAAATACTAAATTTTAATTAAATTGTTTTAATCGAAATAATTTATAGTGTTAAATTATACATTTGAATTATTTTTAAGTATAATTATATTATATTTTTATCATTTAATATAATTTATATAATTGGATGTAATATCACATTTAAATTGGACATAAAAAAGTGTTAGTCTTTTGATAGTTATTATTTCATAAATACATAGTTTTTGTTTTAACAACGAGATTTAATTTTAAATTAATTTATGCCACTTATGTATTTTGAATTTGGAAAAATGGATTCCATATATGGTATCTGGAGGTCCAAATTGTGTAAATAGATAACTTTTATTTTTATACATTATGAATAATTACTTCGGTAAATATTTTATTTACCATGGTTAAATGGTAAATCTTGTAAATATTGGTAATAAAATAATACTAAAATAATTTTACATAATTTTAAATTATTTTCAAACCCTATTTGAATATTCCTTTATGACCATGGTCATCCTTGGGTTGATATTAGGTCCTCATGGAGCCACATGAGAGTGATAATGACACTTTATATTAATTAATTCAAAGTAAACAAAAAAATGACATAAATATATATCATTTAGTAAAACAATTTTTACAAGGTGTTATATAAGTTATATATTTGACTATAAATATTAATTAGAAATATAATATTATTTCATATATAATTATATTTTATTTATATTTTTGAGACAATATATAATTAAATTTGTTAAGGACACAATGATGATGTAGTAATTACCTTATTAATGAAAGAATAAAATAAGTGATATTTTATATATTAAAATAAATATAATTTAAAAGCTTTGATTCCATCCATGAATTATCTAGGTGGATATGAAATGTTCGTATTGATTCAGTTTATTTGGTACGAAGTAATCAAGTTCTGATGACTTTCACAAAAACCAAATACTAAATAGTGTCAAAATTGACATAATTGATTTTTTAAAACAAATATTATATTATTAATTGATATAATATTCCTAAAAATATATGGTTCATCCAAATGACATATATAAGGTTATATATATCAATTATTAACCAGATGGGGTACTATTGTCTTGTTATAGTATGTTTATTAACCAAATAATATAAAAATACAAAGAGACATGGTAATTGTTAAACTATGTAACTAAGAGTTAAATCTAAAATATAATGTTAAAATGGTAACAAAAACATGTCTAAAACCTATTGTTTGAGAGTATGTTTACCCATAACCACATAAGTCTCTATATAAATTCATTTTTAACCATTATAACTAGAAAATTATTTAATTATATATAAACTTTCAAGCACTTCCTAAAGTGACCCTCACCTCTCTTATAAACGGGCACTTCCCCTTTTCTTAGTTTCATAGCTCCAATGCAATGTTTCATGGCTAGAACCTGCATAAATATCCTCCTAAATTTCCTCCCTTCATCTTATATGCCTTCCTTTTGTCATAAAGCCATCCTATGGAGCCCTTTTCATCAAATCAAAAAGAAGAACCTGAAAAGAGGTAAATATTTCATCCCCTCTTTCAAGTTCTTTTTTTCATCCAAGTTATATTTATTTGTATTATCCATTATAAAACAATAAATACAGACAAATATATATAATTTTATGTTATTATAAATTTTTTTTAAAAATGTTCATTATTCTATCCATCCAATAAATCATAATGTCACCATATGTGTGTATGTACGACTTACAGTCTCCATGTCATGGTGTATTTTTTTATTCAAACACATCATTATTTGGACGGTTTTAATAATGAGTATAACTAATGTAAATAATAAATATAAAATATTATGATTATTTATATATGATATAACATCCAATTACATACGATTTCTCCATCAATGATATTTCCGCTCAAGCATACGTACAGATTATCATCTCCACGAATGCGATGAGATTAATTTCCCTATCATAACCATTCAAGAATAATTTTTATTTTATTTTTAAAAAAATGTTTAATAACTTAATATCATTCTGAATATGAATAAAATACATCATTTCCATAACATACACGGTTTATGAAACCAATCATATAAAGAAAAACGAGTCAGTTAACACCCAAAATAATGATACTAATAACATATTATTATCAAAGCAATATAAGAAGATCATATATGATATCGTATTTAGTTATATTGTTCTTGTATAATTTAATATAAAAAATTAACTATTATAAAAGAGGTTATCATACCATCAACTAAGTAATATTACAATGTAAGGGTTAATTTTACAATCTCTTTATCATCTGACATTTTTTTTACGTAAGTATCTACTGGGGCCTCCTTATCATTCACATCCATGTATTCATAAAAATATATTTCAAAAGGTTATTATTGTTTACTTTAATATGGGTTAATGTAATTTATACACTTATTTTACCTTATATGATTTGAATGGAATCTTTCTTTCATTTTCCAAACAAGGTTCTTTATGACCTTTTTGACAAAATTAATGTTAGAATGTTTTTTATAAATATATAGAGTGTGCGGATATTTTTCGCCATTATTATATCACTGACACTTCCCTTACCAAATTATAAGATTATTTTCATGATAAATGTTTTATTTTATGATTATGTTACTCTTGAATGTTTTCAAAATAGAAATAGGTATTTCTTTCAAATACTTTTCATTTCACTTATGTCAACATCTGTTGATAGATTTTAACCCAATTTGATGTTTATTTATTATAATAAAAATATTCCATATTGTATTGAAGGTTTTGTGATATGTTTGACTATGGATGTGTTATTTTTATACCATTGATGGATAATTGTTAAATTATTGACATTTTTATGAAGTTTTTAATACGAATGTTTAGGTTATGTTTCAACCTATTCATATTACGAATGTATTGGACTTAGTATATTATGGGTGTATCCCACTATAGCTCCTCGTTGCATCGGTGGGTCCCATGAGGCAATTATATGTGGAATTCATTGAGGCCCTTCCAAAATTTGATATATGTTTTTGGCCAAGGCCTTAATCATTTTCATACGTCTTGGTTGAGGCCTTGAAAAAATGTTTCAGAATGTCCGGCATGATACATTCCCTCATTATGAAAATATTATTGATGGTTCATGTGGTTATTAAACGAGTAGAATACCAATGACTATGCTATATTATGGAATTATTTATTCATCTCATATTCCTTCCATAAAGTGTTCATTTTAATTATTTTTAATGGCATTTGTATTAAATTATTCATCATGCCTAATTTTTATGTTACCTTCTATTATATCGCTAACCCTTGTTGATCATTTTAGCTCACCCCATTATTATGTTTTAAATTCCCTGGATTCCAAGAAGTGTATTACAATTGATAAGAATGTTTATGTTTGGGGGGTAATTTAATTCTCAAAGGACAATTTATGATGTATTTTATTTTCTAATGAGTAATGTAATATCCATGTTTGTAATCAATTTTCTATGACTGCTAAACTATCGGTCATTCGAGACTTGATTATTTAAATAATTCCAACGCATTAAACTAATGCACCAAATATGGGCTTATAGGGATGAGGCATTATAGTTAATATCAGTATGTAAAATGTGGTGTAATAAGATGAAAATAATTTTCAGTAAATAGTAACATTTGACTTTTATTTACCGCGGTTAAAAGTAAATAGGGTAATTAAAGGTAACAATGATTTCATAATTACCCTAACAAATGTCCTAATTATATTGTATAAGTATAATTCAAACAAAAATATCTTTAGGAATAAAATATGACCCCCTTGGGTCAACATGGTTTATATTAGGACATATATTATTACATAATTTAAAAAATAGTTAATAGAGTTAAATTCAATGTTTAATAACTAATCAATTTATAATATATGGTTACAAAAAATATAAATTAAAATACAAATATTAATTATAAAGATAATGATATTTCCTATATAATGGTATTTTATTAATACTTTTTTGACATTAAATAATTTAATTTATTTATGACACAATGATGATACAATAATTACCTTATTAATGAAATATTTAAAAAAATTGATATTATAAATATCCAAATAAATGTAAATTTAGACTTCTGATAAATTACACTATTTTTTTGGTTAATATGACATGTTAGTATTGGTTAAATAATTTTTATTTTATGTTATAATGTTTTAATGGATTTCAAGAAAATCAAATACTAAATAGTGCCAAAATTGACATAATTTAGTTTTTAAAACAAATAATATATATCTAATTGATATAATATTCATAAAAATCTATGATTAGACCAAAGGACATATAAAAGGTTATATATATTAATAATTAACCACTTGGGGTTCTCTTGGTCTATTATAATAAGTTTATTAACCATATAATATAAAAATAAAAAGAGACATGATAAATGAAAAACTAATTAACTAAGAGTAAAATCTAAAAGATAAGCTTAATATTGTTACGTAAACCTATATACAACCATGTTTTTTAGATTTTTTTTACCAATCCCATCCGTGGCCTTTAACTAAATCATTTTGGAGCCATAATAAACCGAAAATATTTTTATTATAAAGTAATATTTCAAACTTTTCCTAAAGACACCCTCATCTCTCTTAAAAAAGGGATCTTCCCCTTCTCTCAAAATCACACCTCCAAAGCCATTTGGCTCAGAAAAAATCTACCCAAATATCCTCGCAACTTTACTCCCTTCATCCTATAGGAATTATTTTGGTCATAAATGTTATGACCCCCTCCCCTTAAGGTGTGCCCCTCCTGGGCCGGCAAAGTGAGAAGATAGATAATGACCCCTGTGTCCTGCTTCTAGTAGGCCCGGGTTGGAGACTAGCACTGAGGGTATAGTAACACACAAAATGGGAGGTATTACCCTCTAAGATAACACATGAAGAATAGAGAGATAAGATAGACACCATTAAACTCTAACTCAAACTACTATATAAACCAAAACCCAAGTGCACATATGAAATGTCATGGAGAAGTACTACAACTGAAAGGGAAAAGACTGAAACTACCCAAAAGAATGTACAACAACAGATACCAAAGGCCCGAACTGATCCTGTAACCCCAATCTTGAATAAACAATGTTGATCTACATCATACTCCATGTGACCTGAAAATAGTTTGTATATACATAGGGTGAGTGTTAAAGTATACTCTGTAAGATCCTCCTCGAAGCCACTCGTGCAAAAGTAAAGAAAGCATGCTCAAGCATAGTGAACAACAAATGAATCTAACTCGTCACCTAAAAAGGTATACTATGTTCCCAAACTGACCATGGATACTCTCACCAAGTAATGCAGAAATTAATATATCATATAATAAAGAATATTAAGGGTACCCCGCTACTAATCCACACTGGTTTGTTTCTTTTCCCCAATGTCACACATTCTGAGCATCTCTCTCCAAAAAGGATTGCCTGCAGACACCTCGGCAAAGCACCACAATATTCACCTCATGTAACAAAACCTCCACGTCCACATACCAAAGTAACCAGGTAGTTTCCTGGAGCCACCACATCTCACATAATGTGTATCATATGTCTGGAAATATACCTCAATCCATTACAGCCCATACACCGAGTAAGGATCCTCAAGCCATCACGACCTATACATGTTACAACTATAGTAGTACATAGAAAACTATATCCATAATATATGTGTGTGAATAACCACAAGCCATTACAGCCCTCTACATACATATATGGGGAAAACTAACCAATGTGTTTGCCAGCACCAGTAACTACCAAGAGAAGAGATTGGGGCCAAAGGAGGTAGTCATCCATCCATCCTCCCACCGGAATGATGGGGAAAACACCACCCAGGGCTCAGAATCCAAGGGGTGTCATTTTCCCTTACTGACAGGGTGGAGTAGCAAATAGAAACACAAAACGTACATGACATATTATATCTCAAAACCACACTATGGGCATTATCTAGTCTTAGAAACAACATCAGCTAACATCTCTCAGACTCCAGGCTGCTATATCTAAGAATATGTGTCCTATAAGCACACAGCCATTTAAAGAGCTTAATTAGATTAAATTATTCCCTTTTTCCCAGTTTCACTGTACGTTAATTAATTCATTAATCATTAATTAACCATGAACAATCACACATTAAATTCATTCTCATCACACCCATGTTCACTGTTCCTTCAAAATTACAACCTCATCACTATGTTCCAGAAACTCCATCCCCATGCGTTAACACCATTTATTCAATTATTCATTATAGAAATACTTTCCCACATTCCCCAGAATTCTATAAAACATTATATGCTACCAAACAAAAGGGGGGTCAACACGGTGAGTATATTTACTACCTGCCGAGTCATTGCCGCTTTTAGCAAGAGAATATACACATCCTTACTTAAGAAGATAAACACAGAAATCATGTGGCATACCACGCGTGTCATCATATCTTTCGGGAGAAGGGTAAGTAAGACCAGCTTCAATGAGTAGTGGGGAAAAGTAAATAAGATAAACTACTAATCAAAATTACCATGAATCCAACAATCACATCCATCCAATTCCATTATCCCTTGTGTCCTCCCCAACACCAGCATGCATAAACCGATACATCTCACCACTCTAGGTTCCAGCTGCTGCCACAACCAAAAGGGCCTCCATGCCTCCACACATTACCACACCCATAAAAGATCACATTAAAACACAAGAAGCAATAAAACAATAATATTCACAAATGGGCCCCTGGCCCTTAAACAAACAAGAGGGTAACACAGAACCCTACAAGAAATTATATTTTAAAAACCACCAGTTCTTTAATCCATCTTGGGTTAACAGATTTATTATTCGTTTTTTCCAAATTCGGGAAACCTAACCAGTATGTCATCACAAATAAATAAACATTCTTACTGCACTAATTTTATTAACATCATATTACAACAAGAACCATATTCGTTTTCAAGCCTCTTTATCATTAGACAAAAATTATCAATTAATCCCATTTTACGTTATTTAATGATTTCCATCAAGAATGAACAACTAATCAAATCAATCATAGATATCAAACTATCTTGCAAAACATGACGAAAAAATATATGATCTATATGAATTTATTTATCTGGTTAAAATATTTATTATGTCAATTACTTTTTCATCCAGTGGGATTAAACATGCTAATAATATAGTTGCACATAAAATAAATGAGAAACAACAAATCCCCTACCTCAAATAGTTACTGATGTTCTTTATCGACACAACGGGTCACGATCCTCCTCTTGTGACAACTACATCCACCCGAGGATGCCATAGTACGACAGCACCATCCAAACCCCCATAAAACCCCATTAGAAGCATAGAGATTACATGCCAAAACATGGAAAGGAGAAACATGAGGAGATGATCCCCAAAGTAATGACTATAAAACATACCTTATATTAAAGATTGACTGATATAACTCAGTTGTATAAAAATAGAGTGGAACCAATCCGAGGAGTAAATTTTGATTGTGAGACTCCTACGGGATGGATTGAAAGTTTCTAGCATCTCATAGCTGAGAACAAAGAGGAAGAACAAGGGAGGATGATATCTTGTCACTTTTAAAGATTTAGTGGAGTGATGGTTTAAGATACACATAATTCCCCATTAAAAGCAGATCACATTAACCCATGAATTTTGACCCTGTAAAAACATTCTGTTCCATATGAATAATTAATATAGGATTTATGGCCTCTTAATCGGCCTTAGATTCCATAAAATAAGGCATTAAATGTATTTTATGTCAAATGAAACGTCAAAGGGGTGAAACTGTAGGAAGCTGGAAATACTGTACACATAATCAAATTTTGGAAAATGAAGGAAAATGTAACTGTTAGACCACACCGTTAGTGATTACTGATAGACCTCATCGTTAGAGGTTACCGATTGTCCTCAATGTTTGAGGTTAATGATAGACCTCACCGTTAGAGGTTACCGATAGACCTCACTGTTAGAGGTTACTGATAGACCTCATTGTTAGAGGATACCGATAGACCTCACCATTCTAGAAACACTGTACACCTAACATTCTGGAAACACTATTCATTGAACCTCACCGATAGAACACTATTCACTGGACCTCACTGATAGAACATTGTTCAATAAACCTCACTCATAGAACACTGTTCACTAAACCTCACTGATAGGACACTGTTCACTAAACCTTACTGATAGAACACTATTCACTAATCCTCACCGATAGATCATTGTTCACTGAATCCTCACAGATTGAACACTATTCACTGAACCTCACCGATAGAACACTATTAACTGAACCTCACCGATAGGACATTGTTCACTGAAACTCACCAATAGAACACTATTCACTCAACCTCACCGATAGAACATTGTTCAAAAAAACCCACTGATAGAACATTGCTCACTAATCCTCACTGATAGAACACTTTTAACTAAATCCTCATTGATAGAACAATGTTCACTGAATCCTCACTGATAGAACATTGTTCAGTGAATCCTCAATGATATAACACTATTCACTAAAACATATTGATAGAACACTGTTCACTAATCGAACAATTCACATAATTGTAAATTTGGAAAAAAACATACTAGGGATATGTCACCTTGACCTCCTGGAACGCCTCAAACACCATATTTTCACAAGTAATGGACCAGAGTGCTCTGGTACATTACATCAGATACCTCTCAAAACATTCTCATCCCCGAGAATTCAAAACCAACCTAAAGAGACAAAAAAAGAAACGGTGTCCAAACAACCACCAATCGAGATACCTCTCAAAAGAGAGAAAGACAAAAAAAAACAAAAAATGAAATTCATAAATAAAACATGAAAGGTCTAACATCAAAGGGAACATTTTTACATGAAAATAGTTAAACATCAAACAAAATTGGGTATTGAGCATGTATATGTGACTCACGCCCACATGTACTCTCCTCCATTCCAATGTGCCGGCACAAGACACGAACTAAGGGGATAGAACACTGACACAACACCTTCTCCTTGTAGTCTTGGATCTCCACAGGTCGCTCCTCAATGTTTTCATCATCATGAACATCGATCTCTCCCCAATCGATGGTGTGAGAGTCATCATGAAGATAACAACGGAGCTGTGATACATGGAAAACATCATGTCTTTGACTCATCTGTGGGGGAAGTGCTACTCGATATGCCACAGCTCCAACACGAGCTAACACATCAAAAGGCCCCACAAACATGGGATAATGCATACTTTCATGACCAAACCTTCACTACCCACAATGGGGAGTCACCATCAGAAAAAAAATGTTCCCCAACATTAAACTATAATGACCTCCTTGTTTCGTCATAATATGATTTATGACGATCTTGTGTTGTCTTCATTCTCTCACGTATCACCTGAACCATCTCTGTTGTATTCTGAACTAGTTTCGGTCTGAAAATTTCTAACTCTTCGACCCTAGTCCAGCACAACGAAGAATGGCATGGTCGGCCATACAAGGCTTCAAAAGGTGCTATACCGATGGTGGAGTGAAAAATATTTTTGTAAGCAAACTCCACCAAGGGTTAGTGCCTTACCCATGAGCCTCCCAAATCAATATCACAATAGCGTGACATGTCTACAAGTGTCTGGATGGTTCACTTTGTCTGACCATCTGTTTAAGGATGAAAAGCAGTGATATGGCATAGTTGAGAACAAAAATCATATTGGAGACCTTTCCATGCCCTGGAGGTAAAATGAGGATCTCAATCAGAAATGATCATCCTAGGGAATACATTAAGTCTCACCACCACCTCTAGATACTGCCTCGACAAAACTTCCACTGAGAATGACTCCTTGATTTCTATAAAGTGGGCCGATTTTTTAAACATTCCACTACCAACCAAATAGAATCATATCCTCTCGGAGCTCGAGGTAAACCAGTAGAAAATTCCATTGAGATGTCCTCCCACTTCCACTGAGTAATCTCTAATGGCTGGAGAATACCAACTAGAACACGGTGTTCGGCCTTTACCATCTTGTAGACTAATCATCGAGAGACAAACTCTGCTACTACACGCTTCTACCGAGGCCACCAAAACTGACTCCTCAAGGATCGGTGCATCTTTGTCATGCCAGGATGTACTGCTAATGGTGAACTATGGAACTCTTTGAGAACTCTCTTGTGCATCCTAAAGGGAACAAAAATCCTTCCATGATATAACACTTGGTGTTTTTCATCCTCCGACCAACCATCAGGGGCGTCACCACAAACAACTCGGTCTCTCCAAACATCCACCTGTAGATCTCACAACTAGGACTCTTCCACCTTTTTCATCATGGATAACTGTACCGTCATGTGAAAAAGACAACCTCTAGCCCCATCTTCTTCCATATCAAGATTCAATGCTGACATTTCTTCCATTACACTCTAGGATTCACTGGATTCACGCACAATGCCACTACTTGACTTTCAGCTCAGGGCATTAGCTAAAACATTCCCTTTTCTAGGATTATACAATATTCCAAAGTTTTATTTTTTTTCAGAACTACATCAACCGACGATGTCGTAAGTTAATGTCACGCTAGGAGAAGACATAACTCAATCTCTTATGATCAGTGAAGAATCACAGAAAACATCAAACTGAACTCCCTTAGCTAGAAGACAACAGACATAAGCATTTAATAACTTCTCATTTAGATACTTGAAATCTTCTGGACACTGATCAGTCTATATGAATGCCTGATCCTTCCTAGTCAATGCTTTCAGTGGAGTCGCAACTCATGATAAATCGGTTATGAGCCTCCTGTAGTATCATGCGAGACCAAGGAAACATCACACCTTTGAAATTGTTTTGCGGGATTCCCATGACACAACGACTTCTATATTCGATGGATCCACTGCTAATCCCCATTGGGACAAAACATGCCCTAAGAAACTGACTTCTCGATCCCAAAACTCACACTTCAACAACTTCCCAGACAGCTGATGTTGACGAAGAACTCTCAAAATGGCTTATAAATACTCAGCATGCTCCACATCAGATTTGGAGTACACAAGGATGTCTTCGATGAAAACTACCACAAATATGTCCAAGAACTCACAGAACACATCATTCATCAATCCCATAAATACAGCTAGAGTATTCATCAAGCCAAACGACATTACAACAAACTCATAATGCCCATGATGACAACAGAAAATAGTCTTTGGTATATCCTCATCCTTCACACAGATCTGAGGATATCCCGACCGCAATTCGATCTTTGAGAACCAACTTGAACCCTTCTGTTGATCGAATAAATCATTAATCCTTGGAAGAGGATAGCGATTCTTTATTTTCACTTTATTTAAGTGATGATAATTTATCCCCAACCACAAACTACTGTCAACCTTTTTCACGAACAAAAATGGTGCACCCCATAGTGACAGACTTGGCTGAACAAAACTGCACTGTAACAGACCATCACGTTGTATATGTTGCTCTCGTAACTCAGAAATGGACATCCTATATGGAGAAATAGAGATATGAGACGCTCCTGGCTGTAGCTCGATCACAAACTCGACATCTCATGAAGGGGGTAATGTTACAACCTCTTCTGGAAAGACATCAGGGTACTCCTCTAGGACCCTAGGAAATGCCAACTGCTGAACCTCTAATGAACTCAACATCATCTCAGACATTAGGATGATAATGATCGAAGGAACCTATGACCCATCTGAGGATCTCACTCACCAACAAACACCACTTCCTCTCCATCAACACCAATAAAGATGAACTTCTTCCTAAATCAATCCATGATATCCTACACCGAATTCAACAAATCCATGTCGAGGATGACATAATGTGGTTGTATTTGTAAATATAATAAATCTCCCCAATAGTGGTGTTTCCCCAATAGTAGTTCACAGTCTCTACATACTTCAAACAAGTCATCTCGACCTCCAACTGGAGTATCAAATGCCAAGGGCACTGGAAGCCTCTCGACCTCAATTCCCAAAGCATTGACAAGGGTAGGTGATATGAACAAGTGTTTCACTCCTAAATCAAACAACGCATACACTAAGGTATAAAACAAGCAAAGGGTACCTCAAATGATGTCTGGATTGCCTGGAGATGGAAACACTAGAGCATAAAGCTGACCACGACCTCTTACACGGACTATCTAACCCTGATGAAAACCACCACCACGATCGCGCTCTACTCTCTGAGGATGGGGAGAGTCATGGGGTTGTCCTCTACCTGCCCCATCTACCCTATACTGATCTAAATCTAGTGAAACTGGCTACTTATTCTTTGGCTAGAACTTCCTCAATAGAGGGACCTAGAGGGTAGCGTCTGGTGCATGAGGACCACATTGAAAGGTCGGGCACTCCCGCTACTGATGACCATGACAACCATAAGAAAAAAAATCTATGGATCCCTTTGAATAGGCCTGATATTTTTTGCCTCTAGTGAAACAAGATGTGAAGGGTTGGGACCTACCCCAGGCTGAGCAAAAACTCTCCTGCCCTAGAAACCGAGAAAATTGGACCACAACTCTGCTTCATGAGGAATCATGCTGATTCCCCTATCACGATGATCTTGTCCTGGACAAAGTCCTCACAACAATATCATCCACCGCCAGCACCTCACCAAATTTTTCTGCATAAATGGGGAGACCTAGAACTGGATCTCTAGGCGAAAAGCCTCCTCAAAATGCCTCGCCCTGGCCTCCCCATCTGGTAAAAGGTCCAAAGAATATCATAAAAGGTTCATGAAACTGATTACATACTCTCAAACAGTGGAGGTCCCCTGTCGAAGGGTAAGAAGATCTTGGCGACTGGATGCCTTCATAGTCAAAGAATGAAACTCTACTCTAAACCAGTCTCGGAACTCCTCCCATGAGATCGCTGACTCCCCGCGGTCCACGAGGAACAAGAACCACCAATGCCTCGCTGTTCCATGCAGCATCGTCACAACCAAGGACACCCAGTGCTTCTTACGAGCACGAATCGAACTAAAGAAGATCCTGACCTTCTCTAACCAGTCTTTTGCGACTGCATCTGAAATAGAGCCCTCATACTTCTGTGGACTCTAGCATTGAATCTCTTAGAGTATCTTCCACCAAGTATCATCGTCTCCAAACTCTACCCTATGTCAATATGCTGGAACGGCCTACTGGACATTTTCTGTGCAAACCTAATGAGGACGTTGACCACGAGCCATACCAATAAAATAACAACTGTACTAGTTCCTAAACCTATAATATGGAAGACTCAAAATTTATTAATTAATTGTTCTATTTTATTCATTTTAGGTTACCATATCCCAACGTCTACCCATTCAAACAAAGGCACGAAGATGCATGATGCATGATCCTTTCCTAGGTATCTACCCTGCAACTAGTATCACCTTGTTTATTAGCCATTGTAAACGTAATGGTCTGTACATCAGATCATTGGGGGCCTTAAATGCCTATGTCTGAGCCGGTATCCAGTGTTTACGTCAATTTCTAAACATGAATGACACTATTTCCCTACCAAACCATGAAACCCCACCTATGCCTAACTCCAAACTCCATCATACCCCTCAACCTACCTCTGAAACCACTCTGTCATGACCCCCTCCCCTCAAAGTGTACCCCTCTTTGGCCGGAAATGTGAGAAGTGAGATAATGACCACTGAGTCCTGCCTTCAATCAGCCCTAGGTAGGTGACTAGCACCTAGGGTATAGTAACACACAAAATGAGAGGAATTACCCTCTAAGAGAACACATACAAAAGATATAGATAAGATAGGCACCAATGAACTCCAACTCAGACTACAATATAAACGAAATCCCATGTACACTTATGAAATGTCCTGATGAAGTACTATAACTGAAAGGGAAAATATTGCAAGTATCCAAAAGAAAGTAAAACAGAGGCAACCACAAGTCCGAACAGCTCAGGCAAACCCAAGATAGTAGAAACCCACATGATCTCCAACCTACTCTAAGTGACCTGAAAAATAGTTTGTATATACAGAGGGTGAGTATAATAGTATACTCAGTAGGATCCACCTAGAATCCTCCCATGAAAAAGTAATGAAATAATGCTAAAGTACAATGAAAAACAAGTGAATCTAACTCATCACCTAAATAGGTATACTATGTTCCCAACCTCACCATGGCTACTCTAACCAAGTAACACATACAATAATATATCCTATGATGAAGAATATCAAGGGTACCCTACTACTACTTCCCCGTTGGTTTTCCTCTTTTCCCCAACGTCGCGCGTCCTGAGCATCTCTCTCCAAAAAGGCTTTCCCGTAGACACATGGGCGAATCCCCACAATATGCACCTCATGCCACAAAACCACCATTTCCACACACCAAAGTAACAAGGTAGTTTCTTGGAGCCACCATAGCTCGCATAACGCATATCATACGTCATGTACTATATGTCATGTCGTTACAACCCATATACCGAGTTAGAATCCTCAAGCCATCACAACCTATACACATTACACCTATAGTAGTACAGAGAAAACTATATCAAGAATATATGTTTGTTAATAACCACAAGGTATTACAGCCCTCTACACACAAATATGGGGAAAACTATCCAATGTTCCTTCCAGCACCAGTAACTACCAAGAGAAGAGAGCGGGGCCAAAGGGGGTAGTCAACCATCCATCCTCGCACCAGAATGTTGGGAACCCCCCCCCCCTAGGGCTCAGAATCCCCGGGGTGTCAGTTAACCCTTACTGATAGGGTGGAGTAGCGTATAGAAACACAAAAAGTAAATGATTTATTATATCTCACAACCACACTATTGGAATTACCTAGTCTTAGAAAGAACTACAGCTAACGTCTGTTAAGGATAATATTTATACTATTAATAAGATAATATTTCCTGAAATAGATGATAGTACAGTTTCCTTTATTTCTATTAAGAATGTAATTAAACTCAGCTCTCCTATGGTGCATTGATCTAAATTGAAAATTATTTCATATTACATTATTTTTTCACAAAAAATTGCATTGGGAAATTATTCCTTTTTGAATAAAAATAATTCCAAGAAACTGATGAAATGATCTATAAAATTTATTTAATATGTTATAGTCACCTTTAACAAACTCTAATTCAATTTTTAATTCCTTAATTTTAGATTCATGGACTGTTCAGTTTCTAGTCGATCTAATTAATTTTTCCTATAATTCAAGGAGTTATTTTAGATTCGAATATATATCACTAATAAATGCATTATGAAATTATTTTACGGGTATATAATTATTTAATATATATTCATATTTTTTTCAATCATGGTTAAATATTTATATAATTTATCACATAAGAAACCTGGAGAATCAAATTTAGAAGAGTATAATTATTGTACATATTATACAATTTCAATTAATATAATGTGGGATTTTAGATTTTAAATATTTCTATTTGGATTAAATTTTAAATAAAAAGTGTGTCTTTAAAAACACTACATGTATCTTTTATTTCCTTTTCAACATTTCATTCATAGTTATCTTTCATTTTTCATATATTATCTTTTATTTAAAATTTTCAGTTTTCCATTTACATATATAGGTAGTCATGTCTAATGTGACACATTTTCTTCCATTAATATACCATATTTATATCAACACATGATAATTGTTTCTAGAATGATTATAATATTTCTTTAATACTCTTTGAGTTCTTATATAATAAATTTATTAATGTATCAATAATTTACAATCCTTATAGAAAGTTCTAATAGATTTAATCATTTTAGGATTTAACAACCACCTAAATATTATTTTCTCATTTAATAGTATTAATATTTATATATGTATTTTCTATTTTAATTATTTTTGGAACTTCTACTTAATCTTTCATTTCAACTTCCTATATGTTTAATATACCAATTAATTCCTTCATTTATAATTAATTAACTGATTTGGATTATCTGAGAGTATCATATATTCTATTCCACTTTGTTGGTGAATATATATGTACTTTTAAGGCATTACATTTTCTATAATTGGATTTTATAGGGATTAAAGAGTATTGAATTTATTAGTGAATTTTTCATTCACTTTACTAATTCATTCTCAATCATACATCATGATAGTATCAACCTTGTCTTACCAATTTTGTACCTATGTTTCCTATAACTAACAATAACATCATTAGAAACAACTATAGTATACTATATTATATAAGAAATACCACAATGATAAACATGATTAAACTAATAGAGAATAAGTCATTATATGACAGATTTCAATTATTTATTATTTAAAATATATTTATCTCCTTATTAATATTCCACTATTTTGTTTTTGTGGATGTTATATATGGTTTTCCTATTTTTTATATACATTTGACATGAGGATTTACAAATATATTTCAATTATCTCTTTCTAAAAACTATATTATAACCATTACAATATGGATATCTAGTCACTGAATTTACTTCTTTGAGATAATCCATTTACATCATTTCATCACCAAGACCATAAAATAAATCCTTCGAGATATTTAATATAATAATCAAAGTGTATTCCATTGATAATAATTACTAGTTAGAAAATGAAAAGGTAAAATCTGGGGATATTGTGTCCATTTATGAAAAATATAAATACCAAAAAATTAATCCCCATTTCTTAAGAAAGGATGTATTTTTTATAATATATATTTTTAGTGGTAAAATATTTAATAACAACACATTATCATTTATAGTTGTTTGTGGACCAATGAATTCTATGTCCACTCCATGATTTATCTATCATTGTGCATGGTTTTTTAATAATCAGGTCCTCTTACCAATTACGTTTATGAATAAAATTAGGAAGCTTCCACTCAACAATAAACAATGTTTTGTTACAAATAGCCCTGATATTCATATCTTATACCAAGGAGTTGACACTCCACCAAGGCTGAGTCTATAAAGTTGATATTGTAATATAATAATTTTTTTTATTGAATAACATGTTAATTCCATTATTTATATAGAAAGTGATATATGATTGATCTTTTTATTAAAATAATAATACCCCCATGTATATATTTCCTTTGAGAGATCCTTGTTTTTTTATTTCTTCATTGAATAAAAAAATAGATGTGTAAAATTTCATATTAGTAGTAGAGACCACAAAAAGATATTATAACTTTTATGTCTCAAAATTGTAGTCGGATAAGATACAAAGAATTATTATAGATAATTAATATTAGATATGAATAGTAAAAACCATAATAATATTTTTAGAATACCCATATCAAAATTTCCAAGATCTTAATCTCCTTAAACAAGGGTCAGTTAAGAATATTGGTTTTTAATAATCTCAATCAATTTTTTTAATAAAGAATACAAATTTTATTTACATCACCAAATTATCATGAAGAGTAAATGTATTGAGAATAAATATAATCTCTAATTTTATCATGGAAAGAAATATCATGAAATATATATATAAAAATCATGATATTGAAAATAGTTAGTGCTTCGTAAACATGAATTTATATATCTAATGAAAATTATAACATACATTAGAAATTATAAATATTATAATGTTGAATTAGAGGCTTTGAATTAATCATTAAATTTATTTTAATGATAAATTTTTTATATTGAATTTTGTTTATGAAATCTTTTAATTTATCATAAATTACAATTATACAGAGGACTGAGACAAAAGTATGGATTTTCAATCTATTGTATCTTCAAAATGTGTATGAAAACATACCATTTATCAAAAAAATTATGCTAACAAACCATATGTCAGATACATGAATGTATTGTTCAAAACTGATGTTGGTTCCCAATCAAAGCCATTTTCTAAAATAAATGATACAATATTATCATGCCTTATTTAACGTTTGGTTCATAAACCTATAATTTTATGCAAATATTTTGCATGTGACAGTGATTCTATTTTATATAGATTCATCTAGATTACTTTGAAAAATATCAACCCGAATCCCTATAGGATGATAGAGAAAATAAATTAAATTTTTCAATAAAAATAATCAAAAATTTCATTTAAATTCTCTTTATTGGTAAAAAATTTTCATTTATTTGAGAAAATCAAAAAAAAAAATTCATTGTAATTTATTGGTTAAAAATTTAAATTCCCAGTAAAATTGTGTGCTTTTGTTATAATTGATTTCATGTTTGGAATTGATTTTATGGTTAAAAATAATCTTCAAATTAACAAGAAACTATTATTTGTTTTTTTCAACATCGTTACTGAAATAGTAATGTTTATCATGGTTTGTGTGATCTATGAACATATAGGGAAAACATATTTTCACTTGATATTAGAACTATTTTATGTCAATTGTCATATTTTCTTAATGTAGTTTTTAATATCATTTTTAATGGATATAATTCATTGAATTTTGAAATGATGGTTGAGGTAATTGTCAATGATTTCCATGGTCTACCTTCCAAATAAAATTTTAATATTTAAACTTATCTATTCCCTAAGATGTGTTTCATATCATTTCTTCTATATCATATAGCTTATGTAGAGTTGAAATAGTTGAAATAATTTATATAAAAACTAAATATCAATTTCATTTATTCCCACAAACATATCATTAAGAATAAATCTCTTTATAATGGAGAAACATGTGAGTCCCCAACATTCCATTAATTATTAAATGATCATTGTGGAGAAATTAAATAATATATAGGTATTACCTCAAATTAAGGATTGGTTTTTCTAAAATATAGGAACCATATAGTTTTCAATCATTTTCCTCATTTTGGGATATCATCAATAAAGGGAGAATGATGGGGAAAATTAAAATAACACTTTCCATTGTAGTTATGAATAATATGGGTATTTAATTATGAAATTATTAATTATTAATTTCCTCAGATTTTTCATGAAATTAATGAACTATATTTTCTACCACATCATCAACATTAATATTGTGCCTTTTCATGGATACAGTATGAAGATCATATGGAAATAATATTAGAAATAAATTTTGTCTATGAAATAACCAAGCTATGATGAGTATGAAGATCATACTATGATGAGTATGAAACACCACTACTTTTGTTTTCTCTAACTAGGATGAGTATGATGGTCATATAGATATAGTATTGGAATTATCATTGGATCCATAAAATATCCATGTTATGCTGTCTTAGTGGAGCTATATGAATGTATTCAATACTAGGAGTTTCATGGGCTAGTATTTGTATTAAAATATTTTTTTATTTTCTATTTTGGTATCTCCCATCATAGAACCGACTTCAACGAGAGAGTGATTTGACAATATTTAAGTATCCTATATATCATTCTGGGAGTTAAATGTGATATTGGATTTAAATATTTTTCTAATACTTCTTAAGGTGGGGTTTTAGAAATATTTAATTGTAAATATGAATGTGCATAGTTAGGTTGTGTATTTTCAAATATTGACTATGTTATGGATTATAAATTTCACTACTTATCATATCCAGAAATAAATTACCCAACCCATGTATATCAATGGGAATCTATATTTAATGCATTAATGACATGGTGAAAATACATTTTACATGAGATTTTAAACAAGAAATCTTATCATAAAATTATAATGTGTGCCTTTATCGTAAGGACATGAAAATCAGGTTAAAGGAATTTATAATTTATCTCTTGTATTAGGAATTTATTTTATCCCTCACCACTAGTAATGGGAATGTGGTGGACTATAACCTGAGAATGGAATTACCTACCCCTTCAATGAATCTTCCAGATGAAAAATATAATTTAATGAATATAATCTTTGAACTATATATAGATGTAACATAAGAGTGTGACAAATAATATTTGACTAGTGTGATAGTCACACAATATTTATATGATCATCTATAGATTAAGAATATGGAACATCAAAATTTCTACAGTATATGTTGAATTATAAGTGTGGGGAGGCCTCGATTGATTGTTCTTAGTATAATAATGGATCAATATTTTATAGGGTGTGATGGGTTCTTACCAGATGTTTAGAACACCATATCATCTTTAGAATGATAGATATATATAACACACTATTCTTATTCATAATGATATATTACGAGTGTGTGTGCCTAAACGTATTGTCTCATTGGATAATAATAAATAATTAGTTGAAATATATTATAATATATGATATTGATCCTTAATAAAAAGGTATCCATTTTTGGACCTTTCTGTATTACCTTTTCAGTCACAAATTTATTGGTTAGAGTTAGTTGATAGTTCCATATGGAATCTAATCACCATTAAAGGGAAGATGAGGAAGATTAAAATTTATTAAAAATCGATTTTATATGGAAAATATTTCCAGAAATACTATGTTAACCATCATTGTTGTGTGTTGTATTTTTTTTTGATCAGTTGTTTCTTATAGTTTCACATTGTAATGGATAATATTTATTTGGAAATATGGATAATGTCATGTTGTGGTATTTTGGGAAATTTAGAATCCTAAAAAATCTCATGAATATGGTATGTCATCAATCATTTATATAGAATTTGTAATCTGAACTTTATTTACTCCTTGATTCCTTCAAATTATGTATAATTTGACCTCATCCCATATGGTTAAATGAGATTATATATATTTGCAACCTGTAACCTATGTGGTTGATAATCCTATACAAATCATGGATCACAGTAAAAAGATACTATAGTGTTAGTCTATTACACTAGTCTATGTCCATTAGAATCATTGTGAAGATAAAAATGATATAGGGGAGTTGAGGTTATGGTGTGAGTGAAATTTTGTAACTTATTATCTATTGAGTATCACTAATAACCTCCAATGTGAGAAAGTGTCATAGTGGGGAAAATTATGATAGACACTGATTCACTTGTTTTGTTTTTTAATTATTTTAATTAATTTTATTTTTTACTATTTTGTTAGATTCATATGATGAAATGTATTTGAAATGATAAAATTTGGTTTGGGTAAATTGATAATGTATATTTAGTGTTAACCAGTCACCCAAACCATGCAAAGGGGGTGGGCCCTTCTAGTGGGGTATTAATGGATAAAGCATTGAATTCCAATCCATCAATTTATTCACAACATCATGATGTTATTTTTATTCATATTCGTGAATTTTATTTTTTTTACACATGGATAGGGAAAACTATTAAAATATTCTTTACTCATTCTATTAGATTGGGCATGGTATATTAATAAGTGCAACTATAACCTCTAACCATCCTTGTTTCCATAAAAATGTGAAATAATAATTTTAGCCTTATTGATTTTAACCCAATTTTCTTATATTTTCCCCTACTAATGAAACAATGATTCGAAATTATCATGAATCAATCCTTCTTTTTATAATATGGTTATTTCCTTCCAGGTGTCCATAGATATTGGTGGAATTCGTAAGGGTCACACATTTTTTCTTCTTATCTCATCGTCATATGCATTCTCTTTTTGGTAAATGAATAGTACAACCCATTGGTGGCTAATAATATGGTTATAGATTGGTATTTTATTTAATTTAAGCCTCTTAGTAATTCTGAGTACCCCATTACTCCACATCATGTTGTTTTTGTTAGAGGTAACAAGTGCACCGTTATAATAATGTAGGTTTCTATATATTATTTTCATTTCATTAGGATTACATATTGGTATTATTTTTTATTAATTTTTTGGTGTTAAATTTTACATTAAATTATTTTATTAGGGTTGCTGCTTGTTTTTAAAAAATATTTTAATTTTTTTAGATAAAGAATCAATTTGATATTAATTTATATCAAAATCTATTTTTATGTTGATTATGATTTTGATGAAAAAATTAAAGGGATTTGTGATTCCAAAGTATTTTTATAATGTGGGTATCAAATGATATTTATGATTTGATTTATAATTTAATTATTATGGGGTTTATATTTGAATATTTATTATAATTTTTGTTGTATCTAATGAGTCACACATGGGAAACCATGGGTGTCAATTTGTGACTAGGATTGATGCATCCCTATCATAGATTATGAATATGATATGTATTATAACATGAGAAGATAGTTAGAATTATAATGATGTGACAATGAGGATCCTAGTGAATCCCTGAGTACACCCAAATTTTTTAGGACCACTTATATTTTCTAGTGTGCTATGAGTGAAACCTAGTTACATTAGTCCAATAAGAAAATGTCACATTATGCGTCTTTTTTTCTTAGATAGTATGTGCTACATCAGTATACCCGCTTCATTATATGGATATTATGATCTGGATTATGATTTGTTTCCCAAATTTATTTATTTTTTCAATCAGTTTTTTCCATTTAATATGTTCCATGGATTGATTTACAAAAACATATAGAATTATAAATAGTTTACCAATACATTCATTATAAAAGAAAATGAGTTTGAAAAAAAAATAACTATATGTAAATTTTTTAACTATTAATGTTGTTATTATAATATATTTTTTTAATATAATGGGATTTTACATGAAAAATATATACAAATTTTTTTTATCACTACTCATGAATAACAAAATTAAAGTGATGGGTGATACACAATTTAGTAGTGCTCTATGATCGTTGTCGTACTACCTCTGCCCAATTATGGTGGTTTCCATGGGTCATAAGTATTTTTATAATATGGAGTCTATTGGGATCAATTATTAATGAATATGGTCATCAGATGTATTATTCATGACTTATTGAGGAGTTTAATGTGTATATTAAAAATAGGTTAATAAATTCTCTTTCATATTAAAAAATATTTTTTCATTATGTTCTTCTAGATATACTCATACTCTGTGGTACTTATTGATTTATCAATTTATTTATATATGGATTTCGAATGTACGAATACATCATGGAGGATTTCTAGTTGATGGATTAATAGTAATTTATTTGATACCAATAGTGAAATCATTTAAAAATTCATATTTTGGAAATCATTGTTATTTTCACTATCACTGTGGGATTAGTAAAAAACATTTATAATTTTTTTATATGAATTTTGAATTTTGTAATGTCTACCTAGTCAACTTCATTACAAACAATATTGACCATATTGGTTATAGTGCGAGATTGTCCTAAAATTATTCATTTGAGGGACAAATATCGATTCATGAGAAAAGGTCCATGTGAAATATTATTCCATTGTGTTGAGATATTTATTGGATTAGTGGTTTTTGTTACCCTTATGTGCTATCAGAGGAAGTATAATGGGTTCACTCTTCAATGAAATTTTTATCCATTTGAATTCGAGTGACTGGGTATATGACATGAGTGTTGGTGTGACTTTTCTAATAGACCTCATGGTGGCGTTTTGATACCCTTTATAGATTATTTCTAGGATAGTATTCAAGATTTATATATGACAGGATGATCATGTATAATTTATATTGAGAAGAAAAATTATATAAATTATTTTTCATGTTGAGTTATATATCAGTTTTTATGCTTGATTCCCCATGGTAATGAGGTTACTGAAAATAGATTATGGGGAAAGAGTGATGGTGAATTACCATTGAGTGGGGTTTTTGGGTTACAAATAATTAATATAGCACAATTTCATCCAAGGACCATCCTCAGGTTAAAAATGACATAGAAACAATTATGAGGACCATATTGATATAAGATCCATGTGATCTATCTATAGTTTGAGAGATAAACAATTTTTTTAGTTGTATAATTTTTTCTTTGAAATAGAAAATACATGGGATTGATCCAATGGTTCTCTATGGTTAGACTAATAGATAGTTTTAGTTAGGAACAGTTATATAATAATATGAAAGTTGTGGGTGGTATGTGATTTTATTACATATGGATATTCCCAATTATTTATTTTGCCCACATATTTTATCTTGGGAATGTAATTATGTTAATATTAATTTTTTTCCACACTCATTAACTTCCCATTTTTCTTTTCACAATCATCTAACTATGTAATTAATTATAGATTCCTCAAATATAGCATAATTTTTAGATTCAATGTTTGATCATTTCCTCTAACAAGACATCAAAGATTTGGTTTAATGAATTCAATAAGATGATTCAATGGTTATGATGCACTCCGATTCCTATGATTTATGGATATCGATCTATAATATGTAGGATATTATATAATGACTTGTTTGAGAAATGTTGTACACCTCATTAAGTCATGTGGGTATATATGTTTTCAATAATAGGTATGCGAGTCTATTCCTGTGTTGCGTATTTTTAGGTTAGTATTTGTGGAGATTATTTCTTCTCACTATTAAGACATATGCATGAATAATATATACCTACATGGGTTATATTTATAGTTCAATGAATTTAAATGGTCACAAAAATTTAATTTCTCCCATGATTTTCATACACCTTCGTTAGATAACTTGCACTTTGAGTGGTGAGTTATGAAGTGGAATCCTTGTGGGTCATTATAATATTCCTACACATATAACGTTGGTGGGTTTCTATATAAATGGGAATTATTAATGAGTTATTTTGGGGATAGTTATCATGTTAGAGATGGAATCTTGGTTACAATCTTACTGAGTATATAAAGGTTGATTTGTCCATTGGAAATTCATTTGGACATTAGATGGAGCATGTTGTATATATATTTTTCTATTATACAACACATGTATTAGAAATTTTTTCAAATGTTTATATTTATTCATTGTATCATTAATTAAATTTCATTTTTTATATTTTTTGATGATACACTATTATAGTGAGATTCACGGTGTAAAAATTTGAAATATTATATTTTAAAATGTGGGATCCCATATATCTACTGATTATATTTCTACATGTATTTAGGATTTTCAACTATATTAGTAGTTCATGTGGAATTTTTAATAGATTGGTTATAAATATTTATGTTATTTATAAAGGTAATAGTCTCCCCATGATTATTTTAGGCCCTTAATGCTAGTCAATTTCTTCTGGATATGGTGAATCATACACGAGTTCAAGAGGAATAAATAGTTAATTAACTATTTAGGTTCTTTAGCACCAGATGTTTGACCAACCTATATGGTATCATTGATTATGTACAGGTATTGATAAGTATAAAATTTATATTTCCCTAAATACACTCATCTACAAAAAATTATCACTGAGGAAATTTGAGATCAACCCCATACAGTTAGCTAGAAGGAATGAAACCTAGTAGTAAGGCACTGTGAAAGGAGTCATCAAAATGTCTCTCAAGTTTGAGTTTTTATATAAAAAATATAGGATCATTTTTTAATAACATTAAAATAAGGTTACTTTGTCAATTATAGGATTTATTCTATATATAATCCTAAATCTTCAATGGGATAGACCTTTGGCTTATGCTAAAAAGCGGAGAAAAGGCCAACAATTGGTCTTCATCCAACCAATTGGATTTCCCTAAGATATAATTATCATTTGGTACATAGATCTTAAAAAGTACTAGGTTTTGGAGTATTAGATTCTAGGAAGAATGCATCATAACATATTGGTAATTGAATTATTAGCTACAACACTGTTATGGTCCTTTGATTATATATTATGTGGTTATGGAAGTGAAAATGAATGAGATAAACAATTTTTCTATCCAAGTTACTAGCCGTAGAGTAAAACATTTTTTATTTAGTTATTAATTAGATTCAAATCATCCCTTACACTCGACCAAAAAACCAAATATTATTACCCACAAATGACTTCATTAATTGAAATAATAGAAATAACAAACATAATAGACATAATAAATATATAGATTAAATAAATGCAATCCATGATTTAAACCAATTAAAATTAAATAAAAACATAATTTAGTGAATAATATATGAAGAACACAATAATCATTGACATTTAATGGAAAACAAAATTAAAATTAAAATGCTAGATAAATATTAACCAATCAATGAGTCATGGAATGTAATAACGCAATAATGGAATGACTAAAATAGTAACAGATGAAAATGGAATTATGTTGGGAATAACATGGGAAGGAAAAAATAATAAAAGAATAAAAATATGTAATTTACTAGATTCTATCCATCATATGGTCGATCAAATATTTATAATTTAATTAAATATTAGACATGTAATTGATTAATGTCAAGTAACCATTTTAAAAGGATTATAAATCGAGATATTCATAGCATGTAACTCGATTTCAAATCATGTAAAACATATATGAAACATTCTCAAAATATTTTGGATATCTAGGATTTCCTGACCATTATCATTGTTCGGATATATAATTTCAACATTCCACTTAATTTATTAATCCCTCATTGTGTATATTCATCTTTTTTAGTCATCATAGAATTCACAATATTTAAATGGGATTTACCATATGTTCTTGATTAAAATCATTTAAATTGGATTCATACTTTGGCCTTCGGCTCAAAGTTTCTCCAATTTAGACTATACGTCATGTAATTTGGATTCACATATGGTAATTACATATTTTTATAATTTCATGAACGGCCTCTCTTCGGTCTTGAATTCCTATTTCTTTTGAAAACACATCAAAACTCATTGTATTATCATGTAAACCATTATTAATTATTTGATATGTGTATCATATATTTATATATAAATTCAGATTATCATATTCCTTCAATGTTGAATAATTTATTGTCCTCTAAAAATGAATCTTATCATGGATTACAAGTTAAACATTTTTTAAATAGGAAAGATTCATTAAAACTAGAAATTTAAAACTATGTGATAGTTGAAAATGAAACTCATCCATAATCATTCCTATAGAAAAATTTATTCATTCCTTATTGTAAATATTATATAACGTTCATTATTTTAAAAAAATAACATTTTATAACTATTATTTAGAATCATCACCCAATTTTCAATTTACCACTCAAAATATTTATGTCATCACTCAAGGTAAATTAATGGAATCCATGATCATGCCTTTAATACAAGTTCCTAAACATAGGAATGAATTGGTTCTAAAATCCCCACATTATTAATAAAAATTAAAAATTAATTATTAGGTGTTATGAAATAATGTACAAATGTCTCTGAGGTTGAGGGATGGTTGATAAATGATAATAATCGATTCCAAAATGTGGTTATGATCTAAAATATAATGCACGATAATCATCAAAAAAGAATTAAAAAACTCCTCCATGAAAAATTGATCTGTCCATGCTCCCAATATCTCTATGAATGTCCATAAATATGTCAATAATGAATAAAAAATGTCACATGTTACATTTCATTTTAAAAAAAATCATGATCAATGTAAATGTCACAGCCATCACGTTACCAAATATGTTCCATCTTAAGAAACATTGGCTTCAAATTGAGGAATTTTGAATATCTTAAAAAATAATCCATTTATATATATTTTTTTAAAGTAAAATGTTTCACATAGAAAATGATGAATTTTTTCTTCATCTATGTCATATAAATATTGTTGAAATACTATCATAAATCTCAACATTATCAATATTATATATATATATAAGACATAGGAAATACCCCACCATTATTCAAAAGGAAACAATTCATAGTACAAAGAGTATAGTTAGAATGGGTAATATCCTTGAAATGGTTCCATCATAACACAGTTATTCTTTGCTACTAAGGGTAAGGGAAGGATAGATATACAGGTTGGTCTCATGATAATTGTCTGAATAATGATTACCCTGTCCATTTTAATATTTTATTACTTCACTCATAACATCGATAATATCACAATTTAAGTTAAGATAGGAATACGTGACTCTCATATCTCTTAGGAACCATGGTCAGAAAATTATCTAAAAATGTAGATCTAGAATCCACTCGTGAATAGGAATGGTGGGGTTTGTACAGATGGAGTAGGGGGTGGTGCATATGTAATATCAAAATAAGTTTGGGTATATGTGAAATAAGTGTATGAGGATAGTTTAATAGGGGAAGTATCTTTATGATCATGTTAAGGGGTTGGGAAGGGTTGAGTATTAAACTCAATCCCAACCTCTTTGTACTTAGGGACCACTGATGGCTCTCCTCAATCTTCTTCAAGATCCCCGTATTATATAGAATGATGAGATTGATCATATTCATCTTCCAAATAGAGGTAATATGATGAGTGGAATCAATGATGATAAGATGATGGGTGAGGTGATTAACGATGTTGATGGCCATAAGTGTATCAAAATACTACAATAGATATGTCTTGTAGTAAGGTATGATCTTGAGGGACAAATTGACAACATGGCCTCCCATGGATGAGGCCCGAAAGAGAACCTCATTCTAGCTGATTCTCATATGATCATATAATCTGTATAACTAGGAAAGAGTGACATCTTGATGGAGTATACTTATAGTGGCACCTTGAAACTCGATACTCATATCCATATACAGATAATTCTTTCTCTCCATCCCCTGGGTGTTCATTACCAAATTTTTGAATGCACCCCCTTGTTTGGGTCTTTCCATATGTAATTTGATGAAGGGGAAGCATTGAAATCACCATTTTATATATTTAGGATGAAATCAAAATCTCCCAAGGTGATTTACCAAGGCCATCCACTAAGATGAAATATAACATGCTCCATGTCATATTCCTGATTGGCCAAGAAATCCATGAATAGATCCCAGAACATCTCCTCACATACCTTGATGATACTAGGGAGATGAATATGGAAACAAATATATGGAACGACCTCATTCATTTGGATATTCATGAGACTGAATGGTCACAAAGTCTAGTTTGACCATGTTTTCTTGGATTGTATGTGCAACAACCGTTGCTGATTTACTAGTGTTGGGGAATCCATGCACGAGTGAGGGTGTGGGAGGAGGGAAGATCCCTAGTTCATTAAAAACATAACTACAATGGCTTGGATGCTAATGGGGTATAATAAACTTATGTAAATGGTGAGGTCATAGGATCTACTAGTGGACGTGGTGGTGTATAATCCCAATATATGGTTGGTGGAGCATCCTCTCCATGTGCCATGCATTTTCTGGCATTGGTGTTGGATTATTTTGGGTAATAGAGAAAAGGGATGCGTAATACACTATAGGGTGTAGGTGGATAATCAAGAGTGAAAGGTTTGAAGAGATATAACAAAGGAGTGGTACAAAGAGATATAGGTTGGCGATATAGAGGAGGAGAGGTGCACATAGAGGTGAGGGGGTTGGTCAACCATAAACCCTAACTCATTGTTTTAAAAGTTTTCTGATGATTTTTATGTCTCCCAAATAATACATGAAACGTCATCATAATGTTTTTAAATTTTTTGGGTACAAAATTTACTCATTTTTTCATTTTCAATATGAGGTGTTATTTTTAATATTAGCATTTAATTTTTTATTTTCACGTTTAAATTTTTCTAATAGAACCACTAAGATGTCATTATTTCCCCTTATGATCTCCAGTATTACATATAAAACAAATATTGGGTTACCTTTTAGTCAATTATTTATTAATTTTTGATATATATACAAATTTATATTATTATGAATTTAAAAATATGGACACACCACCATGGAATGTATCTTGATAATAGAGGATACATATGATTGAGACACAACCCTCCTAAGAGGTTTTATGTAATTCTCATCACTAGTTATAAAATTATTTTTCTCATATGTAATACAAATTGATTTGTGATCCACTGAATCACTGCCTTGATTAACATCTTTTACTAAGATGATCCATACTTGTTCTTCACAAAATTTGAAAACCATACAAACTTTTATACATCCATAAATACATTACCAGTGTTGGAAAATGGTATCTCTATAATGATTTGGATGTATCCTACTTCCTCTGTATACGGAAAAGTAAATCTGTGGGAATAATGGACATAACTTCACGAAGCTATCAATGGTAATGGACTGAGAATTTGTCTTGATGAAGTGAAACTCTCATTTGATTCATTTAATTAATCCCCTTCATTTTATGATAATAATCATTATGAGATTGATTCTTACAACCATATTTCACCATGGTATTTAGAAATTTCATTTCCCAATAGTTAATACAATTTGAGTAAATTTGGAGGTCTCTAATTTTTAGTTGGAGATTATGTATAAAACCCATAGATGATTTTTCATTTCATCAACGACTCTTATGTCTTCCAATTAATTATTACTTTAGAGTAACTATTTTAAAAATTTGGAATACATATTAATTTGAGATACCAATTCAGAAAAAGGGATATTGATGTGTTATTTCATAAATATCTCTACAAAATTTTAATATTCCTCAGCACTTTCCCCTTTATCATCATCTCTAGAATTTGAAGAGCGGGCATTATCTTGGCCATTCCACATAAATATATTTTCATTAACACTATTATTTTTGGGGATCTTTTTTAGTTGCAATTAATTTTTTTATTTCTTTCATCATTGGATTTATGTATGATATCATATTCATACATGTTAAATGTTATCAAAAAAGGTTATTTTCCTAACTTATATTGCTCTTCTATTCATGGTTGTTGAAAATACATCATTTTCACAATCATAACTATCATATAAAAAGCATACTCTCTCATATGAGTCTTGGTTCTACCAACAACAGAAATTGATCTGATTATTTTATGGATATTTTCCCTACATAATCATCAATGTTTCAAAGTGTACCCCCTTTGGTTTTCATTTCAATCCATTGGGTAGTTAACCTCTCATTTTCTTTTTGTAAAAATATAGTTATAAGTTCCTTATTATTTTATTTTGGAGGTAGGGATTGATATTTTCTTCTTGATGGATCTGGTTCATACTTATATTGTCTAGTAGTTGGAAATTACTAATATCTAGGAAAAATATTTTGTCAGATATGTTGTTCTGTTTAGAATTTAAGTTCAATGGTGCATACGCTATTTGTTCCTAGTTATGTTGTTGTTCTTGATCAATACTCTATTCATAGTGTCTTTTATTTACATGTTGAGGCTACTTAGTTAGACTATGTTGATCATATATATTATGATAAGGATGGGGATGATAAAGCAATTGATTTTATTGAATGTAATTCATGTAAATACTATATTGTATTTGAGGCTCCTCTATGAATATATCACATTCATGGATGTATATAATAGTTGTATGAGTGGAGATGGTGTAGTAGTATGATGAAAGGAAAAATCAATTGTAAGGGAATCTCCATGAGATTCTACATGGGTCTTATCTTCCATAAGATGGATTTGGCACCGATGTGGTCCTCTATGACTTTCCCAAATACTTTCCTAGTTGGAGATATTATCCAAGAGTGATCTTCAAACATCTTGTGTTTTATGACTATGATATATATTAGGTATATCATATAATATAGTACAAGAATTTCGGTGGAGTCCTTGATAAACAGTTTGTAATTATACCCAGCAATCAAGTCTTTGTTTTGAGAAGTTATTGGTCAGATTTTTAACATAATCCCAGGCTTCCCAAGCTAACTCTCCATAATCCTAGGTGATACTGAAGATTAAATTACTTATCATATATTTTCATATGGTTTTAATGTATTTATTATTCAGTATTTTTTCTAAATCATCCAATGTTGTGATTGAATCAATAGATTGAATTTTATTCCAGTCTCGGTTCTGTAGGTCAGGAATATGGGAATTAATGAAGTCTGTTAGTGTCCTGGGATACACCTGGGTGTAAAATGTGTTGCATACATATATTAAATTTGATACATGTTCATGGAAAACTTCTCCTTGAAGCTAATTAAATTATCCCATGTTTATGATCATATTGATTAGTCCATGATTTATTTAAAAATAACATTTTTAAAAAGGAGAGATAAAAATAATTGGAAGATCACCAATGATAGACGGAAATACGTAGTTTATGATGGTGTTCTCCTACAACATTAGTCAATATCCTTGATGTTTAGGAAGTTCATATTTGATCATGGATAGAGAAAGATTGATTATTTCATCCACATTTAACAATCATCATGTAGATAAAAATCATTTGATATCAGGATTGAATAGTCAAAATTCATGAGAATCATGACACATTGATGGAGTTAGAGGGGCCTACCGCATGCACACGGTAAAAGAGAAAAGTGGATATGGGTTTAGTTTATGTGATTAGAATTGTAAAGAGATAGGGGAAATGAAAATGGGTTGAGGTAATTCTATATTTTTATCTAAGTTCATTGTGGATAAGAAAAATAGTTGTTAAAAACAACATCAAAATTTTACTAGCCCATATGATGTTGTTGATTAATAATGGGTATTTATAAAGTTAAAATTTTTATTTTCTATACTACACTAAGCTACTAAGGAATAACATTGTTGAAATATTAAGTCAAACACATAGGAAAAGATAGTATGTAGGCATCATAGCTATAAGAAAATTTTGAAGGATTCCTCAAGATCTCTATGAGTATTGGGTTTTAATAAAATAATGTAGAATGGGATTTAATTCAAATTAAAAGAAGGGCTCCGGTTCAATTTTATAGTTGATGAAAAAGGTAATAATAAATCAAGGTTTGAATAGTCTTATGTTTTATGATGTGATGCAATGAAAAGTTCATCAATTGGTCCGGGTCAACCAAATGGATCAACCTAAGCTACAACTATTACTTGGCCCACATATAATCAACATCATGGGATCATGAATCATAGCTTATATGGAGAAAGTATCACAACATATAATTTCTATATTTCTCAACTCAAACTAAGTCAAGTTCCCTCATATGAATTTTTTAAAAAAATCATACCAATAGTTTTAAAAAATTAGTATTTTCCCCAAATCCATTTGTATAGAGTATACCAATGATTTGGGTTACTATTAGATTATTCTACATAAGTATAAATAAATAAAATTGGTTTGAACAATTTATTTTTATATAATATGTATTCCAATTATTATCAATCCTTTTTTATAGTTAATTTAAAATCAAAGACTTATAGAAAAGATTTTTCCAAGCCCTTCTTATAATTCAACTGTTGAAAAAAACTCTTTCTCAGTATTATCCTACAATATCACTCTAATATTTCATCTACATTAACACAATCCAATGACATTTTATATATTCTCTAATAGAAATATATATATATATAATTATTTATTTTTATTGTTTTTATTATGAATAAAAAAGGGTAGATCTAATACAAAAGGATTGGAAATACCATTTTTATAGGTGCCCATAGAAAATATTAATTTTAACTTTTTTATCCAAACATTTTTTATAGGGGGCCAATACATAGGGTTTGGTCCAATCACTGGTATAGGTGTCCAGAAAAATTATCTATACAAATTGTTTTTTCAAACACTTGGTTTTGAGGTCCAAAAAAATTACATATACTAATGCTTTGATAAAACCATTTGTAATGATGTCCAGGAAAATTTCCTATACCAATGGTTCATCATGCAATTGGTATAAAACTATTGGTATAATTAAAATTTCTAATAGTCATTATGTCTCCCGTGGTTAGGGTAGAAAAAATAATGAGATAAAAATACTTATTTTACTTAATTACTAGACATTGGGTTATCGTGTTTCAATTTATTTATTCATTATGATCAAATCCACACAAACTCTAAACCCCTATCCCTATGTGGATTAGAAATTTTTTACAGTATAAAATGAATGTTTTTATATTGGAAACATGCTTGAAATAATAAAGAAACCTTTAATACAAATGTAATTGATTATTTTAACAAACTAAAATCAATTATATAATACTTTTATTGAAGAAAGATAGAAGAATGGATTAGTTATTGACGATGAGAAATAAACATAATTAAAAAGGGAAATATGGATTAGTACAAAAAATATTTCCATAAATAGCAACAAATAAAATATGAATGCATAACTGTAAAAAAAAGAAACAGAAATAATATGGGAAGAAAATGTAAATTAAAAGTAGATGAAATGTTAAAATATCAAGCATCATCCAACTCTCGTTCCATTGAAATGATGCTCAAATATTTTTCAAGATGAGTGTTAAATTACGTGTAAATGACTTACACCATGTACCTAATTAAATTTCCCTCTACTTTGAGGAATTTATGATGTGTAATTTCATTACACATTGAGTACATTAGATCCCAAAGTTATCTGAATATTTTTACTCATTTTGATTTCAAAAAATGTATCTTCTATAAATTTTTATTTTAAAAAATCAATGACATGTATTATTCTCACAAAATGTATCATTATTATAAACAAACTTCAGGTCTATCATGAATTGTAAGTAGGATTTAAATCATATATTTTATTCATATCATGTAATTTTGATTTTATGGCTATCCAATAGCTCACATGTATTGAAGAATAAATTTCCTGTAATTTGGATTCACATTGCGTAATGTCTAATTTTTATTTTTTACAGAAATACCTCATTTTAGTATTGATTAAATAAATCATATGAAAAAAACTCATTGTATTATCATATAAATCATGATTGGATCATAAATAAATTTATACAATATGTATACTTATAAATTAATCTAATCATTGTTATTTTATACTAAGAAGAAATATATATCAATTCATCAAGAGAAATGGATTCATGGGTAATGGAATATACAATGCATAAAAATGAAAATTCATTGCATTGATTAATTGATTCATTTATATCCCATAGTAAAAAAAATTACTATTAAATGTGTTGTGTGAAGAATATATGGTGAAGTATAATGAGTTTTTATGAATTTTATGGCAATTGTTTTGTAGGAAAATAAGTTCTTGATTTCAATAAATATTTTTTATTATCCAACATATTATTATGGTTATTCAAGAATATATATGTTGTAAATGAAATATTAAAACATGATAGATATTTGTGGAACCGAAATACATTCTTCGGAATATGTTGGGGAAAATTATAGTCTTCAGGATGTAATATGAGCCCAAATAGCCCAAAACTCATCTGGGAAGTTTATCTCACGAAGCTCATTCAAGAAGATCTCTTATTATTGTGAACATCAGAGGAAATGGAAGATATTTCTGCAAGTGAAAAGAGCCATACGACCACGCTATGGAAGCAATAAGATAGATACTCATGTCTGAAGAGCCCTGTGATCATGCTCATGTTGGAGGTGGATGGCTCTGTGATTCCAACAGAGACTCATCCCTATGAGGTTCCCTTTTTTTCTTTTCACCATGCCTGCGAGAACCATAAGTCCAATTTTCATATAAAAATCTATTTTATGCCACCTCTAATGCATAGTTACCATTACAATTCACCTTTTGATCTTCAATTTCCCAAATCACCTTGAGAAAAGTGAACTAGAGAGAAAATAAATAACCTGTTGTATAAAAGAATCATTAATCTTTCATTACATTGTTCAAAATTGAAACTATATATGGAAAGGAAACCCTTCGTAGAGTCTTATGCACTTCTCAGAGGAATAATTCCCTCATTGGTACATCAGGCTTCGTGAAGCACTAACTATTCATGAAGCACTCCTTTTCTAACTGATATATTCATGCGATGGTAGGGTCACTCTACTTTACAAAGTTCATTTTTTGTGAATCCCTTGGCCTATTTGAATCATTGGAGCTTTATGAATAACATCTCTTCAAGTCCCCCAACATCATGATGCCCTCTTTCTTACAGAACTCCAAACATAAAAATAGTGGATTCTGGGCCCTTGTGTGGTGTCCCTTGTTGTGTGGCCTTGCCTTTTTCATTTCATCATAGGTATACTAATGGCTATTTCATATTATAAAAGTAACCCTAAAATAGAAACCAGGATCGACCAGTCATCCACACCAGTCCCATGAAAAATTGGGTTTTCAATCCCATTCCCAAGTGTGTGTTGGTATTAGTTATGTATGTCCAAGTGGTGAGGAGTGATTTTTCCGTATACATGTAGAAGAATGTAAAACTACCCAACACTGTCATCATTTGAACATGATGATAAATAGTGGCCTCACCCTATTTAATTCCCATGGGGTGCCATGCCTCCGGCATTTTTCCTGCACACTCTTCTCTATAGGACTGAGTTAATCCTCTCAAGGAATGAGATATTCCACACATTGAATGTGATCTCTCTTTCATAGAATCAGATCCTCCAAACATCGGATGCTATCCTCCTTTGTCTAATTCTCTTCTTAGGTCCATATTTATCCCTCACTAATGTATCGTTCATGATGTGACTATCTAGTCCACTTTTTAGTCTTGTTTCTCATACTATAGATGACTTCCAAGGGATTATCATTTATTAGTGGCTATAAAACTCAACCATCTGGGTCATTTCAATATGTAATCCCAATCTATATCATTCCTACTCATTGCAACATCAGGACAGTCTTAGTGGATAATCCACACACAATCCAATAAATATCGATCTACAAGTGAAGGGAAATCATAGTGTTCAATCCCCACTCCATATGACAAACTACGTGAGTTTTGATCCTTGTATTTGAACATGGTATGTAGGGACCTCCACAAGGTTCAATACCATCCAACAGTAATCATTGGTGCTCCCTCCTCGGGATGTACAATCATGGTGTGACATGTTTCCATTATGGGGAACTACACATATATCGAATGTCAGGTGTTGTTTTGATCCACATGGCATCAATCCTTCATCCTTCACCGCACCCTTATCCAGGTGGGATAACTTAATTCCCCTATCATCCTTGTTGGTTTTCTAGACTGGGTATTTCCTAACTGCATGCCCTATTTCCAAAATTGTTTCCTTATTAGGTATCCCAATCCCATCCAAAATACATGTAATTTTATTCCCAAACAACGAGGATACATAATATTACTCATCTAGTTTAAATATCATCACCCCTCACACTCTATTAATTCCATACATTCTATTCCAACACATCCTTCATATATATCCTAATTTTTACGTGGGCCTCCATGTCCTGGTGAGATCATTCCATCCAACTGGGCCATTTCTACATTGAATATCCATCTATATCATCGCTTCTCATAGTATCACCTAGGTAGATAACCATTCATAATCCCAACACCAGAAATAATCCAACCCAAATCAATCATCTTGTGAATGGTAGTCTCGGTGCATAAGGTCCACTCCATCTAATGAACTATGTGGGTTTTTATCCCAATTTCATAAATAGGATACATAGGATTTCACAATTTAGGTTTAATTCCAACAAATGGTAAACCTTGTTGTCCCACTCATTTGTGTATACCTCCTTGATCCACCATCAGTGGTGTCCAGGTCAGCTTTCACGATGTGAAACCTTCCCTTTATTAGAAACACCAACAAAGGTCCACTCACCTTAGGAATCATAACTTATTCATCTGGTATATGTTGGTACCTTCCCGATAGGAACTCACCACTTCACGTTGTGACATATTCCCTTTATAGGATACACCACTCTTGGTTCTATCGTCATAGAGCATTCAAGTCCATCCATCCAGTAAACCATTCAGGAGATCCCTCATATGGATGTACCAATCAGAGCCACCTTCACAGGTGTTCAAATATGTTCATTACTTCTCCTTGAGATGCTAATCTAATGACCCTTCCTATCTTCTAGATATAAATATCTTGGCCTACCCCATGATAAACATTGAATTCAAGAGGAAAACCCCACAACACATGCCCCTACCATAAAATAACCTACAATTGGTGTGGGATAACTTAGGTTCCTACACCCATGAGAATCCCTCTTATGAGTAAAAATATATGTGTTATAATGTTCTATCTCCTAGACATTCTAGTGATGACCAATGTGACTACTCTCTTGATAGAAGGCTGATTTTTTGACTTTACCCCTATTAATTTCAAGATAGAAGTAATATAAATAACCTCTGTCCAGAAATATATTTATCTTGGAGCAAGGTACACAAACAATGGGTTAATCTTTGATGGAGACCCGGTCTAGGCAACAAATTTGGAGGAGGAATCCATAGAAGGAGGGACCAACATCTCATCATACTTTTTTGATCAACAATAAAAAAAATCTATGATGAACTGATGAATTCTACCCAACATTGGAGAGTCGTAATTGATGGTACAATACACGGTCAGCAAATAACAAACATGCACAAGCAGCGCACCCTAAGGAAAATCATCAAAAACCAATATGTATAAGAATGTTATTTTACTATGTAAAATAATTTATTTTTTATTTTAATAGTTGTTTTAAGTTCATAGAATATGAAATAACTAATGTATGACATTGAGAATATGATTTAATGTATTATGAATGGTTAATTATGAATGAAAGTATAATAAATTCTATTTCTTAATATATGAAAGATATAAAACTGATATGTAATAATTATATCATGTTCTATTAAAATATACTAATAAATCCAATGTTGATGAAATACTAATTATGGAATTTCATAATATTGGAGATAAATTTTTAATGGTTAGGTGATAGTTGTGTTTTAGGATTTTTTTTATGATGGTGAGATATGTGTAAGAAGAATTTTCTCTGGGTGAATTGAATAATTAATATCCCATGTATGACATGATTGATGTATTCATGGTCTTGGTAATTATTTCCACTATCATACAAAATAGTTGGAGGAATTTGTAGGGGTTTCATAAAATTTAATGTAGTAATCAAACCATGATAATTTAATTTCATTATTATTTATAACAATTCATCTTTATACGGTATTTAATTTTCAATTCATAATTAATTATTTATTTCTCCATTAAATAAAATAACTTATAAAATCATGTTGAGTTGTGTTTTAATATGTTTACATTAATCATAAAATTTATTTAATGAAATTAAGTGAATGAAATATAATTTAAAAAATATGAAACATTGGTTTTGGTATGAAAAGAAATAGAATAAAAAGAATAATATACATGATATTGTATCATTTTTGTATGAAATATAAAGAATAAATTAATGTAGATCATTTTCATAAAATATAGTCACATTATATAGACATAATGACATATGAACCTATCAATTATGATGATTCAATCAATAGAAATATATAATCCAAACAATAATTGATATAATGTGTTTTTTTAGTAGAAATATATTTTTCCATTACATGAATTGCTGAGGAATAATATGAAAATATCATCGATTAATATTTAATCTAATAAAATTATATTATTTATTAATTAATATAATATATGAATTTTATTATTTATAAATGTGTTATGAGGATTTATATGGAGGATCATTTTTTCACTGTCTTTAAATTTGTGTTACATAGGTATTGGAGATTGTGGAAGGATGTTTAGAGGTAAATAGTTGAAGAATAAATGAATTTTTATGAATTGGGGAAAACAATCAAAAATTAGTCATCAATTTAGCATATTACAGATTTTTCATTACATTTATGTTTAATGGAATAGTGGAGGGTACATTTTTTCTTCTACTAATGGTTTTAATTTCAATTGGTTATTGTTGGAGAACAATAATGTTGTGGTTGTAGATAGTGATTCAGAATCAATAAATTTGACATTAGTCATATATTAGTATGGAATTATATTATCTATAATTAATATATAAACTATAGAGGTTGAATAATCTTTGATTCATTAAGGGAAAGTAAAGAGGCTAGAGAACTATACACTATGTTGATCTATTGGATCTATGCGGAAATCGAAGGACTGTGTTGTTGTTTGGTAAGAAATCAATCTAGTATAGTTGAATAATATTTTTGATGTGAAATCATTATAGATATTTAAAATGTTCCATTATTGTAAATATATGTGGTTATGTAATTATCTTTTTTTAAATAATAAATTAACATGGTTTATGTTTGAAAATACATAATTTGGATGTAAGATCCCAATATTTTAGAGTATATGTTAGTCTCAAAATTATAATTATATTTTCTACATACTTTATGAAAAACCAAAATAAAATGATTTGAGGAAAATTAAATGAATATTATTAAAAAAACATATCAGAAAATTGAAAAATCTTATTGAATAAAAAAATATTAGCCTTCGAATAATTCAAATATATAATATAAATATCAAATGATATTTATTAATGAAATGCATTATTCTTTTTCAAATATATTTTTTAAATTTATTTTATATTATATCCAAATAATTAAACTAACAAATATTATTTATTAATATTTAATATTTTATAATATTAATTAATATAATAGACATATTTATATTATAAATATATATGAAATAATAATCTAAGCACCTAATTCTCAAAAACAACTTTTAATTATAATTATATTTTTTCTATACTTTATATTTTCTTTTATAAAATATTTTTTAAACTTCAATAATCATAATTAATTAAAAAAATTATCATCTATAGCTCAAAATGAAAAAATTATCCAAACATGATTTTTCTGAAAATGTTATAAAAAATCATGTTTAGTTGAATAATATAATTTTATATTTTATTAAAACTATGAATTTTATTAAATTATTAACTATAAAATATTCATTTTTTCTCAAAATTATTTTCATTATTATTACACCATTATTACATTTAAAATAATTTTTAAAACTAATGAAAATTAAATCATAAAAATTGGATTTTAAATTTAGATTTAGTGGTCCAAAATTATCTAATAATGGCCACTTTTTATTGATAAATAATTATTATGTTACCATTGGTACGGACCAGTGACCATGGTGAAATATTAAATTGAAAAATTATTAACTCAATGGATAAAGGGGTTGAAACATGTTAATGAAATATTCAAAATTGATAGGTTTATATGGTATCAACCATATATCACCCAATAATAAATTATAGTCTATTGTTGGATCCTCTTGACATATTTATCATGCGATCCATTTATATTAAGTAAAAATATCTACAAATATTCAATCAGAAGCATATTTAAAAGACGGATGTCAACGCCTAATCATTAGCACTAAAAAAATTGGTTACTAATATAAAATATTCCATATTTCCATTCATATGCATCATATTTCCCTAAAATAATATTCGTTTCCCATAGTATTAGTCAAAACCCCCACCATTTCATGGAATCCACCCATAGAAACCCAAAGATCTCAACATATGTCAAATATTTTCACAGATATTGTTTTCTATGATATATTATTTTTTATAATTTATTTTTCCAAATGATATATAATTTTTTTTATTTATATAATAATTAAGTTTTTTATATTTTTGGAATAAAACTTCAGAACATCTCCCTTTCCACATAAGAAAACAAGAAAAATAAATCGGGTGTAGATGTGGACGACAGCCTCCATGACATAAAATTTTTAGTTTTCTAAAAAATAAATATATTAATAATAAAAAATATGAATTTAACATATATGTGTGATATATATATCACATTTTGGTTCATAAAATAATAAATCAATGTATTCCTTTCTTCATTTCTATGGGAAATGAAATCAACATATGTGTATACATGCAGACTACCCACTCAATGGAATGTTGTATTATATTTTTTACTACAACCAACATGGATAATTATAAATTTTAAATTATCTTTATATGTAAAATATGAGTGTAATAAATATCATTTATATGATTATTTATGTATAAAAAACGATTTTTATTAGGTAATCCTCAATATTGATTAATTACCTAAAACTGATTCGTCATTGATTTCCTCTACAAAAAATGTGAAATAATATAACATAATTGAATTACACTATAATAGGTTAAAAATATAATTTAATGTATATTATAAGAACTGGGAATGATAAACCACATATCAAAGAATTGATATCCAAATCAACATCATTAATGAATGTGTAAAACAATTAATGGTAATAACACTCATTTTTAATAATTAGTGATAACTTACAAATATATTTATAATAAATTATCATAAATATGTAAATATTATAGTAAACAATATACATATTGTTTGGATCTATAATTTTAATATTATAATGTTTAATATACAATAGTTTAAGAGACATTCAACTAATCTTTAATAAACATAAGTGGTTTTCATGTTTTATTTTTCCCTTAGTTCGTAATCAATACACATCAATTACAATGCTTCCAAATTTAATTACCTTATCCTTAGATTATATTATTATGTGTGAAATTTTTTTATTAATGATTAAATCTGGGTTTACACTAAATTCTTCATCCATGATGATTCAATTGTTTCATAAAATGTAACATTTAATAATAATTCCCATCTCTCATATTTTTTTTTAATGCTTATCATTTTTAGACCCCACTAATATTATATTTTCCCCATTTGAAACATAGAATTTCATTTTCTATAATAATTATTATATCTCCCATGTTAATATTAAAAAAAGTATTCATCAACCATTTAATTATTTTTGTTTTCATTAAAGGCATTTTAAAATATTTGAAAAAGAATTTTCCATAGCATCATCAAATATTCATCATTCATATATCACCTATTGATATATTTATTATTTCATGTTATGGTATCATTATTTTAATTTTCATTAATTAATTTTATTTGGGGTTTTTTATTCATAATTATTTAATCATTACATGAAAATCATGTATTCTTCAGATGATATTAAATAATGATTTTAAGAATATTTTCTTATTTTCACATCCATTTTCAATGGGATTTTTCTCCAAAGTAGTAAATATTTAAAACTCATCATATATGATTCTTTCATAAATCTTTCTTTTGTGAGATTATGTTTTTGGTATTAAAAAATATTATTTATTTATGTGATACATTTTAATGAATTTGGTAAACCCATTTTATTCTCATTGGTTATTTATTATAAGATAATTGATGTGAATTTAAGTGTCCATCATTTGTTTTAATGATGAAAATTATGGTCTAATATCACATTATATGAAATTGGATATTGTTTTATATCTCATGAGATTACTAATAAAATTGAGTATCAAAGTACCCACTATATGATTCTGGTAGATATTTTTACTCCCCTATATTATGGGAATTAGGTGGCAATACCTACTTCAATAAGATATTGTCAACTATGATGTTTTTAAATTATTTTACCTAAGATATAGTTTATTTCTATTAGAGACTGAATGTTTATAATATTATATTTCCTATAGATATTATTATTAAATATGAAATGAGTTTTTTTATAAATTTATTTATATACTCATTGGGCATGTTTTTATAACATTTCTGGCATATTATTTTTTTCATTCCACAATATAGAAGTATTAATAATGTTTTACAATGTTCACTTATATCCCATTCAAATTTTTTGGTTGATATTTATCTTTTACTCATGTTATTTATCATGTTTATTATATTACAAACCTGAATAGTTGATATGTTTCCCTTAAAAATCATGTACTCACAACCCATCCTTATATTTGTATTCCAAAAATTCGGAATATGACTATTTAATATGTAATGACTTGAAGACGGTCTAAAGAATCGTGGTTATGGGATAATTTTCACATGTGTTGTAAAGTAATATGTTTATGTTTTTATTATCCATTACATTAAACATTTTGGTCAGTGGGGTTTGAGACTATTTGTGAGACGTATTGATAATTTCATGTATTAAATGTATTATTTACCTATGTTTAGATTTTATCCCCATTATAGGAATAAAATTAGTATTTAGATATTTTTAGAATTAATTTAGAGATACTTAGTGAGTTCCTTATGACAATTTATATGTCTAGTTTAACATTTTAATGACTTGGTAATGTAGATATTGTGCAGTTATTCTAGTAATTACATCCCAATATTGATATTACCTACTTATGAAAGGTTTTTAAATGATATAAATAGGAGTAAAAACAGAAAAATAAGGATTGTGCATCAACTCGATCATTACTCGGTGTATGAAAAAGATGCCCGGATAACCACTGGGCATCAAATTCTCTAGTGGTACATTTTTTAATGATAATATCTTTATAAAACCAAATGAATGATTTGAGTATGATAAAAACTTACTATTTTAGAGAATGTAATTAAAAAATAACAATGAATAAACTATATTGAAACCAAGATGATTATGAGTTACAGTTTGCACATTTTTTAATCGATGTGCATTCTAATATCATAATTTGTCATCAATACCATTATGTTAAATACGAGTTCAATTATATGACACGTTTTCTATATGAATTTTAATTCACCACCTAAATCTATCGATAACTAATTGTCTTTAAAATACCCCATTTTATGATGGTATTTTATAAAATATTTATAACTCATCTCCAAATATGATTTATAGGTTAATATTTTCTAAAAATACATTTCTTCCACCCGTTGTAAAATTTAATGTAATTTGGGTCATGGAATGGGTACAAATTCATTATAAACCTATAAATTATATGTATAAGAATATATAATTTCATATCCCAACCATTTAGTGATCAAATATATATACAAGTATTATTATGAGCTCCCTTCATAATAAAATTCAATAACATTAGTTTTGGTAGATTTTAATGAGGAACTATTGCCTGAAATTATTTGGACTGGAGTAAATTTTTATGAAATTCATATAATATTATAGTATAATGATGTATTTCTAGAATCATTACATGGTCTAGAAAAATATTTTTACGCTGATTTTTCAATCAATTTCATTTCTGGATTTGTACATATATCCATGAGTTCTTATAGAATGATCTATGTTGAGTTGAAGAGTTATATAAAAAACATCAACTGAATTAGGATGAGGTATTTTTACATCATAATACATCTCTATGGGGTAATATGATACTTATTGTTAAGTATAAAAATGGATGAATGAAACTCAACCTTGACTATCATGTAAATAAGTGGATTATTATCAAGGAAAAATTTCTTCATCCCAATATTGATGATATTTTCAATCATCTATTAGAATAATAATATTTCTAGAAGACTGATCTTCAATCTAGATATCATAAAATATGGATATGAATATTTGATATTCCCTAGATAACATTTCAAAAAAGGTGTGTAATTTATAAATTTATAGAGATTTCATTTTTGAATTAAAATTATACTTATATGTTTAAGGATTTGAGGATAAGATACATTAGATAAATGTTTAAAAAATATGGTATTAGTGATTGATAAAATTTATATATACTCAATGATCAACAAATAACATAGAGGATATTTGAGAAATTTTCTAAGGAACATTCAAATGGAAATATTATATGCCATGTTCTGAAACTATAAATACTTGGTAAAACAATGTATAAATATAAGGTCAGGATACCATCAGTGAGGTCAAATAAATGGAAACATAATAGAATTATTTAATTGAGAAACGGTTGAGTTCATCATCTAAAAATGAAATCATGAGTTTCATTGAATAGTTGGATTGTGTCATTATTTTGAGAGATGAAAATAATGATTATCCAAATAGCTAACCATTTTTACAATGTTGGGATTTAATATCCTATATATATAAGATTTTATGGAATGGTTTTGGGATATTAAAAAGAAATTTGAAGTTAATATTATACCTACACTACCCTATAGTGTATAAGGGATTGTGATATACAATTATGAATCCTTGAATGGGTTGGGATTCATTCTTACGCATAATAAGGAGGTAATTTATTATAAATCATATCAATTAATGTATCTTGATAAGAAATACCCAATACATTGTCTAGAGATAATAGTTTTTGTGTTTTTATCAAGACACTATTGGCATCATATCTAGGGTGAGAACTATGATATCTTTACTAACCATAAGTTAATAAAATATAAAAACTCAAAAAGAGTTGAATATGTGCTAAATTATCTATTGAAATTAATAAAATATGTTTTTATAGATACATTATAACCTTGGGTGGGGAAAATGATGGTTTATTCCGTGAGCATGGATGATCATCATATCATATACATGATGAGTATTGACAATGTCTCAATTCTCATTCATTTTCAATGAATTAATCATCAAATTATAATGGAATGATAGAAATCATAAATTTACCAAAATATATATCAACTACTCATTCACATGAAGTTCAATCATCCCCAAATAATGTTACAAAACAATAGATAAAAGTAGTTATTTTATGGGAATTCGGATTTCCTAAAGATGGAGTTGTATGTTTTAGAACTTGAATATATTTAACATAAAAACATGAACTAAATAAAAAAATTTGGTGTAATGGTAATATATTATACTTCTATACTCATCTAAGATATATGTGGATATATTAGGATAAAATAAAATTTTATGTTTTGATAACATAAAAAGTTACATTGAATGATACACATCATAAAACATTGTATGATAAAATATTTAGGATAATTGATAGAATTATAAGTTTACACTGAATCAATAGCCCGTATTAATAATGAAAAGGTAAATTGTTATAATTTATTTAGTTGTGACACTCCGCTTGATATCTAATCTAAATATTTATATTTGGGTTTTAATCAATGACCATATAATGTTAGATCATTTTATTTTAATCTAGAATAAGTTTTCTCTTGACTAAATATCCATGATATATATAAACGAAGTTGTAAGACTGCACAAGATTCAACCATAAATTGTATCTAATCATGAACCATATAATAAATTGAGGTTATGGTGATGAATAATTGATGTAAATGGGTATAGGGATGTGTTTCAAACTACTTATCACACTTTAATGGAAGGTTATTTAGAAAGGGCCATGAAATACCTAGAGGATATTCTAATATCTTGTTAAAATGAATTTCATTGATAGTTGAGGTTTTTACTTCCCCTTTGATAAGTTATCTGCTAAAAAAATATTCATTCTACCATTTAGATGGAACCAAATTAGACTCTATATATGATATTATTTTAGACTCCAACAGGCTTGGATGATGTAATTGAGTACAATATGATTAGTTCTTTCTATCTGTATGAAATCAAAATGATGGTTTAAAGTATCCAATGGCTTATTAAATAAGAATGAATTTTACAAATGATCTATGTATATAATCATTGAGGCTTATCATAAGTTATAATCGTCCTTATATTGTAGAAAATGAATACAAAAGTTAAGGATGAGGTAAAATTATATATAAGGGAATACATAATCAGTAAAAATAAAATGACATAATTTGGAATAAGATAAGTATATGGGTATAATCAAAATTCATAAAAAATTCATTATGAACAAATCATAAATCATATATCATTGAATTATTCCTATAATGTGAATTAATTTGAATCAAGGGATTTTGAAAAATTGAGTCAATAAAAATTAACAATTAGAGAATAACATAGTCAGGATTATAAGGATAGAACATTGATTAATTAAACCATATATTATAGATAATGTTTGAAATCATTGGTCATGGCTATCTATTAACACATTCATCACATTTTATGATTTATATAGTCATCTCTGTACCATCAAGAGTTTGATATAATCCTCCCCTATACTATTAGCCTTTGGATAATAACTTATGTGTATAACTTTGATCATGATATAAAACCTATTTTATTCCAATTGTATTTGTATAAATTATCTAATGAAATCATTGGCATGAGTTATATTCTATCATCTATGATTTTTCTTATTATAAAATATATTGTGTACCTTTTTTTGGAATAAATATTGTTATTTACCCTTTGGCTTGGGATAAATCATCAAGTGCACCTTTAATATTAGGATAAATCAACCCACATATCATTTCATGCTCAAGATATTTTTTTGAATTTATTAGAATTATATATATATCTATATAGAGTATCCCTCTTTCAATCATCCATACAGATGATGCCACATGAAATATTTCATTAAACACAACTCAAGGAACCCATTTAGAGAACAATGTCTATTCGAAACATTTCTAGTTATTATCACAAAAATTGACCTCCTAAATAAAAATTCATGACACCAAAAATTAAATCATCTCAAAAGAAAATTTCAAATGAAAATTAAATGAGTGATACATTTAAATTAAAATCAATTTGAATATTTATTTTACCGATAAATATGAAAATAATAAATATACCACAATATGGTATTGGGTAAATTTAATTTAACTACAGAATAATTGATTCTGTTATAGGTCACTTTGAAAAATCATTTTCTGATAGGTCACTTTTTATATGTTGAAAATAAGGCCTTTTAAAAATAAATATTTTGAAGAAAATCTCAGTACTGAAGCCATGTAATGATAAAACGGCTTCAAAAATGTCATATAAAAATAATTTCTAATAATTTTAATTTAAATATATTCTTTAATAATTGATCATTAAAATATAAATAAATGTTACAATGATTTGAAGTGACTGCATTGGGAAAAAATTATTTATTAAATGGGATATCATTAATATGTCATATAAATAATATAAATGTTATCAATAGAAATGTTTATGGGAAGACTAAATATTTTATTTTGGAAAGGATGGAATTACTTTTTATTAATTTAAAATAACATTGTGGTGAGCCCACATCCTATAAAGATGTAGTAAGAAATATATTTGAAATTTTGTATTGGAAAATAGGAATGTCACGTGAGATGATAGATATATGGTTTTTCCAAATATATATTAGAACAATAGTGGGAATATAAAACATATACAAGGATGAAGAACAAGCATTAATGTTGATGTGTATTTTTCATAACAACGCTATTAATTTGGATAAATATGTTTTACAACCTAATCAAATTTTGAATAAAATTAATACTACTCTATGTATGACGATAAATTTAAATGAAATAAAATATTAGGGTTGGTTAAGTCAAGCATGGAAGAAATATCTTTAAGAAGAATAATTATAACTCATCAAAGTGATTTTAATTAATAAATAACCTTTTTAACTTAGTATCCAATGAATTAAAATCAATATAAATAATCAAAACTGACTTTATATTTAAATACTATGGATTAAATGAATATGGAAGTATAAATAATTTGGAATAAATCATACCATATAAAATAGTTCATGGTGATCAAAAATAATATTTTCTTGAGAAATAATATTTTTCATGTGAAGCACGTTCCTTTATTCATGCTTAAATGATAATTCTCAAACATAAAAAAAATATTTACTTATTAAAAAGAAATTACGAACCTCATTATTGCCTATAACATTTGATAAATTTCATTCATATTTAATTCATACAAGTACATTAGTTTGTTATTATCTATTTTCAATAACTTGTTTTTGTATTTATTACCATTTTGAATAAGCTACATAATAGCAATGTTTTTATTCATTCTTCTCTCAAATTTCAACATTAATAGCTCATTAAAGGATCATTAAAGAATGTTTTAAAATATTTATAATGTTATAATTTCATTTTATTAGTGATTTATTAAAATAATTAAAGATGAATTTTGTGGTTATAATGTATTAATGATTCTTTGTGTTAGAAGTGTTTTTTCCAAAATAATTAGAAAACTATTTATATTAATTAAACAAAATAGAAAAATCAATTTTATACATATTTATACCATATATTACCTGAAACTAAATTACTATAGTCATCCATGATTTCAGCTTATAAAATTGTTCATGTAGTCCGTCAAACAAACCCAAACATGAACATTAAGTAATTAATAGATACTCAATAAGATATTTATTTTTAATACCATTATTTAATAGGAATAAATTAATAAATTAATATTGTTTAGTATGATGTTTCATAATTTTATATCAGTATAGGATGATAATAACATATACATTGTTAATAAATAACATAAAGTAATCTATTTTTCCTATTAGAACACTCTTTTGGGCAGTTTAATTTACAATAATATTTTCATGTTATTATTTTACATACGTTTTACAATTTAAATTTATAATAACTTATTAATTTCATAAAAAATTATAATTATCCATTGATTCCATTATCATGGAAAATAATTTATTGTGGTGATGAAAATAAACACATAGATTCATCATTCTATGAAGGTGTTAGTCCATATGTACAAATGGATGGTGATTTCATTTTCCATACAATATGGGAAAGTATAGAAATATTTAATAAATTTATAGATTAATATATTTAAAAAATATCATAAATATTTTTCATAATCCATTTATTGAAAATCCTTTCAAGGATAATAAGGAAATGGAATCATCTTGAATTGTGGATGGGGTAGTCTACACCACACACAATATATATATATATTTTTATATCTAAAAAGTGAAAGTTAGATAATGAATAGAACATCATTATAATATAAAACCATTATAATAAGGAAATTGATTAAATATTTCCATTTTGGTGATGTATAATTTTATGAAGAAAAAATGAAAAAAATGATAATGAAATGAAAAATATGATGTTAAAAATTTATACATCACTTTTGGATTGTTTCTTTGCAACGGGTTGTAAACCATTGATGGATAGCCTTTTCCAAATCCTAGAAGATTTTATGGTTATTGAATTTTTTTGAGATGTTTGATGATATTTTTGGCGAAAATAAATGGATTTTGGTGTGGAGGATGTTACGAGAGAAGTGATACTTTTGTAAGAAAAAAAGGATGACATTTTTGTAAATAACAGAAATGAATTAATAATCGGAAGTCTTTGTTAAGTAATACAGATCCAAAAGTGATTGAAAATTTATATGCGCAGTTATAAGATCAATAATATCCTAAACCATTCATTCCTATATTTTTTATATATTTTTATGTATTTTACTCTAATATATATACATTAAGAATTATAACTTATACTATTGTAACTAGGATTTTAGGAAAGTAACATTTACTTAAGACCCAAAAATGAATGGCCCCATATAAAATAATTTTGTCCTACTAATTAATAATTGAAACTCTAATTTATTATATTAATTTTATGAAAGTGATAATATTTTATTTTAAAAAACTATATTTATATAGTTTTTTTATATATACTTTTATCTAAAATGTCAGTATTTGTATGTAAATTATAAAAATAATATTAAGTTATAAATATTTCCCAATGAAATAAATATTGGAAAATAGAATAAGTAATCATGAATATAAAATTCATAAATATATACTAATAATATTATAATTGTCTTGATATTTTAAAAATATATATTTTCACTCATTACCTAATCACCAATATTTTTACAAAAAACAAAAAAATTATAACCAAATTTTTTTAAATTATATGTCAAAATTGGTATTCTTTTTATAAAATTCAAATTATAAATACTATATATTTATTTATTTAAATAAAACTAAATATGTATAAAAAATATTTTTTTATTGAATAATGGATTCTTATAGCAAAAGTGTTTTTAATATTATTTCATAATTTTTTAAAAATAATTTAACCTTGAAATAATATATAAAAATCATTGTATTACAAGTTATAATAAAATATAAATTTAATATTGTATTTTATTAAGGTAATATATTATACACATTCATTAAATTGTTCTTCTATATGAATCCTTTTCAAAAACATTAATGATAAATAAGAATAGTTAATTAGTTTCATTGATTATTATGTTTTTATTTATTGATAAATATATTATTCATGCCTTGGATTATTTTAGTTGTGTATTTTGTTAGTTATGTGTTACATGTGACATGATAATTTAAAATCATATTAGTATAAAGGAACTAAAACATTGAGTCATTAGGGTAAAGAAACAAAGAATTCATTTAAAAGATATATTAAGCAACAATACAAATCCGAATATCCTATTTATTTTCCTATTTTTTAAAAACAAATTATTCATTCCTCATATACCAAACTCATTTTCATTACAATTTTTACATTTTTATACTTTAGTGTTTGATTGGTTTTATATTTAATAATCATAAATAATCACTTCAATCAATATGCATTTAACATTTTATTTAATGACAGGTTTAACAAATTATTCTTTTGGAAAAGCCATATGGTGAATCTATTTTAATGTGTTACATGACCTTGTTACATTTCAAGGGGGTTGTATAGATATTCTATATAGTTTCAAATTAATTATTTATCTATGTTTTTTGATAAAATGTGATGTATATTTTATTTATATTGTTTATATTACTAGAATATTATCCAGTATCTAAGGACCTATATCTATGGTCAAAAAAATTAATTATTTTGATAAGACCACTTCCATGAATCAAAGAGGATTGTGGCATTACAGTTACTCATTTTGGAATGTAGTTATACATGAGATGGATCTTTAATATAATTGGGTAAAGGAACACACCTGTGATTTGGGAAATTCTTCGTAAGGGTGTGGGAACATGTGTGGATTTTTTTCATCCAAGGTCCATATAGTTCATGTATGTATATGGGAATAATGTCCATATTCCATGTGGACTATGTTCATTGGTCCCTAGAACCACCATTTATTTCATTTTATAAATTTATAATTATAGTAGTTAAATAAAATAAAAATGAAGTATTTAAGAAAATAAATATAATTTCTCATATATAATAATATATATAAAAAATTATGTACTCTGTCATAGCATTGTGGTAATTTATTTTCAAAAATAATGATGTGGTCAAGATATTAAACCATGATGGGTGTTTTTAATTTTTCAATGCATATATCCATGGTCAAGATCTATGGATATAAATTTTACCTAGGGAAATGTTCTACAATGATAGTGGTTTTTGATGTCCTTGGAATTCTGTGAGGACTATAACCACGGTAATACCATGGGGTTTTCCCATACCCTATTATAATAAAAAAGATCCCATGGTCCGATTGTATCTTCTTAGTATGCTATAATGGTGGAAAAATTACCAATTACCATGGATTGGGATACTAGAAAGGGGACCTTTTTAGTTCAGTTATGTTTCTCTAAAAACAGATAATGACCATTGATTCATCATTTTGGAACAACACTACAACTCTTAATGATATTTATTATTTCAATAGATTATTTAATCTCATCACATAATTTTACAGAATATATCAACATGTTATAATTATAATTGAATGAATGATATTTTAGATGTTTAACAAAATTAATTCTTGAAACTAATCCAAGAGTTCCTAATCCATTGAGCTCTACTAATTCAAAAACACGGTTCCTATTGGTTGTTAATAATGAAACAGAAATCCCATTATCATTAAATATTTATTTAATTATTACCGTCTTAATAGTAATTTATAAGACATATTTAATCATTAAATCTTTATATTACAAATAAAATGGAAAAAAAGTTAAACATATATGGTTGGTATTGGTCTATGATATAAAGAGGTGTTAAAGGGATTTCTTTTATGAAAAAACCCACCCCTCCACAAACTCTTGTTCATGCTAGAGGTATTAAACTAATAAGGGGGTCCCATGAAACCCCCAAACCAATGAACAATGAAAACATAAACTAATACATCACTTCAATGTTTTTGGGGTACCATAATATTGGTAGAGCATTCAAGATTTAATAAATAGGGTATTATTATCATTGAAAGTGAATATATAGCTCAAATATAGGCTTTTTGTTCATAAATTATGTTGTTTGATAAATATGACAAATCTAGTACACATTACCAATCAATAACCACAAACGGGAAGTAGTTCAAAACACATGTAATAGCCAACACCATATGTTATAAGGAAAAATAGCCCTACCAGACCCTAAAACATGGTAGATAGTAAGGGAATATCCTACTTTCTAGGGCTATATATCCAAATCATTCATATCCCTAACATGATCCTAGTTCTCTTTATTATTCTCATCCATCATCATTGTATGTGATTTATGTTGATATATGCTGCAAACTTCAATAGATTATTAAAGATGGAAAATGAGAAAATCTCAAGAAACAACTATAATAATGTATTTAAATGTTATTGATATTGAAAATAAAACTATCATAACATTAAATTGGTATCGAAGGTATAAAGATAGATAATGAATATAAAATAGGGTAAAATATCTCTAAAAAATATTTGATAATGTGTTATCAAATAAGAAACAAACTTGTAAAATTTTATTCATATAATAATTAACATGAAATGAGTATATGGATTTCTTAGTGATTCATCTAATATATTAGTAAATGTTAAAATTAACCTTAACATTAGAAATTATTCTCCCTATGACATTTCCAGAAATATAAATAATAATTTGAATAAAATTAAGTATTTAAAAAGAAAAGAGGAAGTAATGTATATAAAACATAGTTTGTGAGTCTAACAATTTATATTCAGATATCAATATATATGTTTTGTTATTAAAATATTTGAAATAATTTTTATTGAAATAAATTCATCACATTTCACCAACAAAGGACATTGTAATGAACATTGTTTTTGGATTAAAAATAATGAAATATATTATGAAATTAATTTTTTTAGTTCATAAATAGTGTATATATGATTATATGTAATGAATTAAGTTAACAACACTTAATATCACATACTATATGTTATATTACATGATCATCCATGATCCTTTATCCATAGGAATCATCTTTTTGTATTTATAAAAGGATAATTATCATTCACCAAAATATCCATAAAATGATTTATATATATTTAATATTAGATTTATCTGTTTTTATTGATTATTATTTTTATTATTATTCAAACAAATTAATTATTTGAAATCATTCTATCCCACTAAAAAATACTAAACAATCATCAAAATTCAAGACAAATGTAAATAATTTTAGTATGGAGATTAAAAAATTAATTTTTAATTTCACGCAATGGATAATTTGATGGTTTGATGATATTTTTAACCAATTATTAATGTTAGAAATTCCAATTATTATTAACATGCCCTTATAGAGAAACATGTGACAATATATACTCCTCACCATAAAATATATCACTAAAAAATAAACAGAAATAAAAAACTAGGAAGAAAAATTCATAGATATTTCATCCTAGAAGAAGGAATAAATTAATAGAAATTCTTATATATCGACTATTAAGAAATCCTAGATATCATACCTCAATATTTTTTAATTGTTCAACACATTCACTAATTTTTTTTCCAAAATTATAATCAAATCATAGAGAAAACATCAGGATTCATACTTTATTGAGGAGATAATGGATATGGAATGGGTGTATACCATCACTAAATTTCTCCTAAACACAAACTACATAACAATTAATCTATTAAGATCCCAAACCATATAATTGTCTTGAGATGGCAGAGGAATGAAACTTCTCATTATGAGATGTTCCCAAGTCACAAAAAGCAGAAAATAAATGTTGAGGGATTCGAGAACAAAATGGGTAATGATTTTCCCTAGAGCATCAACCAACCAAACAACAATCCCTTATCAAAAATTTTATGATGCATGTCAACAAAGTGACCAGACCCATACATTACCAAAAGACAACAGAATAATACATAACGATCCCAATTGTTGAATAAAACCATGAAAAAATTAGAGAAAAATGTGGATTATTAAAAATAGACTCCAATAGGGCTAGGACATCATCCAAATCTCCACACCAAGCTCCATTCTCCACAACACCAACAAGACATCATGCCGAACTGCTAGAAAAAAGAGATGATTTAATATAACATGTGTCCCAGAATACAAAATCTTCAAAAGAACCTAAATTCCATTGTAGGGGGTGAGTTAAAATACTCATTAGGTTTTCCCCAAATGACTTCCCCACATGTACTACTAAGATTAAGCTGTTAGAACATTTATATAAAACTGTTTATTTAAAACATTTAATAGTGCAACAAATTACAACAAACCAAACACTCATTTACCAAGCAATTTGCACCCAATTCATAAAACGCACTAGAAATCCAATCGAGCGTTCCAAAATCCATTCAACCATTTCACATAAGCAATACTAAATTCTATCTTACAAGAAACTGATAACATGGAAACCAAAACGATGTTGCTTTCATCCAACCCGTTCATTGCATTTCTAACTAGTGGTACTTCACATCCACTTATCATTTTATGGTGGCTCTTATATACACTATCCTTCCGCTTATTATAGTTGAACATATTATCCACTTCCACACAATCCACACAATCCATCCCACTTAATCAACCAACAATCACTATGCACAAAGGACACAGAAAAGCACACCATCATTCCCATCACATGTCAATTCACATCAACAAATCACCCATTTATTAAAAACACCATTTAACAAATTTTTCCATGACCAAACACATTTCTATAAAAAAATAATTATTTAAATTCATCTTTTATAAAAAAAATCATAATCTACCACTAACGAATTTAAAATAAATATTTTAAAATCCCATAACAAAGTCCCTTTTTTCCACAATACCCCATTTTACCCAAAATCCCCAAAATCACCACCAATTGGGTTTATAACAATAATAACACATCATTAACACAATTAGTTTCAATAAAAACAAATTAATTGTACCAAAAAAAACTAGTTCTAAGAATGTGGAGTTTAGAGGGAAGCCACTCACCTTTATGGTTTCGACGAAATCGACCCACGAGAAACTAAACCTCAAATCTATAGAATACAACACCCAAACTGATCTAGATCTCCCTCACTATCATCCAAAATCCATTAAATAAAAACCCAAGGTAACAACAACCATATATTTACCCAAAATGGGTGTAGTTATAGAAAATGAAGAGAGGGGGGATTTAGATCTTAAGGAAACCACAAAGAACCATTAGAGGAGACTTACCTGAGGAGAACTACCTTAAAACCACCACGAAAACCCTTCGATTTGCATCCAAAATGCATAGGAGAGAACATAAAACCTTTGAGAACCTAAAATACTAAGTGGGTATCAAGTGGGAAGATGATTGGAATGAAATGAGGAAATACTGAGGGAACATGGATTTAAAAATCCTATTTGTATGTGGCCTCAAGGTTAGTCCAAATGGTTTGGAAAGCCATGTACACGCCACTTTCTTGAGAGAAGGGGTCCGCATGGATTCCACCAATGGTTTGACAAACCATGTGCCGGAAATTTGAACCCACTTTCTCTCCCTACATGGTTTCCTAGAGTATCCACATAGTTTCCCCTAACCGTGCTCAAACTGTGCACCCTTAGAAAAGACTCCAAACTTATTCAAAACCCTTCCAAACTCTCCCATCATCTTTTTAACTCAATCCAAGCACTTAAACCCCAAAAAATGTATAAAAATGATACATACCTCAAAATATGGGTCCAACATTCACTCCACCATTAGACTTTCCATCCTCGGAAAGTAGATAATCTATTGCCTTGACATAAGAGCTCAGGCCATTGCTTAACCATATCTTTCTCCAGCTCCCACGTCTCCTCCTAGACCTGACCATGTTGCCACAAAATCCAAATTAAACCAATGATTTTACCCAATAAAAATTTATAATACCTATACCCAATCCACACTAGAACATGCAACAATGAAGTATCCAGATCTAGCTCAGCATGATCCTAACAAATCACATGGTCATGATCCGACTGATGCCTTTTTAATTGAGACATGTGAATAAGTTTTTGCACAGAACTAAACCATGGTGGAAAGGAAAACTGATGATCCACCTCTCCAATCAACTAAAGTATCTGGAAAGTTAAAATATACCTTAGGGATAACATACCCCTCTTTCCAAAACAAAAATTCCCTTGACTAGGAGTGATCCTAAGAAACACATGATCACCCACCTCAAATGACAATGACAATAGACAATAGTCCACATAGGACATCTAACGAATCTCATCCGTCTCCATATGTTTCTTGATCAACCTAATCATTTCCGTATTCTACCAGACAAGGATCAATATGATCATCAAAGACTCTCTCGTTTCCACTGAACATAGTTGGGAACAGTAAAGTTACATATATAATGCCTCAAACATAGCCATATGTATTGAAGCCCGATAACTATTATTTTAAGAGAACTCCCCCAACAATATGTTTTCCTCCCAAGACCAACAAAAGTACATCACACAAGACCACAACATATCTTCCAATGTTTGTATCATACTCTTTGATTTTTTATCTGTTTGTGGATAATACTTTCTGTCCATAGTTAACTACATTCTAAGGGATTTCTGCAAGGATTTGCAGGAATGAAATTTGAACATCAGATATCTATCTAATAAAGTCAAAACTAGAACACCATTCCACTTTACCAGTTCCCAAATATAGATTTTGGATAGATCCTCCATTGTAGGAGATTCATCAATAGGAATGAAATGGACCTACTTGGATAATCAATCCACTATCAACCATATAATATCATGTATCTTGGCAATTATTGGGAGACCCATCACAAAATCCACTAGTATATGCTCTTATCTCCACATTGGGATTGGTAAAGACCACAATATGCCCTCTAACCACTTATGTTGAACCATGACTTAATAAAAATCCAAGCATCTCAAAATGATCTCCACAAATTTTCTTTTCATACCCACCCACCAAAACTAGGACTTTAATGACTTATAAATTTTTTATATTCTTGGGTGAAGAACCCACTTGGAATGATGATAAGCCTCAAGATTTTATGGATGAAAAACCACCAGATCAACTATCCGATTTCAAAAACACAAGTCTGAAATCCCCTTTAGTTCCCAACCCTCAATGGTCTCCCCAGCATCGAGTTTCAACTGCATCCACACTCATTCAGAATTAGTTGTATGTTCCTCTCTAATCAATCCAAGAAAGTCTAGAACCAAAAAAACTAGAAAGAAGACCGATTTATCACCCCGATCCTCACTTTCCCATTGCATGTCAGCTATTATCGTCATCAAATCCAATTGATCCTATGCTTGTTTCACCACTTGATCAGATGATTTTCTACTTAATGCATATGCCACCAAATTTCCCTTACATGGTGTGTACATTAATTCAAAATCAAACATCTAGAGAGATTCCATCTATCTCCTTTTTTGATGTTCAAATGTCATTGTGAAAAAATATACATTATACTATTATGGTTAGTAAATACCATGAATTTCTCACTAAAAAATAATGATTCCAAATTTTTAGAGCATGAATCACTACCTCCAACTCCAAATCATGTTTTGGGTAGTTCTTCTCGTGAAACCTCAAATTCCATGATCTATATACCACCACTTGATCCACCTTCATGAAAACACACCACAACCATGATCCTGACGCGTTACAATACACCACATACCCTTTCCCTAATTCAAGAAAAACCATGATTAGTGCTGATGTAAGGAAAAACTTTAACTCTTAAAATCATTTTTGAAACTGCTCATCCCATTGAAATTGGTTATTCTTCTTTGAGAATGCTGTCATCAGTGAAGCCAATCATTAGAAATCATGAACAAAAAATTGATAATACCCAACTACACCAACGAACCTTGGTATCTTGAAAACGTTGTTTGGTGGTTTCCAAGAGATAATAGCATCTATATTTTCTAGATCAATAGAAACTCCTTTATCATAAATAACATGGATATGGAGACAAACATCATGTATCAAAAATTCACACATTGACAATTTGGTATTCAATCGATGATCTCTCAATATTCCCAACACTATCATCAAGTGATGGACATGCTCTACCATTTCACTCAAATACCACAGTATAACATCCAAAAATACAAAAAAAAAGAATCTAGATATCATTGAAATATATGATTCATCAATTACATGAACACTTATAGTCCATTTGTTAGACCAAAGTGCATAACAACATACTCATAGTGGCTATATCTTCTAGCGAAAGCTATTTTCAGGATGTCCTCTTTCCTCACCCACAATTGGCAATACCCTAACCTCAATTAAATCTTGGATAACCACTGAGCTCCCCTCAAATATTCAAAAGACCATCAATGCATGGAAGAGAATATAAGTTCTTTATCGTAACTAGATTTAGTCTATGATAATCCAAACAGGGCCATAAGGATCCATCTTCCTTTTAAAAAATCAAAACCAGAACTTCCCATGGATAAGTTCTAGGACGAATGAACCCTTTGTTCTCAAACTCTTCCAACTGCACTTTCCCCCCCCCCCCCCCCGCATTTTTTGGTTACATTTGTTAAGACAGATGTGAGATAATACTGGACCCTGGAATGAGATCAATAATAAAATACACTTCTCTCATGGGTGGAAATACTGAGAATATGTTGGGAAATACATCCATAAACTGATCCACAACTATCATAAGAACACATTGCTCGACACCTTCCACTAATGCCAACAAAAAATCCTCTAACTGATACAATATCGTGCCAAAAACTAGTTCCAACAAATCTGTTCCAACTAGATTTTAATTCTCTTCCCCTCCAAAGATATGTTCAACACCACACTCTACTGTAAAACTAACCGTTCACACATAGAAATTGATGTGGGCCTTAAACATCACCAACATATCCATTCCCAATATTATATCATACGCATCAATCTCACGCACTGATAAATCCCACATCAGTTTGATGCCATCTAGAACTAAACAAAAACCTTGATTTGGAAGTATCAACACTCTCTTTGTCCAAAAGGAGTTTGTAGTTTGAAAACAAAAGTCATCATTTCCACATTTAAACACCAAAAATAAATGATAGAAAAAGTAATAAAAGAACGAGAAGAACTCATATGAAACAAAACTAGCATCAACATTGAATTTACAAGAATATTACCTCTAACTGTGGATGGTATCGACTGATCATTCATCACAACCTGTTCAACTCCAAACAACACGCTTTCTTTCCACACTGCCCATTGTTACCCTACTGAGGCATCGTGGTATTATGAGAATCACCATGACCCACTTTACTCTACTATCGAGGGGTATGCTTCTGCCCTTATCTAATCAAGGCATAAGACCCCAGAGACCCCTGAGGAGTGTCATGGACACAGGACTTGGGAGAATTATGATAATAACACTATAGATTCCCCATGTTCTTATAATTATGACATTCACGAAGATGTGACATTCAATCCCAGTTGATGTGGCACTTTGAAACACATTAAATACATCCCAGAATGTTCTATGGATTAGAAGGAAGATTTACAAATCCTATCATCAAATTCTGAGTCATACTCCCACCATGGATATAAATGTCCCTCTTCCACTTGAACCCAATGTTTGAGTTCCCAGTATTCCCCATGGGTACCAACATACATCCCCCACCTTTAGCCACTAAAATATTCCTCTCATCCACTGTAGCTCGAATCACCATTTATGTGTAATCATCTTTACACAACACTGCAATCTAGGAAATAATTTCTTTGTTCAACCCAGCTTCAAGAATTTGTGCCTTCAACGATGTAATACCTTCCACTTCAGATGAAAATCGAACTAAGTTCATAAAAATAGCTTCATATTCTATTACCTATATGTTCCCTTACTTTAAAAAGTTTAAATCTATTGTATGAAGTATTATAAATGTACGAGGGTTGAATTGTTTTTAAAAATATTCCTCACACCCCTCCCATGTAACACTTTTTTCTATCCTAGATTAGACCTCCAGATCCCACCACTAGAGGGAAATATTTTTCCAACATATACATGTATAGTTTCACTTTTAGCTCTGTTGGTGTTCCCATGATGTCAAATATCATATTACTTCTGGTCATCCTTGCTTCAACCATTTCTAGAACTAAATCACCCCTAATGATGTGTGGATTTTTCCTTTGAAACTGGACTACATGGTCTACATTCCATAGTTCATCCATTTTATTCCCACTTTCCATAGCATGGAAAGATTTCACTATAATCTTCACTAACTACTAGTTCTCCTGGGGCTCTGGTGTAACCACATTTTCAGCAGCTTCTTCTGGTTGGTGCCTACAACACCTACCGATGCCATTTATATCAACACAAAAACGCCCATAAGTCCCACTACCTTAATAAGGAAGTGTATACAATTTTCAAATTCTATTACATCGCAACTATCATAACCATGACTTCCACAAGTTAAAATTTCCCATGTCGCTTTGTTTTGAAAAAAAAATCAACGTTGTTTTGAAAATTGGCCCATTTTTAAATTACCACAAATTCTCATCGTTAATTCCCTTCCATTTTGAAACCCAATTCTTAATTTTCCAAAATCCATACATTTATTCCACAACATAATTCATTATACCACAATAAAATATGTATCATAGAGGGAAGTAATTTCTACCATGCATTCCATGGTCATCTCATTGGAAACACAAACGATAATGAAATTCCCAGTTCCTATAAGTGGCTCCAAACACTTATGTACCCAACTCCCTGAAGACTTGTAGATTATCATAAAAGTGTTAGATAAATATTTTTTGTTCAGTACATTCCATGTTCTGACAATCTAATTTCTTGATACCATCCAGACTCAAGGAATAGACCAAGAATTAATGTCAAAACTAAGACCAACAATCAATTCCAAAGGACCGAGAAACTATTCTCACTAGAAATCCATGGACCGAACAAACTGATACCACTTGTACCATCCCTCCCCATCGCATTAGCTTGAGAGGGCGGAGGAATGATACATTTCATTAAGAGATGTTCCCATGTCACCAAAGGCTATCAATAAATGCTGAGGGATTCCAGGGAAATTAGGGAAGGATTTCTTCTTGAGATTTAACCAACCAAACAATCAATCCACTATCGACATCTATATGATGCATGTTGACAAAACAACCAAACCCATACATTACCAAAAGACAACCAACTAATATATAACAATACCACAAGACTAATAGAAAATTATTTTTTATTTTATTTTGAAAACCGATTTTTGGATGAGCAGAAACCATACACGAGATTACTGAATCATGAAATCGAAAAACTGCGCAGATGAAATTCACATTTGATTCAAAATTCAAAAACACGGCCAGCGAAGTAGCTCGAGACATGGATCCATGGTCGCCCTCCTCGAGTCGCACCCCCGACGCCATCATCACCATCATACCATTAGCAGAGCATCAAAAAAATCATCACATTGGAATCCAAAGACGTCGCCCCCCATCGTCAGAGCTGGTGACCGGAACAACCAAACCGTAGAAGACAAATTCAAACTCAATAAACTTCCTTCGTCGTCGTATCCTTTCCAACGAACTCAATCTATCACCATTGTCGCACACCAACCACAAAGACCACATAGGTCATCAAACATTACCACAAAAATAAATCCCGTAAAAGTTATCATTAGTTCCATGAGTTAGATAAATGGTCCCCGTCCCAAACCAACCTCCAACGAATCACAGTCGGTGAGTTGAAGCATGAAATGTAATCCCAAGAAAATTAACAAACCAAATCATTCCACAATATAAACATATTAAATGACGAATAAAAAAGGAAACCCATCACCAGAAATCAAGGAGGAATCCATCCCGAAATCCAGATCAAAATCCCATTGCCTCCATCAAAAACTCTCATAGAGGCCACGCTCAACCACCAGATGCTCATATCTCAAAACGAAGTGGCACCACAAACCACAATAGTTAAATCTCGGCCTCTGGTCCTATAATGTGCCGCCATGTAACCCTATCCATCGATGGGGAGTTGGGAAAGAGGAGATGGAAACAGTGTGTGATGTCTAGATGGTCTAGCCCCATGGATGCACGACACCACCATGGAAGTGGAAACACCACCACGAACAGACGAGAAAAAGGGAAGCTGAGCTGGTCCAGGATGAAGCAAGGAGGCGGCAACGAGAGGGAACCCTAGCACTGTGATGCCCCTTACATGCTCATCCTGCCTCACCCAAATGACAAATACCACCATTCCAAAATTAGTGTACCAAGTGGAAGGCTACCACAAGACTCCAATAGGGATAAGACATCATCCATATCTTCACAATATGTTTTATACCTCACAACATCACAAAGGCAGCATGCCGAACTGATAGAAAAATGAGATTATTTACCCTTACCCATGTATCAGAATACAACATCTGTAAAAGCACCCATGTGCCAAAGAAGGGGGTGAGTACAAATAATCATTAGGTTTTTTCCAAATGACTTCCCTACACACACCGCTAGGATGAATCCGTTAGGAAATTTATATAAATCATTTTATATAAAACATTCAGTAGTGCAAAAACATTGAAGAAACCAAACAATATTTTATGAATCCATTTCCACATAATGCTCAGAACAAACAGGAAATCCAAACATCCATGCCATAATAAATTAAACCATTTCAAATTTTGACAACAAATTCCATCTTGCAAGTAACACAATATTAGGAAACAAAAACAATGGAGCTTCCGTCTAACCCGTTCACTACATTTCTAAATAGTGGTACTTATTGCCCACTTAAAATTTGAAAGTGGACCTTACATCCTATATAGATACCCTTATAATAGTGGTACTTCCCATACACTTCCAAAAAATTCACACAATCCATCTCACTTAAATAACCATCAAGCACTACGAACTAAGGAAACACAAAAGCACATCATTATTACCCTCACATGTCAATTCACATCAGTAATGTACCCATTTATTAAAATCGCCATTTAGAAAAAATTTCTCCTAAAAACCACATTTCTATAAACAATATCATCTTTGAAATCCATCTTTCACAAAAAAATTCATAATCAGCCACTAGCGATTTTAAAATCAACATTTTAAAATCACACAACAAAGCCCCTTTTTGCAACAAAAACCTATTTTCCCCAATATCCCCCAAATCACCACTAATTGGGTTTCCAAAAAGATTCACATATCATTATAAAAATTAATTTCAAGAAAAATAAATTAATTGTATCTAAAACACTAGTTCTAACCATGTGGAGTCTAGAGAGAATCCACCTACATTTAGGTTCCAGAAAAATCGACCCACAAGAAACTAGACCTCAAATCTGGTGAATGCACCACCAAAACAGCTCTAGATCTCCGTCCCTGTCATACAAAATCATTAAAATCAACACCCAAGGCAACAAAAACCTTAGATATTCAAACAAAGAGTGTATATCTAGAAAAATGAGAGAGTGGGAGCTGTAGATCTAGGGGAAACCACAATGAACCATGAGAAGAGACTAACCCAAGAAGAACCAAATTAAAAACACCAGGAAACCCCTTCGATTTGATTCCAAAATGTGTGGGAGAGAACCTATAACCTTGGAGGTCCCAAAATATTAAGTGATGCTCTAGTGGGAGGAATTTTGGAACGAAATGTGTCAACAGTGAGGGAACCCAGATTTAAAAACCCAATTTGGACGTGGCAGCATGGTTAGTCCGCATGGTTTTAAAAATCATAAGATAACAATGCACACTAAAGTGTCTTGAGAGAAGTAGTCCACACAGTTGCCTCGCATGTTTTGACAAACCATGGGCAGGCCATGAAAATCCCACTATCTCCCCTTACATAGTTTCCTAGATTACCCACATGGGTTTCTCTAACTTTGCTCAAATTTTTCACCCTTAAAACCCTCCCATCTTATTAAAAACCCTTCCAAACTCTCCCAACCTCATCCCAACACACCCAAGCACATTAAACACATATAAATACATAATCAATGGCTACATACCTCAAACCAGGGGTTCTGAAAATCCTATTATTTACAAGATAAAATTCTATTGAATATTCATTATAACTTAATGATATATAAGTTAGTTTATCATGTTTTATCACATTGAATCATCTCATCAATTTTATCATATTTATAACATACTCTATTGGGTTTCCAAGAGTTCCTTTAGGGGACCCCTAAGGATTGACCCAGTAAGAATCAAGTATATAAAATCTTGTATACGTTAATTAAAGATTAATGGATGATATAATAGTATATCCATTCATTAATTGGTGATCTTCATTTACAATATATCCATTGAATTTGAGTTTTTAGTCTCATTAGTAAATATCTACATATTTTTCAATAATTGATTTTAATGTGTAAGATAATATTCTACGACTTACACATATCTATATTGCACCAATGAATAGTGGATATACAAAATATTATCAGTACCATTATGGGTAAAGAAGTCACCTCCTTCCTTACTCACAATAATAAAACTAACAAATGAATACAATAAATCTTATATAAAATCATCCAATTTTATTTTGTAGAATATATCAAACACTATCTGAGGCTAGTGATGATGTCTATACTCAACAAAGGGATCCCCAATAAAATCTTCATCTCCCACATTCTTAAACTTCATCCATGGGAGTTTTAAAAATTAATCATGATCCCCATAACATAAATATACGATTATTAATAGTATATTAGGAACATTCACATTGTAACAATTATATACATTCTAATTCTTAAACAAATAAAACTGATTGGTCCATTTTGGTCTCCAAATTATTACCTTACTAGAAAATATTAATCAAGAAGATACAATACAAGGGTTAAACATTAATATTTGTTTCATGTTGTAGTAATATAATGTGTACATTCATAATATTTATAATTTCTCAAACTATAGATAACCTCATCATGATTGATATACAAAATAATGCCCTATCAAGTATATTTATATTATCTAGAATAAATAATAAATCTACTAGTTTCTTCCACTTAGAATAAATTATATATATTTTTAAATAATATATAATATTTTCAGAGAGTTCATTATATGTGAAAACATGACAACTACAACTAGTATGAAAAATCACTTTTCTCATCATTATATAGGTCACATGGATAAAAACACATCAAAACACTAATTGGTTGCACTCTATTATATGTAATCTCTATTTCATAACCCTCACCTTCCTACAGATCCCATGGATACAAAAATATCAACAAACTTTTAATTTATAATTTTATCCCAACTCAATAAAAATCATTAAAAATAATAAATATATATTAATTTATCCTATATTTTGTAATTAATAAGTTCAATATTTTTTATCACCATTTAGATTAGTCCTAGAGACATCAATTTTTTCCTAGACCAATGCCACATTTTGGAATCTATTTTCTCTATATTATCATGGAATTTAGGCCAAAATAAAAAATAAACCATCCAATATTAGATACTCATTCCGACTATCTTCCAATAAATACCCCAACCTAAAAGTCACAGTAATGATGATGAGGTTGATAGATATCTAGCTGGTCTATGTAATAAAATGATCCATTTGACAAATAAAATCATCTATGAAATAAAAATATAATGAAATAGATCTAAATATTTCATTTCCACAATAAATAATCCTAGTTCACATACTATTCTCTCAGTGATATTCCATTAATAATGATCTTGGTTTGGAATACATCAGTAGCTCAATCCTTTAAAATTTCCACTTTTATGGCATCATGTAATAGATATCCTTATTAAAATTTATTCTAAAACAATCCTAACAAATCCTTAGATGTTACAAACTCTATAAACTACCCATTCACTATAATACAAATTTTACATAAATCATCATAATTGAACACGAAGTATGTAGTCCACCCCCACTAGTCTATATACTGGCAAGAAACACTAAGGTATTTACACAAACAAGGGAGGAATTACATATAAACATCCTATCACATTCTATCATACCCAAATATCACCACACATTCATGTAATATAAACGAAACAGTTCTATAAATATATATATTAAACACATTGTGTTTGATAAAATATAATCCACAAGAGTAAAATGTGAACAAATACAAGTAATTAAATATATTTAATTGATCACACCAAATACATATAACACATCCCAGAAGGTGAAATCCCATATAATATAGGTCATATAGTATTCTTAATAAATATTTTTTATTTTACAAGCGATCCAAGTAAATAACCATTTCCAGGCTGGAAAGTCATCCATCCTCTATATGAACAATTTCTAGTACGCACGCAAGGGTGAGTATAATAATACCTATTATAATAATCCCATGTAGAGGAAGGACCCAACTAAATTCTGTAGTTTCTATATGTATGAATTCAAAACATGTTATCCATTACCAACATTACCAAACTTCATCACCAAACAACCAAAATCTAGTTAATAATCCTAACCATCCAACCCATAACATAATTCCATCAAAAAATAAAAATATAAATGTTAATTATTAAAATAATAAATGTTTTATCACGTTACCCTTTTACATAACCCTACCTAATAATTTACCCTAGATTCAGAATAACATGATGTTTTAAGAAATACAAGCATCTAACACTCATAAATGAACCAGAGGATATATGCAACTTAGTCTATCTCTAATATAATTAGGGTAATACACATCATTATTATAAATATGTATACATGTATATAAACTTATGGAAACTAATTTATGAAGGGAAAATGTTATATAGTGGTGTACTATATAGAATACAAACCTCTAATAATTCCTAAAATATCATATACTCACTATCTCAGATCTAGTGCTTGAAATAAAAACCATACATATGATTTTATAGAAACTGAGGTGACCTGAAAAAAATGAATACATATTAAATCATATTACATTAATATTCATTACATATCATAAACCTTGCAACCCCAAAACCTATAGGTTTTGTGTCTTTAAAGACTAGATACTTAACTAACTTATATTACAATAGTCCTTAAACCTATCACATGAATACTTTTAAATATTGTACCATTCTATAAATATCATAAATAATTGTCTTTTTCCTAATATATAGAATTTAATCATAAAAAGGGGTGAGTGAAAATTTCATCAATTTTCATAAGTGAGCCTAAGATACTGTTATGGGTATGTTAACATAAAAAATGTTTGTGAACCTTTCAAAAGGTAATTCATTCCCAGTGAACATGGATCATAAATAATGAATCTGAACATAAGGCTTTGGGAATATTATAATATAGGTTATTAGAGTTAGTAACACGTGATCATGACATAAGATCAATATGTAACATAAGTATACATCACACATATGAGCATGGAACTAGTAACACGTGTCAAGTTAAACAATATGAAAATTAATACTAAAATTTACTATTAAATAGATGTATTTATTATGTAGTTTGACATGGATAAAAACCAATGTAACGTTACAGGTTTTGAATTTCCTCCCATGTACGCTCATAATTGGTTTGACAACATATTTACCCATGGGATTGAGTAGAGCAGATGTGCCCCATTTATCATGGGAAAACCACCAAATTACCTTTTTGAACTCATGATGTATAAAACATTACCCAATTCATTTAAGGGATATAAAAAATAACCCATAAAAAATTATGACCATAAAAATGAGTTCTTATTATTAGGTAAACATTTAAAATTCAATCATAACATAATTGTCCCAAAATAAAAAAGGTGTATTATGATAATATTATCATAATATAATAATACACTAACCATTGAATTAATTTGGATTGTATCATTAGAATATAACACAAGTGAATCACAATAATCATTAATGGATGTTGATATAGATTGAAAATCCTATTAAAATATAATTAGATTATTTCATTGAAAAAAGTGGAAAATATCAATTTCATTTGATTAAATATATTATATAAAAAAATGAAAAAAGTTAATTGATATTAATTTTAAAAACCATAAAAACATGGAGAGGGTGATTTAATATATAAAATTTTTTATAAAATAATGAAAAGGATTTCATATATAGACCCCCCTCCATGGAAAATGAATGGAGGTGATCAGTATTGAAAAATATTGGATGGAGGTTAGCTGTAAGTTGAAATGAGATGAGTCTCTATTTGGTGATCTTAAACATATGAAGACTGTATTGGCTGAGATGATCCAATAATACGAATGAATAAACCGTGAAATGTCAAGGACAAAATGGTTTCATGAAGGTGATCATAATAAAAGACACTTTTATGTTTGTTTCAATGAGAAAATGTTGATAAAGAGACTTAATATACTCTTGGAGGATGGATCCTTCTCAAATGATCGGGATGTTATGGGGAAAATGTAAAATGTTCATTTTAGTCTTCTGCTAGTGGGGCCTAATCTTATCATGCTAATTGGCTACCGAGGAGGAAAAAAGTTCTCTGACTTCATTCTTCATAGGGTCACTGAATGGGAGAATGAGAGTTTTAGGGAAACCTCAAATGAGTAGATGGTTTGAGATGTTATTTGGAATCGTAATCCTAAAATTTTCCTTAACCCTGATGGAATCCCAAGATTAATCTATAGTGTCTCATGGGAAGTAATCAAATGGATTTGGTGTAAGGTTTGAAGGAATAATATCTTTATAGAAATATTTGGCATGTTGCATGTCCCATGATCATTGTAACAGTACCAATGGTGAAAAAACAATAGTATTTGAAAATGTACCATCATATATTTTTGTGAAATGTTACATATAAGGTGTTCAAATGAATTATAAATAAGAGAATTGTGGTATATCTGGAATGCTATATTTTCAATGAACAACAAGGATTCATAACATGTTGAATTATCCAAGGCTTGATCATAGTGTCTTAAGAGGTGATTAGTGATATTAAAAATAATAACATTGGAAGAAAATTAGTCATTAATATAGTCATAAATAAGGCATATGATAGGATTGAATATAATTTTCTAATAACATACCTTTCTAGAATTTTGTTTTTTTTCCTGGGTAATTTTTCTCCTGTTCTGGTTCATTAGTTAGTCCTGGTTATCCACTTCCTTCATGGGAATTCATTTTCAATATTGAAGTTAGTTTGAGGAGTAAGAAAAGGAGACCCACTCTCCCCAAAATTATTCATTCTCTCATAGGATGAGTAGAGGAAATATATAAATCGAGGAAAATGTTTTGACATGATACTTCCTTACCAAAACAAGAACCTATCAAGGGGTATCTCTCACCTTATGTTCATTGATGATACCATCATTTTTGTTGATGGAAGTAGACGATATATTTAGGGGATAAATAGATTACTTGAAGACAATTATTGATGGACTAAGAAATAAATTAATTGGGAGAAGCTATTCATCTATATTTCATGAAAATGACCAAATAAGAGAGTAAGGACCTTGGAAAGAAGGTTAAATATGCATGGATTTACTTTTTCAATGGAGTATTTGGGTGGACCAATGTCCCTGAAAAAAATTCACATTCCCCTCGTTGATAAACTCATTAACACAATCACATTGTTAATTTTGAATAGAAATAACATGTTATTTTCATTTGGGCTATGAATAACCATTATGAAAAAAATGATCTCTTCTATTTGAATTCATGATGTTTCTACCCTAATAGTACCAAAAGGATGATATCCAATATTGAGTTCCTCATGGTATCCTTTATATGGCAGGAATAAATGGATATAAAACACCAATGAGTGTCATGGGAGTGGATGGAATGACCAATATGTGAGGGTGGTATCAACATTAGAAGTATCTCTAGGACAACGAGAGGGTTGAATTATAAGAAATCATTGAAAGGAATAGAGGGGAAACCAATGTGGGGAAAAAATTCAATACATGTATATAGTTGATGTTCACATGTACAGAGTAAAAACATAAATCAATCAAAAAAACATTCAGACTTACACAGTGGTCATACAACAGAACACTCGATGGATCATTTTTAAGAGAGACCATAATTTATGGTAGAAGAATTAGGTGGGGGTTAATCTAAGGTATCATATACATCCATTTCAAGACATTTAATTTAGACAATCTAGAGAACACCCAAATTCATCTACATTATCCATGATGAAAACCAGTAGGAAATCATCAATGTCATGTTTTTAAACACTAATCCGAATAAGTGAGTTATCATGGGTTATTCTTTAGGAGACAGCTCTGAAAAATATTTCCAAATATTACAGTTGGACCCTAATGAATGGGATGCCTTAGCGAGATAATTTGGTGTAAGTAGAATCCCAAAAATTTAAATTTTTATTATAGAGAGTGGCACAAATGGTGCTACAAAAGAGGATAATATCCAATGTAAGGGGATAGTCTAGCCTCTATGTTCAGATGCTAAAAAAATCATAGATGAAAAAACATCAACATATTTTTCAAAAGTGATTGGGAATGATCAATATGGATAGGGTTTGGGGAATTCACTAGGTGGACTATATAAGAGACCTCACATGATAACTAATTATATTGGTGGTTCTAGGGTGAAGGAAACTTCTATTCAGGGAGAAAGGCAAAGACCATGAACTTAGTACTGGAATGATGGTGTATTATGTCATCATGAAATGAGGCACATCACAAGGAACCAACTCTTAATAGAAAATGTATTATTTTTAAAACCAAAAACATCATAATGATTCTAATCAGGATGTGAAAAAACTATGACGCATCCCCCTATCAGAGACCTCTCATGGTACCACATTCCACTCCTAATATGGTCTTCAGACCAAGGAAGTGATTGTAAGTTCAGTGGAATCCTCACCACTAGGGCCTCAAACATAAAATAGATGGGTAAATCCACATGGGGATAATTATAGTAAGAGGATTAATCTAGGATAAATGGGGATCCTTTATAGATGAATTTTTATCATACTATAGAATATGCAACTATCTTTAAGCCGATCCACATTCTATGTTCATAGGCATAAGGGTGTGTAATCTGGGGAATATTATTCTTGGAGAAGTCGAAACTAATTCCCTGAAAATGATCAATGAAATCATAGGTAGTGGATCCATTATTTTGTATATTGAATATACCATCAAAAGGTGTAAGGGGATCATGGAAAATCACACAAACATTATACACATGCGGCTTGAAGAAAATACATTTTTTGACTTCCTGGAATCCAATGGAAAAAAGATTAATGGAATATCCTACTTCTCTAACCTAAGGTCCTTTCCTTTTTATTGGGTAAATTTTTTTAGAGAATATTCTTAGGTAATTAAATAGTTTAAATAACAATGATTGGGGTCTAATTTTGGGTTTCTTATTTTATATTTTCAATGATAATAAAATAAAATTTTAGTAGTAAAAATAATTGTGAAAGAACCCATACAACAAATGATTAAAATTTATTCCATTTTGTATAGAATTCAAATTAAATTATAAATTAATAATTATAAATTGTAACATTAGTGATAATGAAATCCATATAATAATAAAAATAATATGGACATAGATGCAAATTATTCCCAACCAGAATAAGTGATATGATCATTTTTTCATACAAGAATCACACGAAATAAATTATTATCAAAAGGATTATAAAATGGTATAATCCCCTGAAGACAAATTGAATAAAATAATGATAGGAAATTTGATAAATTTTAGGGATAAAATATTATATCGCCGTAAATATTTATTATTTTCTAAACAATATATATTTTAAAATTATATAGAATGACAAAACACATGCCACTACTCCCAAAAAACATGAATGTTGTTTAAACTCATATAAAATAAAACTAACCTCATTAATAATAAATTTTAGAACATATATCCCATTTATATAATTTTTTACAATTCAAAAATATTGATTCATAACACAATAATAATTTAGTTATTATTTGTTTTATTTATGAGATGATTGTATTATGGATTATTTACATATAAGTTTTGTAATGGAGATGTCGATCCTCAATCAGGAATACGAAGTTTATAATATCAAGATTTATCAAAGAAGTGGAATCACTATGTTTTAATTATTTATACGAAAACTCACATATTTGTGATTAAAACCTTGGAATATTTTAAATGATATTTTTGGAACAAGTTGGGAAGTTTTCATCGAGTTTTATGTTTCATGTATCCCTAATGTTGTTATTTTATAAATATTTAAAATATTTACTCAAGTGAATATATAAACATGGAATGATGGGGTTTTAATGCTCAGATATATTAAAATAATAATTTTTTTGATTATATAATAAATTAATTTAAACACAAATAATAGATGATACTTTTTCACCATGAGATATTATGATATACCTATTTTAAAATAAATTTGGTCTCTTCAATAGCTTGCAGCACACACAACCATGAATTTAAATGAACTATGATATAATATATCATTACAACCTAGATGTTATATTTGAATGTATGATTAGTACTAAATTAAATATGAAAATTACGGTAATCAATTTTTAAAAAATAATTGATTGATGTTTTGAATGAAAAATAAATGCTTTGTAAAAAATTGTATTTTTCTAAAAGTATTTTTAATCACACGTTAATCTCATAATTTTAATTAAAATTTAACAAAATATAAGAAATTTATTTAAAAATTTATCTTATTTTTTGAATTTGGAATATGAAATTTATATTTGAGCTAATTTTGAGGATTTTTTGAGAAAATATTTATTTTTTGATGAATAATTAAAATGTAGCTTTTTATTGAAAACTAGATGTTCATTTAAATAATTTATGAGGATAAAATATATTTAATTTTTTATGTTTAATTTTTTTAATTATATGAAAATATATGTTATTTATTTCATTTTAATAAATTTAATTTTGATTTTGGATACTAAAAGCTTGGATAATTATGACAATTTTCTCTCTAGAAACCCTCTTTTTCATCGCGTCTGTGAGTAATTTTAAATTGGATTCTACCACACATAAGAATTTAATATTTGAAAATGGATTAGATTTTTTTATTCATCATAATTTATAATATAACAATATTTTCCAAATAATTTTTGACCATAATGAACTATGAAAAATATAAAACATAATTCTGTCATTTATGGTAAAAATAGGTTAACCTTTGGTTAAACTAAGAAGACAAGGTTTTAAAATGACCAAAAAATTATGCACCATCTCTTTTATGGTGATATTTATACATTATAAGCTCTATTTTGTTTTCTTAAATGTCTTATTTGGGAGATTTTAATCATGATAAAAATTTTATAAATTTTATTATTATTAAATATGCAATTTCTGTCCTCTCCCCAACTTATAAAAGTCCACCCACTATCTTCCACTATCCACACATAAAAATCCATTTTCTTGACATAAACCACCCAAATACCTTACTCAAACCCCTCCAAACATCCTAGATCTCTTTTTGTTATTATAAACCCAACTTATTGAGGCATTTTTGGAAAACCTAATAATGTTTTTCGAAGAAGTGGTAGCTTTATCAAATAAGAGTTTGTCTTCTGTTTCTTCATCCATATCATAAAAATATTATTAATCTACGATTAAATTTGGACATTAGTAACATAAATACAATATAATTTTATGTTTTTATATTAATAACCTATATCCTTCTTCACATCAATTAATTGGAAAAAAATTTGTCAATTGTGCGTATAGTGGACTACAACCTAGCGAACTGATGTGATTAAATTTTCATCACCAAAATTCAAGGATGTATATAATGTTGAATCAATCAAATTAATATTATATTTATTATAATATTATTATTATTTCATTTTATTATCACATATAGATTCTAAAATTCTATATTGGTTAAAATATGATAACATCACTCTTGTTTAAAACAAATTATTACCACACGAAGCGATGTGATTTGTTTTTAACATTCACTTTACATGGAAAGTAACAAGGATATATTTAATGAATATATGTGATATTAATTAACTAATATTTATTATTTTAATATAATATATCAACTATTTTATAACCCTTGAATCTATTAATTGAATGAAATCGTAGCCTATGTGTATATATGTCCTATCGTCTCCATGAAGCTATGTGATTAATTTTACAATTAAAAAAACAAGAACTATTAAAAAATTATATAATGATTAAATATGATATTTTAAACAATAATATAATTTTTTAGATGATATAACTTTATAATATTCATAGTAATTAGAACACTCACAACCAATCTCTCATGATAAAATATGGTAATTAACACTAGAAACAATGACAGTAATGAAATATTATTAACAGATATGTGGTAAAATGTAATAAGAGGATCACATTTGATATTATGAAAATTAATATGGTTCAATAAAAATGTAATAACATTTTAGAAACCTTTATACCACTAGGTAAACAATGTTTAACCAAATAGAAGCATGCTATAAGGGATTTCACCTCAATTTTATTTCATTGAGGAATATTGTAATGTTATATACTTAATTAATTTTATGTTCTATATATAATATTTTATTTACATGTAATATCATCAAATTATTACAAATGTTGGTATTTTATATTTTTAATTTTAATTATTTTATCAAGAGTGATTTTACATCAAATTAATATGTTTTAAATAATTTCATTACACAATTTATTTTTCATTGGATTATATTACTTATTCATTTTCTTTGATATTTTATGATTATGTGTCTAGTGAAAATTTATTATTTTATTTTTTATTTATTATTGTATTATGTGGATTTACAATTAACACACATTATAACTTAACTGGTTAATTCTCTCTTTATCATTACAATCATTGTAAGTGTTTATTTCACAATATCATTTTAAATGGGATTATTCATTTTTGAATATCCATTTTAGGAAATCATTTTATCATAATATTATGAACCCCATTAACTTTCTTATCCCCATGTTAATTTAGATATTTCATATAACAGTACACTTTCCCTCTCTTTGGAATGTAACATTAATGAGGTAATGTGTTTATTAATTTTCTTTTATATTTATATCTTTGGTCAAAAGACATATTTCATCTAAAACCATGTTTACTAGACAATTTTTTCAAAATGTTTTTAACATTCTTCCTATAATTTATTACATGAATGTTTACCCATGTTTGACTTATAAATAAAGTTTTTAATGTAATCTTCATATCATTTTTAAAAAAAGGATTATTTAGATTTTATTAAAAAATGTGAAAGGAATCATGGTTTTAAAATGTATGGAAAGTACATATTTTCCCGCCATCATGATGCCTTAATGATTTAAATATTCTTTTATAAGAATAAATAGTTATTTTGAAATGAAAAATGAAAAATATATTATGTACATTATTTTCTAACATGGATTTTCAAAGTGAAAATATAATTTTAATCAAGAATGGTTCAATGACCTTTTTATGGTATTCCTATTCATTGATGTGGAAAGAGGTCATCACACCCATAAAAATTGCATTTATTACTCCTACACTAGTATAGTGGTCCATGGTCGAACCATAGAGAATGGAATGTGAGTTTCCAATGTTTTTAAACAATAAAGCCCTCTGTTGTTAGCAGTGGGGGAAACATATTTTTTTTGTTATTTTATGTTTGTAAGAGAATGCATGAGAAATAAATATTTAAACAAAGAAACTAAATTTTACACTATGGTACTGATAAACTATAGGAAAACACTGAACTAATATATAACAGTAAAGACAAAGATGAAACATATCAAGAAAGACAGTCAATAATTTTAAATTACTTGTTAAAAGAATGCCTTCTCCAAAACATAATATTGAATCAAATCTCATGAATGTCTGAAAAATATCCCTCTATAAGTAATTCAACAGGCATTGGATTATGTCCTCTATTTAAACACTCCAAAACATAATATAACTTCTTAAGAGATTGAAATGAATTTAATTGGATTTTAACTCGCCAAACAACTCCAACACTAATCACAGTAAAGCTTCAATATAATTCTTCAAAGTCAATATCGTAGATCAATTTTGATACTTTAAATTTAAAATAGTTGAGATGTGAAAAATTAAAAATAATGTTAGAATCTATCTCCCTAACTAATTCTAACTTTGTAAAAGGATATGCAAGTGAGGTTGTTTAAATGTTAAAACAGTAAGATTAAATCCCCAAGCTAGAAATTACTAGACTTAAATCATTTAGAATTCAGACACTATAGAACATATAAAAATGAGTAAATGAATTAATAAATAAGAGGGAGACAAAAATCCCATATCACTGATATTCTCTTGGGCTCCTTTGCTTCCAGGTTATCTCGAGTCTCTTGGTTCTACGCTACTCTCCCAGGAGAATCTGCTCTCGAAAAGTGTGTTCATGGAATTAGAATGAGAGTCAAATCAAGCATTCTTTTCACTTCTCTATTTTATCATTTTAAATTTTTATACCATTTGGTCATCATCAACCACATACTCCACCTACATAGATCCACATTTCGCAATGAATCCACACATGTGTGTTTTTAGTGAATGGAACGTCATTTTAGAAAAACACACGTAAATAACTCCACACAGGTCAGTTGAAAGAACCTGGACGTTTTTTTGTCTCCTATATGTTCCTGCATAGAAAAGGAAAAAAAGTTAGCAAATGTTAATGTCAAGATAATTAACAATTGATTATTATTATTAATGTTAAAATATGTACTTAAATGTGATTAGTTATTAATTAATTGAATTTTTTATTGAATATTTTAGTTTATTATTATTAAACTTACAGTAATTATTATTTAATAAAGATATTAATTTATGTTAATTATAATATTATTTTTGGATAATAAAATTATATTATTTAATTGTGTAATTTAATTTCTATTTAGATTAAATTATTAAAAATAAAATAAAAATTCTATTAATTCTGTTAAATGATTTTTTAGTATTAGTTAATATAATTTTTTTATATTTTCCAAAAATATTACGATTTTTTAATTTCACTAATTAATTAATTTTATTTATAAATTTTGTTATTATAATTATTATAATTTTATTTATAAAGATGAATTATGACAACTATAATTATTAATGTTAATAATTCATATTTATTTAATTTAATTTACTTTAAAATTTATTAAAATTATTTAATTTTATAATATTTTTTATTTAATTATTTATATATCACTATATTTTATAACCATTATTTCATTATTTATTAAAACTAAATTATATATATATATATATATTTAAATTAATTTTTTATTTCGTTTTTTTATTTTATTATTAGAATTTTTACCTTCTTCCCCAACCCCCTTTTCATTGGCACAACAGAGAGAGGGGAATAAGGGATTCATAGAGAGTCCATGGAAGAAACCCCTAAGATCAAGTAGTGATGGCAACTATTGGAGCAATGGTGGTTGTACGAGTTCCTCCTCAAAATTGTAGATTCGATAGAAGTTGTATGTTTTGATCTCAGGAGACGGACCTCCATTAGTGGCACGACATCGGGATGGCGAGTTCCTTCTCAAGAGGTAGGCTTAGATATCAGGTGGTGTGACCGAGGATTCATCAATGGTGACCTCCTCATATGACACTCCATCATCCAACCATGGTGGTGTGGTAACTAATCCATGTTGGTCCTGATGCGACTCGAAAACTCCAATGGGTGTGTTGAAAAGAATCTCCCAATAGCATCGTGCGAAATTCCATTGATTTGAGATTATTTTTGATGTAATTATGGGATCTCTATATTGAATATGTATAACATTTTATATTGAATCTATGGTGGTGAAGTCGAGCAATGTGGGTGTTAGTATCTCGTGAGATGTAGGGGATAGTGGTGGCATCGATGCCACCAATGGATAAGAGAGACCAATGGGAATGGAAGGTATGAGAGACCGATACCATCATCCAGTGTTAGTATAATGATGAAAATGTAGAAATCGGTGAGACACGATGTAGGGGGATGCATTAGTGAGTGTGTGTTAGACCAATATGGTGGTGAGAAAGTGTCAATAGGTGGTGTGCAACAAATCTATCAGAGAGAAAAAGTTGGGATGGGTAGTGTTAGTATCAGAAAAATTAGTTGTTAGTGTCAGTATGAATAGAAGGGAATGCCATCAATGGAAAAGGAAGGGCTCATATGAAGGTGTGCTGGAAATAGTGGGACGACAGTTATACTACATACATTAAATTAAATCAGTTTAAATAATTTAGATAAAACCAAATCTAATTAATTAGATTAATTAAAGTAATTAATTGATAAATCAATTAAAAAAACTATAAAACAACCTAAACTAATACTAGTATATGGGAACTAATAAACAAAAACTGGGTTATTGATAAAATTAAAATTAAACATTATAATTAAAAAGTTAAATTATTAAAAAAACACTTAAATTAATAAACTCAATTAATAATAAAATATATTGATCAAGTAAAAAATTGTTAAAAAAACATGATTAAAGAGACATCAGTTAGTGAAGAATGATTGTGTTGGTGATTGATTGAGCCACCGACTATAGAGAAAGAGCAGTGTCGGTAGAAAAGATTATGATGATAGTTGAAGTGGTAGGTCGATTACTCAATGAGTCACCAGTAGTGGTAAAAAAATACTACTCACAGGGAACATATTATTTAATAGACTAACACTTATAAGATAAACCTGAACTAAAAACATAATAAATTATTAAACAAAAATTTTAAATAAAATTAAATGGATATAAATTATTAAATTCTAGCAAATTACTATTAAAATAATTAGATGGATGTAATCATTTAAATAAGTTATTTTTTAATTAATCAAGATTTAGAAGTTGAGATTTTGAAATTAATGAACAAATTAAATAAATTTAAATAAAATAGTTAATTGATTAATAATAAAAAATTCCATATTAATAAATAGCCAACCAGATTAATATTACTATGTTAATTAGTAAATTAATTAACTAGAAAGATTAGTATGACTAAATTAACTATTTTAAAGGCAAAAATGACATAATTAATTATAGACAATGATTAGTTAATTAATATAATTATAAATGTACAAAAGTGAATACATTTAGTAAAAAGTGTAACATTTATTAATTAAATTGTAAAAAACAAAAAAAAATATGTGGGAAACTATATTGGATAATGTCCACATCAAATTCCCCCACACCTAAGCATTATTTTTCCCCAAACAAACCCATGATTTATTATCATTGAATAAATTGAAGTGTGGTTATATTACTAAGATCAAAATTTAACATGTCAAACACTATAAAATAGAGAACTAAAATAATTTAATTTGGGCTTATGAAACGAATTGCCCAAAAGTTATCTTCAAATTAAGTATTTCCTTAAATAAAATACAAAATGGTAGTAAAAAAAGAAAAGAATCATCTACTATAATGATGTCATACCTCATATACGATTATGATTAATTACTCTTTTCAATCCAATCATATGTTTTTTCTCCAAGAGTGATGACTGTTTAAATAAATGTGTAATTAAAAACATAACAAAAGGAACTTTATACTATGAATCATCACATAGGTTCAAAAAATAAATAATTTTAATTAAACACTTTTGTGATCCAACCTAAATAATTCCAACATAAACTAATTGTCCCCTTATTCATTTGGTGTTCATCATTCCCCTCACCATAATGAACAATGCATTGACCTTAAACACTTTATTTATTTTTTCCAAGCCACGTAACTTGTGAAAAGCGTTGTGCATATTCACTTATTCAAAGTGTATAGAGGGAATTATGTTAACAGAAATTCACTCAGCATTTAGGGTCTTAGAGAATCACCGTGGGATCCCAAATGCTCAACTTACTCATGTTTCAAAAGATATATATAAAAAACAATTTATATTGGATAACTAAGGTGATTACATTTTATAAAATAAAATAAATGGATATGTCTAGTAAAGGGTTAAAACTACTAGTTCATAATGCTATAATATCAATTCCACAAAAAGTAAACACATATCACTCTTAAAATTATTTCCTAAAACTAAATTTTCATTAAATCACTATGTATATTCAGTCAAAAATAATTCAACCACATTAATTTCATATTTAGAAAAGTTATTAAATACAAAAAATACATCATCCTTTGGCAGGGATCATTTGTAAAAATAAAGTGATGCTTAAAATTACAAAAGAATTTTGACAAACATTGACCATTTTTTTCAAAAAGTTTGAAGATTAAGTTGAAATTGATGATATTTTCAATAAGATTAGCTTAGCTCAACATATGAATTAACCCCCACTCTCATAGTTAAAACCCAACCTAGTCCCCAATGTTAAATTCAAAATAAAAAGAAGCACAATTTAGAAGTATACTCTCAAAATATATTTTCAATTGAATAGATTAATTGCATGTTAAGGGTCTCATTGGAGTTAAAAAATATGTGTTTTCCACAATAAATAACATAATAGTATGTTCAAATGCTATATCATTAAGGTCAGTGAATAAATTATCAATACAGATCCAATGTATCTTGTTACATATGCGTGAAAAGTGAATTGGGTGTAAGAACAAAACATAATTGATTCAGTTGGATATTCAATAAAGACGACAGAGTACATACTATACACGCCATAAATTTTTTTAAATGAAAATAAATTAAAATAATAACCTCCATGTACCCCCACAATTAATTTCTTAGAGTGAGTAATTATATTTTCAATAAAATGACATTTTATGGAAGGAGAAACACACAATATTTTTGTACAGTATAGTTACATATGCAGAAAAATTTCCAACAAAGGAACATGCATCCAATTTTCCAGTATAATAGCAATGAAAAGAGAGATATATTAAAAACACTAAAGATTCCATAAAACCTACACTTGTACAATAATTTCATCCCAAAATGAATATAATTTTTTAATTAACATTAACAGTATCATCGACATTACTACCAATGGTTCACCAACAGTACTATCTGTGGATCAGGTGCATCGGTGAGTTAGTGACTCACCGATTGAAGTAAAACTGTGACATATCAGTGAATTTTTATTAATTTGAAAGGATAATAAAATATTAAATCATACTAAAGAGTGGAGTACTTCCTTGAATCAAGGATTATCATTAGTCCCCTATCATGGGAATTGAACTCCATTATTGACATAGTAGCAACATAATTCCTAATTCAGAATAAGAAGTCCAAGAACAAAGGAACAACAAGAATTTCACCAAAATAGAGCATTCACAAAACACCTTTTTCAACAATACAAATGAAACAATTAAAAAGGCAAAAAAGGAATCATGGGTTGCCTCCCATGCATAGCTATGTTAAAGTCTTTGGCCAGATATTATTTAAATACAATTATTTACTAAATAAAAAAATTAAAGTCTTGGGTTGTCTCATATGTAATGATTTATTTATAGTCCCAAACCAGACTCACCTAGAAATAACCGTAGTCACTAGGTTGATGTGTTTTTCTAAATAGAAACCACAACATGTGTTTGGAATAATAATTTTTAATAAATAATTGAGAATTTTGTGCATCAAAACTATAAACAATAACGAATAAACTCTCACATATTGTAAAAATCCCTAAGTATCACCCTTTAAAATTTATTGAAATGGTGCTATCGACATCCGAAATTGTTTCATATTTGACAAAATAAATATTTTTAGAAAGGGGTGACAATGAATTTGGAGCAACGAAGGGTGAGGAATTGTCCTCACATCCTTCTCTCTTAACCACAACATTTACAGATTCAAATTCAAGGGTGCTTATGGATGAATACTGAATAGTAGGATCAAGAGGGAGGTCAATAAAGTGATGAACAAAATCATGAACAATGGAACTAAAGTGTAAATCCCATATTAATCTACTCTCAATATCATGAAAATATTCAGCACCTGACTCACTTGAGGATGGTTGATATGAGAAAAGGGGAATATAATTTATTTGACTATCATCAGATCTAGGTTTAAAAATGTTATAAAATTTTTCCAACATATACTCATAAGTTAACAAAGAACTAACATCTAATGGTTTTGATAAATCCACTCTTCCAAAATCAAGTCTGTGCTCATCCTCTTCTTTAGGTTCACATTCAGAGAGTTCATTTTCCAAAAAAAATGTATGTAGTGTGTTATTAAATTTTCAAATTAGGGGATGTATTGTTTAACTCAGAATCAATAAATTGAGATTCCATATTGTTTAAATTAAAACATTTTCCCCCATGTTTGACAACATTAATTTTCTATTTAATCACATAATTTAGAAAAGTGACGATTCATATAAAAAGGAACTCAAAGATCATCATTTATCCTTTCTTTAATGATCATTCCCTCATCTTCATCCTCCGACATCATTTTAGAAATATTTGGGTTTTCAATTTTGAAACATTTAAGAGAAGTGTCCAGTTCATGTTAAAAAATTTAAAATTCTATTTTTTCAGTTTACTATTCTCTTCCATATTAATTCTGATTTCTAGTTTAGGTTGTTCTTCAAAATGTCAAAAAGAATTGATTGAAGGGGTTTTATAATTCATGTTTTCATTTTAATGTCTGACTTCAACCTGAGTGAATTATATTTCAATGAATCTAAGGCAATGATTTTCTCTAATGTAGAAACCATGAAGGGAACTGAGGGTTTCTGTTTCAATCAATTTTAGTTCATTTTAAAAATATTCCAACTCATGTTTATTAATGAAATTCTTGGGATCTTCAATGTTGTTTTCATTATTTAGTGAGTTGTTTATTTTACCATTTGTTTCATTAGATTCGTATTCTTTAGAATATGAGTGTTGTTTCCTTTTTTCATAATATGTTTCCTCTTCAACTCCATTTTCAAATCATTTATAAATATTTTATTTTTCATTCATTTCAACTTATTCTTATTATTTATCCCTTGTTTGTATTTTTAAGAACATTTTTTCTAATCTTTCTAGTCTTTGATCTTTCTCTTAAAAATATTTAAATTGAATATCATGGGTTTTCATTAAATCAGTATTCCAAACATCATCCCTAACATCTAGTTTTGATAAAATTGTGTCACATTTTTCTAGGATGTTAGATTGGGAACAAAGTTTTGTTCATAACCTCTAAAGTGGTGAAACTTTTGTTGTTGGATATAGACACACCGCCAGATAGAGTGCTCATAATTACGATAACACACATAATAATGTGTACATTGATGAGTCAAGATCTCTGGTTAATTCATCAGTTTTAAAGAATCTAATTAAACACCCATGCAATTTGAAATAGAACTTGCACAGGCAGTCCAAGCAGCAAATGTTCAAATATTTTTTTGAAAAATTTTTTATGTAATTTTTTATATTTTAATTGATTTTTTTCCATTAAAGACTAGTTTACCCAACATGTGCCTTCCATGCCAATGACTCCGAATTTCGATGTAGCCAAAGGTGATTATAGTTCCAAAGTTATATTTATTACACTTACAATAGTATAGTTGTTCATGATCAAACCATAGAGAAGGAATGTGAGTTTTGAATGGGTTTTAAACGATAAACTCCACTGTTGTCAACAGTGAGGGAAAGATGTCTTTATAAAAAATTTAACTTTATTTATTTTTTATATTTTAATGATTAGGTATAAGAAAAAAATATTTAATATAAGAAACTAATTTTTACAATAAATTACAGAAAAACTATCTGAAAAAAGTGAACTAATACATAGCAGAAAAGGCAAAGGAGAAACATATCAAGAAAGACAATCAATAATTTTATAATCCTCATTAAAAGAATGTATGCTACAAAACATAATATTGAATATCATCTCTAAAAGGGATGAGAAATCTCCCTCGCTAGGATATTCAATAGACATAAGATTATGTCTAAGAGTACACCACTGAAAAAACTCAATCGAACTGCTTAAGAGTTTGAAAAGAAAGCAATTGTAATTTAACTCACCATACAATTCAAACACTTATGACAATAAAGATTTGATAAAATTCATCAAAGTAAATCTCGTTGTTCAATTTTGATGATTTGAATTGAAAATATTTGAGATGAGAACAATAAAAAGAAATTCAGAATCAGTCTCGCAAACTAATTCTAACTTTGTAAAAGGATAATAATGTAAAGTAGTTTGAATGATAAACCTCTAGGATTAAATCCCCAAGATTGAAATTATTATCCAATGATCATTTTGAATTCAGTCACTAAAGAAATTCTAATTAGAGAATAAATAATTTAAAAACAAGAGGGAGATAAAATTCCCCCAACACTGCTCTTATCTCAGGCTCCTTCGCCTCTAGGTCGTCTTGAGTCTCCTTGTTCTGCTCTACTCTGCCAGTAGAATCTGCTCTCGAAATGTCATATCGATGAATTAGAATGAGAGTCAACTAAATTCCCCTTTTCACTGCTGTATTTTCTCCATTTAAATTCTGCTGTCATTTGTTACTCGTCCCCCAAACACTTCACTGACATAGAATAGTATTTTGCAACTCATTCCCACAAGTGTATTTTTTTTGAATAACACATAATTTGAAAAAAACCTGTATATCTAACTCCACACAAGATAGTTTAATGAACCTGGAAGTGTTTTTGTCTCTTATATGTACCTGTACAGAAAAGAAAATAATGCAACGTTACCAACTGTTAAAAACATTACAACAAGATTTAATTATAATTATTAATGTAAAATTACTTAATTAAAAGTTTTTAGTTATTAATTAATTTATAATTTATTTGAATTTATATGATATTAGTCTAAACATTACTTTAATTATTAATTATTAAATTTATTATTTTAAGTACCTTAGAATATTATTTTAGGATTATAAAATGTTATTATTTAATTAAGTAATTTAATTTATATTTAAATAAAATTATTAAATTTAAAATTTAATATATATTAATTTTGTTAAATAAGTTTTTTAGAAATTAGTTAACATAACTTTATTATATTTCTAAAATAGACTGTTATATATTTAACTAAATTAATTACTTTATTTTTATTTAAAAATTATGATATTATAATTATTATAATTTTATTTGACAAGGTGAATTATAACAACTATAATTATTAAATTCAATAATTCAATATTATTTATTTTAATTTACTTTATATTTCATCAATATTATTTTATTTTAGTATATTTTGTATTTAATTGATTTGATATAATTCTATTTTATAATTATTAATTCTTTGTTATTTATAATTTTTTTTTTTTGTATATTTTTTTTTAAATTAAGATTTTATTTTAGTATTTTGAAGTTTCTTTTTTTTATCTTCTTCCCCAACTACCTTTTATCCTACAAAACATAGTAGAGGAATAGTGGATACTTCGAGAGGCCATTGAAGTGTCCCATCAGATCCAGTAGTTGTGGAAGTTGTGGGAGAGATGATGGTTGTACGAGTCCCTCCTCCAAATTCAAGATCCGGCGGAAGCCGTCTGTTTTTGGGTTAGTCGGCGGGCCTCTATCTGCGGCGCGACATCGGGCTGGAGGGTTCCTTCTCCTGTGGTAGTCTAGGATCTCAGGTGGGGCAAGCTAGGCTTTGTCAACGACTACCTCCTCAGATGACCCTCAACCAGCCAAACACAGTGGTGCGGTAATATATCGGCGTTGGGCCTGATGTGACTTTACAACACCCACAAGTGCGTCGAAAAAATACTCCCAACAGCGTCGTGTAACATTCCCCTGATTGAGATTATTTTTTATGTAATTTGATGATCTCCGGTCAAAATCTATATAATATTCTTGATTGAATCTGTAGAGGAGGAGTCAAGCAGAGTGGGTGTCGGTATCTCATGAGCTGCAAGGGAAGGTGGTGGCGTCAGTGTCACCGATGGATAGGAGAGACCGACGAGAATGAAAGAGACGATAGACTGATACCGATGTTCGGTGTTGTCATAAAGAAGAAAATGCAGCAATCGGTGAGAAATGATGGAGGGGGATGTGTCAGTGAGTCCGTGAGAGACTGACAGGATAGTGAGAAAGCATCGGTAGGTGGTGTGCTACCAAGGCATCGGTGAGACAAATTGTGGCTGGTCTGAGCCGGTATCTGAAAAAATAATTTTCTGTGTTAGTATGATTAAAAGGAAATATCGTAAATGGCCTTGGAAGTGTTGTTATACAGGTGGGCTGGCAACACCAAGACCGATAGTTATACTACATACGTAAAATTAAACAAGTTTACATAATTTAATTAAAACTGGAGCTAATTACATAGATTAATTAAAGCTTTTAATTGATTAATTAATTAAAAAAAAAAAAACTATAAAGAACCTTCTCTAATACTAATTTAAGTTAACCGATGAAAAAATTGGGTTATTGATTAAATTAAAATTAAAAATTATAATTAGAATGTTAAATAATTAAAAAAACACCAAAATTAATAAACTCAATTAAAATTAAATAGTATTGATCAAATATTAATGTAAAAAATTGTTAAACACCACAATTAAAGAGACATAACTGAGTGAAAAATTATTTTTTTAGTTACTGAATGAGTCACCAGCAGTAGAGAAAGTGTTGTGTCGGCAGCACAAATGCTACTGATAGTCGAAGTGGTATGCTATTGACTCAATGAGTCACCGAATGTGGTAAAAACATACTACCGGAAGGACACATATTATTAAACAAATTAACACTTATAAACTAATCCTAAAAACATACTAAATTAATCAACTAAATAGTTAAATTAAATTTAAAGGGTATAAATTATTAAATACCAAAAAACCAATATTAAAATAATTAGATGGATGTAAACATTTATTTAAGTTATATTTTTTTAACCAAGATTTAGAAGACGAGAAGTTAAAATTAATGAAAAAATTAAATAAATGTAAATAAAATGTTTAATTGATTACTAATAAAAAATTTCATCCTAATAAATAGTCTATCATTTTAAGATTACTAAACTAATTAGTAAATAATTCTAATAAAACGATTAATATGACTAAATTAACTATTTTAAAGGCTAGAATTACATAATTATTTATTAAAAATGAATAATTACTAAATTTAAATATTAAATTTCAAATGTACATACATTTAGTAAAAATTGTAAAATTAAATAATTAAATTTGTCAAAACTAATATAATACATGTGGAAAACTATATCGAATAAAGGCGACATCATTCATCAAATACATAAACCCTTAATTTCACTTGGGATTCACTAGAGAGATATTGTATTATTACCATCATTCTTATATCGTTATATTTTTTACGAGCAATTAGAATGGGGAATTTATTGACATTCTATTTCATAATTTTTGTGTGATAATTATCTATTCCTTTAATTATTAACTTTCTAGTTATAATTAGAAATTACATTTTCAATTAATATCCCCATTATATTTTCTAGATATACTGATTTTACAAAACATATATCATCTCTTGATATCAAATTTTACATTGAAAATTATATGACTGAATAGGAAACTTATAGTTAATCATTTTTCGATACTCGATAAAGATATTTGTTGATAAATATTATTATTCATTAATTAAATCAATCATTTGATATATGTGGAATTTGTTGGAAATGAATATGTAGGTGGGTTCGAAATATAGATATCTCATTGATGCATCTATAGTCTTTTGTGAAGAATCAGTTGACTGTCCATATTTAAATTGGATTATAGGGTATATCTTCCATTAAATTTTAAAATTTAATGTAAATGGTATTTAAATTTGAGGTATCATAATGTCTGAGATCATGACAACAGATAATAATTGTACTTATTTCAATAAGAATATATTTATAATTACCATGATATTTTCACAACGATATTATCTCTGGATGAAATTAAATCAAAGTTTATTGATAAAATGGTATGAGTTTTTTAAAATTTACCATGACATATTGAATATTAATTGTCTAATCGTGATAGTCATAATATTTAAATGGAATGTGATTTCATCTATTTACCATTCCATATTTATTTTGCTTATTAATTTAGGGTACCTCCTAATATACATAACCCTAACTTAGATTTTTAGACCATCATTATTGTTTAGAGTTTTCATTGAATCCAAGAAGTGTACTATAATTAAAATTCAAACATATTCTAGACTGAATAATGTTTTCTAGAATAAAATATGTTGATATTTTTTTATTAAAATTTAATATATGAATTAAGTATTTATTTAGTTATAAAATATTACTAATCTATTTGGTCCATCAGAATGTGATTAATCATATGCTATGCCAATGTAAAAAAAGTAGACATCACCTCTTGGATATAGGGTTCAGAGTCATTATAGTTGGTATTAGTGGAAGTTTACTACAAACCATGGAATCTATAAATAAGAAAACATTCATTTGGAAGAATATACCTATGATAAACTTTGAGGGTAATTATAGAATAACATTATAATGTTTTAAGGTAGATATTATGTATTTTTTTCGAGAAATACATCATTATCGGGAAACTACAAGTGGACATGGCTTTGGAGACGAAGTATCTTGTGGTTATAACATCAATAACGACATATCATGATTAACTCGATTGTTACCTAGTACATGACAATATTACTTATTGTGAACCAAGTTTCAGACTCCCAAGTGACATTCTATAGATAAATAAAATTTTCTTTCAAAAACAATAATCAAGGTCTTGAATAGATGATGATAATGAATAACCCAGATTAAACCTATAGTTTACTATATTGAAAATACTGTATCATGATTTAGAAATCTTCTAAATTATTATATGGTTTTAGAAATATGAATATTATTTCATTAATTATGTTTTTTTGTTTTTTTAATGGATAGAAGCTGAAGAAATCATGTAACCATTGAATATGAAGGACAATGTGGTGATGATGAAAAAATGGGATGACGATATGGGTGAATGATATCTTAAAAATTTATAATTAGTTATCCAAAAATATGATTACTAAAATATACCTTAACCAACTCGCAAACTCAAAAAATAATATAAGTATGGAGTTTACAAAGATCCAATGTGGTGGATACCTTATAGGAAAGGAGGGTCGATTTATTTCATGTTAGAAGTAGGGATAGAGACTCCAAGGAAAGTGCCTCACAGGAACAAGAAAATATTTTATGTGCTAAAAATAGGGAAATAAAAGAATTATATTTAGAGGAAAAATATAAATATTAATTGGACAAAATAAATTTAAACACAAGGATCCCATTATATTTTATTTAATTAAATGTGGGGAACCCAGAAATTATCTAGGTCAATTCCCTATTTTAATGGATAAATCCTAGACCAATAATGGAGCTATGTTTAAATAATATAGTGGCAGTATTTATTTGTATTTTTAGAAATATATTGTAGGTGTATTTTATACCAATTAATTATTTTATTAGAATATTGAATAATCTATGGATTATGTCAATTTTTAAAGCATATATGTCAACATTATCTTCAGATTTATAGATACTGTAGAACCTCAGGTTTCAATTATGTTACTAGTTAACTATTCTTTTTATGTATTTAAGGTTTGTGGAAGAATTTTTGGAGGGTTTGGAATACTTTTATAACATCAGGGTGGTTTTTCAAACAGTGTATGGTTTTAGAATGGTTCATAGAAACTGTGAAGCTCCAATAATAAACCACAAAAAGATTGAATGTGGACTCTGGTTTGGAGCACAGTAAGGCGCACGGTTTTCCCAAACCATACAGCTTCCCAACGAGTGACAGTTAAAAGATTTATAGAGCAAAAACATTATGGGAAAATAGTTTTTCTAAACGTGTGAGATAAACATGTGAATGGTGTTGTAAATAAGTCGATGGAGCATGGTTTGCACATGTTTTTCCTTACTCTATGACCTAAACATGCATAGTAAGATATGAGATCCTAATAAGTGTATCTAACTAGGATTTGACTATAAAACAATCACTTTTCGTCCATTTCGACCCTAAATTTGTAATTATTGCTCCAGAACCTAGTAGAAAACCATGATGTTTCCAGTGAGGATCCTTGAATCACATGAAGCAAGATTGTACGACACCACCTAGAGAATGCCAAAATTGGAATAAGATAAGGGAATATCTAGTGTTATTATTGCAGTACTCCATTATCAGGTGTTCAAGAAACTTCTAACGTGTCACAGTAATCTTATGATTTGATGGGATAAGGGCTAAAGAATACCTCTCTTCAGTAGAACCATGCAAGAAATGGTGAATCTAGAAATACCATGACACCACAATAAGGAAAATATAACCATGAAAATATAGAATAATTTGTAGTGAGTATGAAATTATATAGAGATAACCAGTTATTTGGGTTGAAAAATCTGGACCATCGATGGAGAGAGGTATAATTATTTTGAATTATTCTCTTATGAATACTTTTTGTTTGTTATGGGAAAATCCAATTATTTTAATTCTTCTCATCCAATTGATCTTCTTGGTTGAAATGTACATATGATTCATCTTATTTTGAAACATCAATCTCCTTTAGGTTATAGAGGGTGTAATGCCTTTATGTGTAGAGAATTTTATATAACTATTTATGAATTTGACTTCAATAGGTAATTATTTTTTCATGAGATGTATTTATATGACATAATCCTGGGTATGGATTGAATGAAAATGCTTAAGGGTCACATCGATTGTTAAACCATAACATATACATATATAGCTGATAATGGCCGAGAGAATATCATTAGAGGGTAATAGAATATAAAGTTAGGTACAAGGGCATATTTGGCACTAATATGTAGAATGATCTCATTCCAGTTTGTTTTATTGTCATTGTAATTGATGGAAGAGATCACGAAAAGATGTTTTCTAATGGTTACAGTTCAGTTTTTAGATGTTTTTTCTAATAATAGATTAGGGTTTCCTCCAAAATTGAAGTGGAATTTACAAATTATCATCATCTAGGGACTAATACTTTATTCCATATGTCTAATTGGATATAACTAATAGAATTATGGGTGTTAAAAGTGTAGTTGTATGTGCTTTAAAAGGATTCATTCTGCCTTGCACATCTCCATGGTTAGTACCAACCATGTTCTTCAAAACAGAGAATGTAACTCTTTAGTTGTGTGTGGATTATCATAACTTTAACCATGTTATGATAAATTATATATATCCATTTCCTTGAATAGATGATCTATTAAATAAATTTAGGTTAACCCATTGGATCTCTAACATTGACATTGGATCGTGATATCATAAATTGTTAGTTCAGATATAGGATATTCCAAAGATGTCTTTCAAGAGTATATATGGCCATGATGAAAATGTGGTAAATCATTTTGGTATTACGAATGAACTAGAACTATATAGGTATTTGGGGAATAAGATATTTAAATGTTATCTAGATTATTTTTGGTGGTGTTTATGGATGACATACTGGTGTATTCAATGATAAGGGATGAACTTGAGAAACACTTAGAGACAGTTCATGGAATTTTGAGGGACCATTTTTTGTATTAAAATTTACCATAGTTTGATTTTTGTATACAATATTTATGTCTTCATGGATATGTAATCTTTGATGAGGAATTTCTATGGATATAGAGTAGATAGAGGCTTTTTTTATCTTAGAAACCTCCAATGAAATCCTTTGAGTTATGCCATTTTATTAGATTGGATGGTTATTATCGATGATTTGTTCATGTGTTTTCCAAACTATATTCACCTTTGAGATCCCTAAAAAGTAATAATGTTATATTACAATATATTAAGGAATGTAGAAAGTATTTTCAAGTGGTTTGTGTTTTTCTTACTTCAGCACCAATCTATATTTTTCCAGAATTATGTTAAGGGCACGTGGTATGTTGTGATTCTTTGAGATCTGGGATGTGATGCATTATAATAAATGGAGATCATTTTGTTTCATACAGATCAAAAAAATTATAGTGGAATGATAATAACTACCCAAAACACAATTTTTAGTTAGCTGACATCTTCCATCCATTGAAAATGATGTTTCACTACCTATTTAGTGACAAATTTATAGTGTTCACGGATTATAAGATGTCAAAACATATTTTCATCAAAACATGATTCAGACCTAAAACATAGTATCTAAAAATTCATGACTTTTACATGATGTATATGTTGTGTAAAGTAAATTCAGTGGCAGATTCATTAAAGAGAATTCAATATTCTCAGTTGGAGAAAGGGGATTCAGATTAGTGGAAGTTGACTCAGTTATAAATGATATACACATGGAATGTGAATACTGAGGTCATGTTGTGGTTTTCTTTCTAGTTTAAATTGTTCTTGATTTATTGGATATGGTTAAAGAGGAATTCATATGCAATTCAAAATGCATTTTTTTGAGGTCAAAACTCCATATTATGAAGACCATTGAAGGATATATGGAAGATGCGATACCAGTTTTGTGTTTTCAAAATCCGTTGGAAAAAACTATTGATTATCAAGAATAACTTCTTCATTGTTACCATCATTCAAGATGGTATGCTCATCCTATAATACATAAGATAATATGTTTCTGAAATCACAATTTTGGTTGGTCCATATGAAAAGAAATGTGGCAGAATGTTTTTCGAAATACTTATCAGGTCATTATGTTAATGTAGTGCATCAATGACCAATAATTATATTATAGTATTTACCTATTTATAGTTGGAAATTGGAATATATAGGCATGTATTTTGTGATAGGTCTCCCAATAATGGTTTGTAATCCCGATTCCATATGGATGATAGTGGATCAACTCATAAATTTGGCACATTTTTTCCCACTTTGTGAATCTCATGCGGTTGGGGAATAACAAAAAATCCATATTCAAAAAGAGGTAAAGAGACATGGAATAGAAGTTTTAATAGTATTATATATATATATCCATGATTTATTTATTGTTTCTATAAATCCTTAAAGAAATCCCTTGGGATATAGAAGACTACCAGTACAACATATCATCCCCAAATGGATTGTAAATCTGAAAGGATGACACAAAAATTGTAAGACATGATTCTGTCATGAGTAATGAATTTCAGTGGCTCATGGTAACATCACCTACCATTAGTGGATTTCCAATATAAAAAAATTATTAGTACTCAATAAATATGGTTCCTTTTGAGGAATTGTATGGGCATTATTGGAATTCCAAATTTTGTATGTGGAATCAAGTGAGACGTATTTAGCTTGTTTGAGCCTTATCTAATAGATAAAAGAGATGACTTGGTTGATTATGAAATGGATGAAAATGGCCCATAGTTGTCATAAATTGTATGCGGACAATCTTCGATGTCCATTTTCATTCAATCAATGTGACCATTTTTATATCGAATCTCTCCATGGCTTGGACATCATTGTTTTTGGAATCATGGAATGGTATATCTTATATCCATATTCCCCTTTGAGATACTCGAATAGGTTGGTGATGTGGAAACTCAGTTGTCTTTTCCAACACAATTCAGTGTGGTTCACATTGTGTTTCATGAATCTTAGTTAAAGAAGATCCATCCTAATCTTGACCATGTGATTTGATGTGATTTGGTTTATCTAGATTAGAATGCATTGTTGGTGTGCGTTTTAGTGTGTCTTGTGGATATTGAAGGGAAATGAATTCATGAGAAGATCAATGGTCAAAAGAGGGGGTTTTTTGGAATCTTTGCCAGATTCAGAAAAAACATGGTAACATGATAAAGATATGGTTGAGCAATGTCCTGAGCCTTTTTAGGAAAGTGGGGGTTTTATACTCTCTGCTGATAGAAAGGATGTTTTTTTCAAGAATATAGAACGCCCGATTTCAATTCTGTAACCCTTTATTGAATATTTTAACAATTTAATGTGTGTGGGTGATTTTTTTGAGGTTTTGGAATACATTTAGATTATTTTATGGCTTCCCTAAAGTCTAACAGTTTGAAAATGGTTAGTAGAAATTGTGAAACTCTTACAAGAAATCCTAAAAAGGCATAATGCGGGCTCTGAGTAGGATAATAGTAAGGTAAACCATTTTCCAATTACATGTGTCCACATTAAGAGTAACCAATAAATGCAGAATAGAGGAAAAAAATGGTTAGAACACATTTTATCTAACCATGTGAGCCAACCATGCGAAGGGTGTTGGGAAGTGGTGGTTAGTGCGTGGTTGTGGCATGGTTTTTTTAATCATGTGAACCATCCATGCCCATTTAGATCTTAGTACCTAAAAATGTATATATAACTTATATTTGACTCAAAAACACAAATATTATTCTATTTCATTCCTAAATTGGGTTTCTTCCCCCAAAATTCTATGGAGACTTTCTCCTTCAACCTGAGAGAAATTTAATGGAAATTCATGGTATATTTGAGGTCAGATTTCTTCTTAATCCTTCATTCATGGTGGTTATCCTTAGATCTAATTCCCTTCTGTCTCTACTCGATATATAGATATAGTCCATTAGGGATAGATCAATGATATTTTAAGGAAATTTTTACTATATATGGATCTATTTATGCTAGGTAATGATATCTATGGTGGGTTTTTGGATATCCAACCCAGTTATGGTGAAGAAATCATGTAGTTATTAATTTTTTCAATAGTTCCTATGATAGATGGACTCAATCTCGACTCCTATTTTTAGAACATAAAGGATTAAATTATAATTTATTGTTTCTACTGAAATTGAAAGTAAAATTATTGTGAAATGCATCATTAAAACCCCAATTTTGGGATTGTTTAAGAAATTTTGAATGACTGGTGTTTTCGTGGAAAGTAGAAAATGGTGACATGATTTTAAAATGATGATTTTTGCATGGATGATTTGTTCTGATGAGTGGGAAATTGGATGGAATATTTTTATAAAAAATGGTTCTATCAAATTGATTAGACCCAATTTATTGGAATGGGTTTTGATGTTAATGGTTGGTGTTGAATTTAATGGGATGGATAATGGTCATGAAGGACAACCCTCAATGGGATAGGTTATGGATGTAAAGGTAAAATTTCAATGATAACACCATGATTTTATGGTTGATTTTGGGTCTATGAAGTTGTGTCAAAGGGATTGGATAATTTTACAATGGGAATAGGGAAATGGTTGAAAGACCTGATTAGTATATTTCCTTGGAAACTGTGTTGGTATGAAAATTGTTTTACATTATTATATAATTTTTTAAAGTTGTTTAATATATTTTTATATAAATGTGATATCATGTCCTATCATAGTGGTGTTAGTAGGGATTCCATTTGGGGAATGACTATAGAGTTTCATTACTCACCCCTACATTGTCATGTTGGTTCTCTTGCATATATTGTTTTTGAAGACATATTTAAAGGGAAATAATATCATTTCTTTATTGGTGATTTCTGATTCTTTGGATGGATGGTGGAGTTTTAGCCTCGAGCATGTTGGGTGTTAAGGTTTTTATTTCTTTGGAGTCATTATACATTGATATTGACAGTCTTCTGATTTAGAAACCCGATATGGTTTGGTTTTGATATATGTTTGTATTACATTGAGTTGTATTACTTATTATCATGAATCAAAATGATTGATTTCTGTGGTATGCTTATTTGTAGTTGTTGTTTTTTCAAGAGAAATTGTCCCTTAAATGTATTGAATCCCTAGTAATTTATTTTTATTCATTGGTTTCTTGTGGATGTCCTTAAAGGCCATGTAGGAAATCCTCTAAGACTTAAGACAATGAGGAAAGGCAGGATGTTACATATTTCATCAAATATTTATGAGGACAAGGTAGATCGTATATTCCCTGTCTTAAATTCCCATTTTTTAAATTTGTGCGGTAGAAATATTAAACAATTAAGGATATTTGTGGAAAAAATAACGGGAATACAACATTTTGGTTTAGTATATAAAACCGCTTCTAATGGAATAATTCTTCAAAAATATTGAAATAAGATTTATTTTATTGTAATCCTTACTAGCTTAGATAATTTTATTATCTTGTTATAATTATGGGAAATTGGTGCTTTTCAACTATAACAAACATGCTCTCTATTTCACAATTAAAATATTTTATTATATGAATCATTCACATGTTACAACATAGGATATCAATAGTTAAAGTGTTTTTGGGTCATATGAGCATTACATAAAAACATAAATCATTAATTACACATCATTATTGAAAACGTATTTTACATGACCACAGACATTACCTCATACTTAGAATTGGATGGGATAACCTGAGGACATTCATAAGAAAATGGTGAACTATAAAGTCCATTAATGGAGTAAACACAACATAACATGAAGAATAAAATATATTTTAGGAAATAGTCATATCAATGGAGCATAAGAGAAACATGAATATAAAGGCATGATATATCATGGTTATCATAACATGGAAATGTTGAAACAACATTTAAAATTATATTAGCATGATCCAAGGCCCATTGCACATAAAGCATGAGTAAACCCAAATTGATCTTTAATAAGAAGGAGTAAACCCTAAATGCACATGGAATATCAGGATTATATTCTTTATCGAATGCATTGTAGTGCTATCAGGGCACACCCTTCTTAATCATTTCATTTTAAGTATAAGTGTTCCAAATAGATCATAAAACATGGAGTCATTAAATATCATCATTCATTCCATGATATTAGAATTTGGAATTTATAAATGAGACTCTATAATAAATATGTAAATGATCATAAAGTTGAATACCCTTGATAGAGAAATGGGCTTGGTATTCACTACACAATGACATTGACTTGGAAAATCACTATGCTATTTCGACAGGATAACGACCTGAAATAAGAATTCAAACAATTGTTGATGAAAGAGAAACAGGTATCACATAATATGTAAATTAAATGGGAAGTATTGGGGTCATATATATATTTGTGTCCCAACATATTTAATTGAATTTTGAATTATAAAATAAAATAATTTCATGAATTTAAATGATAAGAGAGAAATTCCTTATGAAATTTCTTGATGGTAACTAATGTACATGGGGAGTAATTAATCAGAGAGAACGGGGTCTCTCATCATCATAAAATAAAACGTTATGTATGGGGGAGGTGTAAAATCATACCGCAATATTTTTTTATTGAAAATAAAAGTGCATAACAACATAATGAAATTTGGAAAAATATAAGAAAGGAAGAAATCCCTTACATGGAAGTGTGATCCCACAGGATTGGGAGAGGCTTGAGAGAGGATTATTGGGTTATTATGTAACCTTATTAGGATTCTATAGAGATAATGGCATGGTTTTTTAGAGATCCAAATGGTTTGAGAGAAGAGAAATGGGATGTTGAGTGGGTTTATATAGGAAGGGAGAGATAATTATTTACTATTTAGGTTTTGGAAACTACGCATTAAACAAATCAAAAGAAAAAACCGTCCAATTGTTTTTTCCCATAGCTTCCTACATAGGGAAGTGGAAAAAAGTATTTTATGCGGCCAATGTCCTAACTTCTTAAAATATTAGGCATGATTACATGTAGGTGAGTCACACTCTCAAGGAAATCATTTTAAAAGATTAAATGTTTTATATGTCTTGGAGGGTCCACTAAGGATTTTTAAAATAAATAAAACTAACCTAAAATCACATTATATTAATGGAAAAACATATATAGGCCGAAAAATACAATTTATAGTTTTTAATTACGTCCCTATTAGGTCATTATGATGTCAAAAACCACCATATATATTTCAATGGTATTTAATTTTTACCAAACAATTTGACTTTCTTAGAAAATTATGAAAAATTCACGATTGGATAATTTTAATGTCCTGATTCAAAATATATTATTAATTTTCTCCTAATGATTTTTTTAAATATGTGAATTTCTTCTTTTATAATGAAAACTGACTTTTATCAAAAAAACATTGGTTTTGACAAAAATAGCTTTCAAATCATAATAAAATTATAATTTTATTCATAAAAATTATACGATTATTTATATTTATTTAATATTTAATTTTTATTAATATTTTATTTAAATATTATTTCATTAAAAAATACATTAATTCTTCAAATTAGTTTTATTAGTTGAATATTAACAAAAAAATACTATATGTTCTTTAAAAACAATTTAAAATGTAACAATAATAAAATAAATTTACATTCATTATTATATTAAAAAATAATGCAAATAATCATAGTTTTAATTTCTTGTTATATAAAAACTTAAAAAACCTGCATAATACCTAAGGGTAAGGTGAATGATGGTGATAGACACATAGTGTGGTTTGGATAACATTGCTCGGGGTGGAAATCTATATTAATGTCCACTTCTTCCATAGGGGATTCCGTTCATGATTAACGTGTGGAAGCTCGGATTGGGATTTATCAAGAGTGCATCCCATTCATGCGACCTCCATTCCATGCTCCAACAAATGGGCTTCATATGGATAAATTCTACTGGATGAGGCCATCACTTCCTTTTTGTGAATAAATTGGATTTTTAAAAGCCCTATATTTATACTAATAATGTGATCACTGCTCAACAGAATATATTAGTAATGGTAAAATTTCTTAATGGTATTTTGAAATCCAAAAACAAAAAAAACATGGAAGTTCAAAATTTATATAACCATTTTACATACAAATAAATTTAATTAGATCAATATAAATTTTCATTAATAAAATATTTGTTCATTACTATCTTCCCCCCTATGATATTTCACCCTCAAAATTCCATTTTCCCATGCTAAAATAAATTTGGGTAACTCTACTTCATCACTTCCATCGATTCCCTTGTTCCCTCTTCAAAATTTTGGTTTCTCCAGAACACATTGAAGAGGGGTATTGTCTTTTTTTTTATAACTTTTTCCTTACGATCTATGATCTTCACCAGCCTCTATTTATAGGAGTGGTAATTATCCAATGGTACCACCTCTATATTGAGTACTTGTGATTGGTCGGGAAAATACTTCATCAAGAGTGATACATGGAATAAATCATGTACTTGAGACATGTTTGGTGGGAGTGCTAGTTGAGTGGCCATTTCTCCAATGCGGTCAAGGATCTCAAAATGACTGATGTACCTTGGACTAAGCTTTCCCTTATTTCCAAATCCCATAACCCTCTTCCCTAGTGATATACGGATGAATACCATCTCTCTGAATTAAAACTCTAGGAATCATAAAAAATTATCATCAGAGCTATTTAATTGACTATGAGCAGCTTTAATGTGCTACTGGATGGTCTTAACCTTCTCCTCCATTTCATTGCCTATTTTTAGACCTAGGAGTTTTCTCTCCCCAACTTCATCCCAACATGACGGTGTTCTGTACCTCTTTCCATACATGGATTCCTAAAGATCCATTTGGTTGTTTGAGTAGAAATTGTTATTGTAATAAAACTCAACAATTGGAAGATGTTGATCCCATCCATGCCTTAAGTATTTTGAGAATTCTCTCATCATGTTTTCATGTGGTTAAATAGTCTAGTTAGATTGGCCCTCAGTTTTAGGATGTTAAGTTGTACTAATGTTCAACTCAGTATTCAGATCATGTTGAAGACTCTAAGAGAACATAAAAGTGAATCTTGGATATCGATCAGATATAATAGATAGTGGTACACCATTCAACCATAAAAAATATTTGATATATATATATATATGATAGTTTATCCAATGAGAAATCCTCTCGAATTTAAATGTAGTGTGCAGTCTTTGTAAGATGATCCACAACAACCAAGACATCATTGTTTCCTCTATATGTCTTTGGAAGTATGGTGACAAAATCCATGATGATGTTGTCCCATTTCCATGCTCCTATGTGTAATATGTTCATCATTTCAATACACTTCTACCTCTCATCCTTCACTTTCTAACATACCAATCACTTTGATTTATACTCTACAATATCCTTATTTATGTTATCTCACCAATAATTCTATTAGTGATCTCAATACATCTTTGTGTTTCCTGGGTGAATGGAGAAATTTCAGATATTTCAATCATCCTAAAGTTCATTCATTAACTCTTTATTTTATGGAACACATAGTCTTTACCCAAATATCACAATTCCTTCTTCATTAACATTGAACTCTGAGGATTTCCATTTTATGATATTTTCCACCTTCTTCTAAAATCCCACATCATCCTTTTGACCATCCTTTATCTTTTCTAAAATGATGGTTTATAGATCATTTGTTAAATGATTGATCATGTTCCCTTCGTTATTATTTCCATGTTCATTAAAACTAAGAAGATTGTATCCTTTTTAATTCTCATCCTTGATAGAATTGTTGAGTCATTTCTACTTAGAGCATCTGCCACCTTGTTCGCATTCCCAAGGTTGTAATTGATTGGATAGTCATAGTATTTGATCAGATCTAACCATATTCATTGTAACATATTCAACTCTTTATGTGTGAATATATACTTGAGGTTTTTTTATTCGTATATATTTCACTGTTCTCCTCAATGAGGTAATTTTGCCAAATCATTAAAGATAATATCACTGTAGGAAACTCTAGATCATGTGTTGGATAGTTTTTCTCATGAAAATTTAATTTCCTTGAATCATTTCCAATGACGTTTCCATTTTTCATCAACACACATCCCATGCCCTTATTTGATGCATAAAAAATAACCAATAAATATCTCCACTTATGGGTAATGTGAGAATGGTCATAATGATAAGCCTCTTATTCAACTACTTAATGATCTATGCGTACTCATCACTCAATGAAAACTTCACTCCCTTCTAGGTTAGCTTTGAATGAGGGTTTGAAAAATTTGTAACATTTCTCAGAAATCGACGATAATATCAAGCTAACCCATTGATGCTTTAGATATTCATCATAGATGTTGGCATCAACCATCCATAAATTGCATCAGTCGTGGAGGGATCCATATATATTCCATTTCTTGGGTTGATATGACCCACCAATTATACCTCCATCAAAAAAACCCCACACTTTCTATACGTTTCCTAGAGCTTATCCATTCGCGAGTTCTCTTTATTATTGAAATTTTCTCCTAATGGTCCTCCTTAGTTTTGGTGTATATTATAATATCATCTATAAAGACTACCAAAAATGTATCAAGGTAATTATAAACACTCTATTCATCATGTCCATGTTGATTTATGGAGCATTGGTGAGTCCAATAGGAAATACCATTAATTCATAGTGCCCATATCATTTATAAAAAACTGTCTTAGGGATATCCACCTTCTTCACCCTTACATGATAATATCCTGACCGTAGTTCCACCTTGGAGAAGAATTGTGCTCCACGTAGCTGATAGAACAAGTCATAAATTAATAGAAGATGATACTTGTTCTTTATCATGATTTTTTGATCTTATGATAATCAATGCAAAGGCGTATTGACCCATCCTTCTTCTTGACAAAGAGGTATAGTGAACCCCATGGTGAAGCACATGGGTGTATAAACCGTTTATCCAGATTCTCCTGTATTTTCTTTTTTATCTCCTCAATATCTACAACATCCATTCTATAAAGAGTCTTGGATATTGGAAAAGCCCCATGCATATGATCAACCGAGAAATCAACATCTGTTCAATGTGGAAGACCAAAAAATTACTCGGGGAACACATCAGTGAATTCCCTCACAATATACATGCCTTCAAGGATTGTTACTTCAATAGAATCAATCATCTGAGAAAGATACACATTCTCATGGGGGAGTAATATCCATTCTTGAGATGATGGTGTAGAGAAGATTCATCATCCTCCTTGTACTTGTACAGAATTGGGGGTCAATTTTCCATATAGAGAGTGATTTACCTCTCACTGAAATTTATGTTGGATCAATATAAGGAAATCCAATCCATACCAATAATTGCATGAAATTTTAATATATTGAGTATAAAGAGGTTCTCTGGGAAGTTGAATCCACAAATTATTACATGGGAGGGGTTATATATATAGGATGAAATGATTTCACCATTTTTGTTCTCACCAACATCTTTTCATCAATGACTTTTGGTGGTATTGGGATTGTTCTACTAAACATTAGGGATATAAAATAATGTGTAAAACCAGAATCAAGAAGTAAATTTTCTATTCATGAATGAATTTCCAGCATACCTATCACAACTTCATTGCCAGGATTCACTACAAGGGTAGTGATGGAAAAATCATTCCCTTGCTTCATTGGAGGTTGATTGTTGCCTCTGAAAACCATTTGGCTTATGGATGTTGTCTAAAAAGTGCCATGGTTATTGTAGTTGAATAAATGAACAACATGATGAGTGTCGAATGGATCATTCATCTCTTCTTTCGTAGCCGCGGGTATTTCTTGTCAGTAGTTAATGGCTAGGTGCCCTTCCCTTCCACACATAATGCATTTCCTCATCCCCTTCAGGTAATTTCTGGGGTTCTTCTTTCCCCACCTTTGGCGTGTGGGGTGATTGATTTTCTTAGCATCATTGGATTTATCCATCTAACTGCAAGAATTAATATCGACTTATGCTTATTATCCCAATGATACCCTTTAGGTTCTCTGATATCCATTTCAAATTTGAGGGCACATTGGAAAATTTCCTCATAGCTATCATAGTGAGGGATTTTTAGGGATTTTTGTAGGCTAGTTTTTAGCCCACCAATGAAGTAGTCAACCATGAATTCAATAGTAATGAAAAATTTGGAGGCGTATCGTTCAGGCATTGTTATGTTTTACTATTATGCTCTGATGGATTCATCATTTATTTTCTTGATGGCAAGGAAGTCACTTTTATTCATCAGTTAGAGGGTGTGAGGGAACTATTTATCAAAAAAATTTCAAAAATCCTTCCATTCCATTGCCTCGATCTCTTCCCTAGGCATTGTATTTTTTTATCAATGTCCACCATTGACCAACTTCACCCTCCATATGATAAGCAACCAAAAGTACCTTCTCTTATTCAGAACATTGAATGATGGTGAAGATCTTCTCAATAGAGTTGATCAATTGTTCAGGGATTGAGGGATCATATGATCCATTAAAGGTAGGAGGCCTTTATCTCATGAATACCTTGATTGAAAATTGTTCTTTCTTAGGGGCAGTTGAACATTCATCAAGACCCATGTTTCTATTTAAAACATGAGTTATCTGATAGAGTATCATGACAAGGTTTTTGATTCATGCTCCCATTAGATTGGGCATCTCATTAGAAAAGTCATCACATTGATCATCGCATTGTTTTTTACCTTGAGTCTTCCTATTATTGGCTATTGGATGGAATTAAAGTAATGTTAGGGGTAACACATAAAGGGGAATCCAAATACAAAAATGGATGACTTAATTATTACATTTATTTCATTAACTTATGAATTTATAGGGCTCAAACTATGTTATCCATGATCTAAATCCCAACATATATTCATAGGATATTTTTCCATTAATAATAGTCTATACTAAGCTAATTAATTTACCAATGGTTATCCATTGTGCGAGTCGTAAAAAATAGGGAATCATGGTCCGTTGTTGTGCACCAGTTCTCATCTGAGTCTAGCTCAAAGTGGTGTTTTCGGGTTTTACCCCTAGATACATTTGTGCCAGAGCCACCTATACCTCCTCATATCTAGATATGGTTTTATTTTAATGATAAACAACTTAAAAATTAATCTACCAAATTTAGGGATTTTTTTATTATACTTAGTATTTTCCCTAAGTATTTCACTAGGGCTGTATAATCCTAATCCCAAAATTTACCAAACCAGTCATCTGAAACTAACTATAACCACGCTGCTATTTATTTCACACTTAAAATATTTTATTATATAAAATTTTCATGTGATAAAAAATAGAAGATAGATAGTTCTAGTTTCTTTGGTTCTTAGGAACATTACATAACAACATAAAGCATGAAATACATATCTTTATTGAAAATTTATTTTACATGACCACTCGTATTCCTTCATACATAGATTTTCATGTGATAACCTAATCACATTCATAAGAAAAGGGTGATATATAAAGTCCAGTAATGGATTAAACAACGCATAACATGAAGAATAAAATAAATATTAGGAAATATTCATTCCAATGGAGCATAAGAGAAACATGAACATAAAGGCCTGATATAGCATGGTTATAATAACATGGAAATGTGGCAACAACATTTAACATGGTATTAGTATGATCCAAGGCCCATTTGACACTGAGCATGAGTAAACCCATATTTCACATTAATTAGAATTTTTAAACCCTGATTTCACAAGGAATATCATGATATTATTCCTTACTCAATGCATTGGAGTGCTATCAGGGTGCACCCTTCTTAATTATTTCATTGCATGCATGAGTGTTCCACATAGATCATAAAACATAGAGTCATTAAAAATCATTATTTTTTTTCATGATAAATTAATATGAAATTCATACAAGAAAATATATAATCAATATGTAAATGTGAATATTGGTTCCTACTCTTAATAAATAAATGGGCATGGTATTCAATACACAATGATTTTGGCTTCGAAAATCACGGTTCCATTTTGGCTGCCAAGCAGCGTGATACAAGAATTCATAAAAATGGATTATGAGAGAGAATTACGTATCACATTATATGTACATGAAATGGAAAATACGGGGTTCATATTGATACATGTACGTACATATGTAATTGAATTTTAATTCAAAATATAAAAGAATCGCGTGAATGTAAATGAGAAGAGAGAAATTTATTACAGAATTTCGGCATGGTAACAGGTGTACATGGGAGGAAATAATGAGAGAGAAAAAGGTATCCCATCATAAAAAAATAATGAGAGAAGTATGGGGGAGGTAAAAATTCATAACCCACCATTTTAAATTGTAAATATTAAGGCATTACAAAATAATGAAATTAAAAAAAAACTTGAAAGGAAGAAGTCTCTTACTTGGATGTGTGCTCCCATAGGCTTATGAGAGAATTGTGAGAGACTTATTGAGAGCTTGGGGAACATTGGGAGGATTCTAGAGAGATGGGGGAAGGGTTTGGTCGAGCTCTAAATGGTTTTAGTTAAGAGAAATGGTGGGTTGAGTGGGTTTATAGAGGAAAGGATTGGGAATTCTTTATTATTTAGGTTTTGGACACTACACAGTAAAGTAATCAAAATAACAAACCATCCCCTGGTTTTTGTGCATGGGTTTTGCCAAAGTAGAGAGGGAAAAAATATTTTATATGTCCTATGACCCAAATTCCGAAAATATAAGGCTTGCTTATGTTTAGGTGAGTCAAACTCTCAAAGAAATCATTTTAAAAGTTAAAATGTTTTCTAAGTATTGGAGGGTCCACTATGGATTTTTTAAATAAATTAAACAAACCTAAAGTCACATTATTTTAATGGTAACAAATATATTGGCCGAAAATATAATTTATTCTATTTTATTTCTCCACAATTGTGTCATTACTATGTCATGAAACACATAATATATTTAAACGGTATTTAATTTTTACCCAAAAATTCGACAGTCTCAGAAAAATATGAGAAATTCACGATTTTATAACTTCTACATCTTGATTCAAAAAATAATATTAATTTTATATAAATAATATTTTAGATATCTTAATTTTTACTTTTAAAATAAAACGAGTTATTATAAAAATTTCATGGGTTTTGACAAAAAAAGCTTTTAAACCTCATTAAAAAATATAATTGTATTCACAATAAATATACTATAATTTATATTTCACAAAAATAATTTAGTAAATTTTTTTAATAAAATATTTTTTAATTAAAAAATATACTAATTTATCAAAATAGATTTCTTAGTTTAATATTATCTAAAAGTAATATATGTTCTTTAAAAATTATATACAAAGTAATAAAATATAATGAATGTGTTTTATTTATTATATTCAAAAAAATACACATACTCATAGTGCTAGGGTCTTGTTACATAACCACTTAAAACACCTGAATAAGTCCAAAGGGTAAGGTTCACAATGGTGACAGACTCATGGGTTGGCTTAGATAACATTACTTGGGTGGTATTCTCTATTAACATCCACTTCTCCCATATCCTCTTCCATTCAAGCATTTCATGTTGAATCTTGGTTTGGGCTTGGTCAAGACCGAAGCCCACTGATGCTACCTCCTTTATGAGCTCTGAGAAATGGTCATTTTATGGAGAAATTCTAATGGACGAGTACATGAAATCCTATGTCTGAGTAAATTGGATTTTTTAAAGCCCTATATTTATACAAATCTTGTGATCGATTTTCAATGAATATATTTTCAATGATAAAATTTTTTAAATGTATTTTGAAATCCAAAAATATAAAACCAAGGATGTGCATAATTTATATAACCATTTTACATACTATGAAATTTAATTAGATCAAGTGGAATATTCATTAATAAATGATTGGGTTGTTACATCAACAATATAGGAATTATATTTATATTGATTTAGAAAAAGGAAAACCAAAATACTGGGTGGTAATACGTTATCTCTAGAATGTATATGGGGCCCAAACCTACTATTAAAACATGATAAGAGTTTAGACTCTAATAGTAGGATACATTATATATTAGTTAATGTAAATCTACATGAACAACATGATTAATAATTATTAATGAAGAACTACTTCTATTGCCATTTTTGTTTTGAGATAAATGTATCATACTAGAAACAATTTACTCCAAATATTGTTCATAGAAAATATTTTTAAACTAAAAGAAATAATTTTCAGGATTTTATAGATTTTATGATTTGAGAAATTTTATTTTTAGTTCTTCAAGAATAAAAATTCATTTTGGATATTCATTTCTTAGAGTAATAGAATATGATTAAATTGTTCTATCTAGAGCCAAATGATGAAATAGTTTTTATAATATAGAACTTCATAAAGTAAGTATATTTAATTATATTTTTATATAGATAATGGATTCTACAATTTTGGGAAATGAGTCTTGAAAAAAAATCATATTAAAATCATATTTTATTAAAAAATGGTATTTTGAATCAGAAAAGGGTTATTTTTTTGTTTTCTGAATTTCTCTTGATCATTCATATTATTTGATCAATTAACTCTATGACCCACTATTATTATTCGGGAACTAACATTTTATTCCATGCTCATATATTAATATCCCACCAATGTTCTCCTACATGGAAACATTGTTATTTTTTATTATATATATTCTTTCATAATTCTATTTCCCTTTTATAATATGATGTTTATTTAAAACTCTCTTATGATGTGGGGTTTTCTAAAAATGAATTTTCAAATTGATTTCCCCTGACTTGTGAGTGCAAGTTAAAATTAAATCGATGAGATTTATTTAAGGTGGGGAGAATATAACACACTAATAATTAAAAATAAGAAACCTGGGTCCTATAGAGTATGCTACATTCAACACTTATTTGAGATTAGGATGTTAAACTATGAGGCTTTATAATATATTTATTTTTAAATATGTTTGATCTCTCTTATAGCTTTCAGTTCATGAAACACAAAGTAAAAATGAATTAAAATATAGTATACCATTATAACCTAGTCATTATATTTTACGTAATGAATATTATTGGCTATATTATAATAATTATGGAAATATATTTATTAAAAATAAAATAAATATCATTTGAAATAAAAATAAATGGTTTCTGAATAAAAAATATATTTTTCTAAAAGGCAATGTAGTCTTGCATTGCATAAACTGTTAATTGTATTTATTCATAAATTTTAAAATTTAATTTACATAGTTATAATTTTTTAATTATTATTAACAAAATTATCCTAGGAGGATATTTTGGGATTTTTTGGAAAATCAAAATATTGTGATGAATAATGAAAAATACCAATTCATATCAAAATCATTCTTTTCATTTAAAAAAATTAAACTGTTAAATTATATTTAAAATTTTATCTAAATTAATAGTAGTTAAATTATATTACCATTTTACAACAATATTTATTTTTGAAAACTTTTATTATTAATATTTATAATAAAACATTATATGATGATAATTATTTTCTCTTTGGAAACCAACTTTTTTGTCACATCTAATTGTATAATGTTAAATTAGATTCTTCCAATTCTATAAATTGAATTATAAAAAATGGATTATATATTTAGAATCAAAATGATTTATATTATATAATATTTTCATCTTACTTTTTGACTATAAAGATTTGTGAAAATTTTAAAAAATAATTATCATTGATAAGGTAAAAACGGGTTTACTATGTGGTTAAACTTAGACGATAAGGGATAAAAATTAACTAACACTTGTCTGAAACTCAATTTATGGACATATGTTTACCTTATATAATATATAAATAAATAATGATCAATTTTAGAGGAAATTGGAGTCATAATAACACAGGTGTAATTGTTTCTTTTTTAAAAAAATATGTGTCTCCCCTCTCCCATATATAAATGGCCAATCCATAACCTCCCCTCTTCACACACCCATATCTATTTTTATTATCCACGAACTACCCAAATCCATTCCTTTCCCACATAAAATCAACCAAGGTGTGTTTTGGATCATAAATACCACATATTGTGGAATTTTTCGTATATATTAATTAGTTTTTTGAAGTAGGGGTAGCATTATTAAACGATCCTTTTTTTCTTTCTTCTTCCACCTCTTTAAAATATTATTAAACCATCATTATAATATAATATATTTATATTAAATATAAATACAATTTATTATGTTTATTTAATTACTAATATCACTCTCATATTCCATCAAATGTGAAATGAAGCTACCTGTCGTGTATACGGGCTGTTGCCGCCTCCGAAGCTGATGTAATTCATTTTACATCACCACTATTTAATTATTGATATAAAGGTAATGTTTTAACATGTATATTACATTTATCATATTATTATACTTATTTTATTTTGATACCACTTATTCCCTATTAATGTCTATTTGATTTAAAATGTGATAATATTTATCGTATTTATAGTTAAATTTATTCTTGCAAAGCGATGTTATTCTTTTTTCACTAACTTTTTTAACTTGAAAGTAATAAGGATATTTTTAATATATATATATATATAATAAATATATTTTATAAAATATATTTTTTAATAATAATATATGAACCAAAAATTCTTTCTATTACTCATTAAAGGAATTTTACTGTTGCTCGTGCATACGTACGACCTACCATCTACATGAAGTGATACGATTAATTTTCCATATCTAGTATTCTATAATCATTATAAAAACGTATACAATGATTCCAAATAAAATTTATAAAATTAATTTAAATATTTATTTCATTTAAATGTATAACATGTTTCAGAACCATACATTTCATTATAAATAATACATGAAAAGGCAAAAACAAAATTAACACCCAAAATAATGAATATAATAAAATATTATAAAAAAACCAACTGTAAAATGTCAAAAGGGTATCATATATGATATTATAAATATGAAAATGTTTATAGTATAAATTTTTAAGATCCTTAAACGCCTTATTCATGAGGTTAAATCATGGTCAACCAAATTTATGATTGATGAAATGGATTTCATCCCAATTCTTTCACATTGAGGAATATTGTAATGTTATATGCAAAAATTATTTAATTCAGTGAATATTTTAGATTTTACATGTAAAATAATGAATCATTAATAATTCATTGTATTTTATGTTTCAATTTTAATTATTTCAATAAACGATACTTGAATTGAATATTACCATCTGGTAATGAATTTCATAACTCAATTTCTTTTCAAGGACTATATTCCTTCTCCATTGTCTGTGATATTATTTAATTATGTGTGTAATTACCATTCATTGATTTCAGTTTTATTTTGCTCAATTTTTTTGAATTTAAAATTTACATAAAATATCACATCATTATATAATTCTATTTTCATCATTATGGTCTTGGTAAGAGTTTCATTCAAAATCTCATTTTAATCAGAATTATCTATTCTATATTTTCCATTAAAGGAATCATTTTATTATTGTTCAATAAACCCAATCATTTTGATTATGCTATGGTTATTCATAAAATTTTCATCCAATAATGCCTTTTTCCTTTATTATTAGTGAAAATGACTGAGGAAATGTTTTAAATAAAATCTATCCTTCTTTATCTATTTTATCCAAAATCCTTTTATCTCCGAAAGCATGTTTTTATAAGTATTATTAAAAACGTTTTTTAAATTAAAATAATAATTTATTGATGAAAATTTCACCCAATTTTGAAATTTTGAAATTTTATTTTAATGAAATGTTCATATGTTATTCCTATTAGACCCATTCATATGTTACCAAAAAATGTGAAAAGTATCTTTGTTTCGACATGTATGTAATATACAGAATTTATCATATTCATGAACAATTAATGATTTATGTATTAATTTATTTTCTTAAAATTTCATTTTATGTGAACTGAACTTTCAATTTTTTTGTAAAATTTTTGATTTAAAATTTATTTTCAATGTTAAATGGTAATTTTCTCCAATAACATTTTAATTATTTTTTTGGTATTTCTATTCACCAATGATATTATACATATATTTTACATGTGATCCATTTAGATATATTGTATTGATACAATCATTATTATTTATATGGATAGTTTATATCCAGTTTCACCACGGAATTTAATAACATTCCATTTCTTGATTAATTTTTTGTAATTACTAACTTTTCATTTAAATATTATCATTATTGTTATCATTAGAAATTATATTTCCCCAAAATATCCATATTATTTGGAATGGATATAATTATTACTTAAACCATATATAATTTCATTATATACTGTAGTATATGGAAAGAAATATGAATTATTGGGTAAATTATTGTTAATGCATATTCATTACTCGATATGAACATTTCATGATAAAAAATATTTTTCATGAATTAAATAAATAATTTGTTATATAAAGAATGTGTTAGACATAATGATACGAGTGGGACCCCATTATACACATCCCTTTATTGCATCGATAATATCATGAGATGAATTAGTTGGCTGGCCGTAGTTAAATGGGTTCCTATTGGAAACTAATCCATCAGTTTTAAATTGAATTGTTAATGGTCTTTATTGTAAAGGTATCATGATGCATGAGTTCTTAAAATCCAATAATCAAGAATTTTATTCATTAATAATTTGGTTTTTTATTATATGTCATATTCTCACTATAATACTATCTCTGAAACAATTTCATTATCATTATACTGATTAAATGGTATTTTTATCCTGTAATTCGTTGGTAATATATAATATTCCATATCTAATAATGATATTCATATAATATAAATTTATGGTGTGAACAATTATTTAAAATTCTATGATAATTATTGTTACTGATTAGTGATATATTATTTTGTACAAAACCATTAAAAATTATTTGAGATTTAATTCATCTATTTCATTTCCTAGGAATAATTAGAGTGTACTATAAATGATATTCTAGGAAATTGTATATAGAATAATTATATTCTATAAAAATATTATAATTTGTGTATGCAAATTTAATATTGGAATAATTTATCAATATAGTTTATAAAGGATGGTAAATTATAATTTTCTTTGGTATATGATTCATTATATCTTATTCCAATTTAATAATATAGACTCTAGTTACAGGCTACTATAGTTAGGGTCGTTACAGGGATTTTATCCCAAATAGAGCATGTTATTGAGAAATCAATATCACTATTGAATCTGGAATGTGGGTTTCATCATAATTGTGACATTAGTTAATTATGCAATTTCAGTTTCTGAAAAGTGAATTCACTGATGGATAAAATAAATTATTAATTCTATAAATAAATAAATAAATTATTTATTTATATTAACCTAGTGTTTCTTTATACAAAATATGATATGTAAATTCTCTAGGAATCCCATAATAACCCTAAATATTAGGAGGAATAATGATCTTTATCACAATAGAATATTGTGCAATGAATGAGGGGATATTTTGATTAATGATCAGTTTCAGTTAAACTCATTAATGAAAATTGAATTTATGGTCATCCCAAATGATATCATTCCAAAAATTTTATTCTCTAGAGATTGAACCAACACTATTATAGGACATTTTTTTATAGAATTGTTTCATTTTATATCATTATATATTCTAATTAATTTATCTACAAATTTATAATGAAAACAAACATTGGAATCAACCACCAACTTATAAGTTTCAATTTAATTTGTGATATTTAATTAAAATTATTTGTAACCCTTGAATAATACTTTATTAATTTATGCCCATAAACATAGTTGATGATTGACTATGATTGATCATATTTTTCATCCATCCATCCATCCATCCAAAGATAAATATTTTTTGAAATGCCACTTTAAGGACAAGTGGGAAACCATGGTTCGCAAAACCAAAACGAATACATGCTAAAGGAACTCACAAAGATATTAAACACTACACCAATGTTATTTGAATCAGCCACTCTATATAATTCCTAGTGAAAAGTTCAAACCTGTGTGTTTGGATCCTCCCTGAGAAGTTCCTCCTGATGAGATATCATCATGTCCATTGTTTGAATGAATTCTTCCAGAGATATTTTTCCTTGATTAAAACTCCAAGAAATTATTCTATATTTCTTGTTGATACATGCTTCCTGATCCCCAGTGGCCTCAACATGCTACCTTTATTCATAAATTCTTGAAATTTCCTCTACTGAGGCATTGGTACCCATGTCTTTCTCAATAATTTCTTCATTGGAGTGAAATATGAGCTTCATACATTCCCCTAACTCTTATTTTATTACCTTTGGATCTCTGCTTGGATATCCATTATCTTTTTCTTGCAGGACACTTCTTTCCTTGGTTCCATCTTTCATGGCCGACTTGTCTTCCATTGGTTTTGGTAGGTAATAATAATACTTATGTCCCTTTGGTTTTTCCCCTATATCACAATGCATTTCTCGGAGTCAGACTTTCCTTTTTGCTGCTTCTTTTTTATAGGGATGTGAGGACCTTTAACTCGGAAATGATCACAACTATCTGCTAATATTTTTCCATAGCTATAAGCAAATCAATCCTTCTCCTCATGTGACATTACTTGATCTTGATCCACCAGGCTATCATAGTGGTTCCTTAGCACAACCCTCAGGACTTTAGTGGGAGGATTCATCCCAAATTGCTTGCTCATATCACTGGGGAACAACTTGTTTTCCCCTATAGATGCAGCCTTTAGATAGAATGGTGGTTGCATAATGTTTGGTTCAAAGGGACCCAACACACTCCCCTACTCCTGACTCCCAATAATAGGCACTGGATGAGCAACCTGAGGAACCTCATATATCCTAGGAGACTCGTCCACCCTCCCTCCTCAGGACTCCCTTTATCTAGGGGGGGGGGGGCACTGCAGTATACAACAGAGGCACATTCTTTGAATTCCCGGGGATTTTAGCCTCCTCGTGATTTCCAGCCTCTATTGCAGCACTTTCATGCCCACCTAGTGAGAGTTTCTTCATCTCCACTTTAGACCTGGTATCAGCTATCTACTTAGAACCAGTGTGAGCCTATTTCTCCTCATTTTCTCTCGGCTCTTTCAACGGTATACCCAAGTATTTTTATCTGATCCAACAAATCAATAAACATTCGTTTTTTAGTCAAACCCAGCCATCTAATTATTTTTTTTCTTGGATATATCACTCAGTTCAATGAATTAATCACCATTGTATGACTGTAGGATGATGACTTGACCAATAAAGAATGTTTTTCATTTAAGATATGTTATTGGGTGACCATATTGTTTTCTAATTTTTGGAATTGAGGTTTTAATCATTAGGGATAATATATATATTTTTAGTAAAATCCAATGAAATATAAGATAATAGGAATTCTCTTGATTAATATATGAGGAGGAAACTAATTTTTTTTGATGAATAGTGGTCAAAGTCCATATTATAGAATTAAATTGATGACATTGAACTTTTATTTCACAATTTTGTGTAGAGGTCAAGACATGATAAGAGGTATTAAAAACCCACTATGAGGAAGAAAACATTATTATCACTAACTCACTCTGTGATTTGTAGTTGGGAGGAGCACCCACAATTTTCTCATTGATGCAGTTCAATGGTTTTAGAGTATGAAAAATAATATATTAGCATAGATACAAACCCATATATTGTGTGACCCTAAATGATCATCTTGATACATATAGAGAGTACACATATAGGGAACCTAGGAAGCCTACACGGTCATGTATTCTGAAGCTATATCCCATGTAACTCTCTCTGGAACATGAATATAAAATAATAACACACACCAATTATTGAACATATAATTTTCCAATATTCTACCCAATAGAGGTTCTTCCCATGAAAGTTATTCCTTACTCATTCAACCGTTAAGAAAACAAATTATTTCATCCACATCCAAAAACAATTGAAATAGTTCATAAATGATAAAATAATGAATTAACACATTTGAAATACTCATTATCATTATATATCCATCCTTAAAAAATTAAATAACATACCAAAATTAGTAATGGGATTAATCCTATTAATAAAGATCAAACATATATGGGGTGTTTTTTAAAAGGTGTAAGATGGGATTTCATCATGTGTGAATTATTTTTATAGTTTCTTAAAGTTGATTCATGAAATGTTTTCACTTAAATGAGAATTTAAATAAAAAATGATTTTTGGTAAATGTCATTCACTTTATACATTGTATACCAATGGGACACCTAAGGAAACTCCAAATTGAACATGACTCTGGAAACATAGTGTACACTAGGTTTTAAACCAGAATTGAACAATTAGGATATGTGTTATTACTATGAGGGGGATTTGGTTAATCAATGATATTATGTTTTTATATTTTCACACATAACAATCAAAAATCAAACCCTATTACTAAGATATGACTGTTTTGGAAAACAGGTAAACAAAAAAAACCACTGGAACACATATATTTAAAAGGTTCACCTAACTATAAGAGTATATAGAATTTGGAATATTTTTTGAAATAATCCAAGACAAAAAAATTATAAGAATAAAATCCCATTTTATTCTTATAAAAAGTAGGTTATATCCTTTCACTTCCATTACAATACATTCAAATGAATTTTCTTGTGATCCTCATATAGCGAAATGATGTATCACTTTTGTTTTGTGACAAATGTAGGATCCTTCATGATTAGGATTTTGTACATTGTCAATTTACTCATTATATACTATTAAAAAATTTCCTTCTTGAAATTACTTATTCGACTATAACTTTCATTCCATGAAATTGGAAAGAGGTTTATTCAGTTTATTTGCATTATTTCTAATCGGATCATTCGATATACTTCGACCATTGTCTGGGTGCTATACACAATCTATTTTCTTTAAGTATAATAAATATACTTGAAGATATATTTCTATCTCGTTACCTATTTTTATAGTATGTACAATACCACATGATATGGAACCCGGTTCTGTGTCTCCTCAATGATATATCTACTACATATTAAACTGATCACATCATCAGATTGTCTATATGGTCTCAACTGATGGGAAGACTCATTTTGATATTCATCTTTCTAGGATTCTTCACGAAGGCAATATCACTGGCTTACCAATCCTATAGTTATTCAAATATCTTCCTCAAATGTTCACATTATTCATACTCGTTTAACATAAACCCCTTTAAAAAGGATATCTCAATTGAAAAATAGTGGGAAAAATTTCATATCTCATTCAATGAATACTCAAAAAATGAATCCACCCCACATTTGAAATCCATTTAAGAATAATCATCATTTATATAATATTTTAGATATTTCTTGTTAACTCTATTATACAAAAAATATTCAGAATTATTTTCCATCAATTTTGTGGTACTTATTCAAATATATATTTCTCAGATAGAAAAATCATTATGAAGGATCAACACATCATTTTAAATATTATGGGATTTTCCAATACATATCTAGCCTCTCAAAACTATTTCTGTTAATTATTTTCCTGGTTCCACTTAAAATCGCCACTCTATCTTGCTTGTTCATATATATATATACATAATGTATGCATCCAAAAAAATTTGATGCTTATTAATTTTATTGAATTGAACAGATTCCCTCAAACCAGAATGTATTTAGTTACTTCCCACATTCACACATAATTGAAATTTTAATATAGTCATTTCTCCTAGAACATCATAAAAAACATTCTTTCTAGTGTACTCATGTCATTTACTATTTGATGACATTTTTTCAACAAATAATTAATTTTATCACAATATACTTATATATTGTAAAAAATTATATTGATATATTTGTTTAGTATTCTATAACAGCTTATTATTCCTAATAGAATTTATAATTTACCGTCATCCTGATATCATTGTGTGGGGAATCCATTGACCCAAGGATTTACATAAGGACAAGATAACTTTTTAGAGGAATATAGAATAGTTTTCCACTATGAAGTGGTTCTCCATTTTATTATTTTCTATATGAAGAATATAAAATATGATATGAAATATTAGGTTCATAAAATTATTCCTTTTGTAAAATCAATGATACTTCATGTTGTAAAAAATGTGAAATTCCAATTTTTGAATTCAAACATACACAACAGAGTCTATTTACAGATACATGGTTTTTTTGTATAATAACTTACATAGACACATAATTTATGTATAATAATATGTGTCTAGTAGTCTAGATCCCTTACCATTATGTTGGAAAAAATGATCACACCCATTGGATTTTATCTTCTATCATAAAATTCCCTGTGATATTATGAACTGATAGAATGAAAAATCTTATGATGTAAACATCACCATAAATTCTATATGATTAATCTATTATGAAAGATAAAATAAAATTCAAAAAAAAAACTCTTACTGATCACCCAGTCCCAGTAATCTTCATTTCCTATACTCAGTACAATAATCACTAGCTAAAAATATATGTCTAATAACCCTATTTGGAAAGACTAATGTATTATGGTGACGTTTTTTAACAAAAAAACCCCTTTTGGGAAATACATATTATTTATAAAAAATCATAACATATGTTTTTATTTTTCATCTTATAGATGTTATGATATACCTCCAAACATAGTGATCCCAACAATATCCCCCTTTATATTGTATTGTCATCCATTGTACATAAATCATTAAAACATAGTAAATCATGAAATATAATACTTATCAAATATTTCTAATCATATCTGAGTGAACATGGATAGTGAAATAAGAATCAATAATAATTATAATGTTTTCCATTAATAGTGATTTTATAAACTATTTATATAGCTCTTATAAAATTTATTCTTACATGATTATACTATAAGAGAAAATTTTCAACTATCCAGTTAAAAAAAACCCTCACACATGTAGAAATCATAGGTTACCCCTTAAAAAAATACACCCCTAATATACGATATTAGATAAAATGTTTAAGAAAGAAATGAAAATATTTATGAAAACAATTTACTCCCCTATTAAAAATAATATAAAAAGTATAGATCAAAGTTTTTATGAATTCAGATATATTATACATTAAGTGACGGTGGTTAAAAATCCATTATAGACCTCTGATTATGAAATGTTTCATTTTCTATAGTTTTGGGATTAAATCTGCAACATGCACTATTGTAGGAAAAACCTCTCATTTTAGTTTATTATTTCCAACAGTCTCTTTGATGAAGTCATATTTCATATCGTGTTCTTGAAATAAGAATGTTGTAATAGATAATTAGAAAAAATTCATAAAGACCCAAATATCTCATATATAGATATTATATATTTTTAGATGAATATTCATTACATTACACACATAGATATGAATCATAATGGTATAATGCATTTTGAAACATGGACACATAAAAAACTTATCCAGAAGTGAGATACATCAACTCCAAATATTTTATTCATAACTAAAACCCTAATTACAGATATCTAACATAATAAATTTTATTATATCCAATATAATAGAAAAGTATGAAATTGTGAGCTCAGATTCTTACCGTTGGTAGGTAATGAAGATATGAATATATCATGAGTATGGGGGTATGAAAAACTGAGAATAAAATTTTAAAACCATATTATTCTTATCATAAATAATAAGTGTGAGTCATGGAACAAATAATTATTGTTCTTAATTCAGGAATCATAATAGATTAAATGAACAAGAACTATAAAATAATAATATTGGAATACAAAATAGATTTTTATCATACACAAAATCATATAAAATAATTTCTTTAGTAGATCATGGCTTAATGAAAAGTCTATCATAGTAGATTATGTTAACTTCAAAACCCATCATTTTAGTCAATGTTCACTACAAAGTATATAATTATGGATAGATTCCCTTACTAAACTCGATTCACCACCCAATATGATCCAGTTTCTCTCATGAGATATCAATATTTACCAAATTCATTATAGAGAGATATGGGTCCTACAAAATCACATAATAGAACTCATATATATGTGTTCCCCAAGATCATAAATCATTCATCATATTAGATCCCATGAATTGAAATGGGAATAATTAAAAATCAATCATACCATAACCTATGGAAAGGAAATAAATTTCATACTCATGTCATCATTTCAATAAAACATAACACATTTACAAATATGCAGGCCACATAATCATTTAATCTTGGTCTAAATTACGGTAAAGAATAAGATTCATAAACACATTTTCATCATAAAAATAATTTCAACATATACATAAAACATTGAAATAAACAATCACAATGGTATAATTGGATCATATCGCTATTGAATAATAATTAACATCATAGGGTGTCTTCTTAAATTGAAAATGATTTTGAACGAAAAACCACTTGGAGTATATCTTGAGGAAAATATCCCTACTATAAAAATAAACTTGTTTATAGTTAAATATTTATAAAATATTATCAAAATAATTATTTGAAAATAACCATAGAATATATAATTTATGATTTTGAATAAATAGTTGTTTTGACATCACGAAAGTTTCATTCATTCATTACATGTCAAAAAAACACTTCCTTTCATATTTTTATTAAATGAAAATTGGGCCTTATTTAGACTATGATAAGAAGACTATTTGAAACAAATGAATGATATATCATGAGATAAATGTATTTAATAAATAATTTTTAGACCTCTATATTATTTTTAGAAAATGTTTTCTTATAGGAAAGGGTGTTTCGACTAAAGAGAGAAATAATGGCGATTTTTATTAAAAAATAATTTTTATCTATTGAGTACTTAATGTGAGGGAAATGAAGGGAAAATTTTATTCCCTATAAAAAATATAGGAAACTAAAATGCATGATATTATTCAGTGATATATAATATGATTTCATAATTGGATGTATAATCATGAGGAATCTGGATAAATAATGAGATTGAAGCATAACACCCTTACCACTTAGTAACATTGAATTGTAATCACCATGAAATAATAATGTTAAATTAAAATTATAATATCATGAGAACAGATAAATTCATAATATTTAATTTATAAGGGGATATAGATAAATCACATAAAACAGTATATGTGAATAAGTTGACACATGCCTCAAAGAAGGAAAACTGAGAAAAATATATTATCGTAAGTATCAACTTCCTTTACACACATTAAATGATCATGTATAGTAAATATAAATTTCTTATAAATATATTAATTAAAAAACACACACACAAATATATAAATATATATATTATAAAAAATATGATTTACGAATGACATTTTTTAACTATTTAATAACTATTCGTTGTTAGAATCATGTTTCTGGAAATATATACATTGTATCTATTGTATAATTTATTTTTTTATTTTTTATTAATATTAATCCGATCGTGGTTCATTAATATTATGAATTTTAACCACTATAAAATTTCATATATATTCATTATATATTTTTTATTGTAATCTATAAATTTCTGATCCCGAACATTTGTAAAGGGATATCCTTGTTTAAATATTTGTTTAAAATATATTTATATTATTTAAGAGAATGGTTCTAAAGAATATGAGGTTCCTTAGGTTTTTCCTAATGATTTAGTAAAAAAAATGGAGTTGAACTGTTTCTATATAGTTCATAGTGAATGGTTGGTGAATGGTTAGTATTAACTGTTATCCTGGCTAAGAAAACTGTGTTGCGAGGTATCCTAAAAACCCTACTATTTTTTAACATTAATATATGATTAATTACATGAGGATACACTTAATAAAAAACAAAATATAAATATTTATAGTTCTTTTTTCTAATTTGGTACCTCGAATAACATCTTGAACATGGAATATTACAACATTACTGATAAATTTCATAACATGGTTCTAAAATTCCATTGATTTTTCAAACTTAATGGGATATCTAAGGATAAAACATAAGAAATAGGTGACATATAAAGCCTAGTTAGAAAATTAAAAAAGGACTAACATAGAGAAGATAATTCATAATCGAAAATAGGTATATCAAATAGTAATAAAAGGATCATGAAAAAAGGCATGACAATTCATAATAATCGTTACATGGGAAATGTGGAAACAACATTAAACACTGAATCATAAATATAGGCCAAGGAAAAACCATCCAAGACATCATGGTGGAAAATTTCCAATAAAGGAAGAAGGTTCATTTACTATCCCAACATGACATATCATGATATTAATCATTACCCAATTCATTTGAGTGTTATCTGGGTGTTCCCATCATGTACATTTCATTCTCATGGTTAAGTGTTCTACATCGAGAATTAAACATGGATTCATTAATTATCATAATTAATTAAATTATTTATATGTGTGAAATAAGTGTGTTTAATTCCCCAATAAGAAATTATATGTGCATGAATTTGAAAACACTTGATAGAAAATGGGTATGGTATTAATTACAGAAATATTTTGGCATGGAAGATCAAAGTGGAATTTTAGTTGCATAACAGTGTCACTTAATGATTTATAAAAATGGTTTGATGAGAGACAAATTTTATCTAATAAAATATACATCAAATGTAAAAAATACAGAAATTTTTAATCATAATCCAAAATTATAAATTAGAAATAGAAGGTGTTAGTTACGAAGAAACATGAATAGATAAATGAAGTATATCTACATTTCGACATGGTAACAAGTGCACATAAAATATCATGGTATTTTTAATGGGGGGTAGAAATTATATAATCTATTATACATTAAATTTAAAGTAATTGGAATATTTAATAACATATTCAAACATAATTGAATGAAATTTTAGATACTTACCATAGAAGAAGTTAATGAATGTTAATGAAAGGATAAAAATCCCTTACAAAATTTTAGCATAGTAACATATTAGGTATGGGTCATAATGATAGATTATAAATCATATACCATTCAAATAATATTAATTGGATAGTATGAGTATGATAATAAATTTATGAAAATATAACCAATTGAAATTATAATTATTTAAAAAAAGGTTCTAGAGTTGATAGAATGAGCGGAATGTGAGGATCTCTTACATGAGTGTGTGATCCCAAAGGCATGCGATTGGCATTTTGAGAGGAAGAGGAGCCTTATGAGGACATCAGGGAGTGGATGGAAGAGTGTGGATGTGTTCTAATTTGTTTTAGTGGAGAGAAATGGGATCCTGGGGTGGTTTATGTATGAAAAGAGGGGGAATTCATTATTATTTTCATTTTGGAATATTCAAAATAAAATATCCAAAACAACAAACCATCCCATGGTTTTTGACCATGTTTTCTTCCAAATGGATGTGGTATGAAATTTTATATGAGGGAAATGGATGAACATAAAAATATAATTCCATTCCTTGAGTAGAGTTGATTCATACTCTAAAAGATTTGATTTTAATAACATAAAAAATAATATATGTTTTCGGATGATTCATAATAGATTTATAAAATATTTCAAATAACCTTAATATGAAATTATTTTATATATTTTTTCTTTTATCCAATTTATTGTAATTATAAGATCAATTTTGGGTCATTATGATGTCATAATACATAGAGTATATTTATACGGTATTTCATTTTTACCTAAAAATTTGACCGTCTCTTAAAATTATAAAAAATTCACCATTTTATAATTTTTATATTATGATTCCAAAAATAATATTAATTTTAACTAAAAAATTTATTAAATATATAAATTCTATATTTTAAAATAATAACAAACATTCATTAAAAAGGACAGGTTTATCAAATATAATAATGTTTGAACCCCTACATATATTACATTTGAATTCATAAATATTATTTGATCCTTTATAATTGATAATTTTTTTAAAAGTAATATTATAAAAAATATTATTTATTTAAAAAATATATTAATTCATTAAAATAAATTATTTAATTGAATTTGAATATTACCCAAAATTACTATTCATGTTTTATTGTATAAAAATTATTTACATTGAAAAAATTATAGAATGAAAATATATACACCATTATATAAAAAAGTTACCTAATATATTATTAGGTTCCTACTACATACAATTTTATAACCCCTGCAAACTCCCAATGAGCGAGGTGCACAGTGGTGGGAATTTCATTTTGTGGTTCAGTGAACATGGTTTGGGTCGTGATCTCGATTAGCTTTAACTTATTTCAAAAATGGTTTTTCTCATTATTTATTTATGGGATTTAGAATTGCGATTGGTTAAAGGAAAATCCAGATATTATATTTCCCTTAGAAGATCTAATAAATGGGCATTATAGGGTTTGACCCTAATAGATAAGTCCATTACTTCTTTTTGTTTGTGCTAATTGGATTGTTGAAACCTTATATTTATAATGACTATGTGATATCTATTCAACACCTATATTATCAATGGTAAAGATACATAATGGTCATTTAAAACCCATTGGATATAATAAAATAATACCCATGTATTTGATTTCTAAATCCATATTACTTAAGAAGAAATTTATTTGAATAAAAAGATAAATTTGATCTATTATAGTTCTGATATGTACAATCTTCCTAACTTTATAAATTTTACCACATAAATATTATTTTCCCACAATAAAACACATGAAAATAACTTTTCTTCATCACCTCCTCTATTTACCATGTTTCTTCTTCGAACTTGTTGTTTCTCCATAGATATTTAACCAGATGCATTGTCTTATTTCTTATAAAATTACCACTATAATCTGTGTTCTTCACCAGTTCCTCATCATAGGAAAGATCATTCTCTAATGGTACCACCTATTGATTGAGAATATGTGATGGGTCTAGAATGTGTTTCTAAAGTGGGATACATGGAACAAATAATTTACTTGAGATTGGTTTGATGGGAGTTATAGTTGACATGTCACCGCTCCTATGTGATAAAGGATTTGGAAGAAGATGATGTATAATGTAATATTCCTTAATTTATTCCCTAATGTCACCAATTTATTCATCAGAGATATGTGTAAAAACACACATTTTCCAATATCCAACTATAGGCCATGTCTATGATTGTCATCTTAGATCTTTTCTCAACTATGGAAAGCAATGATGTGTTCCAAAATAGTTTTAATATCTTCCACAAATTTCTCAACCATTTCCTGACCTAATAGTTAGTGTTCCCCAAAATCATCCCAATACATAGGTGTTTTGAACCTCTTACCAAAAATATCATTACAAGGATCCATTTGGATTCTCATGAGGAAATAATATTTGTTAGGGAAATCAACCACTGGAATATGTTGAAACAATCATCCTTTGAAATCAATTGATAAATACTTCAACATGTCATAAAGTATTTGGATAGTCTACTCATATTGGATGTAATATTAGGGTCGTAAACCCTAATAATGTTTAGATCATTGTTTATAAAACATTAGAGAAATTTAAAAAATATGGAGTTTAATATTGTATCTCGATCAGATAAAACTTATAGTGGTACTTCACAAAGCCTAAAAACGTCTATGATGTATATCCATAAAATTTAATCTGGTAAGAAATCTTCTCAAATCATGATGAAGGGTTCAGTACTTGTGAGATGATCCACAACAACCAAGATAGAAGTTTTTCCTATGGATTCCTTCATAAGAGCAAGGAAAGAGTCCATGATTATGTTTTTCCATTTTCATATTGGTATTGGTAATGGTTGCATCATCTCCTCAGACTTATTCCATTCGATTTTAACTTTATAACAAACTAGACACATTGATGTATATTTATTGATCTCCTTATTCATGTTTTCCAACATATAATCTACTCATATATCTCAACAAATCAATAGATTTCCTGGGTGAATGGAGAACGTATATTTATGTGAATAATATAATATTTAATTCATTAATATAGCATGGTATTTAACAAATAATCTAAACCAAAATCTCAAACTTCATTGTTCATTGAAATTGATCTATGAGAATTTCAAATTCCTAATAGTTTATACATTCTTCTTAATTCCAACGTCAACACTTTGAGCATCCTTTTCTCTTCCTAGAATAGATAATTGATAAATATAGTTTCAGAGGATCGATGATGTTCCTTCGTTTATGATTCCACTTTATGTCCATTCCAAGTCAAATAAGAAAAGAACTACTTAAATTCTAGTCAATTATTAAACTGATGGAACCTATCTACTTAGATATTATTACACTTTGTTCACATTGATAGGAATTTAATAAATTGAGAAGTCACAGTTATTGATCAACTGTAACCATCTTCATTGGCACATATACTACACATTCTTTATGAATATATATTGGAGAATTTTGTGATCTATATATATTTTACAATTATCCCAAAAAAGATAATTCCTCCATATTTTCAAATAAAATATCAATGCATCCAACTTTACATAACAAGGTGGATAGTTTGGTTTGTGAACATTCAACTAAATTGAAGAGTAGTCTATGAATTTGATTTTTTTCATCTGCACCTATTGCAATCCCTTCTTCGATAAATCACTGAATACTATGAATAGTTATCCAATTTTTGGTAATTTTTGGAAAATGTCATGAATATCCTCCTTTTAGACTAATTGAATCACTATTTATATTTATCATTCCATGTAAACTTGACTCCCTTTAGAGTTAGTTTTGTAAGAGTGTTTTAGAATCATGATAAACTTCCAACAAATCACTTATAATACATAGATAACCCAATAAAACTAGGGATATTTAATATGGATGAAGGAAATGGGCATCCTTAAATATCATTTTTCTTTGAAGAATCCATATATTTCTCATCTCTTGTGATGATATACACCATGAATATGAATTCATTAAAATAGAACTCACATTTTTTGTATATTTCATATAGATTATCCGGGTTAAGGCCTTTGGAAACATTGCTCAAATTGTCCTCTTGGACCTACACGGTTTTAATTTATATTAAAATATCATATATAAATAATACCAAAGTTATTTGAGGTAACTTATAAAGACTCTATTCATCAAGTCAATCAAGATTCATGGAGCATTAGTGAGACCGAAAGGAATCACTATGAACTTGTAGTGCTCGTATGTTGTAGGAAAAAATATATTGGGTATAACCTTTTCTTCATCCTAACATGATAATATCCTAACTATAGATCCACCATGTAAATGTATTGTGCTACTAATAGCTGATTGAACAAGTCATCAATATATAGAAAATGAAACTCGTTCTTTATCATGATATTTTTTAGGTCAGTGTAATCAATGCAATGAAGAATTGACCCATCAATTTTTTGATGAGGAGGAGTGGTGGACTCCATGGTCAATCACATGGGCTTGTTAACCATTTATCTAGATTCTCATGTAGTAGTTTTATCAGCTTCTCATGATCCACAACAACCATCGTAAACCGAGTCATGGATATTTTCAATGACCTATGTATATGATCAATTTTAAATTCAACCTCTTATGTAGGAGTAAGACCGTAGAATTCCTTAGTAAACACATCAGTATATTCCCTCATAATATACATGTCTTCATGGATGATCCTTTCAATAGAACAATTCATTTGAGATCGATACACATTCTCATAGATAAATACTATCTATTAATGAGATGATAATTCTATATAAGATTCATCATACTCTTTTCACATGAACTAAATCATGGGTCAATTATCTATACAGAGAGTGATTTACTTCTCATGGAAATTTATATTGGCTATATATAAGGAAATCCAATCTATGCATAGAATTCCAACAAATTCCACAAAACATAGAATATCAAGGTTCTCATGGGATTTGATCCTAGAAACGTTGATATGGGATAAATTATATACTTGGGATGTAATAATTTTCCTATTCTCCATTTTAATGGACATCTATATTTACATTCTCTGTGGTGGTATTTAGATAGTTCTACTAAACTATGTTGATATGAAGGAATGAATAGAAGAACTGATGATAATCCTAAATTTATCTTTTTGAAAATGGTTGTAATTCATCAGATATATAAATAGGAAAGATTAATTTAAAATACTTTATAACATAAACAAGACTCTAATGACATTAAAGGGATAATTTATAAATTACATTTATTTCCATAACTTTTGAAATTATAGGCTTTGATATACCATGTTCTAATTCCTATCATATAATATTTTTCTATTTTCATCCAAAAATAATGGTTCATAATGATCTTATGAATTAAACAATGAATATCCACTAGGAATGTCAAACTAGGTGGGTAGTAAGGCTGGTTGGCGTGTACCAGGTTACCCCGAGTCAGGCCCAAAACACCTTGTCAAAGTTGTTACTCTAAGGTAGAACTGTGCTAGAACTACATATACATGTAGTATACATTCAATGATTTATTTTCTTAATAAACCAATTACTATATACATAGAAAAGTTTATGGATGGTTCCTTATTCTAAGTATTATACCTATTTCTTTCACACAAGTTCTCTAATCATAATCCCGAAAATAAACTATACTTCTACTCTATTATCAACTAAACCATACATACACTTTATTTCAACTTAATAAATGATTTATTACAATATAATACACATAATAAAACCAAAAACATTGATAATTATAGTGTATTTGGGAATTTGGTACATTGCATAACATCATGAACGTGGAATATGACATAATTATTGAAAACGTACTTAACATGCTTCTAGAATTTCATGGATTTTTAAAACTAGATGAGATATCATGGGAAAAACATAAGAAAGGATTGAGTTATAGATTCCTTTAAGGGGAAAAAATGGCCTAACATGAATAATTTAATACATTTTAGATAATAGTCATATCAACAAGGAATAAAAAGAAACATGAATGAAAAGGCATTATATAACATGATAATCATAACATGGAACACAATTTCTCCAATATCAAACATTAGGCCATGTTAATTATTTTCATCATATATTTTTTCTCAATAATGGAATAAAAAGAAACATGAAGTAAAAGGCATCATATTTCATGATAATCATAACATGGAACACAATTTATCCAAAATCAAACTTTCGGCCATGTCAATGACTGTCAACGTAGATATTTTCTCAACTATGGGAAGACATGATGTGTTCTTGAATAGTATTAACCCCTTCCACTATTTTCTCAACCATTTCAAGACATAACAATATTTGTTCCCCAAAATCATCCCAACACACATGTGTTTTAAACATTTTCCCATAAATATTATCACAAGGACACATTTGGATTCACATGTGGAAAATGTTTTTGTAAGGTAACTCTACTATAATAATATGTTGAAACAATCCTCCTTTTAAATCTATTGATCAATACATCAACATGTCCTTCAGTGTTTGGATTGTCTACTCAGATTGGACATCAAGTTAAGTTAATAAGTCATACTGATGTTAAGATGAATGTTTATAGAACATTAGAGAATTTTAAAAAACATGGAGATGAATCCTATATCTCGATCAGATACAGTTGATAGTGATACTGCATAAATCCTCCAAACGTCTATGATGTATATCCATAAATTTTTTTCCCGTATGAAATCTTTTCAAATCCTGATCAAGTGTTCAGTAATATAATGTTGTTCTACAACAACCCAAATAAATTTTTTTCCTCTAGATGACTTTAGAGGAGTGAGGAAAAAGTCCACAATTTTGTTTTCCCATTTTCTTATTGGTATTGGTAATGGTTGCATCATATCCATAGAATTATTCCATTTGGTTTTTACTTTATAACATACTAGGCACTTTTATGTATATTAATAGATCTCTTAATTCTTGTTGTTAAACATATAATTCACTTATAGATCTCAATAAATCATTATGTTTCTTGTGTGACTGGAGAAGAAATATTTATGTGAATAATATAAGAGTGACTTCATTAAAATAGTGTTTTATTTAACACATAATGTAAACCAAAATCACAAAATTCATTTATCATTAACATCAATCTATGAGAATTTCAATTTCCTAATAGTTTCTACATTCTTCTTAATTCCAACATTAATACATTGAGTATCCTTTATCCTCCCTAGAAGAGACAGTTGAGAAATAATGTTTCAAAGGATAAATTATGTTCCTTCCTTTTTCATTCAATAGTGTATCCCTTCCATGTAAAATAAGATCAGAACCCATTGAATTCTAATCAATGATTAAATTACTGGAACCTATCTACTTAGAGATTATTCCACTTTGTTCACATTTCTAGGATTTTAATTAATTGAGAATTCACAGTCATGGATCAGCTGTAACCATCTTCATTGGAACATATACTACTCTTTCATTCTGAATATATATTTTTTGAACTTTATGATCTATATATATTTTAAAATTCTCCCCGAAAAGATAATTCCTCCATAGTTTCAAGTCAAATATCACTACATACAACTATAGATAACATGTTGGATAATTTGGTTTGTGAACATTCAACTACATTGAAGAATAGGCTATGACTTTGTTATTTTTCATCTACACATATTCCAATCCTTTCTTCGATGAGTCACTAAATACTATGGATAGTTTCCATTATTTGGATGTTTGTGGAAAAGGTCCTTGAAGATCCTCCTTTTAGATTCCTTAAAGCTCTACTCTAATGTATCATTCCATGTAAATTTGACTCCCTTTTGAGTTATCTAGGTAAGAGTGTTTGAGAATCATGAGAAATTTCCAACAAATCACTAATAATACCTTGATAACCCAAGAAAACTCTAGATATTTATTAAGGATTTTTGAAATTTCCATCCTTAAATCTATTTTGTAATTATCGAATCCATATATTTCTAATTTATTGTGATGATATACCCCTTGACTATGACTTCCTTGAAATAGAACTCAATAATTTTGTACTTTTCATACATATTATCCCTTTTTATTGTCTTTAGAAACAGTGCTCAGATTCCCCTCTTGGTCCTACTTTGTTTTAATGTATATTAAAATATCATATATAAATAATAACAAATGTATTTGAGGCAATTTCTAAAGACTCTATTCATAGTGTCAATCAAAATTGATGGAGCATTATTGAGCTCAAAAGGAATCACTATGATCATATAGTGCTCATATATTTTTGGAAACAATATCTTGGGCATATCCTCCTTCTTCATCTTAACATGATAATATCTGAACTGAAGATCCACCATGGAAATGTATTGTGAAACAAATATCTGATTGAACAAGTCATCAATAAATGTAAAATGAAACAGGTTATTTATCATGATCTTTTTAGGTCAGGTTAATCAACAAAATAAAGAATTTAACTATCCATTTTTTGATGAGGAGGAGTGGTTCACCCCTTGATGAAACACATGGGATTATAAAAACTTTATCTAGATTCTGATGTAGTAGTTTTATCAGCTCTTCATGTTCCAAAACAACCATCCTAAACTGAGTCTTGGATATTGGAAATGCCCTATGTATATGATCAATTGAAAACTCAACCTCTTAGCTTGGAGGAAGACAAGACAATTACTTGGAATACACATTAGTGTATTCCCTCACAATATGCATATATTCATGTATAATCCTTTCCATAGAACAAATCATTTGAGCTAGATACGCTTTCTAATTGGGAAATAATATATATTCATGAGATGATAGAGATATATAATATTCATCATAGTCTTTTCACTTGAACAATATCATGGGTCGATTCTCCATATAGAGAGTGATTTCCTTATCATGGAAATTTATATTGGCTCTAAATAAGGAAATCGAATCCATGCATAGAAATCCAAAAAATTCCACAAAATAGATAATATCAAGGTTCTCTATGAAATTGATCCTAGAAATTTTGTTAGGGGATAAATTATATACTTGGGATGCAATAATTTCACTATTCTACATTTTAAAGGACATCTCTAATTACATTCTCAGTGGTGTTGTTGAGATACATCTACTAAACTATCATGATATGAAGGAATGCATAGAACTACCGATGATAATCCTAACTTAATCTTTTAGAATCTGGCTGTAATTTATTAGATATATAACTAGGGAAGAATATATTAATATATTTCAAAACATAAAAAGAAACCAATGACATTAAAGTGATAACATATGAATTATATTTACTTCTTTAACTTTTTAATTTATAGTCTTTGATCTATGTTATCCATGTTCTAATTCCTAACATATAACATTTTTTTATTTTTTTCGCAAAATAATGTTTCATAAGGAGATTTTTAATTTACCAATGAATTTCCCCTAGGAATGTCAATATAGGTGCACAATAAGGCTTGTTGGCATGTACCAGGTTACCCCGAGTCAGGCCCGAAACACCATGTCAAAGTTGTTACTCCTAGGTAGAACTATGACAGAACTACGTCCACTTTTAGTATACATTAAATGATTTATTTTCTTAATAACCCAATTTTTATATACATACCAAAATTTAGGGATGTATTCTTATACTTATAATTATCCCTATTTCTTTCACATGAGTTCTCTAATCATCATCCCAAAAATAAAATAAACTTTTACTCTATTACCAACTAAACCATACCTACTCTTTATTACAGCTTAATAAATGATTAATTACAATATAATGCACATAATAACACAAAAAAACATTGATATGCATAGTTTTTTTGGGAATTAGGTTCATTTCATAACATCTTGAACGTGGAATATGACAACATTATTGAAAACGTACTTAACATGCTTCTAAAATTCCATGGATTTTTAAAACTACATGAGATATCATGGGAAAATCAAAATAAAGTTGTGAGTTATAGATTCCATTAAGGGACAAAACATGGACTAACATGAATAATTTAATACATGTTAGATAATAGCCATATTAGTAAGGATTAAAAAGAAACATGAATGAAATGACATTATATAACCTGATAATCATAACATTGGAAATGTCGTAACAACTGAAAACACGAAATCATAAACACAAGTCAAGGATAAACCCACTAATAAATCATGTTGGTAAAACTCCCATAATGTAATCTGGTTCACTAAATCTCCCAAAGTGATGTGTCATGATACTAAACATTACATAATGCATTATAGAACTATCTAGTTGCACATGTCATATACATTTCATTATCTTGCTTAAGTGAGCCACATAGATAATAAAACATGGATTCATTTATCATCTCAATTTATTAAATGATTAAGGAGTGTATAATGCATGTCTATACGTCCCAAATTAAAAAGGATATGCACATAAATTTGAAAACCCTTGATAGGAAATGGGAATTGTATTCACTACAAAATTGTTTTGGCATGGAAGATCATAGTGAAATTTTGGTAGTATAATAGTATTTAATAATGATTCATAAAAATAGGTTGATAAGAGAGAATGGGGTGTCTCATTAGATAGAAATAAAATTGGTAGTGATAGGTACTTAGATAAATAAATCCCAAAATTATAAGTTGGAAGTAAAACTAATAAGGTAATGAAGAAACATTAATTGATAAAAGATTCATAACTGTATTTAATCATGGTAATGGGTGTACATAAAAGACCATGGGTGGATTAATGAGGGGGAAATGAGATGTCATCATATATATATATATATATATTAAATGAATATTAATCTGTTTCTGGAATAACATAATCTAATATATGTAAATTCCATTTAAGACACACTACAGGTCGGTCTAGCACCAAGGATCAATATAGGCCGAACATGCAGACTACGCATACCAAAATAAATCAATTGCATAATACAGTTCCTAGATCACATTCATATAGAGTTGAGGAATACCCCATGGTTAATCCCCCCAAAAATGTCTTTATCAATCACCTTTAACAACAGTACTAGGATATAGAGGAAAACCCCATGATCAAAGCTCCCGTTAATCACAACCAATGGACGATGGCCTCCACCTAAACCTTCCACCTAAGTACCCAATGTGACCCATGTTCTTGTTTTCAAAATTCAATCTAATTTTTTCAGAATAATTTCAAAATAATTTTAAAAAATCATTTTCAATTCATGAAGCATGAAAATTTTCTTTAAATTTATCAATAAGAAAGGAAAACCAATTTTCGTTGAAAACATTTTTCAATACACCCAAAACAATCATGCTAATTCTAGATATATATCAATTTTTAAAGAAAGTGAAATAATGTTCATCAACATATCCTAGAGATGGAAACTCCCACCTCAAAACACAGTTTTCACATGATTGAATTGGGATCCACCAATTATGAAATCCAAATTATGAAATTTAAGGCCCTAGAATCCAATCCTCATCACAATAGTGATCCAATTAATAAAAAATGGGTTGGCGGAAGGAAGGAAACCCATATACATTATAGACAAAATCCCACCACACCATGAACAATAATGGAATGACCTCTAGATACAGATCTCACACCTAATATAGGAAGAAGAAAATTTAAAACACATACTTAGAATAATGGATATGATAAAGCAACCCCAGAGAACTATTGCAATGAATGAAAATGAATAAATGGACAGATCACTCACCCATAGGGACACACCAGAACCAGAATGATGATTGAATGATGAACAGATTGACTAAGAAGGAATAATGCCTCTACAAATCACCAAAGTGGGAGTCTGGGTCAAGAGAAAAGGAAATGTGCCAGCTAATTGGTCCCCCAAAACCCTAATGATGCATTAAAACATCAATGCATAGGGAATTACATGATGTTTAATTTCTCAATACATGGTTAAATCAATAGTTTTTAGATACATAAGGAAATGCATTATCTCAAGTTAAAAATACATAATTTAAAACATTCATGATTTTAACCATATCTTCAGGTTGTGAAACTATTCAAAACATAAAGAATTTTATAATTTTTACCCAGCAACACTGACACTTGATGTAACATAGTAACATGACGTGAAATCCTCCATTATCTTGTAGAAAAATCAGGTTAAATATAGGAGGCCATCAAATCACTGACTTCACCATTATATTTATCTTCCCAATTCCATCTTAGACTTATACCAAAAAAAAAAGTAAAACCACTACATGTTTATAGATGTAGCGGATAGGTAAGTAATGAGATGTTACAAACTCCCCATCATATAGACTTTCTATCCCTACTATGTAATGTGGAATATATAATCATTGGAAAAATGTGAGGCCACTTCTCCCTCAACAATGACTCACATTACAAAGACTCATGAGAATCTAACACTTGTTTTCATAGAACACTGATTAATAGAATCGACTTCCTAGGCATGATTTTAACATGAGAGTGAACAATCTCTACTGGTTTCTACAAAATTGAACTATCTAGATATAACTCAATTTATTCCAAACTCAAAACAAGAGAGGGATTCAGATGATACTTCATGAGATGATATATATGGAAAAAATCACGAATACATGCCAACTGATGTAGAAACACTAACAGATAAGCCACGTTCCTAAGCCGCTCAGTGACCTCAAACTGTCCACATATCTCAGAGCCATATTTCATTGTTTTCGAAGTCCATGGTCACCTAACCAAGGAGAAACCCTTATGTGATCTCTTTCACCAATAGAAAACTCTAGAGGATGACGCTTCTTGTCTTTATATTATTTTTTTCAAATTTGGGCTCTCTCCAGACATCGATGCACATCATAAATCATTTTCTGATGTCTCGTGGACCAATCATGGTCTGATTAAATTTACTTTACCCACCTTTGTCCAACAAACAGGTGATCTGCACGGATGACCATACAACACCTCAAAGGTATCCATTATTATTGATGATTGATAAATATTTTTGTAAACAATCACAACCATTCCCTGATGGATATCCCTTGATCCACTAAAATATAAGACATGTACACAAACCATATCCTTCAATATCTGAATTGCACACTCCATCTAACCATCTGTTTGTGGATAGTAATATGTTCTCAACTTCAACTGAGTTCCCATTTCCTATTGGATACTCTTATAGAACCACTAGGTAAAACTAGGATCCCTATCCAAAATAATGGAAGAAGTAATCCCATGTTACTAATAATATCTTCCACAAATAACTTACCTAGATCTTCAACCTAAGGGGTGTACTTTTTTTTAAAGGTTGGGGCTGAAGCCTCATTTATTGTTAAATAAAAGGAAAGACCGATTTAACTGGGTAGAGGGACACCCATAACATAGACTGAAGGCCCAGTGGTCATTTAGCCCATTACATGGCCCATATGCCCATTTTTGTTTCCCAAAGCCCATTCTATGAATAGTACTACTACAGTACCAGTGCTGCTACAGTATTTCAAAGTACCTGTCGCTGCTACAGTAATATGTTGCCGGTACACTACCTGCCATTGCTACAGTGCCGCCGCTGCTATAGTACTACTATAGTACCTACTCCCAATGGGTACCTTATCCCATTTCAAAACATTCAGAAGAGGAGGTTGCAGAAAACAAAAGGGTTTCATGTGATTCTTCATTATCTGTTATCAAGTGTGACAACAAGACATATAATATGCAATTCCATTCTTCATTACCATCCAAAAAATTATCTTATCCTATTATAATACATCATCATAGTTTTTGTATGGATTTCCCACAATGATCCAGGACAATTAAAAAAGATAAAAATACATACAGATTCTGGGAGACCACACACATCCCAAAGTGGAGTATAGCATCTAATGAGAGAGACCAACTAGAAATGGTCTCCCCACTATAAAGGATTTCTAAAAAATTTATAATTTCATCATCATATGGCTGGGTTTAAAAAATAGACTCTAGTATAAATGATGATTACATAATAGTAGACAAAACCATACCCTAATCATCCACCTAATAATCTAGGTGAAACTTAGAGAAATCTCTATAAGGTTCCACTACTCCTTCTATTATTGGACATCCTGCGATGGTATTTTTCTTCTAAGAGCATCTATAATGTCATTCCTCATTCCTTGGGTGTATGAAACATAGAATTCAAACATATAAATGTATTCTACCAATCACCTATGTATGATATTACTGTCTTTCTGAGAGATGATATTACTCAATCAATTATGATCAGAAAAGAAAGTGCTTTCTTCTCCAAAGAGATAGTGCCACCCACATTTTAGTGCATACATAATTGTAACATGATCTTAATCATGGTCGATGTATTTCCTCTCATTTGGTAGAAGTAGATGAGGTACATATGTTACCACATGGTCATCCTATATAACAATGCATCCCAAAATAGAACTAGAATAATCACAAAAAAACATGTATCCCTTACCTGGCTTAGGTAAGATCAGAATATCAGCTGATGCTAGGAGTAGTTTCAGTTCATCAAAAAAAGACTAACACTTCACATCCCATTTGAATCTCACCACTTTCCTAATAAGAGTAGTGAAATGTGATACTAACTTATCGAAATCATTGAATACTTATCAGTAGTATCTGGCAAGAACATGGAATCTCTAATTTTTAAAGATATTCTATGGTTCTTTCCAATAAAAAACTGCCTTTAGCTTATTTTGTTAAACTAATAATCCATGATCCGAAATTTTGTACCTTAATAACTTCACATCTTGAATCTAGAAACTACATTTCAAAATCATTCCATAGAAATAGTGACTTCTCAGAATTTATAGAATCAAACCTAGATGGTGCTCATGGTCATGATGTGATTTTGAATAGACTATAAAGTAATTCACAAACAGAACCCCAAAAGATTAAAGATATTGATTGAATATAAGATTGATCAAATCCATGAAAACCATAGGAGAATTATTCAGACCAAAAGGCAACACAAGTTATTCATATTGGCCATACTTGATCCTACAAGCTATCTTCAATATATCAGATTTCTGAACTCTAAGATGATGATAACCTGACCGAAGATAAATATTTGAAACCCACTTTTCTCCCTTTAATAAACAAAACAAATCATCCTCAAGGGGAAATGATATTATATATTAATTATTGCGGGTTTAAACATATGACCATCCACGCACAGCATAAGTGAACTAACTTCCCACTTAGGAAATAGCACAATGTCTACCCAAAGAAAACCACTATAATGAAAAACACCTTTTCCCAATGAATCATCCCACAAAATCATGATCTATTTTAGATATACTGGTCCAATACCATAAAACAGTATTGATATCAGATCTGTAATTAGCACCCAGTCAACTGTAAACTATACCTCCATATCTTGTGTAATACTAGATAATTTGTATATGAAAACATCTAGAAAGTATCAAACAAAAATGGGAAGATTAATAAAGGGATAAAATTCATCAAGATCAAATGTAAAAGTAGATAAAAAACTAGTGATCCCTAGGAGGTAAGATCCTTCACGACCATATATTGGGTCCCAATACACAAAAAACACAAGATATTACCTATCGAAAATAAAAAATGAGACACAATGATGATAAAAATTATCCTCATCTCAATGATTGACTAGACAATCCATAATGATGAAGACATCAAATTGACCTAGATAAAGAAGAAGAAAATCCCAGACCAACTCCTTATCTTCCATCATTGACAAAAAAGGACACCTGATCCCCTTATCCATCCTCATACAAAGAGGTGTCACTAACTCCATTAAAAATTATATAATTTCCATTGGAATCTTAATCATATAAAAAATATGTGTAGATATAAATGAATGGGAGGAACTAGTATCAAATAATGAAATTGGAATTTATCATTCCAAAAGGATAGTACATCTCATTATTTCTAGATCTTTATTGATGATTACTGAAAACTCATCTACTATGTGTATAGGGTTCACTCTTAAGGCATGTTGTTGGAGCCCTATATTCTTTGAAGCTTATAAATTCACCAAATTTGAATTTTTATCCAATGAAACCTAAACATAATGGTTTTTATTCATAGCCTGACAGAAGCACTGTAAATGACCAAATCAATCAGAACAATTTCACGTATTTGCGGGGCATAGGACAAGAATGTATGGTGTGTCCGATATTTTGACACTGATATAAATCTAGAATCAATTATCTAGTTGTAGATGATGGTGTAGAGTAGACTCAATACTAAGAAACACCTCCACCACTCATGTGATAATCTTTCTACTTCATCTTCTTCCCAAGTGGGCCAATAAGCTATCATGAGATGGAAGAGAAGATTTGGTAAATCCAAAAATGAATTGAATATTTATACCTACAATCATATATTTGTCTACCATATGTGGAAAGGTATAAATATTTAACATAAACACATATGATTTTATAACCAGTTGCAACCCCTAATGGATGTTATGAGCCTTCAACTAGTTAGTCTTCACCATGTATGTTAAAAAACACACAAGCTCAACAACCCAATTGGTGTACACCAACACAGAATTAAAATCCTATTGAATAGACAAAAACTATAGACCTTTTTCCATAATCAGGTACTATGGGAAAAAATGATGAAAGAACATGGTCCTGAAACCCCTCCAAATCAAGTATAGTTGTTTTTCTACCTAGACCATGGAATCCCACCATCACATACTGGAACCCTCAAGCCTGATTGATTCACACATCACCTTTATATTCTAAAGTGTCTATTGGAAGTCAAATATTTTATCGATACTATCTAGACAATACACTTTCTCCTAAGGATTATTCATTCTTTTAAAGGATGGTGACATCTCGTGTAGGAATACACAGGATCGATCTCTCTCTACTCCAGCTCAATGTTTTACCTAAACCACTACATTATGAACATTTAGATCATCTAGATAAATAACATGAACTATGCGTATGGTAGTCTAAATTATATTGTAATGAACATTGTAATTCCCTTGTGGAGCATCAGTAATAACTTCTTTAGTAACTCTTGGAAGACATCTCAAAGGCATATTGCTGCACACCAAAATAGAAGGAATGATTTGAAAACAAATTAAATCCCAGTTTGAACTAGAAAATCCATACAAAAAAACTGAGACTCAAAATATAACCCCACACTAGATACACGTATCCCAATATCCCATGGAAACATACGTTTTTTCATGAAAATAGATGGATTGAAACTTATCAGAACATACATCTCTGATATATAACATCCTATCTAAATTATATCAGAAGTAGCAAGAAAAGATCTCTTGGGGATTACCTATATCTGGTAATATTTTTTTGTGGCCCATTCTAGCACATGATCATGAAATATTATGCATTGTAACTAGCCATCACGATTTTTCTCCTTGGGAACTGGCACATAGGAATCCCCCGGGAAAAGGCATCATGATGGGAGAGGTACCCACACCATCTTATAATGGGATTCCTCATGATCGTCCTCATTCTATATGGGATATCCATATTTGTACCCCTAAAAGGGCCCAACATCCTCCCTGGAACATCGAATGGACACTAGATTTGATACCATTTTGTAATGAACTGAACTTTGTTACCATCAAAAATGGATCCAAACCTGATGTTCCACACACCTAAATGGCATTCCCGATCCACATGGGTTAGAGACATGCACCCGAATATTGAAGAACCATGAAGAGGGAAAATGTTCACCCAACATATAAAAAACATGGAATATATACATATTTGTAAATGAAAGAGACAACCAAAGGCTAAAAATATATTCCAAAATAATAAGAAAAAAATAAGAAAAAATAAATGAAAAGGAATCTAAAAATCCAAAATACAAGTCCAACTACAATGGTTTCACATGAAACTACTACACTATATGATGGCATGGATGAAATATCACCCATTACCCATCCAATCTGGCATGGAACCTCGCTGAATCAATATGGTTTATTGTATTTCTTTGCAATGGACGAAATAAAATGGTCTTTTCACCAATGAAGAGGTGTGTAGGGTGCATGCTAGTAGGATCAACAGGATCCCACTCAGGTGTTCCACAACAAGTCTCTATATAACAATACCTATATGCTCATTTTAAATAATTCATGGCTTGATAACTAGTAAATTAGTTTTATATAAAAATTATAAACATTTACCTTTATATGAAAGTTCTAAATCAAAAGAAATTATATCAACTTAAAAGAAAATTTTCTATATCATTTTTATAGGAATGAACGTGTATATCATGGATAAATATTAAAGCCAAGGAAAACACAGCAGAATAATAGGTATCAACACAAATGACCAACATAGGTCAAACTAAAAGACTACTCATTACATAATCAATAATGTGCATTATATGGTTCCTAGAACATAGTCCACAGAAGCATAGGAATACCCCATGATTAAATCACCAAAAAATGTCCATGTTATTCCACTAGAACAATGGCCCTCATAAATAGAGGTATACCAAACAAGAAAACCACCCGATAATCACAACTAATGGATGATGGACTCAAACTAAACCATCTACCAAAATACACAAGGTAAATCATATGCTAGTTTTCACAATTCATTTTAATGCATTAAAAACAATTTCCTAAAAATTTTACAAAACCATTTCAATGATTTGAAAATACATATTTTTTACCCATTTATCTACAACTAGGGTAAAACCATTTTTCATTAAAAACACTTTTTCAAGACACAAAAGAACTATCATGCTAATTTCATCTCTAAATCAACTTGTAAAGAATGAGAAATAAGTTTAATAAACATCTTTTCATCCTAAAAATAAAATTTTAATAGAAATAATAAAAATGGATCCTTCAATCATATCCCTGGTAAAGAATAAGTAACATAAAAAGATTTAATCTTAGATTGAAAATAATTTTTAATAGAAAATCACATAGAAAAAATCCTATGGAAAATATTCCCTATACGAAAATAACATCCAAAAAAATTAAGAATTAAAAAATACTGGGATATTTTTTTTTAAAATAATTGAGAACCTAAAACTAAACATTCAAAACAAATAATGGTCATGAAGCCAGGAAATTTCTATTCATTATGTCTACATAAAAAATATGTTTCATTATATATTTTTTGTTTGTAAAAATATAAATTGGCTTTCTCTAGGAATTGAAACTAGGTTTCATTTATAAAATTTTTGGAAATATGAAATCATTGGTAAAAATTATTTTATAAATATTTTTTAGAGTTTTGAAAAAATTGAAATCATTTCTAGAAATCAATGTTTTTTATAAAAGCGGTTTTGTTTAAAGATATAAATAAGGTTGATATAATAAATTATTTTTAAATCATTAGTACATAAAGATAATAAAATTATGGAAAAAATGTATTCAAAATATATAAGAATATGATAATAATTTCTATGGGTTTTTATGAGATATATCATAATATTTCACAAGTAGAAGTATAATTATGACCAATCCTTTTAAATAGTGATATTATAACATTAAACGCATACCACATTGATAAAAATTAATCACAAGCCCTATAAAATAATATCATTATATAAAATAAAAAATTAATGGTAACAACAAAATTCATTATATTACATGTTAAAGGGATGTATATACACCTCATAAAATAATATAAGTGAATAATATAACCAATGTCCCGAGGAATGAAAATTGAGCCAAATATCCATTACCTTATGTCTCAACATCCTTCGTATAAATTAAATACTCTTGTATAATTAATATAAGTCAATTATACATATATTAAACAACTATATATATATAATACTATGTATTATTTACATAAGAAATTTTATTACATATTTATTATGATTCCAATGTTAATGTCACGTTTTATTAAATAAATAAATGTTTTCACGAATGTTTTTATTTTTTTCAATTGTTATCCTACTATTTGATCATGATTTCAAAATCCACAGATTGTTTAAAATTATATAAAATTCTAATTTATTTTTTATATTTGTATTTAGAGTATTCTATAAATGATAGAAGTAGAAAATCAACTACATCATTTACAAAGGTGGTACTCTACGTGTATGTCTAAATTCGGTTTAAATTTTATAAATGGATTGAAAAAAATGAAGGTATATAATATATTATCATTAGAGACTTAATTTTATGTCAATTTTATCAAATATTTTCTTTAAAATCATCCATGTTACATTCCATGTAATGTGAGAATTAATCACATAACCTCTTGAAATGATATACTCTGCTACACACGAGTGATGTTATCGTCTTTCAAATGAATAGAATGTAAGAAGATATATGTTATCTAATAATTATATAATAATAATAACATCATAAATATCACATTTAAAAATTTAATCGATCATTAAATCTATCTGTGTGAGGGGGTGAAGGAAAATGAAAATCATTAGTTCGTGAGGTTGTAATCCATTATAAACACGAATAATGATTCTATATCCCATTTTATGGAAGTGTATATGGTTTGGGTAATAAAATTAACATAAAAAATCTCATTATATTAAACAAATTTTGGATAATATATCACCATGATTAATAATAATTTTATTAGTTTTATTAAGAAATAAAAAAAAACCACTCGTTGAAGTGTGTTACCTATTTTATAGGTAATCCCAATAGATTTTCAAAAATATCCTTTCTTGGTTGGATTTATAACCAAAATAGGGACTCTAGAATGTTATAATACAATTCAAAAATATATTTGTTATGTTCTAGGTTGGAGAAAATATGTTTTAATATGTGAAGAAGAGTGTACATGGGGTATCCTTTTATAAGTGAGGTCAGAGACAAACATGTAATCATTCAAATGAAATGTTTCCACCCATTGGTTTTATATTCTATAAGCATAAATAAAGAACCATTATCAAACCATAGACATATAAATTTTGTAATAAAGTCATAAAAAGAGTTTTGGACATGTTTTTGGTCATTTTAACTCAGATCAATTTATTTTAACCCCCAGTAAACCCATTTTTTCTTGAACCGTATTAAATAATTTATAATGTTGCTAATATTAATTATGAAAAAATATCATTAATAAATATTATATTATAAAAATTATAATTATTAAAAATATTAAATCTATTTTTCTAAATTCAAGTTAAATTTGTGGAATAATTTTATTTAAAATTACACATCTAGAAAAAATCAGAAAATGGTTATCTAATAACAAATGTTTACAGGAATAAAATAGTTTATATAATAAATAAATTGGAAAATGACTCCAATGACCAATATTTGATTAAATAACCTATTATTTAACGAATTTTATATTAACACAATTTTTAGAAAAATAATCAACAACATATATTCTTTAAATGAAATGGTGGGTTTCAATAATAAACACTATGTTTCACTATTTATCATTGAAATTGATGTTTTTGGAAAAATAAAACAAAATTACCATGTGATATTTTTGACACGATAATTTAAAAAATTATTCATATTTTATCAAATTAATTTTTTAAAAATTTCATCAATTAATTTTTTTATTTTAAAAAAAATAACATAATATTTTCTTTGGGAAAATAGTATATTGAATACATGTAAAGAATTTATTGGAAATTAAGTATTTTTTATTAATATGATTCTAATATATAAAATTATATTAATTATAATTTAAATGTCTTGATTCTGATTTATTCCCCTTTGTTTAATGGATAGTTAACCCGTGTATTTTTTAAATAATAATATTAATAATTTTTATTAGTTTGTTAAAACTCATTATTTTGAGTATTCCCAGATACTAAGGGAATTGAATTTATTTAAAAATTTATTATTCATAAAATATCTTAGGGTTACATATTTATTGAAATTTTATTATCACATACCAAGATAAGAGTTTACATTACATCAAAAAACCATTCACTCAACTATGTATTTATTCACATTGGGTGTGTTTTAGCTTGAGTGGAAGCTACATACGCAGCCTCTATAGTGCTGAGAGGTAGAATTTTTTTTTTATTTTTCTATTAAATCCCACATAATTTCCCATAAAATATTCAATAGATGTGTATCTTGCTTCATCAACACCACTTATTCAATATTCATCTATATAGACAAAATTATTATTCTTTCTTAAGAATTCATGTTTTATGGTGAAATAAATTTTTCCTTTGGTATAACTGATAATGTTTTCTATCCACAATATGAGTTTATTTTTTGAGAACTTTCATACCATTCAATCAATGTATCACCGTACAAAAATATTTCTATAAAACTTTTAAAAATAATATTCAACAATCCAATATCCTAAATTATTTTGGATGAACCAACATAATATATATATATTGAAGAAATAATTCCCCCTAAGTTATGTTTGGAAAATAAATTTTATTAACTTATTTAAAACATCATCATATGTTTCATATCTTTAGTATAATGGGATGGGAAATTCAATTTCTTATTTTGAAGGATTTGTAATCTAATGAAGCATTTCATTTTAACTATAATTGAAATTTAAAATAACTATTTCCTCTTTTCAAAAAATATTTTACAATATTCATTATAATTCCATGAAGATATATATTCATCAATATAAACAATTATAATAATGGGATGATCTTAAAATTTTATTAGGGAGAGGTTACTATCAACTATTTCTTTTTTTAAGTACATCATCAAAAATACATTATATAACTTTTAGTAGTTAATTTTTCATACATTATTCTACTATACAATGACTTCTATAACATTACCTTGTATCCGTCATCATTATAATGAATGAGGCCACACTATTGTCAAATATTGGCTTCTTTATTGATCTACCAATTAAAAAAAATGACTACAAATCCACATAAATTTATATTATATATTTATTATGAAGTTATAGAATGATATATTTTGATAGTCTCTGAACACCCCACTAGAGAAGTTTTTTTATCAAATTCAATGCCTTCATTGTATTAGTATGTTTTACAAACTAGTCGTGCCATAATTAATATCACTTCACCCTTTTCATTCAATTTTTTTGGAAAACCCTTTTTATACTAATAAAAAGAATATTGTTTTTATGTATAAGTTCCTTTGTATAATTCTACACAATGAATTCTATATCTTCATTAATATAATCAATACACACCTTATTGTGTGATGTTTCATCTATAGATTATCTCTTAACGTTTGAATATATAGAAGAATAAGAAACTAAATAGGAACTTCTTTATATTTCAACTTGTTATCATTGATATAAAATGATTTTTTTTGAATTACAGATCATTACATAACCCCATATAATATTAACATACTTGTTCCTCGTCACTTGAGGTTGTTTAATATGAATATTCATCACGGTAAGCTATATTTTTACATTTATTAAGATCATTTTAAATTTATTCCCATTGAAACCACAACAAATTTACTTTATTTCATATTTTTAATCATCCTTTAAATATTATTAATTTAAATTTTATGATTTTCACATCCTAAGAGTCAAAAATATTTTATTATAATTCATTACAACGTAGGTATTCTTTACCATTAGGACATCATCCTATAAATATTCTATATAAACCTATCTGGTCATACTTTCCTTGATTCTCACCATTTAAATCTATAATGTATGGCCTATTTAACATGCATTGGTATTTAATAAAAATTGGTTTTTAGTATGTATCATAATGAGTAATATTTTAATTCTTTATATAGACACATCAATTAAAAATATGAATTGGTTCTATAATAGATTTAATAAAAAAATTGTGATATTTTACATTCGATATACATTTATAGTTTCATCCCCACTAAGAATCTATTTCTTCTTCCAAAAAATGTTTTCTGAGGTATATAGTGTAATAAATTCATGAAAAATGTATTTATTTTAAATTTATTCTCAAAAAGTCCCATTTGTAAACACCTCACTATAATCTGTTTGAATATTCATCCTAGAATAGTTGTATTACATTTCTAATTTTCTCCTAAATCAATTAAACATATTGTGATCTCATTTATTATGTTTAAAAATATAATAATTATTATATTATTAAAATAAAAACTAATATAAATATATTATTTTTCTTGAATTTTTTATTAATTTCTCATTAGATCTCATATATTTTCTATATAATCTCTGATGGATTGGATAAGAGAATGTCAACATTATTATATAAACAGTTTTGAGGATTCCCTTTGAGACATATTGATTAGATTCAATATATTCTTCTATAAATTATTATAATATCATCAGTAAATTATCTTTATGATATCCATCTCTTATATTAAGTAATTTTTTTTCTAACCTCTTAGGCATAATAGATTTGTTTCTACCTTTCTCAGATAGAACAAAAATTTATCTTCCACATCATGAAACATGTTTACCATGGTTAATTTGACCCAACATATTATTTTCCCATCATATATCTTCTTAAGAATAAATTCAACTCTTTTAAACACAAATACATATACTTTATCACAAAATTTTCAAACACTTTATAGATTGTGTTTCAACATATTAATAAATATACAATTTTGGTTTTAAATTATTCATTTAAATGATTTAATATTTAATGTAATTTATTTTGAGTGACTCTTAAATTCTTCAAGATCCTACAACTTATTTATAATATTAATCAGTTTAAACAAAATAAAATTCTTTAACTAATATAATAAAGTGCAACTTTGAATGATCAAATTTTATTTTTTTGTATCATTGTGAGTTGATATAACAACTATGTATTTTTAAATTTAATTTTCATTATTCTCTTATAGGATTTGATATATGTTGTATAAATGTTGTTATATTAATATAATTAAAATAAATTCATCTTTTCCTAATTTATATTTTGATAAAAGCTTTTAAAAATAGTTTAGTGTTCGGAATAGTTTACCAATGATCATAGTTGATTTATTAGGGTGTTTCTTTAGTAGGTTGACCCACCTTCAAAATATACCTCCATTTTTTATGAGATTAATCATATAATTAATTATTTAATAGATACATATTCCACTTATTAAGAGTATCTTCAGCTTCATATAATTAACCATACGAGGTAAAATTTTCTTTTATAACATCCATACTCTCTAGAGGTTAGAACATTGTATTCATTAACATTATTAAATTCTTCATCATCTATTCTTTGTAATCCCATGTTTTAGTAACATCCTGTTTTTTTCTTATCTATTATTTATTTATTAGTAGAATCAACATAATTAATATTAGTAGCATCATTTTGTTTATATGTTGAATCCTTAGAAACATTATGTTTTTAAGCTCTTATTTTTCTATAAGATTTTTCATATTACAATAATTATTACTCTTCATATATTAATTAATATTATTAAACGTTGATGATATTTTATTATCCTACCATGGTTAACACTTCTTTAATATATTATCAAAATTTGTAAAAATGTTTTTTAAATTTTTTATTCCTTTCTTAAATATAACAAATAATTGATGAATGAGAACAAATTATTCTTTATATACATCCCACATTTAATTATGTTTGATATTTTTATTCTCAAACTCATCAAGATATAATATTATATCATTAATATAAATTTGTAATTTCTTTTCTATTTAAGAAAATATTCTCTACTAAATGTTGATAGTTTTTCATTATTTAAATTATTGTTATCCATGCCATTTATTTTATTGTTTTAAAGTCATTGTTTGAAATATCTCTTGAGTATAAGATGAATTGATATCTTTTATTAATCATTTTTAGATATAATTGATTCATCAATACTAAATTTTAAATTAATCTATTTTTCAGTAGGAATTTTTTTAGTAGGATCATTACTAGAGTTTTCAGTTTCTCCATCAGACTCGTATCTTCATAAAATATAGATAAATAATTTATCTTGTTATATTTTGAGAAATTTTTATCTTTTCCCATATAATATGAGAAGGTTATTTATTCAGTATTCTTAACAGATATTTTTGAAATTATATCATATTCATTATTTTATTCAACTTTTTTTCATTGGGGAAAATTTCAGTTAAAATATATAATAGATCGACACCAATGCATTTCATTGGTGCCTTTACTATCTTAATATCCAATAAATCTATTCACCATTCAATAAAATTAAAATATAAATTGATAAATTTTATTACTAAACTCATCTTCGTTTTCTGAGTAACGTGATTATTCCCCAAGAAAATTCATTGTAATTCAATTCATGGTATAATAGATACATATTTATTGGTCAAATGTTTCATTATTCATTATAAAATTTTATGTTTTCAATTTGTAGGTTATAATAGTTGTATATTGATCAAATATAGAGAGTGTTCTACGATATTTATCATAAAATGAAGATACATTATCATCATTTATTTCATGAATACTTTATAAAATCTTTTCAACAATGGTATAGTCATACAAAAATTCACCAAGACATATTTTGGTGTATAAAATGACATTAAAATTTTTAAATAAGACACAAAAAGATTCATCATCAACCAATTTATATTCTTTGTTGATTAATCTCCATTTTTTAACATTTTTTTTAATATTTTAGTTTCTTTTGTATATTTTATTTAACTATTACCTAATATGTTTATCCATTCCAATCCATTTGAATCAATGAAATTCACATTTAAAGAGGTAGTAATTTTTAATAATTAATTTTCATTAATCTTTCTACAAATTTTCCATATTAATAATTATAATAGGAGAACCCACATCATGTATATGGAAACCATTTATAGCATCCTCAACAACATTATAACCAAACTTCATTAGAAAAGGATTAGGTTTATCTTTCAATATATGATTGTGATTCCCAGAGAAGACAAGAATCAAGATACTCTTAACAGAATTTTGACGACCATATCATCCTTTTAATAATATATATCATAATAAAAGAGTTTATTATTTAATCCGTTGATCTGATACCCCTATAAATAACCAATTATGATAATTGTGATCAATGAGATGTAGATGTTGTGAATCAATGACCCCCATATTTATATTTTCATACAAAATATATGTCCTTAATCTAATTTATTGAAAACATTATATGCCAAAAAATAAGAATAGTGATACAATAATTTGATGAAATTCATTTACAAGATATAAATCACCCTAATTTTATGTAATCATTGTCGTGGATGTAAAATAATCCATCTCCACCAAACAACTAGAAATAAATCTTTTTTATTTGGTTATAACAAGTAGAGAATGCCAATTCATTTGAATTTAACTACAGTAAAATGACAGTTTAGATGCTCCTCATTGAATAAATAATTTAAATTTTTTTAATAGATATATTATCCTTCACTACTAGGTTTCTATATATCTTCACTTTTCTACTTGTAATTTTTTACATATTTTATTCTTATATATACATTTTCATCATCAAATTATTTTCCTTGTAGTAAGAAGGAAATTCATTCAATCCATTCGATGTTATTAAGAAGGGTTCTTCTGATATACATTCTTAGTTTTCTATGAGGTATATTTGAACTATTTCAATGTAGTATAAATCTACATCAAACACATAGGTTGTAAAATAACATCTATATATTATCTTCCTAATAGGACCAGATTTGTAAATATTTATTGTAACTATTTGATTTCTATCTATAAATCATGTTGACCTGATCACTTTGAAAAATATTCTATATAAAACAAATTGATATGGAGAATCATTCTAATGTACATCTATAAGATGTTTATTCGCTAGATATATTTAATAGATTATATAAATTTATAGTACTTCACCTATTATCCTCATATGTGAAAAGTGATGGTATTGGATGAACTTAAACCCTAGTATATTGGAGCACTCATAGGTGAGGAGGAAGGAACAAAATAACATACTAATCAATAAAAAATCAATGATATAATCCCCCTCTCATTTCATATTCATTGGAAAATTATCATGATTTTTATATCGTTCTTGAAAAAACACGTGGAATATATTTTTCTCAATGTTTTTTGAACATTTAAAAACATGGTTTTATAGAACCTATTAAAACATATTTATCATAGATATATAACACAAGTTTATAGAATCTCCAAAAATCTTCAATGTAATGTGATTTACATAGTTATATAGTAATTCTAGAAACACTTCCTAGTAAATATTTTTCTAGTGTGACATCAAGTAGATTCCACATCTACTGTCTTCATACTTCACTTTTTGATATACATGACATACTCTTATATGATAGTTCTTATTCTGATGAACTTTAAATGATTCCTTCATTCGAAAAAATCCCAAATATCATATCTTATAACTCCATTAATCCTGTAACACAATCATTAAAATTGTGCTTATGAAACACTATTTATTCAGAAAACTTGAACAATATATTGGTAGTTCATATTATTGGAACTTTTACATAATTATCACCTAAAATACATCCACATTTTTACAACTCCAAAATAAAACTCCATCCATTGGTCAAAAAGGGATTCCAATATTTAGTAGGATTTACCATTATCCTCCATCAAGTCGTTGATTAAAGGCATTCCATGAATATAATGGATTGTGTAAGGCAACCAAATAATTTATAAACCCTATGAAAATATATCGATCAATGTATGAGGCCTCCATATTTTAAATTTCATCTTTATATAAAGGAATAAAAACACTATAAAACTATTATATTAAAATTCATCTTCTAATAACATCATCACTACTCCATATTTTATACATTGTGAAACTATAACTTCATACTTCAAATAAATTCATATCCATCTAGTTACATTTATTTGTTGGAAAACAACTAATCACTCCATTCATCAGATAACATATTTTAGGTAGTATATGATAGGTTGATAGGGTATATTTCCATTAAATATGGAAACGACATTACCCACATATGGATTTTAGATTGAATCATTAATATCATTGTGATATTAGGAATATGTATAATGGAACAACATAATCTCATATAAATTTCATTGATTTGTTTTTCTGATTAACCTTGTAAAAAAGATAAGTGAAACATTCAGTATAACAACCTAACCAATTACCTCAGTCCGAAAACTATCATCTACTAGAATTGATATGTTAATATAAATATAACCATCTACATATAATCATCGACTTTATAAATCATAACAAAACATGGTGATTTTTTTAACCAATAAATTAAACCCATTTGAGAAAAAAATATTCTTTTATAAAACATCTAATAACATTTTTCCTTGTAATATTCAATGTTCTATGAAAAACCTCCAAACCACATTACATAAAACAATATTCACCCATTTCACCTCATAGTGGAAAATGATCCAAGAATCAATTTATACATAGGCTTATAAACATGTACATAAAAATAATGTGGAATTTTAGACACCCGATGTAGTTGAAATTATTTAAACAAAGTGGGGTGCTAGTTCATTGATATACAAATACTTCTGTGGTGGAAACTATGTACCCCTTGAGAACATCATGTACACCCATTTTTTAATGATTAGTGCCTTCATAAAACCCCATATGAGATGAATTCATAGTGGGGTGTGATGGTGGAATCATATCCCATGGTAGATACAATAATTAAAAATAAGTTTACAAGATTGACCATATCAATGAATTGGAGATCAAGATAAAATCTTGAAAGTATTATTCAGATCAAACCAACCATGAAAAGAGAGTCATGGTATAGTATTTTGTTACCATCGATAGGTAGGGTCATAAATTCACCCACAATAATGGTTTATGATATCATATACCTACAAATTGGATAATTTTTTTTTATTACACATGATATTATAAGAAACAATTTCCACTATCAATATGATTCTTTATTCCCCTTTACTCATAAAACTCATGTTGGAGCTGTGATCCTGTATTGAGTTCATAATTCACCCCTATAATTGTAGGGGTGTGAGTTCATCCATTATTTTTTATAAGAGATACATGGTTTGAATGATTAAAATATTTAGGTGTATTTTTATAACTATGAAATTAATTTGATGACTACAAATACTAGTTTATATTTATATATTGTGTAACATATAAGTACAAACATTATTTACTAATTTCACTGTTATATGTTTTATAGTATATGTTGAATTGGTTTTGGTTCTTTCATTCAAAGTGATCTCAGGGTGTCAAACTAGATATTTATATAACCACCTATAGATGGTATCTTTCCACATATGTCATTACATATTTAGAAGACATATTTTTTGATAGATAAATTTGTGGGCCTTGAGTGGGTGACACTTATCAATGTTTCCTGTTAGAGAAAACCACATCATTATTAATCATGGTGGTCTATTATTGAGATGGTTCTCTCATTTTTTAGGCTAAACCCACTTTTTGGTTATTAGGAATGTTTTACCATTTTATTACATCAGTTATGATATATCATACTATGTTTTAAATTTTTATATTTTGTAAAATAATTTAATATTTCATCTAATTACCTTAATGCATTACTTTGGTTTATTTTGAAACATGAAGATAAGTCCTCCCATATACATGATATTCTTGCTAGGTGCTACGCACAAGACTAAATCCTATTCCAGGTAGGATTGGGGGGTAACACACTACATTCCATAGTCAATGTGGCGTGAATTGGTTTAGGTTGTGTTATATTGTAATGTTATCCAAGGATTGGGTTTTGTGATTCAATAGATGTGAGTATTTGTTTAGGAATTCAGAAAATGATGTAAATGTGTATCAAGTATAGCTCTCAGTATAGTGAAAGCAATGGTTTTGTGGTGGATGATGTATATATTAGATAGGATTCATATGTACCACTTTTCTTATTGGTACATCAAGGAATCTGTTATTGTGAAATAATTTTATATGAATCATATATGAATGGGATGTAGAATCAATACCTTTTTTGAGCTAGCTACCAGTATATTTTCTATTAATGGTAGATCACATTGAATATATACCTACCCAATAAAAAATATAGGCAACCGAGATTTAATGATTAGACCACGATGAGGATCATATAAATGATGAGTTTTTAGTTGTTTATCCTATTTGGCTGGGTTTTACTCTAGGTGGATAAAAAGTCATACAATCACAAAATGAGTAGAAAGTATCCATTATCTTGTTGTCCATGAAAATTAATTATATTATTCTGGGTATAAAATTAAAATAGTAATTTAGGATGAGGATATATGTAGCATGATAATGATTGATGAGTCTATATGTTATTCGAAACGTTGGACGTAGTTTGAACTGGATTGTTAGTTAGTTGAGGACTAACTAGAGGTGTTTTTTTTAAGATTTATGCATTATTAAGAACACCATAAATTATATTTTTTAGAGGGTATCATTCCCCATTTTTAGTAGGATTATAGAGGATCTTTATAAATCATTTGTATGATGTGATAAATTTACCATGGATTAGGTTTTAGAGGAACTCGTGATATGTGTTTTTATCGACAACTCTATGATTTGTGTATAACATGTATCTTATTGAGCTATAGTAATTCCACATGTAATTAATCGTCTATGTGTCCCTATAAAATCATTTTAGAAAATATTCTCTGGAAAATATTCCTATTAAAAAATCAATGGAAAATATTTTGGACTTGGGATTCACTGAGATTTTTATGCTGGACTGGTGTCTCTCTATAAGACAACATATATCAGAGTGCTACAGTGAGACTCCGTGATTAAAATTTTACTGGCCAGAGTAAATAGAGCGGGGGAGGAGGTTAGTATTCATCTAGTAGTAGTGTTTTTAGTCTCACATTGTAGAAAAAATTCTATGAGATATTAATATAATAGGCTATCACCTAATCATGATCAGACACACAGTACAATAAAAAAATTGATTATTCGACAATGTAGATAAGGTATAAATATAATACTAATCCATTGAAAGATGGTTATGGGGGAGAATCCAGTTAAAATATAATTGTTAATTCTTTTATAATAAAATAGAACTTCAACCACCTTTATGTTTTACACTATAGTCTTATATAGTAGGCTTCCAATGATTAATTCAATTAAATGGATTGTTAGACTATGACCTAGAGTATCTTATTATGATAAATGGTTTGATGTCGGTCTTCAATGACATTTATTGACTTTTTATAGAAATGTAAATTATCAATTATTTTTATAGACATATCACTTTTTGAGAACAAGAGATTCCACAAGAGCTGCTAGCCTGACCACTAGGGATAGAGTCTCCGTCACAGCGGGATTATTTTGACACACTCTTATATAAATATTATGACAAAAAATACATTTAAGATAGTTTCACATGGATTATCTTCATGGTTTCAATGAGATATTATGATTTAAATGTGGGAATTTACTATTTATCCACCATCTCTGCCATTATTGATTATTTCTATTGGAGGATACAGTGGACCTAGAGAAACGATTCATGATTTTACTTCAATGTTGATGATGAATTTCACCCCATGTATGCAGGGTTTATCTAATGAAGTGTGTAGTGTATTTTATCATCAACTGTTAATCATGACACTTAGTAAAAAAAATACACTTGATGTTCATTTCACTATAGTCTGAGAGGATAAAATACAAGTATTTTTTAAAAAACACTGTGTTTTTTGATGTATGTAATATTTATATTTTTCCTTAATTTATATATTTCTAACATAATGAATGAGTATAAGGGATTACAATAGGTTTCAGATGAATTTGGGACGTTTTGGCTCGATGTTTTATTATTGGTAAGGTAGAGTCGGGCACACTATTAGTGTATATTTTTAACTTAGATCTCAAAATTTCCATTAAAATTGAAATATGGTGTGGGGTGATTTATTTTAATATCAAGAAGGGACATGAAAACAATTTTTTGGAATGTATATTAATGAAAATGTTTTATACATGGTTTTAGCATGTCTTGACTAAATTTACATTGAACCATAAAGGGTTTGGTGATTTTGAATAATTTTTTGGAACAATTGGAACATAGTTTGGCCAACCACGTGGCTAAACCATGTTCTCAATTGTAAATATCGAAAATTACCATTTTCCATTTTTATACACTAAATATATTGACATCCTTATTTCATCATATTTTCACAACAGCCCCCACCATTGGCTCTCCTCTTATTCTCCTCAACGATTGAGTGATTCATCCACTCAGTTATATGGTTTTACTCCCATATGATGATTCTGAATCCTTGGGGAAAAGATATGAATCTAGTGTCCTCCCTTATTTATTAAATCATATGTTTCTTATGCATCCAATCATTATGACTATTATACCTTATTTTGAAAAGTTTTGACATGTTTCTAAAAATATTTTGTTCCAAATCAAAAATGATGCTAATACTAGATGTGTAATCTTTTAAAATAACTATATAGGTGTTCTATATGTTTTTACAAAAAATTATCCCTAATAATAAAATAATATTTTTTTTCTAAAGTTGTTATTTATAACGGTTGTCCCTAAAAATAATATTTCATTAATGATTTAAATAAATCCCTTCCAAAACATGTTACAGGCCTCCCAAAAACCATTGGTGGTTCTTTGACTCATTTTAATCAACTAATTAGGCTCTATTTATCCTGACACATAATACATAATAATATATTGTATAATAGAAAACCCCCCCATTGGTTGTATTTTGACTGAAATTTTTGGAAAACCCCATCTTATCATTCATGTAACCAACCAACCCTTAGGGTGTATTTAGGAGTATCAAATAAAAAAATAAATCATAAAATATTCCTATGGGTATTTATTGGGATAATTAAACACAATTATGTTGATTAGGGTATCATGGACAATTCTTATGACTAAACACCAATTTTTTTTATGATTATATGAAGAACAATCTAATTAAATTTTGAGATATGTTGGTCCCTATAGTATTGGGACTTCATTGTAGTAAAATCAATAACATTAATATTTTACTCCACACTCCCGAATTATTAACATATATTACTTGGAATATATTTATTCAACGTGGTCACACCTTAAAAAATGATGAATTCCTTTTGGATTCATTAGATTGCCATTTTTTAAATTCTTGAAAACACTCTTAGGATTCCACATAATTCATTGATGTGAGTTCACATGTTAAATATTACATAGATCTAGATAGATACATACTCTTGGGAATTACATTGATAATCATCATATTTAAAACAAAAATATAAAAATACTAAAGAACTTGGGATAATCTCCCAGGATAAACTTGATGTATTTAGACATGGAACATCTGGGGTAAGTCTCTTATATTACAATTGATACTTTCCAAAAAATTCTAGGATATCCTTTATTTGATCCTTGAGAAACATTTAAGAGTATAATTACTTTGGTTAAACCCTTGGATTCATCTAAAAAATGATATATATTTTATGTAATGGTAACCTCTAGTTGGATTTTAATAAAAAAGGTTGTGAATGTTAGTGGTGTCCTATATAATGTAAATGGGTTTGTTTTTTTGAAATACTATAACCAATTAAATGGATTCAATGTAGTCATTTTTCTTAAAATCCAGGGATACATGCCTAAGTTCATTGGACCAAATAAATTATCACATGTTTAGAATAATTATTCTAAAAATGAAACATATAGGGTCGACTAGTAATCCCATAATGAAATAATATAGACATGGATTATACTACACTACTACATAAAATTTTTATAGCTATATAGTGAAAAAAATTATATTCATAAAATTTATTAAAGTTAGACACGATTTAAGTGTGGCCTATTTCATTTTACTCACACCTAATTTTTGATATCATTGTTTACCTAGGATGATTTATGGGATGTATAATTGTAAAAATGAAAGCTACATGCTATAGAAACATGAATGTTATCTTAGGCCTTGACAATGGGAGTAGGGGATCCTGTTAAAACTTGGGGTTCTCATGGAGCTTAGTATTTTTTTGTATTTTTTTCATTTTAAAATAATTGATATGATTATATGATTTATACCATGACATGAGTGAGTCCTATTTTCATCATCATTATTTCATATGTATTCAGTCTTGTTACGATTTTTATTCAAGGTATATTAAATGTTAATCGATATATTTAGACTTTATTTTCATATTTTCTCACCCTAATAAATAGGTTATTTTTTACCAAAATTACCTCCACACTCCCTCACTACTAGTCAACATCCTATTCAATATGTTGGGCTTCTTATGAAGCCTTATAACCCACTGAACCTGTTATATATCCGGGATCCTAGAAGGGGACGTCACCATGTGAGATTAGATACATTTTTCCCATTGTATTAATATTTTTGGATGGTAGACTATAACAAATGGAGTGTTGAAACATGGTAATAAACATATGGATTGGATTGACATAGAAATATGGGGGGGGGGGTTGTAAAAGTGGATATGGATGGGATTTATTAAATTAGAAAAATATTTTTATATTTATATTATTTTCACCTATGGTGATGAACATGTTCACTAATGTTATGTTTTATAAGAGTTGTACTGTAGGTCCAATATTGAAATGGACAATTAGATCATTCTTCATTACAGACACTAAGGTATTTATAATTCATTAAAAATTAAATTTCCTCTATTTTTCATTAATTTTACTACTTGTTTCCAACATTAAGTGAATTTATTATTATGAATTGAATTTAAAACAATAGTTTCCAAAATCATTGGTCACAAAAATTGCAATATCCCTGCTATTTTTAGAATAATTTATTTTGAAATCTATTAATAATAGTGAATATAATATTAATTTTATTTTAAATAGGAACACTATGTAATATATCATACCCAACACATAACAACGAGTTTCTCTGAAATATGACATTTCACAAAACGTTGAGTTATACCAAAAAATAATAAAAAAATAATAATAATATTTTAAATGGTTGATAATTCCTATCCATTTTATTGGAGGGAATTAATTAAATAATTTATATAATGATATTACATATTTTTTAAACGTTTTTATATGTATAAAAATTATTTTTAGTAGTTTAAAATGAGAATGAATGCAATTTTAATCATAAAATACTCTAATATTTTTAGAAGATCATTTTACCACCTTTTGAAGGAGAACCATTATTAAAAATAGTTTTGTCACTTTTCTATGTATTATTGGATAAAATTAAATTCTTGTTTAGAATAGGGACATGAGAATTTTCATTGGTTACAATTTTGGTATTTTTTAGATAAAATTTATATTTTAATGAATAATAAAAAATAATGCATGTTAATTCAAAACTACATTTTCATCTAATTTATATATATAGTTACACTATATTTTAAATAGTTTTTAAATGGTAAATAGATAATATTTTTTTCATTTAATCCAATTTTGTCCATTGGATGTAATTTCACATGAAAATTGGACATAAACATTAGTCAATATTTTGATGGTTTTTATTTCTAAAAAACACGCTTTCTGGTTTTGACAACGGAAATTAATTTTAAAATAATTATTACAATTTTTATGTTTCTAATTTGAAAAAATGGATTCTATATTTGGAATCATAATTTTTAAATTTTTTACATAGTTACCTTTTATTTTTTGGACATTATGAATAGTAACATTAGTAAATATTTTTATTTACCATGGTTAAAGGGTAAATCAATTAAATAAGGGTAAAAATTAATTTTTTTATAGTATAAAACTACCCTAAAACATGTCCTTATTATATTTTTTGAGCTATTTCAGACCCTGACAATTCTTATAATGAACATTTGGAATTTGGGATCCTTTGGGGGTCTGAAAATGACAATTTATAATATTTAATGTAAGGAAACGAGAAATATAACAAAAACATTTATATTTTACTAAAAAAATTTAATATAGGGTTATATAATAGATATGTATGACTATAAATAGTAATTATAAAGACAAAATGATTTCATACATCATGGTATTTTATTTATAATTTTGAGACTATAAATGATTAATTTTATTTGTGTCACAATAATGATGAAGTGATTATCTTATTAATGAATGATTCAAACAAATTATATTATAAATATTAAAAAAATATAATATTCATTTTTTGATACCATCAACGAATTTTATCGATGAAATTTACCTATTAGGGATTAGTTAAATCCTCTATTTTTAATGAATCAAGTCTTTATGAGATTAATAAAAAACAATTTCAAAATGTTATCAAAATGGACAAAAATGAATTGCTAAAAAATACGATTTTATTAAATGATATAATTTTCATGAAAATATATTCTTAGGACAAATTAATTATATAATATTAATTATTTCATTAGTGATCTACTTATGGTTCTCTTTTCATTTTATAGTAACTATAATAATAATATATTGTGAAAACACAAGAAAACATGGTAAGAGTCAACGTTTTTAACTAAGGGTTAAAAGAAAAAAATAGATAATTTTGTAACATGAACTTGTATAAAACCTATTTTTTGGTAAGATATTGACCCATAATAATTTTATCCTCAAAATATATCATTTTATAACTATTATAACTAGAAAATAATCTTTTTAAAAAATAATATTTCATGACATTCTTAAAGTACTTCTCCTCCCTCTTATAAATGGCCACCAACTCTACTCACTTACTCACTCCTCTCAAACACCATGGATTATCCAAAATCAGCTAAAATAATCTTCCAAAATCACTAAATTCTTTATATAGGCCACACATACGGTATAGATCCATCCTCTGCAGTCATTTTGTGAAAATCAAAAGGAGATATTCGAAAAAGAGGTATTTGTTTTATCACATCTTTCATAATTCATTTCTTCTTCTACTTCGTATCATTATTTCTTTTCCATACTAAAGTAATAACTAAAATATATAGTACATTCTGAGATGTAATTATTATTTTGATAAAACCTTATACAACTATTTATCCATCCTATGAATAACAATATCATCACGTGTGCTTACGTATTACTTACCATCTCCACACTGTGGTGTAGTTTTTTATTAAAAAATACATAATTTGGATGGGTATAATGATGGGAATAATGGATATAAATAATGAATATAAATTTTATTTATAATTAATATAATATCTTATTCGTTACAATTTAACCATTAAGTGAATGATATCGTTGCTCGGGCATACGTATGACCCACCGTCTCCACGATGCGATGTGATTCATTATACATGATATTCATTAAACCAAGATTATATACATCAGTGGAATGAATAAATATGATATATATTACATTTATATTAACTATATGCTTCTTTAATTTTTATATACAACCTTCCATTATTCTTTCCATAATGTGTAAATATGCTAATTTCATTTGAGGAAGTGCAGACTACCACCCCCTCTAAATGATATTACTCATTCATGACAAATATAGAACTTATAATGGATGGTTTTAATGAACTTATGTAACATATAGAACATATATATTAGACTATAATTACAATATACATATATATCATTTAGTTTTCATTACATTATTATGATCAAGAAATGAAACTAGCGTTCATGCCTATGTAAGACCTACCTTCTCCGTGAACAGTGAATTTCATTTCTTATAATCAATTGTTATGAGCTATTATAAATAATTATAAAATAGATATATATGATATTAAAAAATTTAATAATATTATGGATATTATATACTTTTAACTATTGGGAGATTTTATATGGAAACAAGTTCGTTCTCGACTCAAGTAACGAATATCAACAAAACAGCTGATATAAACAAGAATAATTATGTAATTTTAATAAAATGGTAATAATTGATATAAAAAGAATAATAAAAATTCAAAAGGTTATCAATAAAGTATAAATTAACCTATTTATATTATTCATGAAGATAGATCATGAACAAGACAAGTTAGACTCAAGGTAAGGGTCTCCATCTCAATATTCACTCATTGAGGCATATTTTGATACAACATTCATTTATACAGTGTATAGTCAACCCCTATGGATTTTAATTTCATTAAATGTTTTTCCAATGGAAATTTTTTTATGAATCATTTTACTAAATGATAAAAGGAATGTAACATATAAGGTGACAATAATCTTTATATCACTGTGATCATTATTTTTTATTTGGAATCCTTTTCAAGCCATAATGTTTTTAAAAATAACATTAAATATCATACTGATTTTAGGTATTTATTATATTTTTTTTGATAATGGATTTATAATATCAATATCTTGATATGATGTGTTATTATTTCAATGCGGAAATTTTATTTTTCCCATTTATGCTTCTTCATAAGGTAATATTATGTTATAGTTCATGGGAATTACTTATGTATACGATTGGTTCCATTATAAACTAAGGGAAGGTGAGCACGAGATAGATCTCTAATGCATTGGTTAATGTTATAGAGGTAAACATTATGGTTTTTCCTAAGAGAGTTAGGGAATATACTATGATGGGTATTCCAAACATAACCATAAAGGTTACTCCCTATATAGCTGTGAAAGCTACAATGTATTAATGATATAGATGACACAAGTTGAATTTATTTTTTATGATTTATATCATGTTTTTATATAAAAATTATGACTACATGTTGAAAGATAAATATTTATTGTTTTATGGGTGAAAATAATGATTTTGTGAAAATGATTTCATGGGTTTTAAATATTCATGGATAAATTGTTTAAATCATTATTTTATATTCTATAATGAGATTTTTATGCTCATCCCATGTTTTTGAAATTTTTTCCATAGGATATAAGGATGATTACGAGAAAGTATGAAGTTAAAAATATTTTTATCTATAAAAAAATCATCTTTTTCTAAAGGGTTTCCTTTTGTAGAAAAATTTGACAGTTAGTTTAATTTTCCACATTTAAGGTATACGTCTATTATGTAATAGTTATGGAATAATTCTATAAAAGTATATAACTGAAAAGATCCTCAATGTGAATTATTGAATTAAATCATGATTATGTAATGTTAAAGTCCATGTCATTATAGTTGGTATCAAAGAATGGTTTTGAACACTTTGAAGATTATAATGTTTTCTTAAGAGTTAGGGATATCCACACGGGTTTATAATTTTAAAGTAGATCATAAGTTAAATGTATTAGAAAACCAGTCTAAGGATTTATGAACTGAAATATTATGTTGACTAAAGGTATATTTAGAGACATTAATCCTTGAAAAAACTATGGGTTATTAATTTTTAGGATGCAAAATGCAAGGTATAAGATAAAAATTGAGGATAAAATATGGTATCGTTATTTTTTACTATTTTATCTCAACTTTTGGGAATGTTATAAAATTATATCGTTTTTGAAAAAGGGAAAAACGTAGACCTTGTGAATACCCTATCGCATCCGAAAATGCTTCTGAAGTGTGATAGGAATTGTTCAACTACCACTAGCCTACGTGGAGTCCCATAGTTAGTATAACTTTATCTCTTTAGTTAAACAAGTTAATAGAAGAAGAATTAGTTGATTTTGGGAACATATTTTTTATCAAATAGATGTCCTTAGTATAGGAAATTGATTTAGTGATTATGTGATTAATGTTATATTGGATGACATACACTCTTTTGGGATCAGTAAATTATTAAGGAAAATAAAATACTGGGAGATTTAATTTGATCAATAAAATTTGAATTCTATTTTGGATAAATTAATTTTTTAATTTTGAAGATATGGATATTTGGGTTAATTATTGAAATGATTAACCTATAATGGAGAATATGTGTTTAGGTTAATTACTGTTATTTATGAGACATTAAATGTAGTCGATGTTATTTGAAGATAAATGTTATAGTATATCATGGAAGACTATATGATAAAATCCATTTTAATTTTGGGTTTCAATCATTATTTAGATTATTCTTAAGAATTTTAAAGTCAATTGTTTATTTAATGTTCTTTGTTGATCTGTAGACATTGTTTGTTGAATATTGGAGATTAAGAGTTGTATATATTTTTATAAATGACTCTTATATATTGGAGATTATTGGATCTTGCACTAATAATTTTTGTTTTGGTTAATGTATAATGATATGGAAAATATATAGTTCATATTTTTTGAATTAAGTGATTATCTTGATGTTGATTCAAGAACTTTATGTGTGAATAATTCATCTCGAATACTAATAATTTGGAGAAAATATGAGGTTGTGGAATATATTTATTAAATGATGAAACATTACATGACAAGTGGGTATGATTACTTATGTTCTTAGTCAGGATCATAAATAAATTCCTCATATTTAAGAAAAGGAACTTAAAAAACATTTTTAATTTACTTTTCCTACTAAAAAATAAAAAACGGGTTAACCCATCATATGTTTATGGTTTTCTAGTTGTTGACATTCTTCGGATCATGTACTCTATCACTCTCTCTTAGAACAGTATGGTTAGATTTTCTACCATATCCATGTTTTCCTATGTGGAATCCTACTATGTGTCATATTGGGTGACCATTGTACTTCCCTTTATTTCATATAATGTGATAGTTTTATTAACACTTTTTTCGATGTAGTATATTCAATAAAGTCTTCGAGCACAATTTAAAAAATGTGACGACATAATTTCCAAATTGGGGGAATGATATAACATCCCAGGTATTTATAGAATAATACATTTTCATATCTATTAATATTTTTTATTTTAATATTAATTTTTGTTTAATTGAGAACTATGTACAATATAATACCTGACATGCAACAACAGGTTTCTCAGAAATCTTATGTTGTATAAAATTTTGAGTAATATCGAAAAATAATAAAATAATAAAATATTATTATTTTAAAAGGTAATTAATGCTTTGCCTTTGTATTTTAATAACTAAATATAATTAACTATATTATGATTTTAAATATTTTTTAAATGTTTTTACATTTATCCGATAAATATTTGAGTCACATAATGAAAATTAATCCAACATTAAGCACAAAATACTCTATTATTTATTAATGTTTATTATACTGCATTTTGACGATGAACCCATTTTCCAAATTTTTTTGTCACTTTTAAATTTCATATTTAATTAAATAATATTCTTATTTATAAGTGGGACATCAATATTTACATTTGATGAAATTTGGGTATTTTTATGATAAAATAATCATTTTAATGAATAGTGAAAAATACTGCATTCTAATTCAAAACTACCTTTTCATCTAATTTATTTATATAGTTGGATTTATTTCTAAAATTTGTTTTAAAGTATAATTGGAATATTTTTTTATCATTTAATCCAATTTTTGTCATTAGATGTAATTTCACTTTTGAATTGGACATAAACACATGTTAATATTTTGATAGTTTTTTATTTCTTAAAAACAAGTGTTCGAATTTTGACAACGAGAATTAATTTTAAATTAATTACTACATTTTTTTCTTTTAATTTGAAAAAATGGATTCCATTTTCTGATTTATAATTTCTAGATTGTTTAAATAGGTACTACAAAATTTTTGGACATTATGAATAGTAACTTTAGTAATTATATTTATTTAACATGGTTAAAGTGTAAATCATGTAATTAAGGGTAAAAAATAATATTATAATTATATAAAAATACCCTAAAACAAGTTTTAATCCTATTTTATGATATATTTATGACAATTAGCATCATTATGACGAACCATTGGCATTTGGGAGTAACATGGGTGTGAAAATGACATTTGATAATATTTAATTAAATGAGAAGTGAAATATAACATAAACATGTATGTTTTACTAAAAAAAATTAATATAGGGTTATATTACTAATATATATGAATATAAATAGTAATTATAAATATAAAAATATTTTCTACATCATTGTATAATATTTATAATTTTTATACATTAAATAAATTAATTTATTTTTGACACAATGATGATGTAGTGATTACCTAATTAATTAACGATTCAAATAAATGATATGATAAATATTAACATAAATGTAATTTGAACCTTTTTATTCCATCCAAGAATTTTTTGGATTCCATTGACATGTTAGGGATGTGTTAATGCATTTTTTGAAGTAATCAAGGTGTTATGACTTAAAAAAACAATTACTAAATAGAGTTGAAATTGACAAAATTGAGTTTATAAAATAAATACCTTTTTATTAAGTGATATAATTATCCTAAAAATATATTATTTGTCCAAATACCTTATATAATGTTTTAAATTTCATTAATGATACACTTTTGGTTTTCATGACATTTTATTGTTAATATATTTACCATATATTATGAAAATACAAGACGACATGATAAGAGTTAATGTTTTTAACTCAACCCCAAAGACAAAAGATAAGGTTAATTTTATGATATAAATGTGTCTAAAAACGTTTTGTTGAGATTATTTAGAATAATAATCATCTTATCCTAGAAATATATCACTTTTTTACTATTATAATTTGAAAAAAAAATTATAATAAAATAATATTTCCAGACATTCTTAAAGTACCCCTCCCCCCTCTTATTAAAGGCCACAACCTCTACCTTCTTACTGACACCTATCAAGCCCATTTACTCTTTCAAATTTTACTAAACAGCCTCCCAAAATCAATCCATTATTACTAGAGGCCAGACATTGGGCATAAATCTAACCTATGGGGACCATTTCTGAAAATCAAGAGAAGATTCTCAAAAAAGAGGTATTTGTTTTTTAACCTGTTTTAAAATTCATTTCTTCTTCTACTTCCACTTCTTATGTAGTTTCATTATTAAAGTAACAAATATAGTATCTTATACATGATTATATGTTTTTAAAATTAATTTATAACATTATTCCTCTTTTCATACATCCTACGAATAAAAATATCATCAAATGTGTGTACGTACGAGTTATCATCTCCAAATTATGGTGTAATTTGTCATTCAACAATATATAATTTATATGGGTATAATTATTAGTATAATGGATGTAAATAATGAATATAAAATTATAATTATTAGATATAATTAATATAGAATCCAATTATATACTGTTTAACTATTAAGTGAATGATATCATCGCGTGTGCGTACGTACGACCTACCATCTCCATGATGTGATGCGATTCCTTCTAGATGATATTCATTAAACCACAATTATATAAATGAATGAAATTAAAAAATATGATATATATTATATTTATATTTAATCTATGATTTATTAATATTTATTTAAAAAATACCTTTATGCTTCCAATTATGTGTAATTATGATAATCTCAGTTGAGGAAGGGTGGACTACCACCCTCACAAAGTTATATGAATCGTTGATTCCTACATGGAACGTATCATTGATGGTGTTAATTAACTTATGTAACATATATATCATTGTTTTTATACTATAATTACAATATACTGATGTATTATTTAGTTTTCATTCCATTAATATGACAAATAAATGAATGTAGCGTTCATGCGTACGTACGTCCTACGGTCTCTATGAATGGTGCATTTCATTTCTTATCTCAAATTGTTATGGAATATTTTAAATACATAAATAATAAAATTTTATGATATTAAAATCATTAAAAGTATTCTAGATAAGATGAAATTTTTACTACATGGATATGTTATAACAAAACATGTTCATTTTTTACTCAAGTATAGAATATCGTCAAAATCTCTGATATTGACTTAAATAATTATGTAATTTTTATAACATGGTAATAAGTGATATAAAAGGAAAAATAAACATGAAAAGGGTCTCATGAAATTAGAAATTAACCAAATTTTATTATTCACGAATTTAAAGAAAGAACAACACAAGTCTAACTCAAGGTAAGGGACATCATATCTATATCCTTTCATTGAGGAATATTTAGATACTAAATTATTTTATAAGGTGTATAATCAACCCATTTTACATTTAATTTCATTCATCAGTTTTCAAAATTAATTATGTTTCACAAATAGTTTTACTAAATTATAAAAGTAATGTTTCTTTTTAATGTATGTGGTGACAAAGACCTTTCCGCTGCTGTATGCATTATTGGATATTTGGATTCCTCTAGAAGCTGTAATGTTTTTAAAAAGAAAAATAAATACCTTATTCTTTTTCATGTATTTTTTATTGAAATTTTTTTGAGAATAGATTTATTATATCAATATCTTGATATGGTGTCTTATTATTCAAATTTGGAAATATTTTGTTTCCTTTATTCTTATCCATATTTTATAATTATGTTATGGTTCAAGGGAATTGATTATGTATATAGGTGGTTCCGTGATAAAATGAGGGAGGGTGAGATAATGATAGATATATAATGCATTGGGTAATGTGATGGATGTAAACAATATGTTTTCTCCTAAGAGATTTATGGAATATACTTTTATGGGTATTCCAAACGAAACAATGAGGGTTAATCCCTATGTAGCTGTGAAAGATAAAATGTAAGTATGACATGGATTCCACAAGTGACCATTATGTATTATAATTTATATGATTTTTTGTTTTAATGTTATTATTACATAATGTAGGATAAATAGTTTCTATTTTATGGGTTAAAATTATGCGTCTGTAAAAATTTTTTCATGGGTTTTCAATATTCAAGGACTAACAGGTTTCATCCTCATTATATATTCCTTACTGGTCTTTTCTATGCTCATACAAATATTTTGAAATGTTTTCTACATGGTTTTAGGATGAGTAAGAGAAAGGAAAAATTGAAGAATATTTTTATCAATAATAAGAAATAATGTTTTGTTTAAAGGGTTTTCCTTTGGTGGAAAAAGGGGATACTGAATGTAATTTTCTACATGTAATATTTCGGTCTATTATTTAATAGTTGTGGCCTAATTCTATAAAACTATAAACATAAAAAATAATCAAAGTGGTTTCTTGAAATAAATAATGATTATTTAATTATTAAGAACAATTCCTTATATAAAATTTCCTCACCGAAAATAAATTTTGTTTCACCATATATCTTTATGATGCAATTTTTCATAACCAACATTAATATAGTCGTAAAATTATAATCATTGTTTAATAATCTTATAATTTATAATGGTTTCAATTAAATGGAGTTCTAATGGAATCATATAATATGTAAACCTCTATAACATGGTAATGTAAATCAAAAAAACTAATCCATTATATTTTAGACTTGTTAAATGATTCTCCCTAATGTTAAAAATTATATAATTTGATTGTAGTTAAATTAGGGGCCAATTTTGAAAAAAAGTGTGTATGCATCTACACCCTGGGATTGAGAGCCTCTATAACGGAACTATTATGATACAAAAATAAAACATAACAATAAAACATAACCTGATTAATGAGTTGTTGGAGATAATTTAATATTATAAATTAAATACTTTTATGAATTTATGGTAACCACGGTAGTGACACCTATATTATTTTATTAATTTCCCTATCTATAATGACATGTATAGTAAAATTGGGATCTGAAGTTTATTCATAGTATTGTAGATACATTCCCACATGAAAACCCTATGTACATTGCTAGAAAGGTGTTGATAAAAATTATATTCAGGGGTGGTACCGAAACTACATGTGATTCTACAAATACTACAAAGTATGTTACCTCCTGTTATATCACAAATCATTCAGTGGAACATCCAAGGTATTTATAGAATAAACATTTTTCATAACTATTAATATTTTATAAATAAAATATTAATTTTACATTATTAAAAAACATTTTATGATAGCTACTTGATATGTAACAATGTGTTTCTCTGCATCTTATGTTGCACACAACATTATGTTATACAGAAAAATATACAATAATATTATTTTTATTTTTATTCATAGCTAATGCATAGCCGTTGTATTGGAAGGAATGAACTGAAGTAAATACAGTTTGATTACACATGTTTGTTAAATGTTTTTACATTTATCCAATAAATTTTAGAGTCTTAAAATGAGAAGGAATCCAATTTGACTATAAAATACTCTAATACTTATAAATGCAATTTTACCAATTTTTGAAGGGGGTCCCTTTATAAAAATTTTCATTGTATATTTTTTATTTTCTATTTGAAAAAATAATCATCTCATTTTAATAAGGTACCAAAAAATATACATTGGATGTGATTTTGGTTTTTTTTTTGAAAAATTGTATTTTTATAATGAATAGTAAAAAATACTGCATTTTAATTCAAAAATGCTTTTTCATCAAATTTATTTATATGGTTATATTGTCCTTTTTATTAGTTTTAAATTTTAATTTTATTATTTATTTATCATTTAATAAAATTTTGGTCATTTCAAGTAATTTCACATTGATATTGGACATGAAAAAATTTCAATCTTTTGATAGTTTTAACTTCTTAAAAACCTGCTTTCTGGTTTTGATAATGATAATTGATATTAAATTCATTACTACAAATTATGTATTTTGAAATTATAAAAATATTTTCCATATTTGGAATCATAAATTCCATTCTTTTTAAAAGGTTCATTTCATTTTTATATATTTTTAATAGTAACATTAATAATTTTTTTATTTACCATGGTTAAAGGGTAAATCTGGTAAATATGGGTAAAAAATAATATAATAAAAATAATATATAAATACCCATAAATGATCTATAATACTATTTTATGAGTTATTTTCGACCATGAAAATCCTTAGGCGGAATATTTTGCATTTGGGAGCCACTTGGTTGGGAAAATGATATTTTATAATATTTAATATAATGTAAAGGGAAACATAACATAAACATGTATCTTTTGCTAAGTAAGCTTTATTATAGGGTTATATTTCTGATCTCTATGTCTATAAATAGTCACTATAAATATGAAAAATATTTCATATATCATGATTTTTTATTTATATTGTTTCGACATTATTTAAATAAATTTATATATGACACAATGATTAGGCAATGATTATCTTCTTATTGAAAGATTAAAATAAATGATTTTATAATTATTATATAAAAATTTAATTTGGACATTTTTTTTGTATAAATAACTTTTATGGATTAATTTGACATAGTATCTTTGAGTTAATAACTTTGTTTTAAAGTAATAGTGTTGTTATGATTTACAATACCAAATTATATAATACTGTAAAAATTGAACCAAAGTAGTTTTTAAAACAAATACTATTTTATTAAATCACATAATAGTTCAAAAAATCTATGATTTAGAAAAATTACTAAAATAATGTTAAAAATGTCAATAATAATCCACATTTGGGTAAATTGTCATTTTATAGTTATTATTGTAACCATATATTATGAAAATACAAGAAGACACGGTAAAAGTAAATGTTTTTAACTAAGGGTTAAAGCTAAAAGATAGGGTTATGTTCTTGACCTAATCATGTCTAAAACCTATTGGTTGAGAGGATTTACACCCACATTCATTTTATCAATGAATTATATATCTTTGGAAGAATTATAATTCAAAAATAATATTTTAATAAAATAATACTTCATGACTTCCCTAAACTGCCCCTCCTCCCTCTTATAAAAGGACACCACCTACATTCCACTTACTCAGACCTCTTAATCATCTTGGATCGTACAAATTCTACTAAAATAAGCTCCCAAAAAATATCAATTATTATTATAATCCTTACCTTATGGATAAGGAAATTCAAGAATTCCTTTTGGTGAAAATCAAAAGATGTTACCTGATTTAGAGGTAACGTCTTCTCTCAACATCCTTTAATTTATTTTTCTTATCCACTCCCTATGTTCTCAATATTATATGATTAAATAAATAAATTGGTATCCTCAATAAAATATTATGTTTTTAGGAGATTTATTCTAACTACACTTACACAAACCTCTATCTAATGTATTCAAATATACTATTTCTGTTTACGGCGAACTACTGCCTCACAAAACGATGATTGTTCAATTTTCTCCTACCACCTCTCATTGTGGCCATTATGATGGAAATAAATTTATATATGATATATATTATATTTATATTTTCTCTATTTTTCTGTATGTTTTATTTAGAACATACCTTTATGCTTTATATGTTGTGTAAAAATGATAATTTTGTTTGAGAATGTGTGGACTATTTCCCCATAAAAGCAATGTGACTCATTCCCACTATACATGGAACGTATGAAGTATAGTTTTATATAACATATGAGGCATAAATGAAATAAATATAATAATGGTATTATAATATACTTTTATAACATTTTATTATTATTATTCTATTTATGACAATGAAAAGAAAGCATTATTCATGCGTATGTAAAACCTACCCCCTTCATGAAAGATGCATAACATTTATTATTTACAAATATTATGGATATTATAAATTAATATATACTGTATATCTATGGTATTTAAATCATGAATAATATTCTAGATATGATGTAATTTTGACTACACAGACAATTCTAAATGAAAACAACTTGTTTTTTTTGACACAATAATCAAATGTCAAAAAATGTCTGATATGAACTTAAATAATTATGTAATTTTTATAAAATTGCAATAATTGATATAAAAGAAATAATAAACTTGAAAATATTCCTAATAAATTATAAATTAACTTAATTTTATTATTTAGGATCAAAATAATTGTATGTGATGAGTCATGCTAAATGTCTAAGGCTTTGTCTCAATATCCTTTAATTGAATAATTTCTTGATAATATACACTTCTATTATTTTAAAATGTGTATATAGATCCACTATAAAATTTAATGTCCATTTTTTATCTATAATAATTTTATATATTCATTCATGGAGATTAAAAAATAAATTTTCAATCTGTTATGGGACACCCTGATCATTTAATGATTTAATTATCAAATCATCATCTTCATGATATTAAATTAAATACTTATTTATATGGATATAAAAGGATTATAAAGGAAAATTTATGTTTATCTATAATTTCATTCAATGTTTTAAATAGGAATATTTTAATACAAATCATTTTACTTCATTACAAAATGAAAAAATGAATGTTATTTGTTTTATCATATACATTGATGAAAACTTCTCTGTCACCATAATCGTTATTTTATATTTGGATTCCTCTATAGGACGTAATGTATTTTTAAAAACCCTTTATTCTTTTATTTGGGTATCTTGGTTTAGAAAATTGGATTTTCGATGAAAATTGAATTTTTATATGGAAATTTTTATCATACGGTATTAGATATGTTTTTTAAAAGGGTTTGGTTATGAACATGTTTTATTAATGAAAGGTTACATGAGAATTATATGAATGGGGTCAGGCCAATACCTCTTTTACAAAGGTTATATCCCCATTACATCTCTCGTGTGAGTCTGACACAGCTTATACGATGGGTTGCACACCATTATGGCTCATATGTGAGCCCGATATAGCTTATATGATGGGAGATTCCCATTATAGATTTCCAATTTGGAAGAAAAACATAGGGTTATTTTAATAGGAGTATGTTTGAAAGGGTTATATATATATATATTAATCTCTAATTCACCTAAAACAATTTTAATTTCTTTCCTTGTTTTTTAGTGTTTTTCATTGAGCAAAAAGGTTGAGTGTTATTCGTGTGATGATTTTTTTATCTGCTCAATGAACATTTAATGGGTTATCAATATTTAAATATACTTAATAGTTTTTATTTATTTTTATTTCCCTTACTAATATTTCTATGCTCAACCCATGTTTTGAAACGTTTTTCATATGACTTAAAGATGAATTGAGTGAAGGATGTGATCATGAAAAATTTATACCGTTAAAACATAAAATTACACCATGTTTCTTTTTAAAGGGTTTTAGTTATATGAAAAAATAAGAGAGTTAGTATAAGTGTATACTTGTAGTACTTATGTTTTTATTTCTTTGTTATGGACTGATTCTATAAATAACTACACATGAAAAGATCCTCAAAGTGAATTAATGTAAAATGATATACATACCTTATGAATTTGTAGATTTTATGCATGAGGCCTTATATATAGTATCAAAGTATAGTTTATAATACATTGAAGACTATGAAATTTTCTTAAGGTTCATGGATATCAACATGGGTTTATAATTCTATGTTATATCTTGAGTTCATTGTCATAGAAACCCATTTTGAGTCCTAATGATATGCAATATAAAGATGAATAGTGGTATTTTTATAAGAAATTCAACTATGAGGAAGTTATGGGTTATTAAATTTTGGGATTGATAAAAATATATATAGTTTTTGAAAAAGGACAACACACAGACCATGCAACAATACGTTGGGTCGGACAAAGCTGTGGGAATCGAACCCACAACCGAAGTGTGACTAAGATTTGTCACCAACAACTGGCCCAACATTTCGATGTGATATGTATGACCATGAGCATTATTTGGATGAATTTTTGGAATTTATGAGACACTTGGGTTTGAAAATGACATTTTATAATATTTAATTTAATGAAATGGGAAATATAACATAAACATGTATCTTTGAGTAAAAAAATTTAAATATATATTTATATAACTAATATCTTTTATAATCAGATGATCCTCTTTTATTAATTCTACTTTACATCATACTTTCTTGCAATTATGATGATATTCTCTTCCTATGAAGTGGTTTCAGCTTATGGAGTTCAAAGGGATGATGGATGAGATTTCTTGAAGACTTGCAGTTCCTTTCTTTTTTCATTCGGTATGTATTTTTTCTATCTTCATGTAATTGTTTTCCCTTTTGCTGGTGTAAATTCATTGCACCTCAAGACTTCATTGTAATCTTTCTTTCTTAATAAATTCTTGCAGGGACATGGGTTGGGAGACCATCCCATGTTTCAATTTTAAAAAAAACATAATGGTATTTTATTAATTTTTTTTAAACAAAATATAAATAAATTTATTTATGAAACAATGATGTTATAGTGATTGCCTTATTAATGAATGATTCAAAAATATAATATTATGAATATTAAAATAATTTTAATTTGAAAAAATTATTTCCAAACATGATGTTTATCGATGATAATGATATATTATATTTGAGTTATTTTCATTGGTTCAATGGAATCAAGTTGTTAGGACATTAACAAAAATCAATTTATAAATAGTTTCAAAATTGACAATAATGTGTTTTTTTTAAAAAAATAAAATTTTATAAAATGATATAATTGTTCTAAAAATATAATATTCTTAAAAATGACTTATAAAATGTTAAAAAATACATTAATGATCCACTTGTGGTTCTATTGTTATTTTATAGTTACTATTGAAACAATATATTATGAAAATACAAGAATATATTATAAGAGTTAATGTTTTAACCAAGGGTTAATGTTAAAAGATATGGTTATGTTAGTGACCTAAAAATGTATAAATCCTATTGGTTGAGAGTATTTTGACCCATCATCATCTTATCCTATAATTATATCCATTGGGATATATTATAATTCTAAAATGATTTTAAAAAATAATAATATTTCCAAATGTTCCTAAAGTACCCATCCTCCCTCTCATAAAAGGTCACCACCTCTACTCACTTACTCACACATCTCAATCCCTTTGTCTTATCAAACTTCTAAACATAAAATCTCCCAAGATCCCTTCATTCCTCAAAGAATCCTTACATTGGGCACAAGGTAATTCACGAAATCCTGTTATCCCAAATCAAAAGAATTTACCGATTAAGAGGTAACGTCTTCCCTCATGTTCCTTTACATTATTTTTCATATCCACTCTCTATGCTCTATGTAATTAATGAATATATAACATAATTATTATCTTTAATATGATAGTTTTTTGTTATTAAAGGTATGTTGACTATACATACACACACCTTCAAGTAATTGATACGAACATAATGTTTCTGTGTACGATGAACTACTGCCCCACGAAACGATGATAGTTCAATTTTCTCATAACACCATTTATTGTGGCCATTATGATTGAAATATATTTATATATGTTATAAATTATACTTATATTTTCACTATTATATGTATTTTTTATTTAGAACATAGATTTGTTTCTTTCCTTGTTTTGTAAATATGTTAATTTTATTTGAGGAAGTGTGGACTGTCACCCACTCAAAGTGATGTGACTCATTCAAACTATACATGGAATGTATAAAGGATGGTATTATTATAACTATGATACATGTGTAAAATAGATATAATACTGGTATTATAATATACTTTTATATCATTTGATTAATATTCTTTTAATATGACAATGATGTGAAAGTAGTGTTCAAGCGTACGTACGACCTACTGTCTCTAGGAACAATGAATTTCATTTTCTATATCATACAATTATTAATATTATAAATACATATATATTGGATATTTATGATATTTAAATAATTAATAATATTCTGGATTTGATTGGATTTTAACTACATGGACAATTTTATATCAAAACCAGAACATTTTCGACTCATGTACCGAATATCGACAAAACATACAATATGAACTTAAATAAATATATATTTTTTTATAACTTGGTAATAATTGATATATATGGAATAATAATCATGAAAATGTTTTAGAGAAATTAGAAATTAACCTATAGTTATTATTCAGTAACATAATGATTGTATGAGACGAGTTGGACCCAAGGTAAGGGTCTTCATTTCAATATCCTTTTATTGAGTAATTTCATGATAATATCCACCTTTATTATTTTATATGGTCTATATACAACCACTATGACATTTAATATCCATATTCTATCTGTAATAATGTTATTTATTAACTCATTGATATTAAAATTTAATGGTTCAATGAGGTATGCAACACCTTTAAAGTTTAAAGATTTAATTATCAAATCTTGGTCATCATGATATTAAATCACATATTTATTTATATTGATAAAAAAGGATTATTAAGGAAATTTTGTGTACATCTAGAAATTCATTCAATGTTACAAGATGGAATTTTATTATACAATGCATTATACTCTCTTTACAAAATAATAAAGGGAATCCCATTCGTTTTAACTTTTATGTTGATAACGTCTTCTATACTGATGAAACCCTTATTTGATATTTGGCATCCTCTATAAGCATTAATATATTTTAATTAAATCCCATCTTCCTATATTTGGGGATCATGGTTTTGGAAATGGGCTCTTAAAGAAACTTCTATTTTTATATGGAAATGATTTTCATTTGGGGTTAGGTGAGTTTTTCAAAGTCGTTTTGTGATGATCTTTTTTTAAATGAAATGGTAGATGAGCATTATATGAATCGGGTGACACCAATAAAACATATATAATGGTTTGTGCCCCATTATTACTCATGGACGATCCTAACACAACATATAAAAAGGGTTTATCATCATTATAGCTCACGTGTGAGCCCGATATTGCTAATATAAATGGTGATCCCCATTATAGATCTCTAATTTAGAAGAAAACCGTATAGTTATTCAAATTGGAAGAGGTTTGAAAGGGTTTTATGTATATGATGACATAATTCACCTAAAGGTGTTTTTTCTTCCTTTTATTGGTTTTAGTGTTTTTCATTGAGAAAAAACATAGTGTGTTATTAATGTGATACAGTTTTTTATCATCCGATCAAATAACATTGAATGGGTTATATGGTTTTAACAATACTAATGGTTTTTATTTATTATTATTTCCCTTATTTATCTTTATAATCTCATCTCATGTTTTAAAATCTTTTCTATAGGACTTAATGAATAATATAGTCACGTATGGTATGATGGAAAAGTTATTCTATTAAAACATGAAACAACCCCATGTTTCTTTTTAAATAGTTTTTGTTATATTAAAAAATGTATACTGATTAGAAGTGTATAATTTTAATATTTATGTTTTTATGTATGAGTTCTCACCTAATTCTCTAATGATCTATACCTGAAAATATTCTTGAACTCAATTAAAGTCAAATTATTTACATTGATCAATATTATGTAATGTTTAAGGTTGGGGTATAATATTCATGGATTGATAATTAATGATATAACTAGAGGGTATTTTCAACATAATGTAAATTATATAGATGGGACTCCACTTGTTTAACTAACTATTTTTGACTTGAATAGGGGCGTCTAGTAGTAGCATACGACTTCATTCTCTAGGGAAGGAGGTCCCAAAGATACAAATTAGTCCTTATATACGATGAATGGGATATTATCTAATTTATAGATTCCATTGAATAAAAAGTTAAAAATTAAAAAATGATGTTTTTATAGATCTTCCATGTGATTATATGATCTTCTTTCTAAAGAAGTTTATAATTGTGTCATGTTTTGGAAGGGCTTCCAAAAATTCTTCATTCATTACTTTTTTTCTAGAGACATGTAATGTTTCTCATTATGGGGCATTCATGCATATGAAAATGTATAGTATGTTAGTAATGTATTATTCTGATAATTGCACTATGATTTAGTTCTTATCACCCACTATTGGAGACGATGAGACATTTGGGTAGATACAGGTTGAGGATTGTGTTAGTTATGTTATTCAATATCAGCTGAATGTATTTCGACTAACTATGGTTACTAAAATAGAGAAACATTCCCTTATATATGAGAGTAATAATAGGGAATCATAATTAATTATTTAGTGTAGTTATAATACTAAGATATGAATTGGATCATCCATTAAAATGCTAATTACCCTCATACTTCCTTTAGAGGTAGCTTCTTATAGGATTTCATTGCTAGCTATTCCTTGGTTTGTCATTAGTGTTCTAGGAAGGGTCACATGAACCACTAGTGTGACTGGGATCTAAAATAGTGTTGACCCTAAGGAACGTTGTACCATCCCACAATGTTATATCTGAACATTTTAATGATTCTTAGTGAGAGGGAATCAATAAAAGATTAGTGTTCTACAGTTGGATATATAGACCTACACCTACATAGAAGCGATTGTATTACTAGTAATTTTAACTGAGGAGGTGGTTGAGGTTGAGTAGTCCCAAAATAGGATTCACATTACTAGTATAGAGGGACTTATTTGGGAGGTCAGGTAATATCTATGGTCTATGGATATATTAGTTACATGTAGTGTAACCCACACCTATTGAGTAATGAATCTGGCTATCTATAGTAAGTGTTGTAATATTGTTGGTCTCGACATCAGTATCATCCTTTTTTTGGCATAGATACCTTACAGTTGATCAAATATAAAATTTTTAAGTGAATACCAAGAGTAAAAGTCGAATATCAATATTGGGTAATATCCATCGACACACTATATTAATCTAGTTAGATGTAATTCAGTTTTGAAAATGAGTCCCCATTATATAAGAGGTTACCAATTTATATTGGACATTTTAATCCTTTTTATTTGTGGACGTGACATAATTACCTGAATAAACTATTTGGGATAATTTTGAGATCATATCGACTTTTACCATATAAAGGAAATTTTTTAAGGAACTAATGGTTGAAAGCATATTCACATTTGTTGAATGGGATGTATAAATATGTCATTCTAGAATGTCAGGGTCTTTTTAGGAGAGGCATCCATGATTTTCATCCCCATACTAGATGATTATAGTATAAAACATGTTTTCAAATCTCTTTTTGTGGACTAGTTCAAGGAAATCTTCCTTGAATAATTATATATGATGCCTCTCTAGAGTGTTCTTAAATTTAAAATTGAGAATTTTTCAGAGGTAGAATATTTACCCATTCCAATATAGAGGATGGATACTAAGGACTACTTGAGACATGATATGTTGTTGGAGGCCCTAGAATACAAGAGTATTAGAAAACCATATAGAACCTATTGGTTTTCACTAGCACATCCCTCATGTATGGTTGATGGTGATTTATTATTAAATTTTGATTAAAAGTGGAAGAATCAACATAACATTAATAAATAGTACACAATTCCACTTATAGATGATATGTTTGACCATATACGAGGATCAAGGGAATTCTAGAAGATTTATTTGAGTTGAAGTTGTCATCAAGTGTGAGATATGCCTCAGAAAATAAATAATATATAATTTTGAAGAAGGTATGAAATAAATGAATATATGGAAATTATTTTTAGTTTAACAAAGGAATTATTTAACATTATAGACATATTTATCCTGGACATCATTAAGTATCTAGATTCCTTTGTGTCCATTTTTTTAGTGACATCTTTATGTATCAAGTTCTAATGAGGAGAAATTGTGTTGTTTATAGTGCATTTTTACTACTCTTCAAGAGAATAAAAATTTTGAAAAACACATCTGATGTTTCTTCTATATTGGTAGAGTTAATTTCATGGGTTAATTCATATTAGAAGATGGGGTATTGGTGGATATAATGAAGTGGAGTGCTTGTTTTACTTGGTTTTAGGGAAATAATTCTTTCATTATTCATAGATTTATGGGATTATTCACTTACAACGAGTGATTAATTTAGAACAATTTACACTTTAAAACAATATATAATGGATTGAATAATGAATTTGAATTATTTATATCATCTTACACTAATTATTATAATTTACCAAGTGTTTAATGGTTAGTTTACCATAGCCCTGATCATGAGTTTTCTTTATCCTAGAAAATAATATACTGCTTATTATAAAATAATAGGAATTAGTTTTGGAGATCTGTCAATATAAGAGAATTGATTAATGGTGTGTGAGTCATATTAGTTCTGTCCTCACAAGTAAAATTACTTAACACCTGAACAAAATATAAATCTTAACATTTATACTCTATATTTTTTGTATAAGTAACCACCTATACGAGTTGCCTATGGTGTACATGGAAAATAAGAGACTCAAATATATATTTTCTCAAGGGGGGGGGAATACAATAGAATATAAGGTTGGATGAATATACTCAGCCTTTTTTACATTGAGATTTCAAATATTTAAGGGAAAGATAATGTTTTTTTATGCTTTGAGCTGAAACAGAAATGATCAACTAATTCAGAAAGGTAACTGTGAATAGAAGTTGATGGATCTATTTGATTAAATCTGTAAAGACCCGCAAATTTCAAGGAAATTTTTTTCTTAATTTTCTTTGGAATTTTACAAGAGCGCAGCTTCAGACGGCACCTGATTCCGAGGCCCGGTGTGCCCGGAATCAATTTCCGAAGTTTGGCTCGGGTACGTTCAGTGAACGGACGAGCGGGTTTTTCTATCTTTTGAACCGGTGCCCGGAATCGAATTCTGAGGGCACCGATGAAATCGCAGCGCCGATATTTTCTTAGAAACGCCTCTTCCAGAGTTGCGTTTGCTCAGACGTGGTTTTTAAATTTTGGGGCTTTAAGACAGAAATAAAATAAAATTTGTGCGACAACTTTATTTTATTTCACTTAAGCTGCTTGGAAGTCACTTGGAAGCCACTTGAACTGAGTTAAAGCGGATAGGGTGCTATCCGGAAATATCTTACCCTCTTGGTAGGATATTTGTGAGGCAGGGCCCGCACGAGCCCCGCCGTTTCTTTCGCTAAGTAACGCACCCGCGAAAACCCGTCAAAGTAACTGAAAAGTCAACCGACGCGTTTTCTTTATTTCTTAACAGACCATTTAATTGGGCGGTTTATTTCGTGAATTAAATGGGCTGTTTCATTCGTTGAATTAATTCAACGAATTTAATGGGTCGTTACTTACGCGTTTTGCATTTGTTGGCAAAATAATAAAATAGACAAACTTGTCTATTTTGGAGGATCCTCCTATTGTGCGAGATCCTCTAAACCTCCACCCTCCCCGCGAAGAACGCGAAGAACGCGAAAAACGCGAAGAACGCCGGAACCGGAATTCGACGACGCACGATCCGCGACGTCAACAAACTTTTCCGCGACCTTCTCCTTCTTCTTCTACGGCGCCTCTTCTTCCGCGGCGGACCTACGATCAGCGGTTAAAGGTGATAATCGAATCTTCTAATTCTCCCCTTTTTATAATTCGATATCAACGGATTTAAATTAATTAAATCCGTTTGATCTTGATCCGGAGATCGTCGGCGCGACGTTTTTTCCGCGGTGCGACGAACGTCTCCTCCGCAACGACGCGACGATCCCCTCCTTCCGCGACGAGCGATTCCGCGACGACCTCACGTCCGACGACGACAAGGTAAGGGTTGTTGGAGTATTTTATTCCCCGTGTTTATTCTTTTAAAATAAATAACCTGATCTCCGAACAATTTTAATTTAATTAAAATTGTTGTTGGTTATTTTTCTTTTTCTCCCGTTGTTTATGACTAACGCGGAGGGTGCGTGTCTAATGAACAAGACCCGGCAACCCTCCGCCGATCTTTTGTTGTGCGGATCTGGCGGACGATGACGAACCGTGCGGCAAGGGCGATCCGTTGATCCCGCAGTGAAGATCGGCCCCCGGGAGGAGCAATGGCGCAGACGGAAGGCAAAACGGGCCACCGGAGCAACTCTGGCGGCCCGCGGAAGGCGGCGGCGCCGGCGACCGGAGGCGGCGGCGCCCGGCGCGCCGCCGGGAATTCCGCCGCGGCCGAGCCGCCGCGGTGGCGAACCGCCGGACCGCGTCCGCGGTCCGGCCACGCAGCACGCGGCCTGCGCGGGCCGCGTTCCTCCAAGCCGCAGGTCAAACCCGCGGCGGCTTCCTTCGGCCGCTCGGCCGAAGCCGAGCCGGCCGGTCCGGTCGGTCGGGCCGCGCCCAGGCCGGACCGGACCCGGCCTAGCCGGGTCGGGCCGGGTCGGGCCAACCCTGTTCGGGACGACCCAGGGGGGGGGGGGGGGGGGGGGGTTCGGGCCGGGTTGCCCCGGGCCCAGAACCCCCGTTTTCGGGCCTAATTCGGTCTTTCGCCCATATCTTGGGCCTGGGACCTCCGATTGACGAACCGTCAGTGGATACGCGATCCTTGGATCGATACGGTCGTTTCGGTATATTATACTCAAGGTTTCGGAAGACTTTGGGTTCGGCCGGGTTGGTTCGTACACGAAACCAACCGGGCCCTCGGAGCGGAAACACTCATAACTTGAGCTACGGACGTCCGATCGACGTACCGTCAGCTGTGGTAGTTTCCTCTAAGTGAGACGGAACTTTTGGCATACTCCGCCCGAGGATCGGATACAAGCAGAGTACGGTCGGGTTGGTTTCGCCCTAAAAAACCAACCGGGCCCCCGGGACGAAAATGCCAATAACTCTCAGACCGGGCGTCCGATTGACGCGCTGTCTGTTGCGTTGAGATCCTGTTGTCGATACGGAACTTTTGGATACATCAACTTCGGACTACGTGTCAGTTGATGTATCAGCCTCTCGGCTCGTGGAGCGGACCCTCCTAAACGATCTCGCTATGTGCGGGAACCCTAGCGCTGGCTGTGACTTCGACGACAGAGCAGAGATCCTCCGTGGACTGCGACGACGGCAGAGCAGAGATCCTCAGTGGACTGCGACGACGGCAGAGCAGAGATCCTTCGTGGACCACGGCGACGACTGTGCAGAGATCCTCAGTGGACTGCATCGACTACTGCACTCAGCGATCCTACGTGGATCAGTGCTACAGGTTCTGTGTGAGCCCGATCCTATGTGGGTCCTTACTACCGGTTCTGTGTGAGCCACTGCCTACAGGTTCTGTGTGAGCCCGATCCTGTGTGGGTCTTTTGCGGGGGTTAGTACCTATCGATCCTTCGTGGGTCCGACGACTTAGATGGATCAGTGATCATCTTTGACGTCATCTGAAAAAGTATACCTGGTTGAGCTGAATCTTATGTTACTCTCCTTTGTGGTTTGTGTTGAACTATCCTTTGTTGATTTACTGTTTACTCTCCTTGTGGATTTGAGTCTTGCTTTCCTGCGTGGATTGAGTTGTTCTTGAGCTCGTGAGCAGAGCTAGAATTGGGGACTTAGGTATATGTATGGGCATATACCTAAGTCGAGTCAGATGTTACTTCGTGATTGCATCTTTCTTTTGTGCTATATCCTTTGTGGATTTCGGGAGACCTTCGGGGGTCTCGGGGTCCTTACTGAGTAGCTTATACTCACCCCTGCACGGGCTATGCCCGCACCTTGTTGTGTTGGATGCAGACGAAGGACAGCGCTGATCTCGGTTGGGGCATGGAGCAGGACGGTACCTGGAGGTGGACCACTGGGCGGGACGTGCTCGGAGCGGATGTGGGACCCGAGGAGCCTGGAGGCTATCTGTACCCACCCTTCAGGTGGGATTGCCAGTGGACGACACGAGGCCGCCATCTTTTCTTCAGTTGCTGTTCTTTACTTTTTCAGTTGTACTTTCAGTTGGGCTTGTATTCCAGCCCCCTTTACTTTTCTGCACTCGTAGTTACTTTCCGCTTGCTGACTCTGTGGTGGTGGTTACTTATAAAGGCAATGCCTTCCCTGTTTATCGGGATTTTACGCCTTGGTGCTAGTCGCCAGCCCCTGGCCTATGGAAGGCGGGCTTGGGGTAGTCACGGCACGGGCCCCGAGGTCGGGTCGTGACAAATTGGTATCAGAGGTGGTCGGTTCTACTGCAGACTCTGATCGTCTTTTCTTTCTATATGAAGCAATAGTGTTTAGTGTATTGAGTGTGGTTATCAGTTCAGGGAGCCCAGTGTTGGTGCGGCGGCCGACGTATCCGTACACCAGGACCCTGACTCCTGATTTCCGACTTAATGCATGAAAACATTGATTGCGTGTGTGTTTCAAGTTTTCTTCGTGATTACTTGTGTCAGCTCACCGGGTATACTGATCTGCTTTATGAATGTCTCAGGTTTTCCTTGTGATTACTTGTGCCAGCTCACCAGGTAAACTTTTCTGACTGTGGTGCTCTTGTTCTCCTTTTCAGGATGGCCCCGCGATGACAGCCAGCTAGGGTTCCGAGTGTAGGGCGCGACGACAGCCCACCGAGCGACGAGGCCTCGGTGCAGGGCCCTTTGCCAGCAGTGGCACCGGCGGTAGCTTTACTCGCCGAGCCACCGATGCTACCAGTACCAGACGCTGACGATGCACGTCGCCTCAGGGAACTGCATGAGTTTCAGAGCCAGCGACCGCCCAGGTTTCGCGGTGAGGCGGACCCCCAGGCTGCCGAGGACTGGCTAGAGGCGGTGGTACGGATCTTTAGGCTATTGAGGACACCAGCGGATCTCATGGTGATTCTCTCGGCGAGCCTCCTGCAGGCGGCGGCAGGACGATGGTGGAGCTTGATGCTCCAGGTTCACGATGAGGCATCCTTGCTCTGGACGGACTTCGAGAGCCTCTTCCGCTCTGAGTTCGTCCCGGCCACCCTCCGAGCGGTGCGCATCCAGGAGCGTCTCCAGCTGCGCCAGGGCAGCATGACGGTCGCTCAGTACGCGGCAAGGTTCACTGACCTATCTCGCTACTCGACCGACATGGTACGAGACCCCTTCTTCCGGGCCCGGACCTTCGAGCAGGGCTTGCGACAGGAGATTCGGGCGTCGCTGATCTCCCTCAGCATTCCGACCCAGGCGGGAGTGCTGGAGCGAGCCCTCCTGATCGAGAGCTTCCTGGCAGAGCCTTCTTCAGCGGCGAGACCTAGCGCAGGGCGGCAGGTAGCTGAGTCTTCGGCAGCAGGTAGCCGACGGATGACTCTCGGGTCCAGGCAGACCAGACCCCCAAGCAGACGGCCTCAGGACACCGGCTCAGCAGTGCGGGGCACACAGCGGAGTGCCAGCCTTCCGAGAGGCAGGCTGTGCTACTCCTGCGGCGGGCAGGGTCACATGGCTCGTGACTGCCCGACTCGCCGATCAGAGGAGCAGCAGACGGTGGAGGGGCCACCCAGGCAGAGGCAGAGGGTCGACCGTGGCGGTCCGCAGGGAGGAGGCGGACGAGGCAGAGGAGCTGGCCGAGCAGCGGGTGGTGGGCGACGCTTCCTGGCTCTACCCCCACCACCACCAGGAGGGCCACCTCGACCACAGGGAGCTGGCGGGCAGGGGCAGGCCCAGCTCCAGGCAGTGGAGGCCTACGACCCCGACATTCCAGAGATGATTCGAGGTACGATCTGTGTCTATTCCACCCTTCCTGCAGTACATATAGACATAGGAGCGAGTCACTCTTTCATAGCCTCTGCCCTTGTTCGGAGCTCGGAGATTCCGACTGAGCCGTTGGCTCGATCCTTACGGCTAGAGACTCCTACGGGAGCAGACTCGACGATTACGCACTGGTGCCGGCAGTGTGAGCTTACTCTAGGAGGCGAGAGCTTCGGCTGGGATCTCCTTGTAGCGGCGTCGAGGCCTTACGACGTCATCTTGGGCATGGATTGGCTATCCACGGTTCATGCCCAGATCGACTGTTTTAGGCGCAAGGTGCGATGTGTTCGCACCGACGGGAGCAGGTTTACCTTCACCGGCGAGAGGGGAACCTTTGCAGCACAAGATGGACTTCCGCGGAGGAGAGTGCAGCCCATCTCTCATCAGTTGGCTAGCCTCATCCTAGGAGCAGTGGACGTGCGGAGTCCAGCTTTTCCTGCAGTGGTGGACCAGTACGTGGACGTCTTTCCCGACGACGTTCCAGGGCTACCTACTCGTAGAGAGGTAGTCTTTTACATCGACTTGTACCCCGGGACAGCCCCGATATCTACTCCAGCATATCGGATGGCCCCCGCCGAGCTTCGATAGCTGCGGGTACAGTTGGAGGACTTGCATAGCAAGGGGTTTATCCGAACCAGCGTTTCACCCTGGGCTTCCCAGATTTTGTTCGCCAAGAAGGCGGACGTGAGCTTGCGACTGTGTGTCGACTATCGTCGCCTGAACCAGGTGACAGTGAGGAACAAGTATCCGCTGCCACGGATTGATGACCTCTTCGATCGGCTCAAGGGAGCGCGGTGGTTCTCGAAGATAGACCTCCGGTCAGGCTATCATCAGCTCAGAGTTCGAGACAAGGACGTGCAGAAGACGACCTTCAGGTGTCGGTATGGCCATTATGAGTTCTTGGTTATGCCGTTCGGCATAACCAATGCTCCAGCAGTGTTCATGAGCCTCATGAACAGGATCTTCCAGCCATACCTCGACCGATTTGTCGTGGTCTTCATTGACGACATTTTGGTATACTCGACGACTGAGGAGGAGCATGCCTACCACCTGCGAGTTGTGCTAGACACGCTCCGAGAGCACCAGCTTTATGGAAAGCTCTCAAATTTCCAGTTCTGGTTACGTGAGGTCCACTTCTTGGGGCACGTCATCTCTGAGGCGGGAGTTGCAGTGGATCCCACGAAGATCGAGGCAGTGCTAGCTTGGGAGCCACCCAGGAGCGTGACGGAGGTGCGGAGCTTCATGGGCCTAGCCGGATACTATCGGAGATTCGTGCCAGACATCTCCAGAGTTGCGACACCACTCTCAGCGTTGACGAAGAAGGGGAAACCCTTCGTGTGGTCAGACAGATGTCAGCAGAGCTTCCGGGAGCTGAGGCAGAGGTTGACCAGCGCACATATCTTGAGGATGCCTGAGGAGGGAGTTGGATACGTAGTTTACTGCGATGCGTCAGGGACTGGACTCGGGTGCGTCCTGATGCAGGAGCGGGCCGTGATCGCCTACGGATCCCATCAGTTGAGGCCGCATGAGCAGAACTACGCCACTCATGACCTGGAGTTATCAGCAGTGGTCTTCGCTCTGAAGACTTGGCGGCACTATCTGATGGGCGAGCGCTTCACAGTCTTTCTGACCACCAGAGTCTCAGGTATATCTTCTCTCTGAAGGACCTGAACCTGAGACAGCGGAGATGGCTTGAGTTCCTCCAGGACTATGACTTTGAGATAGTCTATACTCCTGGGAAGGGGAACGTGGTAGCCGATGCCCTCAGCAGGAGGACGGGAATTCAGCTACTTGAGGAGGCGACGGAGCAGCTAGCCTCCTTACAGATATCCTTCGTGGATAGAGACAGAGCAGCCTTTCTTCAGTCTCTCACAGTCTCTCCTCCCCTTCTACAGCGGGTCAGAGAGGCTCAGCGTGGGGACGCTGACTGTGAGACCCGGCGTGCACTGATATCCTCAGGTCAGGCGCCTGATGGTTTCTCCCTTGGAGCAGAGCATGACATCCTTTTCAGAGGACGTACCTTCGTACCAGTCGCTTTACGAGAGGAGGTGCTGAGAGAGTTTCACACTTCTCCCTTGGCGGTGCATCCCGGAGTGGCGAAGATGTACCAGGATCTCAGACGAAAGCACTGGTGGCCGGGCATGAAGAAAGCTGTGGCAGAGTTCGTTTCACGATGCCTCACCTGCCAGCAGGTGAAGGCAGAGCATCAGGTACCAGCAGGCTTGGTACATCCCTTGGAGGTCCCGGAGTGGAAGTGGGACGGCATATCTATGGACTTCGTGACTGGACTTCCACGCACTTCCAGAGGTCAAGACTCTATTTGGGTGATTGTCGACCGACTCACCAAGTCGGCACACTTCTTACCCATCAGAGAGCAGGGCTCAGTGGAGAGCTTGGGATGTCTTTACGTCCAGGAGATCGTACGGCTTCACGGTGTTCCATCATCTATCGTCTCCGATCGAGATGCTCGTTTCACTTCCCGGCTTTGGAAGGGGTTGCAGGAGGCGTTCGGGACGCGGCTCCATCTGAGCACAGCCTTCCACCCTCAGACGGATGGTCAGACGGAGAGGACCATACAGTCACTCGAGGACATGCTCCGTGCATGTGTTCTCGACTTTGGTCGCAGCTGGGAGGACCACCTACCCTTGGTGGAGTTCGTGTACAACAACAGCTACCACTCCACCATCGGGATGGCACCATACGAGGCGTTGTACGGCAGACCCTGCAGATCACCGTTGTGTTGGACAGACCCTGGGGAGTCAGCACTCGTGGGACCAGAGATGGTCCGAGCCACGATAGAGAAGGTCCAGATCATCCAGGAGAGGATGAGGACAGCTCAGAGCCGGCAGAAGTCATATGATGACAGGAGGCGGAGGCCACTAGAGTTCGAGGATGGCGACCACGTCTTTTTGCGTGTCTCACCTCGACGTGGTTTACGGAGATTTGGCTGAGGTGGCAAGTTGTCTCCACGCTTCATCGGGCCTTTCCAGGTCCTCAGCAGGATAGGAGAGGTGGCTTATCGCCTGGCTCTACCACCTCAGTTGCACCGGGTGCACGATGTCTTTCACGTGTCTCAGCTGAGGAGATACGTGCACGACCCGACGCACATCATCGACTTTGGGGAGCTGGACGTGGATGATGGGGCGACTTTTGCGGAGGTCCCAGTGGAGATCGAGGATCGACAGGAGCGGGTCCTACGTGGGTGATCGATTCCTCTTGTGCGCGTTAGATGGCAGCACGAGAACCTCCAGGAGAGCACTTGGGAGTGGGAGGCTCAGATGCGTGCTCAGTACCCCCATTTGTTCCCTTAGTTTTTTATGTATCTTTACGGGGACGTAAAGCCCTGAGGTGGGAGTAATGTAAAGACCCGAAAATTTCAAGGAAATTTTTTTCTTAATTTTCTTTGGAATTTTACAAGAGCGCAGCTTCAGACGGCACCCGATTCCGAGGCCCGGTGTGCCCGGAATCAATTTCCGAAGTTTGGCTCGGGTACGTTCAGTGAACGGACGAGCGGGTTTTTCTATCTTTTGAACCGGTGCCCGGAATCGAATTCTGAGGGCACCGATGAAATCGCAGCGCCGGTATTTTCTTAGAAACGCCTCTTCCGGAGTTGCGTTTTCTCAGACGTGGTTTTTAAATTTTGGGGCTTTAAGACAGAAATAAAATAAAATTTGTGCGACAACTTTATTTTATTTCACTTAAGCTGCTTGGAAGTCACTTGGAAGCCACTTGAACTGAGTTAAAGTGGATAGGGTGCTATCCGGAAATATCCTACCCTCTTGGTAGGATATTTGTGAGGCAGGGCCCGCACGAGCCCCGCCGTTTCTTTCGCTAAGTAACGCACCCGCGAAAACCCATCAAAGTAACTGAAAAGTCAACCGACGCGTTTTCTTTATTTCTTAACAGACCATTTAATTGGGCGGTTTATTTCGTGAATTAAATGGGCTGTTTCATTCGTTGAATTAATTCAACGAATTTAATGGGTCGTTACTTACGCGTTTTGCGTTTGTTGGCAAAATAATAAAATAGACAAACTTGTCTATTTTGGAGGATCCTCCTGTTGTGCGAGATCCTCTAAACCTCCACCCTCCCCGCGAAGAACGCGAAGAACGCGAAGAACGCGAAGAACGCCGGAACCGGAATTCGATGAAGCACGATCCGCGACGTCAACAAACTTTTCCGCGACCTTCTCCTTCTTCTTCTACGGCGCCTCTTCTTCCGCGGCGGACCTACGATCAGCGGTTAAAGGTGATAATCGAATCTTCTAATTCTCCCCTTTTTATAATTTGATATCAACAGATTTAAATTAATTAAATCCGTTTGATCTTGATCCGGAGATCGTTGGCGCGACGTTTTTCCCGTGGTGCGACGAACGTCTCCTCCGCAACGACGCGACGATCCCCTCCTTCCGCGACGAGCGATTCCGCGACGACCTCACGTCCGATGACGACAAGGTAAGGGTTTTTGGAGTATTTTATTCCCCGTGTTTATTCTTTTAAAATAAAGAACCTGATCTCCAAACAATTTTAATTTAATTAAAATTGTTGTTGGTTATTTTTCTTTTTCTCCCGTTGTTTATGAGTAACGCGGAGGGTGCGGGTCTAACGAACAAGACCCGGCAACCCTCCGCCGATCTTTTGTTGTGCGGATCTGGCGGACGACGACGAACCGTGCGGCAAGGGCGATCCGATGATCCCGCAGTGAAGATCAGCCCCCGGGAGGAGCAATGGCGCAGACGGAAGGCAAAACGGGCCACCGGAGCAACTCCGGCGGCCCGCGGAAGGCGGCGGCGACGGCGACCGGAGGCGGCGGCGCCCGGCGCGCCGCCGGGAATTCCGCCGCGGCCGAGCCGCAGAGGCGGCGAACCGCCGGACCGCGTCCGCGGTCCGGCCACCCAGCACGTGGCCCGCGCGGGCCGCGTTCCTCCAAGCCGCGGGTCAAACCCGCGGCGGCTTCCTTCGGCCGCTCGGCCGAAGCCGAGCCGGCCGGTCCGGTCGGCCGGGCCACACCCAGGCCGGACCGGACCCGGCTTAGTCGGGTCGGGCGGGGTCGGGCCGACCCTGTTCGGGCCGACCCGGTTCGGCCGACCCAGGGGGGGGTTCGGGCCGGGTCGCCCCGGGCCCAGAACCCCCGTTTTCGGGCCTTCTTCGGTCTTTCGCCCATATCTTGGGCCTGGGACCTCCGATTGACGAAACGTCAGCGGCTACGCGATCCATGGATCGATACGGTCGTTTCGGTATATTATACTCAAGGTTTCGAAAGACTTTGGGTTCGGCCGGGTTGGTTCGTACACGAAACCAACCGGGCCCTCGGAGCGGAAACGCTCATAACTTGAGCTACAGACGTCCGATCGACGTACCGTCAGCTGTGGTAGTTTCCTCTAAGCGAGACGGAACTTTTGGCATACTCCGCCCGAGGATCGGATACAGGCAGAGTACGGTCGGGTTGGTTTTTCCCTAAAAAACCAACCGGGCCCCCGGGACGAAAATGCCAATAACTCTCAGACCGGGCGTCCGATTGACGCGCAGTCTGTTGCGTTGAGATCCTGTTGTCGATACGGAACTTTTGGATACATCAACTTCGGACTACGTGTCAGTTTATGTATCAGCCTCTCGGCTCGTGGAGCGGACCCTCCTAAACGAGCTCGCTATGTGCGGGAACCCTAGCGCTGGCTGTGACTTCGACGTCAGAGCAGACATCCTCCGTGGACTGCGACGACGGCAGAACAGATATCCTCAGTGGACTACGACGACGGCAGAGCCGAGATCCTTCGTGGACTGCGGCGACGACTGTGCAGAGATCCTCAGTGGACTGCGTCGACTACTGCACTCAGCGATCCTACGTGGATCAGTGCTACAGGTTCTGTGTGAGCCCGATCCTATGTGGGTCCTTACTACCGGTTCTGTGTGAGCCACTGCCTGCAGGTTCTGTGTGAGCCCGATCCTGTGTGGGTCTTTTGCGGGGGTTAGTACCTATCGATCCTTCGTGGGTCCGACGACTTAGATGGATCAGTGATCATCTTTGACGTCATCTGAAAAAGTATACCTGGCTGAGCTGAATCTTATGTTACTCTCCTTTGTGGTTTGTGTTGAACTATCCTTTGTGGATTTACTGTTTACTCTCCTTGTGGATTTGAGTCTTGCTTTCCTGCGTGGATTGAGTTGTTCTTGAGCTCGTGAGCAGAACTAGAATTGGGGACTTAGGTATATGTATGGGCATATACCTAAGTCGAGTCAGATGTTACTTCGTGATTGCATATTTCTTTTGTGCTATATCCTTTGTGGATTTCGGGAGACCTTCGGGGGTCTCGGGGTCCTTACTGAGTAGCTTATACTCACCCCTGCACGGGCTATGACCGCACCTTGTTGTGTTGGATGCAGACGACGGACAGCGCTGATCTCGGTTGGGGCGTGGAGCAGGACGATACCTGGAGGTGGACCACTGGGCGGGACGTGCTCGGAGCGGACGTGGGACCCGAGGAGCCTGGAGGCTATCTGTACCCACCCTTCAGGTGGGATTGCCAGTGGACGACACGAGGCCGCCGTCTTTTCTTCAGTTGCTGTTCTTTACTTTTTCAGTTGTACTTTCAGTTGGGCTTGTATTCCGGCCCCCTTTACTTTTCTGCACTTGTAGTTACTTTCCGCTTGCTGACTCTGTGGTGGTTGTTACTTATAAAGGCAATGCCTTCCCTGTTTACCGGGATTTTACGCCTTGGTGCTAGTCGCCAGCCCCTGGCCTATGGAAGGCGGGCTTGGGGTAGTCACGGCACGGGGCCTGAGGTCGGGTCGTGACAAAATCCATTAAGATATTTAGGATTGTTTGGGGAAACCTATTTTTAAACCTGCATCAGTGGTACCATACATTGTTTTTTGAAAAAAAATGTGAATTATAATTCTATTTTTAATGTATTATCCTAAACGGACAATGTTTATGGGATGGATCCACCACCTAATTATGTTATTGATGATGAAACGAATATTTATTTCTACAGACACATCCGGGTACCTTACGGAATTTGGGGGGATGTAATGTGAGAATATAAAGATTCTATATTGGAAATGATTCATGGAATAATCATGATGTATCATTATTTTGTGCTGAAAATAATGGTGGGTATTGATGAAGATGGAACTATCAGACATTGTTATGCAATATTCCACTAGAAAATAGTTGACATAAGGACAATTTCTACCTAACAACCTTATATTGAAGTTACTAATCCCAAAGTGGGAATGGGTGAATGTCACTATATATTTTGGGATTGGGCTACCAATTTTAGCTTGGTGTATTGATATTGTATGGGTTTTAGTGTATAGTATAACAATGGTCTCCATTTTGATGCCTACTTAGGTTGAATTCTCTTTGTATGAGATTCATAGATAATAGTTTTGAGAAGAATTATTATTTTTTGTAATTCATTGTACAATTTTATCAGATAGGGGTTCTTAGTTAAACAAAATTTTTTGTGGGTTTCTAATTTTTAACTATTTGTATGTGTTCCTATTGATTATTATCACCCTAAAACAATTTTCTACTCTAAGTAGACTACACATGTAAAAGGGGACATGATTCATTTTGTGTTTTATATTTTAGAGTCTAAAGGGATTAAAAATTATACATTAATGAGTTTGAATATAACAATATCTTCCAAAAAATAATTTAGATGCCACATTATGAGGATTAATATTGTTAGTCACCCCATTCAAATAAATTCTAATAAGATTTAGGGGAGGTAGTTCTATTGGGAAAGAGTACCATTCTGGATACATAAGTAGTAATTCAACTAATGATAACGTATATATAAATGAACCAATCTATGAATTATTCATATTACAATTGAAATATATAGTATCATGATTTTAAGGTACGGTATTAGTTCTTATTATGTGTTTCTCTTAGATTTTTACATCCGTTATTTTTGGGAAAGGTAAACATTGAACTTGTATTTTTATTTACATTGATGATTTTTGAGATGGTTAGGCTATAAGATTATTTATTAGCTATTTCATAGTGATATTGTTTTATTAATAATATATTCCTTATTTATCTTCTTACAAAATATTATCTTGACCCATCTACTGTTTTTGGTCATAGGGAGGATGATTTGGGGGTGATGCATCATTTTAAGAGTATCATATTTGTATCATCGATCATATAATGAAGAATATGCATGATGGAATGGTTGATTTTCATCATGTGTAATGTAAATGTTCTACTATCAATGGTAATATGTTGTAATTAGTGTCAATAATAGTTTCTTAATGTTGTAAATATTTCTATGTAACACCTAAAAAACCCTCAAACATACAAATCCAGGATGATTTATCATATATAGTAAATAATTTCGGACCATGATTGTTTTCTATGTATAATATCACTCAATATTTGTTTCAATTTTCATAAATTTACACAGATATATACTTTCATGGGAGTAGAGTAGGATTCATGATATTTTTGTATGGTTTTGAGTTATTTTTTGGTTTTTGTAAATGTAGATTAAGGCGCATGACTAGAGTTTAGTTTTCCAATAACCAATGCATTAACCATGATGTATAAAAATAGTGTAGAGTTGTTTATTTAAAAATGTTTGGTGGAATATGAATAATTTAAGGTAGTTAAATTTATAAAAAATTTAACATTTATTGTTTTCTCAGGGTTTCTTTAACCAAGAAACTCACTATGTGGGGTGTGGTTCATTTTGAAAGTGGATTCTAACAGTTGGGGCATGGTATTAATTTCCATTTTACCAGAATGCATTCCTGGGTAATTTATTTTAAATTGTAGTTTTCCCATAATTTAACCCTTAATTATAACTACTTATTTCTTTTCCCTAGTTGATTAGAATCCCCAACACTTGCCTCCCAATTCTTTATACACCATGATTGAGGTTTCTCCTCCATCCATAATTTGATTTTAATTTTATCTAATGTTATAGAATCCTTGGAGTGCATCAATGGAGCAGTCATCCACAATTCCAAAATAAATAAATATTTTCTTATTCTTTCATTTTTTAATTCATGTTTTATCTGTTTTTATGTTTTTATCTAGTTCATAAAACTTCTAATTCTAACTCAAAAGTGACAATTAAAATGGATGTTGATTTCTATCTTAGCCATATTTAAATTTTATGTATTTTATTCTTAAAAATAAAATGTATTTATAAAATGATTCAATATGTTCACATTAGTATTTACCAAATTTTCCCTAAAAAGTATGTTAGTTTAATTTATATCTAAATCCCAACCATTACATGATACGATCCTCTATAAAATCATTGTTGGTCACCAACCCAAAGCAAGACTACCCATAAGGTGAGACTATTCTAACATACGTGTAATGAAAATTTATAACAAAACAACCACTAATGTGTGATTGGAATGAAATTTCATAAAACCCATTATTAACATTCATGTTACCAAACAACACATTACAGTGTGTTTTCTGTATCACATATAAATGTTAATTCTTAATATGGACAAATATATGCATTTTTTATTTATATATAGTTATGTAAATTGTTTTATCCTTTATAGTTATAGATTTAAATCACCATATTTGTTATGAAATTCTCTATATAATGGAATAATAAAATTATTGGCAAAAAATGAACCTCAAAGGTTGTAATTATGCTATTTTAAAATCCTTATCTTGAAATTTATACACAATACATTTAAATTATTATGATTGATTCCAATATTCATAAATATGTATCATGGTTACACTATCAATGTTCTTGTATGCCATCAAATAGGATTTTCTAACCACATTCAATTGCTTTAGGGAATTCACATAATGAATATATTTTAATTGATTTGATTTCAATGTTTATAGGTCTAGTTAGTGTCTTTATATCATGTATTTCATAGCTATTCATAAAAATATTATCCTATACAACTGAAACCCTATAACATTCTAGATATTCATCTAGGTTCAGCTTCATATCATTGAACAAGGAACACCTTGGGCAAGCACATGGTATTCCAATCAGGTTTGGCCACAACACACAATGGTAATCTTTATTTACTCAATTAGATATTTTATGAGTATAATTCCAAGTGTCCCTCTCTTGGATTCCACTTAAATACCTATTGATAGACAAAGTGTAATGATCCAAAAAATTTTGTTTATAAATACTAATGGGAATGAATATAATGGTGCTCCATTAAATTCTAGATCAATGAGTTGTCTGAAAAAATTGTAGACAAATTTCCTGGATCACATAATTTTATTTTTAATTGTACTCTTGGTTTTATAGCCAGGTCCCTATACCAACTAAAATTTAACATGATAAGAGACATATTTCTTAGAAAGAAGTAGTTAGGGTATTTTTTGCATCCCATAATGAACTCTAGACCAATATGGTTTCAAATAAATTAATAAAAAATATTATAATAACTCTAAATTATTATATTTTATTTTCACAAATTGTACATTAATTATAAAATATGGGGACAAATTTCTTTGTTACACTCACTCACTAATTGGGAAATTTTTTGAACATTGGGATGATTTCAGGGATGTGCGAAGTGACATAATAAAGTTCCCTACTATGAATGCTTAATTATTATATTATTTTCTGAATATGAGAGATGATTAATGTGATGTGACTCATGATGATAATGGAATATATTATTTTTCTTTATTTTGATATAATTACATATCCTAAAAATTCTTTTATGCCTTCTTCTGTGAAATGAATGTTTCGTATTTTTCACCACTATGATATCATATTTATATAGTGTTGTTTATCTTTTTGTGATTTATTTATTTATTTTCTAGATAATTATCTACATAATTCCAATTTTTTTATGAAAAATATGTTATAGTCTCCCTATAGTAAAATAATACACCTTGATACTATTGAGTAGCATATAGTGTAAACGGTGGTGTATTTTATGCCTTATATCCCATTAAACTGGTTATTGTTCATCTAGTTGGGGTGGGGATGTCACAAATTTATAGAGGATGTTCTTAGTTAACCTCCTCAGGAGGATGTAGAAATCAATGTTTACGTGAATTTACAGTCCATTCTTATATCTTTAGTAATATATTATGTGGATCTCACAGAGCATCAAGAGTTGGGAATGCATTTTTCGGACCTTCACTATAAAGGGGTTATTTACCCAGTGCACCCCCCATGGAATACCTAATATAATTTAGAATCATTACAGATGAGAAAAATTATTATTTTTATTATGTTTTCCCAAATATGGTCATAATTATGAATATGGAAACAATAACCAGAATTAATGAACCTTTTTTTGTTGATTGGGTAAAATTAGTTCTCAATATTGAATGTCAAGTAAAGATATCAATAGTTATTTGTTAATGAGGAGTGAATAAATATGATTGTATTATGTGTTGTTTTATAATAATTTCTTGTACCTTGTTATTAATATTCTCATATGGAAGACTCAAATAATGTTTATGAAGTTCATGAACTATATTTTCTATTGTTTACCTCACTAGTATTTAGTGGTCTTTATCAATGACATTCTCTTATACTCAGCATCTGTTGCAGGGGTTTCATATCATTTGAATATGAGAATAGAGATTAATTTATATGATAAACTACATAAAAAATATAATGTAATCTTTAAATATAATATTGATCCACATTATGGGAAATTTAATAACATAGGTGAGAGAGGTTGTGGAAAAAACAATGATCGAGAATGTTTTATCCTGTTAATAACTCAAGGGTGTGACATAGTTGAAGAGATTCTCCAAGATGGATGGATATTATCAGATTTTAATTCTATACTTCAACAGAATTATAACTACATTGAATTCTTTAACCACAAAATGAAATAATTTTATCTACTTGTATATGTTCCAAAATGAATTTGATAATTATCATTTGATATTGACATAATTTCATATCCTAGTTTTACGAATGTGGGGGTTGGGTATATAATGATATTTTTTCCATTTATTACCTGGATAGAGAGGGTGTTGAATTATAGGATGGTAGTGATGGAATATGGATCCAGAGAGTGGATACCTTTGGATAAGAACAATGAGTCACATGACCTAGAGATGGTAACTGTGTCACACACCTAGAATTTGATAAACAGTAACCGTTTTATTTAGAGTTTTTTAGTTTATTCAAACCACAAAAGTATCAAGTACATCACCCACATAGATATATAATATAGAGATATAGGTTGTGTATTTTGTTCCCATAAGACTATGATTTTGATATATTCTGTAATTTTAGAAAATTGAATTTGGTGGAAAATTATCTTATAAGGACTTGTCAATCCCTATTACCAACCAATGTGTTAGAGTAGTTTCTCTCCATATAAAATATTTTATATAGAATATAGTTATTTAATGTTAATGAATTATAGTTATAACCCCTTATATTTTATATAACATAATGAAGTCACAAATTTTGGATATTATTTATGGGGTCTTTCACAAACAGATATCATATGACATGCTTTAGAGATAGATTTTTCAATGGAATCGGAAATATCATTTTGTTCTCATGAAATACTATCCTCTAATTCATACATCCAGATGATTTATTGAGATAATTCCACACATAGCCCAAACTAGTATATCCTTGAGTAGAAATGATATACTAGGATATTTGGTGGATGTTTTGGTGGACATGATTGAGAAAGGTGTTTTAGAGATCAAATCTAGATGTCTAGACTATTAGTAAGTGAAGGTTATGAATATAGTTCTCGTGGGGGTTTCCGAGTACAATTGATGTTATATAATGAATTATGGATGGGATATTTCATTATTAAATGAAAATATCTCCTTAAAATGTGAGAGGTCATGACATTATTTATGTGATCATTAATGGCCAGAATATGTCATTTAACTTCCCTTACAGAATAAAATGATGTTAAGTAGAAATCATGAAACTATTATACTTATAGGAGATTAGATTCTTCCATATAATTACTATGATAATATTATTATACCTTGATTCTCATTTTATATCGTACTCATGGATATGATATAATGAGGATTTTGGGAATAAGTATCAAATGATAACGACGTTCCATTATAAAATGGATAGATAGACCTAATGTACCATTCACATCTATAGGATATGTAGTGAGATTTTCTTTTTTCCTTTTCTTGAATCTACGAATAACCCAAACCCATAGTGCAGTTTTACATTAAAATTTGAATTCATAATATCTTGAAATTATTAAATTTATGGACATTTATGGGTAACCTTAGAAGTAACCTCTATACTAGTAGGATTTTGGAGAATAAAAAGGTATGGGGTAGGAGTTGGTTCAAGAATAAATGAAGAATGTTATGATCATTCAGGATATGTTGATGAGAATTCATTGTTGTTTTACATTAAATAATGACCAATGTTAGTGGACCTTATTTTCATTTAGGGAGTCCATGTATTCCTGAAGGACAAAAATTGATGGTGTATAAAGATATTTTTCCAGTCCAGTATTCTATAATTAATGTTCATTGATCCCTTTGATATTCTATACAAGATAAGTGAGGTTTTCTTCCACACATCATTAAATTTGTAGTAGGATTGTGCCAATGATTCATTCCATGTGTAATATTTTAGGAGATATGTTAATGTTTCTATGAACATTATTTTCTATGATTATTTGGATTATGAATATAAATACCCCCCTCATAGTACCCAATGGTAATCAAGGATGGGTGTAAAAATATTATTTTTGGGTGACTCCCATTGTGTTTGTTTTCTAAAAAAACATGCATCTTGAAGATATATAATTGGAACCAGAGTATCATATTTGATATCCATACAATAATATTTTTTGTATTTCCATATTCTTATTATCAAATGTCTCCAGTGATGCAATAGTATAATGGGACCAATTTTTTCTCAGTTCCTTTGAATATATTATATATCATTTCTAGAACTATTTTTGTTTCAATGTGGAGTGTTTTGTGTCTTGAATCTCTAATGATTATATATTAAAAGTATTAAATATACTAGGAATATGTGTCAAAAATTATAAAAATATTATATAATAGCATTAATAAAGCCTTGCATGTGGAGCATGATAAGACTGTGAAATCCAAAATGTGAATTAAACTATAGAAATAACCTAATAATTTTTATGATTCTGATTTTAGTAAAATGAAATAATTTTACATTAAATAAATTTTTAATATAATAAATTACTATAATTTCTTTTTAATTTAATAAAATGAGAGATTCTATAAATATAAACCATGTTATTCCAATTCTTTGAGGTTATCTATATAACCCAATGAATTTACGAGGACATAGGGTATCACTACTACATAATCATTAATAACAGATGAGGTAATTTTTTAATTGACGAATATATTTAGTGTAACTTTCAAATAACAATTGATCTTTTTAGGATCACCAGTAACATTTTCATAAACATTATCTTATCAGGTTATTGGTACAACACAGATGTTGGAAAAAAATTTATGCATTTCAATCTCTATTTTGGATATCATTGCTTCTAGGGATTAATTAAACAAGGAATTTAGACTGGAAATAAAACTTATAATAGACATGATAGATTTTGTTCTTTTATTTAATAGTTTATTATTATTAATTGATTTGGAATACCTGAATAACCCACGTCTCTTTGATTTTCCTGAACATAGGAGATGATTGGTGGAATATGTTTATTCTTCACTATATTATTTGTTTTATAGATTTCCATATGTTCTTGGAATTCATCATTTACATCATATATTGGTTTGGTGGTTCAAAAAATGTTGAAAAAGATTCATTGAATAAATTGTGTTTGATCCATGGATCATTGTTGTGGGTTTGGAGTCAAGGTTCTATTAATAATGGATGATCAATGATATTGGTAAAATAAATGGAGATTTGAGTAATGATTTTTTTATTAGACGGATATATGAGGAGACAATAATATTTTTTATCAATCTAAGATGAATGGAAATTAAATTATGAAATTCCCTTTATGACTGTCAATATAGTTTTATGATTTTATGATCATATAATAGAAATATAGAATGAAATGTTGAATAATTATGTGAAAAATGTTTTTATGGAAAATAATTGGCTATAAGAAATTTATTTTATAATATGAAACTTTTTTTCTGGTCGTCGATGCAGAACTGGGGTTTTAATATATGAAACATATGACAAAATATTGTCACTTGGACCACATTCCATGTGACCATAGGAAACCCACTCAATGAATATGTGGTGTAAAATACCACGGAATCCTAGTAGAATACATTACTGTGAATGAATAGGATAAACCATTCTTACGCCTTGGTGGATCCATATCTTGGTAGTGCGACACACATCATGTTTAAAATCACGTTATACATGCCATGTGACATGTCACATGCGATTTTTATTTTATATTATGGTTTCCATATAGAGATACAATACAAGATTATATGATCAATTTTTGATTAAAATTAATTTAAACCTTTAGACTATCATTTACTCCAATGTTTCTTAGATTAGGGCAACAAAATACCTCCATCTAGTAGAATTTATATTTGTGATGGGAAAGGGGATACATATCCAACGATAGTTATATGAATTAATAAGAAGCAAGGATGAACCTACGAATCATTGTCTTAAAAATATTTTATTGACTTTGGGATCATATAATTAGTAGAAATCACCCATATTAGAGTGTCAGGGTATAATATTTTCATAACATCCTTTAGGTTGGATAAATTGTCCCCCCAATGAATTGTGGTAAGTATTCTTTATCTATTGATAATATAAGATGTGTTATTCTTATTATTATTACATTATGTCGAATCTTATATCTTTGGGTAAGTTATTTCACATTCATATCATAGTGGGAATTTTAATGGAAAAAGATGATACATGGGGGTTAGTTTTCCACATTCACTTCTTGGGTGTCATAATCCCCACTATAGGTATAGAGAGGTTTTGTCGGTTGATGGGTCATATGATTCTGGGTTTATGGTAGATGATTATAATTTCATGACTAAAAGATAATATTGGTACTATACTCAATTCCATGACTACATTCTATATGTATAAATAGGATTTTCATGTCAATTATATAAAATATTGATTATGGTTGGATATGAGTGTATTTTAGTTCATGAAATGATTTATATTTTTTTTTCTACTTCTTATGTAAATAATCACCCTTATAAGGGATCTAGCAGTTAATATTAAGGACTATAATGAGAAAATAAGTTTTTATAATGGTTTAGGAAAACCATTTAGTTGAGGTGATTATAAGTTCATATTGATGGAGGTACTAGGGTTGCCCTTCATCTTGGAAATTGTTTCCTTAGACTATGCTCACATGGATTATCAGGTTAGACATCTGTTTATGGTGTTGGTGATCAATTTTCCATTTTGTTTACATTGGTAATGTGCTTTGACAATCAATTATCATATACATAAATATTATGATGAAGTGATTATTCTATTTATTTACCATTATTCATTACATAATTGTATATGGAGATTTTAGTGTGTGAGTATATTTACATTAGGTAAGGGCCTCACATTTCTGTAAAATTCCTATTTAGTGCTAGTAACTTTTTCCTAGCATAGTGGATGAGGGCATGGATTTGAAAAATTATATTACATCAAAAAATTAAGAAAATATGGTTTATTTCATTTTTAATTTTGTTTTCAAATTTTCATTTTATTGAAATTGTTAATATAGATCATGAAAATGGAATTAAATAAAACAATTTGGTAATTTACTAATAAAAATGAGTAACATAATATTGATAATTCATATTTAAGTAATACATAAGGAACATTTTACTAATATATATCAAACTTTTATGTTATATATTTCCCATATTAATTTTGTGATAATTATTCATGGTGGAATTTAGAAATATTTTTATTGAGTCTTTCAAGTGAACTATTGATCCGTCACAAACCAGAACATGCTATACTTATCGATGAGAAAAATATTTATAAAATATAATTGTTTTATAACACTCTAAAACTCTTAACAATTTCAATATAATATTGTTGTTGTATAAGTTATGTTTTAGAATGAGTGGATGATTGAAGGATATAGAGTAAGATTTGGAAATATTTTTGATAAACTATGACTATTATCATTCTTGATTTTTTTTCCTTTGGAATAAAAGATTTAGGCTTCATTATTTGAATTATAATCTACTAAAAACCGAATTAATATTTATTTTATAGTTAAAAGGTATAAATTCCTAAAATAACTATATGGTATTAGTGGGTTCTAAGGGTTTGAGGATGAGTCAATTTATAAATGTGTTTTGAGTTTAATTTTTTAGAATTAATATTTACTTAATATACATGGAGATCATTATAAAAGTAATAAAGATATAATGATTAAGATAATAGATATTAGATAATTGTTTTGTATTAATTTCTTCATTCACTCATATATATATATATATATTTTATTCCATTATCGATAATATAATCTACTTTTTACTTCATTTTTCAATCACAAAAATACCTCAGTTATTATCTCCATAACTTATTTTTATGGTAAAAAAATTAATTTACCTTCTTACAATATATTTTTTGTTTTTTTAAAAAAATTGGGTATGAATTTATAAATATATAAATTTTAAATGTAAAAAAATTACGAGGGATGAAAAAATATAAAAATATAAATATAATTTTTTTTCAAAATAAAATTATAATCATTATGTATTTTTAATAATTATTTTTATCAACTACCAATTATCTATGTTCTATTCACTTTGATATTTTTTATGTTCATAAATTGTTTTTTAATGTAAAAATACTGAATAGTTAAAATAATCCTTAAAAAATATTATTTTTTGACATTAAATATTTTTAACAACATATTGTGCCAATAATAATTCTTCTTATAACCATTTAATTTTTTAAATCAATTCCGATTAAATATATTTCTTTTTATTTGAAAAATATCTATTATTAATTTTTTTTTAAAAATAATATAAAACTTAAAACAAATTTTTTGTAATAACATATTTAGTTAAATTTTATCTTATCATTTTATTTCAAAATTATATTAGATTAATTTACACAACATGTAAATTTTTATATACCCAAGGATCATATATCTAAAAATTACTTGTTCAATGTCTATATATGAAATAACCATGTTAAAAAAACTAGATATACTATCATCAGATTTAATTTTATATATAGACTTATATACATTCATTGAATAATTTATATTATTTCTTTACTTCTCTCTAAACGTGTCTAATATTTCAATAATTATTTTTATTATTTACAAATTTATAATCACTGTTATGATCTCAAATTAAAACAACTAGGAAATAGATTACTTGTTCATGGTCCATTTATATGATTTTATTTTATACAACTTGTAATTTTTTAATGATGTTTTAAATTGTATTCTCAAAATGTGTAAATTTCTAACAGATATTGTAATATTTTATGTCAATAAAATGTATCATATTATAATTTCTTTCATTGTTCCTAAGAGTCAAAATATTAAAAATAATTATTATTTTATGGAAAAAATACATATCAAAATCGCAGGGTGTAACATTATTTCCCCATTAAAAAGAATCCAATCCTCGGTATTTCATTAAATATACAATAGAAATGTGTCAATATATTCCTCCATACATCTTGAGGTTAGCACATTGATTCCTCAAATTTAGTATTCCACAAATTAAATTTTAATATGTGAGTTTTACAATTACATAATATATTATGTCTATGATTCATGAATCATACTGTTTGTTTCTCATATGAATGACCATGTTCCAATTGTACCAAATCTGTGTATATTAAATATTATGGAACCAGTATGTACTTTTGGGAAAAAAATACATAAAACTCATCATATACTAGAGATAGGTTCAGTGAGACTGTTAATTTATATGTCAATGTCATTAAACTCATTAAATGATGCATTCAAATGAATAACTAGTCACTTAGCCCACAATATAATTAAACTCATTAAATGATGTATTCAAATGAATAACAAGTCACCAACCATAAAATATAGATCTGATTGATGATTTAAAACTCTGTAATTTTGAAAAATATGTCCAATTTTAATGTAATTCTTGGTAGATAAAATATTCTCCATCTTATCAAAATAATTTCCTACTAAAATCGACTTAATCACTTCAATAATATCCCAAAATATCTGAGGTATACACCTCCCCCATTATAGGGCCTCATATGGATCCGTTTGAATGAATTAATTGAATCTATTGAAATATTAGAACGCTATCTGGGGATGCTTTTGATCCCAACATCCATTGAAATACATTGAATATGATCATATAATTACATCAAGAATATTAATATTCATTTCCTATTGAATATAAATTTTTTATATTATATGTTATTATCAATATAATTCTCTTATAAAATAATTTCCGAGGACTGAACAAAAATTTTGATTTCAACTTCTGGGACCTGATCTAATATAATTGAATGTTGTTATCCCGACAACCATTCGACTTTCTTAATGTATATCATTCTTGATGATTGTGTAATAAATACTCATTGATAGATACATTGAATAATGGATTTAAATATATTTTTTACATCATCGTGATTGAATTATAAACCTTATTTGACTTATGAAGACAAGTAAAGAAATTCATGGTGATGTCCTTCCATTACTATAATATTCTGCATACTGTTTCTATCATCCCCTTAGATTTTCTATTCCTTATTCAATTAATGTATTTTAACAAGTGAAGATACATATTATGTAATCTAAGTCATTTATCTATTCCCAAAATAGTTTTTTATATCTATATTAATATTTATGAATCCATGATGGATAGGGAATGATGATATATTTTCCTCATCCAATATATACAACATAAGCTAGTTTATTATAGGAGTATATATTAATTTCCCAAATAATAATATTCTATCTTTACAAATATTGATCATAAAAATATTCCATACCTAATTCTATATATACATATCTTGTTTATGAACCTCCATGATCATTATAAGGAAGATAAATAAGTATTCATTTGGGAATAATATTATTTCTCCTTATCCCTTATTTTTTCAAGGGACATCCTCTATAAATCCATGAGTATTAGATATCTTTAAAAATTAATTATGGATATTATTGAATAAGCCTACCAAAAAAGATAAACAGTCACATTTTTTTCTCCATTGGGTTTTAAATCATTGATCATTCATTTCCCTTGATCAAATACTTCCATTTTATTTGGGGAATTATATAACCCCCTATATGAATATATACTTTATGACCTCATGATCATTATATATTTCAAACTTCTAACCATAAAGATAATTCCTTTATGTATAATGTGTAAATATTGTATATGATAACTATAAATATAGTGTTGGTTAATTTTTATCATAAATAATTAATTAGTTATAGCTATAAGAAATCACGATGATATTTTTCAAGTGGTCACATCCTAATACCTTTGATAAATAACATTATTTTATAGACCCATCTCTATTATAGTGTATAATAGGTATAGGTTTAGTGACCAACCATCTCATGATCTGGTTAATATTTTCCTCTCATTTACCGTTACATATAAACATGACTCACATTCATATTTATGTAGAGATTTTTTTAGAAAATAATTGTAAATTTTTCATAAATCATCAAAAATATGATGAAAATATTGGAAAACAATGGATCTTATTCAATTATTCCTCTCGGTCCCTTTAGATAAAAAACTATATGTCCAAATGACCAACATATATACTCTTTCATTTACATAAATAACCTAAGAATGAAACCTAATTTATAGAGAATTCTAACATGCAATAATTTTCAAATGACAACACCATTCACAAGGGCTGTAACCCAATCCTCAATTATTATAATGACCATCCTTACTCATGGAACATATGTTTATATAACCAATAAAAAATCCCAATATAGTCTATAATGTTTATATTCATAAGATATTTTAAAATAATAGAGGAGTTTATTAATTTTAATGGAATCACTATGAATTCAGGAAAAATATATCTATTATATAGGATGTAGTTGGTACATCATATATTTCCTATATTAATTGATGATATTTTGAGCGCTGATAAACCACTAAACATTATTGATCCCCCACAGGTAACCTTGAAACTCATCAATATAGTCTGGATGAATGTTATTCTTAATAATGAATTTTTATGTTAAAAATAATTATTATAGATACACATTGTTCCATTAGACTTCTTGATGTGAAATATTTTTCCACACTAAATAAAATCACATTCTATTGTAAAACCCTTATCCACATTATCTTGAATATTTTTATATGATACAGTAAACTCAATGGTGGAAAATTAATAATTTATCATTGATATTTATTAATATCATGATATTAGTTAAATTGAAAAACTAATTTAACATTATTCTGTATTTCTAGAGTTTTCTTACATGGAAACATTAGTATTCTCTAATAGAATTTCTTTTTATTCTTTTTTGAGTTTAACCTATGTATTTTAGTTAAAATCCAATCATGAAACGTTATTATGACTCTTATAATAGATGAAATTTAAATTATATATTCATATCCAACATTTCATTCATAATTTATCATGATTTCATTAGGGTAATGATATATGAAGTTCCTATTCTAGATATTAATAAGCACCTCATATAAAGAGAGAAAATATAGCCCCAAATCATGTCAAAATAAATCTAATGAGAGATTAATATTATTCAAATGAAGGAAAATACCAAAAAGTATTATTATAGAATAATTGTAGAGTTTGAATAAAATAACCACAACCATTGGAGTTTTTACCGATAATTCAATATTCTACTATTGTGTTGGTGATATTATTTTCTTTAAAAAAATTTCAAACATAAAGGAGTGGTTTGAAAAAAAATTATTGAATTTTCTTTAATTTTTTAGTAAATGATTAGTGATATTTCAGATCATTGTTTTGATGTCTCACACAAGATTTCATGATTTTTTTATATTTACATTATCCATTTACATATAGGGTTATTGATAATTTTTTCAACATTAACTATTGGTTTTTTTTATTTTTTGTAAAAATTCCCCAACTCCATATATATATGAATACATTTAATGTATGTAGTGCATTATAATGGACATAATTATGATGTAATTCATTAATATAATGTAGTGAATTAGAATCCATGTAATGTTTGATCATTATTAGGCCAAATTCTTATCATTTGGGTGCCACTTGATTGTGAAAATTAAATTTTATAATATTTAATTTAATGAAATGGGAAATATAACACAAACAATTATCTTTTACTAATACAAGTTTAATAAAGGAGTATATAACATATATCTATATAAATAAATATTTATTAAATATATAAAAATATTTCCAACATCTTGGTATTTTATATATAAATTTTAGATATTATAGAAATAAGTTTATTTTAGACATGATGATGATGAAGGGATTACCTTATTTGTGATAGATTCAAAAAAATGATATCTTAAATATTAAAATTGTTTAAATTTGAAAATAATGATTCATTCCATGAAATTTATGGATGATAATGATATATAATATTTGAGTTAATTTAATTGGATTTTAAAAATCAAGTTGTTATGACATTAACAAAAATCAATTACCAAATAGTGTCAAAATTGACATAAATGAGTTTTTAAAACAAATACTATTTTATAAAATGGTTTAATTGATCAGAAAATATAATATTAAGAAATATTACATATATTATATTAAAAATGTCATTAATGATCAACTTTTGGTTTTATTTTCATTTTATTGTAAATATAGTAACAATATATCATGAAAATATATGAAGACATGGTTTGAGTTAATGTTTTTAACTATGGGCTAGAGATTAAAGATCAGGTTATATTAGTGAACTAAACTTTTTTAAAACCTATTAGTTGAGACTATTTCAACCCATCCCCATATTATACAAAAATTATATCCCTTTGGAGATATTATAATTTGAATATACATTTTTAATAAAATAAAATTTCCAAATATTCCTAAAGTGCCCATCATCTCTTTTATAAAAGGAAACCACCTATACAAACATAATCACCCCTCTAAATCCACATAGCTCTTCTATATTCTTCCAAAATAATCTCTCAACATCCCTCTCTTCCTCATAAAATCCTTACCTTGTGCATAAAGAAATACAATAAATCTATTTCACCCAAATCAAAATAAGTTACCCGATTTAGAGGTAACGTATTCTCTCAAGTTCCTATAATTTATTTTTCTTATTCACTCCATATGATCTTTATATTATATGAATACATAAAAAAACTAGTATCCTAAATATACTATGTTTTTGTAATGATAAGGATTCAAACTACACGTGCACACACCCTCATCTAATAGATACAAACATACTGTTTCTGTGTAAGGTGAACTAATGCCTCACGAAATGACGATAGTTAAATTTTCTCCTACCACCTATCATGGAGGAAATTATTATGGAAATATATTTATATATTATATATATTAAATTTATATTTTATCTATGATTGTGTATTTTTTATCTAGAAAATATGTTTTTTCTTTCCATGTTCTGTAAATATGATAATTGCGTTTGAGGAAGTGTGGACTACCGCACACTCAATGTGATGTGACTCATTCCCGCTATATGTGGAATATATATAGTATGATTTTATTAATTCTATGATACATACATGAAATAAATATAGTACTGGTAATATAATATACTTTTATATCATTTGATTAATATTCTTTTAATATGACAATAAAATGAATTTAGTGTTCATGCGTACGTATGACCTATCATCTCAATGAAATGTGCATTTAATTTGTGATATCCAAATTTTACGAATATTATAAATAAATATATAATCGATATATATGAAATTTAAATCATGATTAATATTCTGGATTTGATGGAATTTTGACAGCATGTTCAATTTTACTTCGTAACAAGTTCATTTTCAACTCATGTACATAATATCGAGAAAACATCTGATAAGAATGTAAATAAATACACATTTTATATAACTTGGTAATAAGTGATATAAATGGAATAATAAACATAAAAATGGGTTTGGTGAAGTATAAATTAATCTACATTTATTATTCATGAATATAATGATTGTACGTGATGAGTCAGACCCCAAGGTAATGGACTTCGTCTCAATCTTTTTTCATTGAGGCATTTCATGATAATATCCTCCTCCATTCGTTTATATGTTCCATATATAACCAAAATGAAATTTTGGATCCATATTTTATCTATACTAATGTCATGTATTACGTATTGGATATTAATATTTAAATGATCAATGTGGTATGCAACACCTTAAACATTTTATGATTTAATTATCAAATCTTTGTATTGAAGATATTATACTAGATTTATATTTATTTGGATATAAAATAATTTTAAAGGAAATTTTATGTATATATATAAATTAATTCAATGTTTTTATAATGAATAATTTTGTAAAAATTATTTCACTTTCTTTACCAAACAATAAAAGGAATGTTATTCCTTTTAATGTATACGCCGATAATGACTCCTCCACCGGTGGAAACCTTTTTTGATATATGGAATCCTCTATAAGCCTTAATGTATTTTAAATAAATCCAGTATTCTTAAATTTTGGTATCATGGTATTGAAAATGGTATCTTAAATGAAAATCTTATTTTTATATGGAAATGATTTTCATATGGTATTAGATGAGTTTTTCAAAGGTGTTTTGTGATGAAAGTGTTTTATTAATGAAATGGTTCATGGGAATTATTTTAATTGGTTAAACCTAATACAACTTATAGAATAGTTTGATCCCCATTATATAACATGGGTTACTCTGATATAGCTTATACGAAGGGCTGAGCCCCATTACACCTCATGGGTGAGCCTGATATAACTTATATAATGGGTGATCCCCATTATAGACCTCTAATTTGGATGAAACCCATATGGTTAATCAAATTGGAAGATGTATAAAAGGGTTTTATGATTATGAAGGTCCACATCACCTAAAGGTGTTTTAATAGCTTTATGTTGGTTTTAGTTTTTTTTATTGATCAAAAAGTATGTGTGTTATTCATGTGAAAATGTTTTTCACATCTGCTAAAAGAACATTGAATGGGTTATCATGTTTTAATTAGACTAATGGTTTTTATTTTTTATTATATCCCTTATTTATATTTTTAAGCTCATCCCTTCTTTTGAGATGTTTTCATAGGACTTAATGAATAATAGAGTCCAATATGGGATCAAGGAAATGTTTTTCTATTAAAACATGAAACGACACCATGTGTCATTTTAAAGAGTTTTTTCTATATGAAAAAATGGACAGTGAGTATAAGTGTGTAATTTTAATATTTTTGTATTTTTGTATGAGTTATGTACTAATTCTCTAAATCTATAAACCTGAAAAGATTCTTGAAGCAAATTAATGTCAAATTATCTACTTATCTGAATAAAATTCAAATTTTATGGTTGGGGACTTATATTCATGGAAGGATGATTAATGATAAACCTAGAGGATTATATCTACATAAAATAAATTACATAGAGGTAACACCACTTGTTTAACTAACTATTTCTGAGTTGACTAGGGGCATCCTCTAGTAGCATCCTACTTCTTACTCTGGGGAAGGTTGTCCCATAGATACAAATTCTTCCTTATAGTCTATGCATGTGATATTAAAGAATATATGGATTCATTTGAATATGCTGGTGAAGCTTGAAAAATTATGTTTTTACAGATCTTTCATGTGATAATGTGATATTCTTACTCATGGATTATAGAATTGTGACATGGTCTGGAAGGACTTCCAAACATGCTACATTAATTACTTTTCCCTAGAGAATTTTTATGTTGACCGTTGTAGAGAATTAATGCACATGAAACTGCATAATATGTTGATAATGGATTATTCATATCATTTCACTATGATTTAGTTCGTTTCACCAGCTCTTGGAGATGATGAGACATTTATATAGATACATTTGGATGATAGACTTATTTTTGTTATTTGATCTCAACTGAATGTCTTTTGACTAAAAATGGTCTCTAATATAAAAAACATTACCTTATCTATGAGAGGATTCAAAGGGAATCCAAATTTTTTTTTTGTAGTTTAACTACTCATAATCGAATTAGATCATCCATTAAAATGATAATCAACCTTGGACTTCCATTAGAGGAAGTGGCTTATAGGGTGTATTCTCTAGAAATCCTCTAGTTTGTTATCAGTGTGCCTGGAAGGGTCACATTAACCTCTAGTGTGAATGGGATATAAAATAGTAATAACACTCTAGAATATTAGACCATACCAAAAAATTATATATGAACTTGATAATGATTCTTAGTGGGACGAAATCAATAAAAGATAAGAGTTCTGGAGTGGGATATATGAACCTACACTTAAAACGAAGCAAGTGTATTACTAGGAATTACAAATGAAGAGGTGGATGAGGTTGATGAGTCCAAAAATAGAATTTTCATTACTAGTATAACATGACTCATATGAGATGTCAGGTAGTAGCATTGGTCTATGGATCTAGTAGTTACATGTAGTGTAGCCCACACTAGTTGAGTAATGAATCCAACTATGTATAGTGAGTGGTGTAATATTGCTGGCCTCGACATATTTGTCAAACTTGTTTAGAATTTATTGTTATTATTGTTAAAATATAATATTATGAAGTTAATGCAAGTATTAGATTTAAAATATCTGAATGGGGTAATATCCATTGACACCCCATATTAATCTAGTTAGAGGAAATTCAGTTTTGAAAAAGTGTCCCCATGATATTAGAGTTTACGAATTTCTATTGGACCTATTAATACTTGAGATTAATGTCTTTGAAATAATTCTCAAAATAAACTATTTTGTATAATTTTTAGATCATAGTGACAATTACCAAATAAAGGTATCATTTTAATGAACTAATGGTCAAAAATATATTCAGAAGTGGTAAATGGGATGTATAAGTAGGCCATTATAAAACGTCAAAGACATTGTGGAGGGGTAGCCTTGATTTTCATCCTCTAAGTAGATTATTTTAGTATAATAAAAGTTTCCCTATCTCTTCTGGTGGATTATTTATAGGACATCATCCATAAATATTTCTATTTTATTCCTCTTTACAGTGTTTTTAAATTCAATATTGATAATTTTCCAATTGTATAACATTTATCCATTCCAAAAAAGAGGATGGCTCATATAGAGCACTTGAAACAGAATTTGTGGTTGGAGGTCCAGGAATACAAGATGATTATGCAACCATATACAACCAGTTGGTTTTCAATATCACTTCCCTAATGTATGGTGGATTGTAATTTATGATCCAATATGGATTACCAGTGGCTAAATCAACATACCATTAAAAAAAAGTACACAATTCCTCTTATAGATGATATGTTTGACCATATATGAGGATCTATGGAATTATCTAAGATTTATATTAAATGAATTTTTCATCAAGTGTGAGTTATGCATAAGGTTATACATATTACATCATTTTGAATAAGGTATGAAATATATGAATATTTGGTAATTCTATTTAGTTTAACAAACAAATATTTTAACATTATATCCTTATTGATCGTGGACTTTTACAAGTATATAGATTCCTTTATGTCCAATTTTTGATGATATCCTTATGTACTAAAGTTCTAGTGAGGAGAAACAGTGAGGTTTATAGGACATTTTTACTACTCTTCAAAAGAATATTTTTTTTGAAAAACACATGCCCCCTTTATTCTAGATTGATATAGTACATTTTATAGGTCAATTTATATCAGAAAAAGGGGTATTGGTGGACATAATGAAGTTCAGTGCAACTCTTTCTTGGTTTTTGGAGAAGAATTTTTCAATATTCGTAGATTAATTGGATTATACAGTTCCTACCAATTATTAATTAAGAACATTTTTCACTTTACAACACTATATAATTTATTTATTAATAAATTTCAATTATTTATATAGTCTGAATCATATGATTAAAATTTACCAATTGTTTAATGGTTAATTTACTATAGCATTGATCATGATTTTTCTTTATCCTCGAAAATTTTATATATTCTATTATGACATACTAGGAATTATTTTTGTAGATGTATCAATATAAGGTAATTGACTAATGATGTATGAGCCAAATTAGCTAAGGAATCACAACTGAAATTACGCAACACATGAAAAAAACATAGATGTTATCATTTATACTCTATATTTTTGGACAGATAACCACTTATTGGAGTGGCTTTTGGTATAAATGGTCAATAAGAGACTTAAATACATATTTTCTCAGATGGACCAGATGCTATGGAATATAAGTTTGGATGAAAATACACATCCTTTTTTATATTGAGATTTCAAATATTTTAGTCAAAGATAATATTTCCTTTCTGATTCATTAAGCTGAAATAGAAAAGATCAACTAATTCAGAAAGGAAACTTTGAATAAAAGTTAATGGCTCTTTTTACCAAAATCTATTTTGATATATAATAATGTTTGAGGAAAACTATTTTCATAACTTCATCAGTAGAAAGATAAATTTTTATTTGAAAAAATGTGAATAATCATTCTAATATTAATTTGTTATCCCAAAGGGACAATGTTTATGGTGTGGCTCCACCACCTAATTGTGTTATTGATGATGACAAGAATATTTATGTTTGTCGATGCATCTAGGTCCCTATAGGCATGAGAGGGGAAAAATGTTATAATATCAATATTCTATGTAGGAAATGAATCATGGAATAATATTGATGTATCATTATTTGTGCTGACTGTAAAGGTGGGTATTGATAATGATGGAAATACAGGGATTAATCATGAAATATCCCACCTGAAAACAGTTGAAAGAAGAACAATTTAAACCCTAGGGAATTATAAAGAAATTAATAATCACAAAATGGAAATGGGTGAATTTTATTATTGATTTCAAGATTGGGTTCTCAATTTTACCTTGATGTATTGATATTGTATGGGTTTTTTTGTGGGTAGGCTAACAATGGCTTCCATTTTGATGCACACTCAAGAATAATTATATATGGATGAGATTTATAGATAATATTTTTGAGGAGACATTTTATTCAATGTAATTCAATGTTCTATTTTTTAGACAATCATTCTTAGTTTACTACATTTTTTTGTGTCAGTTTTAATTTCTTATCAGTTTTGATGTATTACTAATTGATTCTTATCACCTTGAAACTAATGTCTAGTCTGAGTAGATTATACATATACAAGGTAACATGCTTCACTTTGTGTCCTATATTTTAGAGTGTAATTGAATTTAAAATTAAATATTGATGAGATTGAATAAAATTATATATTCCGAAAAATAATTCAGATTCCACTTTATGACGAGTAATATTGTTAGTCACCCCCTTCACCTAAATTCTAATCAGAATTAGGGGTGGTAGTGATATTGGGATAGATTACCATTCTGGATACATATATGAAAATGAAACTAAATATAAAGTGTATAGAAATGAATCAATATATGAATTATTCATATTACTATTGAAATATCTTGTATCATGATTTTAAGGTTCTATATTAGTTCTTCATATTCTATTTTATTAGATGGGGACATCCATTATTATTGGGAAAAGTTACGATGGAACCTGTATTTATAGTTACATTGATGATTTTACAGATGTTTAGGCTGGAAGATTATTAATTATATATTCCTTAATGATACTTGTTATTAATAATGTCTTCCATATTTATCTTCTAATCCAATATTATCCTTACCCATCTATTGTTTTTGGTCATAGGGAAGATGATTCGGGTATGATTCCTCATTTTAAGAGTATCGTATTTCTATCATCGATCATATAATGATGAATATACATTATTGAATGTTTCCTTGGATTTATGTGAAATATAAATGTGGTACTATCAAGGATAATATGTTGGAACTGGTTTCCAACATAGTTTTTTAATGTATTTAATATTTATATGTAACGTCTCAAAACCCCTCAAACATACAATTCCAGGATTATTGTTCATATAAAGTGGAGAATGTAGGACAATTGTTATTCTCTAGGTATAATATCAATCATAATTTATGTTAATTTTCATAAATTTTCACCTATATAAATTTTCATGGGAGTAGTGGAGGATTCCTGAGATTTTGGGAAGGTTTAGTCGTATTTATTTTGGTTTTTGGGAATATAGATCAAAGAGCATGATTAGAGATTAGTTTAACCATAACCAATGCATTAAACATGATGTATTGAAAATAGTTTCGAGTAGTTTATTTAAATATGTTAGGGGGAATGGTATTATTTTAATGAATTTTAATTTATTAAAAAGTTATCATTCATTTTTTCCTCATGATTTTTAAGGAATAATTTCACTATGTTCAGTGTGGTTCATTTTGAAAGTGGGTTCTAATTGCTGGGGCTTATATTAAATTTCCATTTTATGAAATTGGGTTCATACGTATGTCTTTTTAAATTATAGTTTTCCCATAATATAAACCTTAATTATAACTACAAATATCATTTATCCTAGTTTAATAGAATCCCCCACACTAGTCTCTAGCTTCTTAATCCACCATGATTTAGGTATCTCCTCCATCCCTCATTTTTTTTATTTTTATCTAAAATTTCAAAAATGTTGGGGTGTATCAATAGAGTAGTCATAAAAAATTCTAAATTAAATAAATATTTTCTTATTATTAATTTTTTCATGGATAGTTTGATTTGTTTTTAGGTTTTTTTATACTTCCAAAAACCTCTCATTCTAACTCATAATTGAATATAAAAATGGATGTTGATTCTTCTCTTATCCCTAACTAGGGGGTATGCATTATTTTTTTAATAATACCTTGCTTTTAGAAAATGATTCATTATGTTTCACAATCTAATTTACAAAATTCTTCCTAAAGATTACGTTACATTAATTTATAACATAAATCTAGACCAATACATGATACGATCCTTCATAAAATCCTCGGTGGTAGACAACCCAAAGCTATACCACCCCTAAGTTGTGATAATTCTAACATGTCTGAAAAGAAAAAATATACAAAAACAACACTTAATGTGTGATTGGAATGACATTTATTATAAGCCAATATTATCATTCATGTTACCAAAAACACATTATCATGTGTTTTGTTTATCAAATATAAAATTTAATCCATAAAATGGACTATTTATATGTATTTTTTATTTACAGATAGTTTTGTTAATTATTATTATATTGATAATTATAGATTACAATCAACATAACTGTTTTGAAATTCCCAATGTAATGGAATAATTAAATTATGAGATAACAGGTAACTTCAAAGGTTGTAATCAAGCTATTTTAAATTCCCAATATTGAAATTTATACAAAATACATTTAACTTATTATGATTGACAACATTATTCCTAAATATAAATCTTGGTTACACTATCAATGTTATGGTATGCCTTCATGTAGCCTTATCTAACCACATTCAATTACATTATGGTATTCACATAATAAAAATATTTTAATTCATGTGATTTCTAGGTTTTTCGATCTAGTTAGTTTCTTTATCTTATTAATTTTATATCTATTAATCAAAAAATAATCTAATAATACTGAAAAACATGAACTCTATCGATATTATACCAGGTTCAGTTTGATATCGTTGAATAAGGAACACCTTGGGTAAGCCCATGGTATTCTAATCGTGTTTGACCTTAAAAACAATGGTAATTTTCATTAATTTAATTATACATTTTATGAGTAAAATTACAAGGGATTATCTAATGGATTCCAATCCAATTACAATTGATAATGAAAGTGAAATTATTAACAAATTTTGTCTCCAAATAATAATGGAAATTAATCCTGACAGTATCCAATAGATTCTAGATAAATGTGTTGAGTGCAAAATTACAATACCAATTTTATGTTAGATTTGGTGTCCTAGAACCAACTAGTTTTAGTTTGATTACATAGATATTTAATGTATTATTACAAATTGTTCATTATTAGTCATGACTATGATGTAATAATGTCCTAGAGTATTTGTTCAATTGATTAGGTCATGGAAGTTCCCCTCTATGATGAGAACCTTGAAATGCTATAACAATATTCTTAAATATAATTCTGTGGATGGATGGTATTCTATGATGGGACACAAAGAATGCAGACCGTCAGGTGCATGTACTCATAAGCAGATGACACATCCTCTTATGAATTTAACACTTGGTAATCTCCAAGATAAGATATTATGATAACAAACCCGCTAGTAGGAATTCCTCAGGTTTTGGTGTTATAGGATATTTCTATCTACGAGCATGTGTAATGATCCTTATACTTTAATATTATCATTAATAGGTGTCACGACATACTCACACTGATTTTTTTGATGATAACTGTTATGCTGGATGTTGGTGGGAAGTAGGGTACGTTGGGTGTGTCACGAGTGGAATGTTTTTAATGGATAATTCGAGGAAGTATTTGTACCATTCATTTATGGAAGTTGATCTTTCAGCCCTTTGATTTAAATATAACTCTCTCACGAAATTCCCTGGCGAAGGTGTAACGACGAGTTTATTTCAGGTAGTCAATGAACGCCAGATGAAGCATAAAAGTTGATGACACAATCATGAAACCTACATGATGAGATATCACAACAAAGGGATTATATTTCCCAATGAGTGTTCATATGTGGATGTCACTGTTGCGACTTTAGGTTATTTTTATTGGGTTCCTCGACCCGTTGCAAGATAGTACTCTTGAACATTAATAAAGACCACCTAATACCAACAAGAAAGAATCAGAGAGGGTCACACAGTAACTGTTTTTGGTGGTCATTGTTAAATTCTATTTTAATTTAATTAATGAAATAAATATTAATCTCAAGACTATTTAATAATATTATGCAAGTTAAAATGATTGCAACAATTAAATAACATATATTTATTTATTTTAGTGATCATTTAATAAATATCAATTTACTAGTTTGTAATAAAATATTTATTTAAGATACTATATTATTTGTTTTTTTGGGTGTTCAATAAATGGAAGTGGAGTTCAAGAACACCAAGGTTGGTCAAGTAGTAAAATAATTATTTTCATGATGGTAAATAATTATTCAACTAGTTGGAACAAATTAAAATAATGCTACTATTATTTTATGATTCTGTATATTATATAAAATATTGTTTTATTCAAGTTAGAGCACCATAAATAATTATGTGGTATTATTATTAAATGCATGGGTTTTCTCTATGTTCATGAATGCATTTAAATTTTTATATGGAATTAAATATTTTAACTAAAATTCCATTTATATAAATAAGTAAGTATGCTTATTGTCCCAAACCCCACACCACTCACTAGGTGAAATGGGAATTGTTGAGCCAAACAATTTCTCTCTTGAATCCTTTTATTTCCCCTCTCAATAACGAGATAAGTTCTTCAAGGCTGAAGAACAAGCAATAAAAAACAACTGACCCAAGACACTCACTTTTCTCCGCTTGCATCCGGAGAACGAGTGGTGTTTAACAAAGGCCATCGGAGCACATGTGGATCACCGCCAGAGTAATTCTAGATTTCATCCATACAATTGGAAGGAGACAATCTGGATGGGTTATTCCAAATGATCAACATCATCAAAAAAGACAAATATAAAAAATGTTGGTTTTATTTTTCATTATGAAATTATTTAAATTAATTATAAGCCTGATGTGGAAGATCCTCTCTAAGGATTTGAGACCCATTATTCCTTATCTAAATATTTGATTATATTCTGAGAGTCTGGCATTCATAATCGTATTGATCTTGGAATAATCATTGATCATGGTATAAATAAAAGTTGGGTACCATACCAACCATGCTTCCACTACGCCTAGAAACTTCATATGGTATCATATGGGTTAAATCATAGTGTATAATTTTTTAAATTTTTTGTATTTTGAATTACACAATTAATGATCTAGTTCTTTCAATTAATGTTAATTGTTCTACAAATATAAATCTCAAGATTTTTTATTCCTATTTTGCTTCACGTTCAACTTATAGAAATTATATTTTCTCTTAATTTTGATTTAAATAAAATAGATTATCTCATCCAGAGGTACCAAAGTTTCATTACAGTATAACACCACACCAGATAGAATGTATTTGGCCGTCCATTCCGCGTATTCAAGATTCAATGAATCAGACCAGTCCACCAAACAAATCCATGTGTTGGAGTCTTTAAAGGTCTTAAATGACTCCATGTGTCGACTAGGAATAGGTGGAACACTATTCCTGTATTACACGCTATGTGACCAAATGGACAATGCGTGTTGTCCCTTCGGGTCAGGGATAGACCATGTACCCCGTACACAGCTTTCCCGGTTGGAGACCATATAACAATGAACTATACTGCGTATGGCCCAATGGACACACTGTGTACTCTAACGATTTCTGAAGTATACCCACACACTGTTTTCCTAGATGTGTAATTCGGATAGATGGTGTAATATAATACACACCATGTAGTGGGAACTACACGTCACGTACTCATCCAAATTTCATAGATTAATTAAAATTCATTATAATATTATAAAAACCATTGAGACATATACCATCATGTGGGAATAAAGATGAGGCAGAACACGTGATAAGTGTTTTATATATATGTGTTTAATTTAACATCTGTATAATGTTCATTTCAAATTTTTGGGTAGTAATGAATAGGAAATCACCAGGTTTCCCTTAAGGAACAAGTTACGTACAACGATAATTTTAAATGAATTTAGTTTTTAACTTATGATGGACGATAATCTTAAGGAAATTCAGAAAAGGGTTTAAGATAAAAGTATTGATTAATTAAATATGATAATTAATTGATTCGAGTGTGATTTATCTTAAACAAGAAAGATTAAAGAATTTATTACGAGTTTTATTTATGCTTAAATATTGTTGCATGTATGGATGATCATGATCTAGACCAAGACCTTTGTTTGTGGATGGTTTCATTTAATTTATATATTTGAATTAAATTTGTTATCCTGCGATCCTTCTCATAATTTATATATAGTTCATGCATGACCACAGAATATTTTATGTAATACCCCCTTTTACCCCCCACCTACATGTGATTTAAAAAATGACATATGTAATGGATGTAACTCCCAAGATAGTAGATGTGTTACAAGATGGATCTAAGATGAAACCAATCACATGAGACACAGAGGTGGATAGGTGGAAGCTGTAAACACGAACCCAAGAGGTTCAATTTGTTTCTCCCCTAGTTCATGGGTAGTTTATCAACAGATAAAGAAACTAACCATTAGAAATTCTCATGATCATGCCAATTAATTTATTTTATTTCTGTTAGTTTCATTTTTTATCTTTATGGATGTTTTATCACAGTCACATAATTAATTTATTAACCAAGAATTTTATATGGAACTAAAATAAACTAGACTTATGCATAAATATTATCAATACATGGTAAATAAAATAAGTATGTTCCTCATAATATTAACAAGTTTGTTATAATTATAATAATCAATTCACGCTTAAGAGATAAAAAACCCTTCAAATAAAATATTTAGTCATAATAAGCATTCTATTACTTGATTAAGGGCCAAACCAATAAAACATTGTGTTTGACCAACCCTTGTTGGGACACTTAATCTTATACAAAAATCCCTTATGAAAGGTTTCAGGTTGAATTAACCATATTATATTAAGAGGAGAAGACCCTGATAGAATTGGTGTAATATTGGAGGCAAGAGTTGAGGAAATTCAAATTCAGGATTTCAGGATTGGGGAGTCCACAAAAAATATAAAGGATCTGCGAGTCTGCAGTTGGAAAGGACCTACAAACCAAAATACATTCTAATAGCTTGACCAACCCTTTTGGGGGTTATGGGAAGGGGAATATGGAACTTTGCCACTAGAATTTCATTGAAACTGGACATTCCGAGTTCAATAGTGAGGGATATTGGGACTTGATAAAATATAACGAGACTTAATAAAATTTATTATTTCTTATAAAAAGAAATTAATAAAGTTCTAATGAAATACTATTTTAATTGTAGAAATAAAGTGACAAACTCATTAACCACACTATCCTAATGATCAATTCTAGATAAAGGTAACATCCCCACTATTAGTAACTTCTAGGAATGGTGTACATGCCTTCAGGTTATCCTACACCATGAAAAGAAGTCTTAAGTGATAGAGTCTACATTACCTGACTCACCTGCAAAAGAGGCGAGTGAAGAGGATTTCTTGGTCTATGAGAAACATATGAACAACACAGTCAACGTTCAATGTTTGATGCTATCATCAATTCCTAATGATATCTTTATGTCTCATGAAAACATGTATTCTTATATCATGAACGATCACCTCCATGGTCATTACTAGGAGAGATAAAGATAAAAAATGTTTGATATCTCTTATGAACTCTATCGGAGTAAGATTGCTGAAGGTGACCATATTGGGGATCATTTAGTCAATCCCATTGGATATATTGCGCAGATGGAGGTTATATGGATTAAACTCCCCGAATAACTGGGCACTTATCTCATTCTCGCAACACTCATTCAGAGATTCTCTAACATTGTTATCAATTTCAATATGAACAACATTGAGAAGTCTTTATCTGGTCTTTTTATCTACATTCACCAAGTGGACAAAGATATGAAGCACAAAAATCCTTCTGCCATTATGGGGAATAAGAGGAAGGGGGAGGAAAATGTCTTTAATCCCAAAGGTTCTTCGTGAACTTCCATGAAAAAGAATGATCAAAGTAGAGGCAAGGAAACATGAGGCAATTTGATTCACATGTGTCTAGAAGGGCCACTGGAAGATGAACTGCACCCAACCTAAGAAGCAAGGGAAAGATTCAAGTTCATTTGTTATCGAATGAAATCTATATATTATTACAAATAGGTTATTAGATAAAACATTTCATTCTCACTCATGTTTCCAAATATAGGAACCAATTAGATTCAGGAAGATTGATTGATGGGAGGTAGATCTATGAGCAGCCAACAGAGTCAGACAAGCTGGTGTAGCTGTTGGGGACTACCAACTCACATTTCCAACTAGGATGATCTTGTTGTTAAAGTGTTGTTATTATGTGTCTTATGATAATAAAAAAATTATTTCTATATCTAGATAAGATACATATGGATTTTTTTTAATGTTTGGAAAGGAATTTCTCTTATTTTAAAAAGATAGAATTTGTTATGGTACAACACATTTATACAATGGACATTACATGTTGGATTACAAAAACCATGTAATAGAAATAAATAACAAAGATACTTCACATGACTCATACCACACCCCACTTTGGCATCACTGGCTAGGTCATGTAAATGAGAAACTCTTGAAATAGTTACATCCAGATGGATATTGAGATTTGTTTTGAACAAAAACCACATGGCATTTGTCATGCATGTTTACAAGGAAAAATGACAAAATCCCCATTTAGTGGGAAAGGTGAAAGGGCTAAAGAAATTATTTAATTGGATTTATATCAATGTGTGTGGACCATTTCCAGTTGATTTAATGGGAGGATACTCGTACTTCATAACTTTTACAAATTATTTTAGTAGATAATGATATATCTTCTTAATGAGGTATAAGTGGAATTCTTCTGATAAGTTCAAAGAATACAAGAATGAAGTTGAGAACCATCTTGGTATGAATATTACGAAAAAACACAAAGATTGAGGTAGAGAATATCAAAATTTAATCTTCATTTATTACTTACATGAGTTTGGAATCCAATAACAACTGACTCCCCCAAACACACACCAATGGAATGGAGTGATATAAAGGAGAAACCATACATTGTTGGACTTGGAGTGATCAATTCTGTGTCATGCGGGTCAGGAATTATCTTTTTGGGGATATGTGTTACAAACAATGGAACACATACTAAACCAAGTACCATCTAAATTAATAAATGGAATTCCATACGAGTTATGGAGTGAAAGAAAATCCATGTTATCAAATTTACAATTTTGGTCTAGTGAAGAGTTTGTTATGTCCTCTTCAGGTAACAAACTCACACACTGATGCACAAAGAGTACATTTATAGGATACCCTATGGAGAATGGGGATATTACATATACAACCCCTTATAGAAAAATGTTATAGGGGAAATGCATGCCATATTCCTTTAGTGGGACCACATCTTCAGAAGATATAGTGGGAAAGAGATAGATATCTTTGAAGACAAGGCTCAAGGTACACAAGAGTTGGTACAAGAACAAATTCCACAAAGCCCTATGGTATAAGAATATTTTCCAAAGACAAAAGTACAACATAGGAGTACATGAGAGGTTAGAGAACAGGAATGGTACAATTTTCAAGTTACCAATGATGGTGACTCCTTATTAGTTGATTATAATGATCCTCTAACCTACTTGGAAGCAGTACTTGGCATAGACTTTTCCAAGTGGAAAGAAGCCATGAATTCTGAACTGGAATCAATGTAAAAAAACCAAATCTGGATTTTGGAAGATCCCCCAATTGATTTAAATCCTATTGGTTGAAAATGGGAATTCAAGAAGAAATTGGATGTGGAAGGACAAGTCAGTACCTATAAGGCACGACTGATGGCAACAGGTTTTAAACAGCGTCAAGGAATTGACTACGTTGAAACCTTCTCACCAGTTGAAATGCTAAAATCCATCATAATTCTACTTTCCATTGCAGCATACCATTACTCGAAGATTTGGAAAATGCTTGTCAAAACAACATTCCCTAATGGGAACCATTAGGAATAAATCCAAAAAAACCAACCTGAAGGATTTGTTACTCTAAAAGATTCCAAAAAGTTATGCAAGTTGGATAAATCCATTTATGGATTAAATCAAGCATCGAGGTCATGGAATATTCATTTTGATGAAGCCATAAAATACTTTGGTTTCATTAATAATGAATGTGAACCTTGTTTCTATAAACGTTTTAGTGGGAGTGCAGTCATTTTCCGAATAGTATTTGTTGATGACATATTAGTTATTGGAAATTATATACCAGTCATACAGTCTATTAAGGAATGGTTGAATCAATGCTTCTCTATGAGAGACTTGTGAAAGGTAGCATATATTCTTGTGATCAAGATACATCATGATAGATCCAAGAGATTTTTAGGCCTAAGTCAAAGTACATACATTCATAAGACACTGAAGAGATTCAGTATAGAACAATCCAAGAGGGGAATGTTTCCAGCGAAACATGTCATTCATCTTTCTAAGAAAATGTGTCCTCAGAAACAAGACAAAAAATGATAATTTCAAGGACTCTATATGCATCGGTGATTTGGTCAATCATGTATTCCATGCTATGAGTTAGGCTAGATGTCGCATATGCATTGAGTGTTTGAGGTAGATATCAAGCTGACCTAGGAGACTACCATTGGATGGAAGTCAAGACTATCTTAAAGTAATGGAGGCATACTAAGGATATGTTACTGGTTTATGGAGAAGATGAGGAAGTAGTCATCAGAGGATATGCAGATTCTAGTTTTTAGAGAGATCAAGATTACATTAAGTAACAAATGGGACACATATTCACTTTGAATTGACGTGCAGTGAGATGGAAAATCTCATGTAGTGTGTGGTTACATATTATATTGTATATTATGAGTATATCTCAACATTTGAGGTTGCTAAAGAATCATTTTGGATGCGAAGCTTCATCCAAGAGCTAGATGTGATACCTAGCAGTATAGATCCTATCACACTGTATTATGATAATACTAAAGTAGTGGCTCTTATAAAAGAGACAAGGTCACATCAGCCTATAAAGCACATACATTAGAAGTATCATCTCTTAAGGATTTTTCTCAGAGAGGTGAAGTTGCAGTGAGCAGTATTTCCATGAAAGACAATGTGATAGACCCCTTGAATAAAGCCTTGACTCATTAGGAACATGATCATCGTTTGAGGTCTAACGGATTGAATGTCATTGGTTGTTGGATCTTCATCAAGTGGGATTTTATAAGAGTCCTAGAACCAATTGGTTTTACATTGATTACTTGTATATTCGATATATATTACATACAATTCATTGTTCTGCATGACTATAATGTAATAATGTCATAGAGTATTTATTTCATTGATTATGTCATGGCAGTCCACCAATATGTTGAGAACCCTGAAATTATTTAACAATATTCTTAAGTTTAGTTATGTGGTTGGATGACATGCCATGATGGGACACATAGCATGTAGACTATTAGGTTCGAGTACTCATAAGCAGATGATACTTCCTATCATGATGTTTACACCTGATAATCTCTAAGATACAAGATTATAAGAACAAACCCGATATTAAGAATTCTGCATGTTTTGGTGTCATTCTATATTTCTATCTACGAGCATGAGTAATGGTCCTTAGACATTAATATTATCATTAATACGTGTCATGACTTACACACATTGATTTAATGACAAATATTGTCATGCAGATAGTTGGCAAGATGTAGTGTATGTTGGGTGCTTTATAAGTGGCATGTTATTAATGGATAAGTTGATGATGGATTGGTCCATTCAATTTAAGGAATATGATATCTCAGCCTCTTGATTGAAATAGATCCTTCGCGCGAAATTCCATGGTCAAGGTGTAACAAAATGTTTATTTTAGGTAGTCAAAGAACGGTGTATCAAGTAGAAAGGTTAATGACACAATCAGAAAACCTTCTAGATTTGATATTGTGACAAAGAGACTATATTAAACAGTGATGTTCATATGTTGATATCATTTTTCGGACATTACATTCTTTCTTTTTGGTGCCTTGACTCATTTCTAGACATCACTCTGGGACTTTAGGAAATCCCGCCTAATCCGAATGAGAAAGAATCCTATGGGATCACACACTAAGTGTTTTTGGTGGTCTCGGTAAAATTCTATTTGAATTTACATAATGAAATAAATATTATTCTCAAGACTGTGGAATAATTTTATTCATGTTACAATGATAACATAAATAAAATAAAATATATTTATTTATCTTATTTAACATTTAATAAATAAATATTTACTAGTTTGTAAATTAAAATTTTATTTAAGAGAATAAATTATTTATTTATTTATTTGGGTGTTCTATAAATGGATGTGAAGTTTATACGGACAATGGTCCTTCAGATGGTAAAATAATTATTTGTAAGACAGAAAATAATTATTTACCTAGTTGGAAAAAATTACCATATTGCTAATGTTATTTTGTGACATGGGAATTTATTTATAATTAAATTTTGTGCAAGTCTTAACACCATAAATAATGACACGATAATATTATTAAATGAATGGTGTTTCTGTATGTTCATCAATGTATTTAATCGTTTCTATGAAATTAAATATTGTAACTAGAATTCCACGTATATAAATTGTAAAGTATAACTATTGTTCCTGATACCACACTGCATGCCTGGTGAATTGATAATTGTTGAGACCAAAAATTTATCTCTCGAATCCTCTCCTCTCCCCTCTCAAGAACGATAAGTGTTCTTCAAGGCCGAAGAACAATATATCAAAACAAAACCGACACAAGACACTCACATCCCCACACTAGAACCCAATGAATTAGTGATGTCAATCGTAGGCCATAAGAGCACGTGAGGATCACTGCTATAGGGATTCTAGTCTGGATCCTTACAAGTTCAACTAGATAATCTAGAAAGTTCATTCTATATGGTCAACATCATCAATGAAGAAAATAACAAAGATATAGGTATTATTTTTCTTTATGAAATTAATTAAATTAATTATAAACATGATGTGAAATATCCTCTCTAAGGTTTAAGGACTCTTTCTTCTTTATCTAAATATTTTATTATATTTCATGGAGACTAGTGTTCATCATCACATTGATCCCAGAATAATCATTGATCATGGTAAAAAGCAATGTTTGGTACCACCAAACCACGCTTCCACTGCGCCCAGAACATTCATTACATGGATCACAAAATGTTATTTGCAATTGAACTCCTTGGGTATATACCTCAGCTCCCCATACCAACTAAAATGTAAAATGATAAGAGACATATTTCTTAGGATAAAGTAGTTAGGGTAATTTGTGAATCACATAAGTAACTCAAGATCAATATGGATTCAAACACATTAATACATAATATTATAATAACTCTATATTATTACATTTTATTTTCATAAATTGAAAATTCATTATAAAATATGTGGGTGGATTTCTATGTTATACTCACACACTATTTGGGAAATTGTTTGTTAGTTGGGAAGATTTCATGAATGTGTGAAGTGTAAAAGGAAAGTTCCCTACTATGATTGCTTAATTATTGTTTTAGTTTTGTAATATGGTTTTAGATTAGTGTGATGTGACTCATGATGATCATGGAATATATCTATTTTTGGTATTTTTATTTAATTACATATCTTAAAAATACATATATGTCTTCTTCTTTGAAATACATGATTTGTATTTTTTGCAACTATGATATAATATTTATAGAGTTTTTTTTCACTTCTGATGATTTATTTATTTATTATATAAATAATTTTTTTTTCTTAATTCAAAGTTTTTCCCTATAATGATGTTATAGTATCCCCATTGTAAATTAATACTCCCTTGATACTATTCAGTATCATATAGTGTAAAAGGAGGTGTATTTTAGGCCTTATATCCCATTGAACTGGTTAATTTTCATTCAATTGGGGTGGGGATGTCTGAAATTTATAGAGGATGTTCCTAGTAAACCTCCTCATGAAAAGGTGGAAATCTATGTTTACATGTATCTATAGACCAATATTATAACTTTAGTAAAATATTCTATGGATATCCCTGAGCATCATGAATTAGGAATTTAGTTTTAGGACCTTCATTATAAAAAGTTTATCTACCCCAGTGCATCAACCATGGAACCTCAAATATTATTTGGAATCATTAAAGATGATAAAAATTAGTTTTTTGTTTATTATATTTTCCAAAATTTTGTAATAATTATTAATAGTTATACAGTAAGAAGAATTAAAGAACTGTTTTATTTTTATAGGGTAAAATTAGTTCTCAATATTGAACATCAAGTCAAGATATCAATAGTTCTAGGTTAGTGAGTAGTGAATAACTAATATTGGAATATGTGTTTTTATAGTAAGTGATTTTACCATTATATAAACGTTTTCATAAGGAACACCCAAATAATGTTCATGGAACTCATGAACTATATTTCCTATTCTTTGCTACACTAGATTTCCTAGGTCTTTATTAATGATATTATCATATACTCAACATCAATAGAAAGGGATGCATGTCATTTGAGGATGGGAGTTAACATTAATTTATATAATAAAATATATATAAAACTATAATTTATTTTTTCTAGATTATATCGGTCCACTTTATGGGAAAATTAATATCATAAGTGAGAGTAGTTGTGTAATAAACAATGACTGAGATAGTCTTATCCTAGTAACCACCAATGGGAGTGACATAGGTGTAGAGCTTCCCAATGATGGATGGCTATTATCAAAGGATAATTCTGTATTTCAATAGATTAATAAAACCATTCAATTCTGTAAACAGAAAATGAATTTATTTTATCTTCTTGTATATGTTCCTAAATGAATATGATAATTCTCATTGGATATTGACATAATTTCACATACTAGTTTTTTGAATGTGGGAGTTGGGTATATAATGAAATTTGATTCATTTAGAACCATGATATGGAGGGTGTTGATGTAGAGGATGGTAGTGATGAAATTTGGATTCATATAGAGGATACCCCTAGATTAGAACAATGATTCACATGACCTATAGCAGAAAATTGTGCTGCTCACTTAGAATACATTAAGATGTTACCATTTTATTGAGAGGTTTGTTGTTTATTCAAACCACAATAGTATCAAGTACATCACCCATAGAGATATATAGCATAGGGATATAAGTGCTGTATTGTGTTCCCACAAGACTATGATTTTGTAATATTCTACAATTACAGAAAATTGAATGTTGTGGAAAATTATCTTAGAAGGACATGTCAATCCAAATTACCAACTAATGTGTCATAGTATATTAAATGAATATAAATTTTTCTATAGAGAATATAGTTATAGAATATGTCTGAATGATATTTATAACCCTTTATATTTTATTGAACATAATGGAGTCAAAAATTTTGGATATTGTTTATGTGGTCTTTCTCAAACAGATATTCATTGGACATGCTCTAGATATGGATATTTTAATGGAAAAGAAAATATCATTTTTTATAAGGAAATATTATGTTCTAATTCATACTTCCATAGGATATATTGTCATTATTCCATTCATCCCCCAAACTAGTATACCATAGAGTGATAATAATGTACTATGATTTTGGGTGGTTGTTTTGTTGGCCATGAATTAGAAATGTGTTATAGAGATAATATCTAGATGCCTAGCCTATCAGTAGGTGAAGGTTATGAATACAGTTATAGTGGGAGTTTCCTTATAAAACGAGGTTCTATAATGAATGACGGATGGGTTATACCCTTGTCAAATGAAAATATCTCAATATAACATGAAAGGTCATGGAATTATTTATGTGATCATTAATTACCACTGTATCTCATCTAATTCACCTTATATAATAGAATGATATTAAGTATAAATCAGGACACTATTGTACTAATAAGAGATTTGATACATTTATAGAAATAATACAATGATATTATTGGACCATGCTTCTCATTTAATATCATATTACCGATATGATATAATGAGGATTTTGGGACTAATAAACTGATGATAATGGCCTTCCATTATCAAATGGATGGAAGAACCTAATGTTCCATTGTAAAGACCTATAAATTTCAAGGACATTTTTTCTTAAATTCTTTGGGATTTTATGACTACGTAGTTTCTGACGACACCTGATTCCGAGGCCCGGTGTGCCCGGAATCAATCTCCGAAGTTTATCTCAGGTACATTCAGTGAAAAAACGAGCGGATTTTCCCAACTTTTGAACCGGTGCTTGGAATTGAAATCCGAGGGCACCGAAGAAACCACAACGCCAAGCATTGCTTAAGAAGACCTTTTCTAGAGTTGCGTTTTCTCAGGAAGAGTTGTTTAAAAATGTGGTTTATGTGTAAGTGAAATAAAATTGTGCTAAATTTTATTTCACATTTCTAAGTAATTATATTCCTTGTGTATGATTTGGGGTGGGACCCACTCGACTCTTGTTAGGATATTAGTGAGGTGGGGCCCACACGAGACCCACCCCTTCAAATTCCCTAACCCCTCTAAACCTCCCTTGTAGTAAATGTTGTGGCTAAATCGCTTCCTCATAAATGCATGCCAACCTATCTCACCATTAATTTTTTCAAATAAAGAAAAATTAATTAAGTGAGTTATGGTTCTTGAATTTTGAAAATGAAAGGAATAAGTAAATAAAATAAGGAGAAAAGCATTATTTTATGGTGGTTGTTTCGTTGTGTGGAGATTTTGGGGGAAAGTGAGTTCCAACATTTGAAGAAATTCATCCTCCCGACAAAGAACATCTCTACCTCGACGAAGAACGCCATCACGCTTTTCATCATCCCTCCGTATCAATGAAAGGGAGACACCGCTTCTTCCACGGACATTATCCATCGACATACATGGATCCTCAACCGCAACTCCATATTCCGCGATTCAAGATTCCTCGAACTTCTTTGAGGTAGGGGTTGTTTCGTCGTTCAAGAATTATTATTTGACATTCTTCCTTATTTCTTGGACGCTTGTTATCATTATAACGGGAGGAGGTCAGACCGCAGGAACACGACCGAACCACCTCCACATTTGTTGATGGACTTCATTGTGGTTCGGAACGGAGGGAGCACGGTGCAACGACACCACACAGGAACAAGGGAACCGCGGCCGGTGCAGGCCGCGGTGAAGGAGCGTGGGGCCGTCGCGCCACGCTGTTGAGGACAAAAGAGGCCGCGACCAGAGCCGGGCTGTGGCAGAGGGGTGCGGCGCCATCGCACTGCACCGGTCAGACAAGGTCCGCGACCTAATCCCGGGGCGGTGTAGAGGAGGGCGGCTGGACTCCGCCGGCCGCCAGTGCTCTAGGAGGTAGGACCAACAGGTCCCGCGGCGGCTCCGTCCGGCCATTACAGCCGGTCGATTCGGGAAGTCCCGGGGTCGTAACTCCTAACCAGCGCACTTAGGGAGGACCCCAAAGGGGTCCGACATTTCGAGAAAATAGGGGGCATCGCCCCCCCCCCCTTCCGCGTTCTGTTAGCGCGCGGGAGCCTACACAGGGCCGGACCACATGCACCGGGCCGCCCCCGCGGGGCCGGACCCCCGTGCCAGGCCGGACCCCCGCGCCGGGCCGCGCCGCACTGGGTGGGATGGGCCATGCCCAACCGGGATGGACCCAGACCCAGTTCGGGCTGACCCAGGGGGTATTGGGCCGGGACGGACCGAGTCCAAACCCCCTCATTCCAGACAGATCCGTTCAAACGCTCATAACATGGGCTACGGACCTCTGATCGATGTACCATCAGTTGCGTAGCGATCCTTGGATCGATATTTTAGTTTTGGTTTATTAAAATCAAGTTTTAAGAGAACTTTGGGTACATCTGGGTTGGATCGAACACGAAACCAACCGGGCCCTCAGAGAGGAAATGCTTATAACTTTAGCTCCGGATATCTGATTGACGTGCCATAGACTTTGTTGGTTTCCTCTTAGTGATACGGTTCTATTGGCTTACTACGCTTGAGGTTTGGAAGTTACTGGAGTATGGTTGGGTTGGTTTTAAATTAAAAACTATCCGGGCCCCCGGGATGAATAAGCCAAGAACTCTCAGACTGGGCGTCCGATTGATGCACCTTCTGTCGCGTTGAGTTCCTTTCGATGAGGTGGAACTTTTTGATACATCAACTCTGGACTTCACGATAGTTGATGTATCGACCCCTTTGCCTCGTGGAGCGGACCCTCCTCTAATCAAGCGTGCTGTGTGTGGGAACCCAAGAGATGGCTGCGACTGCGACGATCGTGACGACTATACTCAGATCCTCCGTGGGTTCATCAGCGATGATGACCATACTGGAATACTTTGAGGTTTCATCAGCGATGACTACTCTTCTTGTATCATATGTGGGTTCAGCAGTATTTGACTACTTTTCTTGTATCCTATGTGTGTCATGCAGTATTTGACTCTATACTTGTATCCTACGTGGGTCCGGCAGAGTAGCTGGTCTTGTATCCTTTGTGGGTCCAATAGCTTAGCTGGTCTTGTATCCTATGTGGGTCCGACAGATTAGATGAATTAGTGGCTACATCTGATCATATCCATCATCTAACGAAGTGTATACCTATGTGAGCTGAGTCTTAACTTACAATCATAATCATCAATATGAATGTTGTTCTTTCCTTGTGTATTGGGTTATACATTCCTAGGTGTATTGGGTTGTGAATTCCTATGTAGAATGGGTTATATTTTCTTGTGTGGACTGGTTTGTACTTGGACTCATGTGCTGGAGCTGAACTAGAATTGATGACATATTTATATGTATGGGAATATACATAAGTTGAGTTGGTTGTTACTTCGTGATTGTATCTTTCCTTTCTGGATTATCCTCCGAGGATTCTGGGAGACCTTCGGGGGTCTCGGGGTCCCTATTGAGTAGTGTATTCTCTCCCCTGCACAAGCTATGCCTGCACTATGTAGTGTTGGTTGCAGACGACAGACAGTACTGATCGAGGTAGGTGCTCGTGGAGTTGGACGGTACCTGGAGGTGGATTACTAGACGAGACGTACATGGGGTGGATGGCTGGAGATGAGGAGCGGAGGAGACTATATGTACCCACCATTTAGGTGGGATTTCTAGAGGACGACTCGGTGTTGCTGCTTTACGTTTTTTCCACTGTACTCTCTTTTCAGTTGTACTTTACTTTCAGTTGGGTTTGTATTCTGGCCCATTTACATTACATCACTTACTTTTATACTAAGTGTACATAGTATTTACTTCAGCTTGCATACTATGTAGTGTTTTTTTCTTACATAAAGGCAATGACTTCCCTTGTTTCGGGATTTACGCCTTTGTTTCTAGTCACCAGCCCCTGGCCTATTGAAGGCGGGCTTGGGGTTGTCACGGCACGAGCCCTGAGGACGGGTCATGACGAATTGGTATTAGAGGAATTCGGTTCTACCACAGAACTCAAGAATCTGATCTTTCTTCTATGTGAAGAAATATTTTTAAGGGTATTGAGTGTGGTTATCAGTCTAGGGAGTCCAGTGTTGGTGCGGCGGCCGACATATCCATACACCAGGACCCTGACTTCAGTGCACGAAAACATTGATTGCATGTATGTTTCAATGTTTTCATTGTGATTACTTTGTTTCAGATCACCAGGTAAACTGTATTGACCGTGGAGAACTTGTTTCTTTTCAGGATGGCCCCACAACGGCAGCCAGCTAGGGTTCTGATATTTGTGCGAGATGGCAGCCCACCAAGCAACAAGGCCTCGGTGCAGGGCCCCGTTACAACAGAGGCACTGGTGGTACCTCTACCCACCGAGCCACCGATGCCACCAGCCCCAGCAGCTGAGAGTTCATGTCGCCTGAGTGCATTGCATGAGTTTCACTATCAGACACCGCCCAGGATCCATAGGGAGATAGACCCTCAGGAAGCCTAGGATTGGCCGGAGGCTGTTGTATGAGTTTCAGGTTAGTGGGGACACCAGCTGACCTCATGGTTATCCTTGTAGCGAGTCTCTATCACGCGGCAGTAGGTAGATGTGGAGCCTGATGCTCCAGGTGCACGATGAGGCATATCTTGTTTGGACGGACTTCGAGAGCCTCTTCCACTCAGAGTTCATTCCAGCCACCCTCTGTGTGGTGCACATTCAGGAGCTACTACAGCTGCGGCAGTTGCAGTGGATCCTGCGAAGATGAATGCAGTGCTATCTTGGGAGCCACCCAGGAGCGTGACAGAGGTGTGGAGTTTTTTATGTCTGGCTGGGTACTATCGGAGATTTGTGCCAGACATCTCCAGAGTTGCAGCACCACTTTCATCTTTGACGAAGAAGGGTAAACCCTTCGTGTGGTAAGATAGATGTCATCAGAGCTTCCAGGAGATAAGACAGAGATTCACCAGTGCACCCATCTTGAGGCTACCGGAGGTGGGAGTAGGGTACGTTTTCTAATGCGATGCATCAAGGACCGAACTCGGGTGTGTCCTGATGTAGGAGCGGGCAGTGATCGACTATTGATCATGAAAGTTGAGGCATCATGAGCAGAACTATGCTACCCATGACCTGGAGTTAGCAGCAGTGGTCTTCTCCTTGAAGATGTGGCAGCACTATCTGATGGGCGTGTGCTTTACAGTCTACTCTGACAACCAGAGTCTCAGGTACATCTTCTCACAAAAGGACATGACCCTGAGACATCGGCAATGGCTCGAGTTCCTCCAAGACTATGAATTTGAGATAGTCTATACTCCTGGGAAGGGGAACGTAATAGCTAATGCTCTCACTAGGAGGACAGACATATATCTTCTTGGAGAGGCGACAGAGCAGTTATCCGCTTTGCAGATATCCTTCATGGATAGAGATAGGGAAACCTTCCTTCCGTCACTCACAGTCACACCACCACTTCTTTAGCGGGTCAAAGAGGCACAACCTGTGGACGTTGAATGTGAGACGCTATGTGCAAATATTTCCACAGGACATGCACTTGATGGTTTTTCTATTAGAGGAGAGAATGTCATCCTTTTCAGAGGACGTAACATGGTACCAGATGCATTACAGGAGGAGGTGCTAAGAGATTTTCACACTTCCCCTTTGGTGGTATATCCAGGGGTAGCGAAGATGTACCAGGATCTCAGACGAAAACACTGGTGGCCGGGTATGAAGAAGGATGTGGAAGAGTTCGTTTCCCAATGCCTCACTTGCTAGTAGGTGAAGGCGGAGCACCAGGTACTAGAATTCTTGGTACTACCATTGGAGGTCCCTATGTGGAATTGGGATGGGATATCTATGGATTTCATGACTGGACTTCCACGTAATTCTAGAGGACACGACTCCATTTGGGTGATCGTCGACCGACTCACCATGTCAGCCCACTTCTTACAAATCAGAGAGCAGGGCTCAGTGGAGAGCTTGGGATGCCTCTACCTTCAGGAGATCGTACGAATTCATGGTGTGCCATCATCTATCGTCTCTGATTGAGATGGTCGTTTTACTTCCCGGCTTTTGAAGGGGTTGCAGGAGGCATTCGGGACGCAGCTACGCCTGAGCACCGCTTTTCTCCCTCAGACAGATGGTCAGATGTAGAGGAACATTCCTAATTTCAAGGACATGTTCTGTGCATGTGTCCATGACATTGGTGGCAGCTGGGAGGATCACCTAACCTTGGTGGAGTTTGCGTACAACAACAGCTACCACTCCAAAATCGGGATGACACCATACGAGGCATTGTACGACCGACCTTACAGATCACCTCTGTGCATGACAGACCCTGGGGAGTTAGCACTTGTGGGACCAAAGATGGTCCAGGCCATGACAGAGAAGGTTCAAGTCATCTAGGAGAATATTAGGACATCTTAGAGCCGATATAAGTCTTATGCTGATAGGAGGTGAAGACCACTAGAGTTCGAGGATGGAGACCATGTTTTCTTACGGGTCTCACCTCTATGTGGATTACGAAGATTTGGCTAGGGCGGCATGTTATCTCCGCGCTTCATCGGACCATTCTAGGTTCTTCGCTGGATAGGTGAGGTGGATTATCGCCTGGCTCTTCCACCTCAATTACACCGGGTGCACGATGTCTTCCACATATCTCAGCTGAGGAGATATGTGCACGACCCGACACATATCATCGACCATAGAGTGATGGACATCGAGGACGGGGTTACTTTTGCAGAGGTTCGGTGGAGATTAAGGATCGACAGGAGTGGGTCCTAGGTGGATGGTTGATTCCTCTAGTGTTAATCGGGTGGAATCATGAGAACCTCTAGGAGAGCACCTGGGAGTGGGAGGATCATATGCATGCTCAGTACCCTTAATTGTTTCACTAGTTTGTGATTTATCATTATGAGGACGTAAATCCCTAAGGTGGGAGTAATGTAAAGACCTATAAATTTCAAGGAAAATGTTTCATTAAATTCTTTGGGATTTTACGATTACACAGTTTCTGACGGCACCTGATTCCGAGGCTCAGTGTGACCGGAATCAATTTCTGATGTTTAGCTCGGGTACGTTCAGGGAACGAACGAGCGGGTTTTCCTAACTTTTGAACCGGTTCTCAGAATCAAAATCTTGGGGTAGTGATGAAACCACAACGCCGATAATTGCTTATGTAGAACTTTTCTATAGTTGTGTTTGCTCATGAAGAGTTGTTTAAAAATGTGGTTTAAGTGTAAGTTAAATAAAATTGTGATAAATATTATTTCTCTTAACTAAGTAATTATATCCCATGTGTGGGAGTTGGGGTATGACCCACTCGAAACTTGTTAGGATATTAGTGAGGTGGGGCCCACATGAGCCCCGTCCCTTCAAATTCCTTAACCTCTCTAAACCTCCATCGTATTAAATTTTGTGGCTACCTCTCTTCCTCATAAATTCAGGCCAACCTATCTCACCATTAATTTTGTCAAATCAAGACTAATTAATTAAGTGAGTTAAGAATTTTGAATTTTGAAAATGGATGTCACAATTAAATAAAATAAGGTAAAAGCCTTATATTAGGGTGGTTGTTTCGTTGTGTGGAGATTTTGGGGGAAAGTGAGTTCCAACATTTGAAGAACTTCATCTTCCCGGCGAAGTACATATCTACCTCGATGAAGAATTCTGTCATGCTTTCCATCTTCCCTCAGCGTCAAAGAAAGGGAGACGCCGCTTCTTCCATAGATGTTCTCCATCGACGTACACAAAGCCTCTCCCACGATGTCGTATTCCGCGATACGGGCTTCCTCGAAATTCTTGGATGTAGGGGTTGTTTCATCGTTCAAGAATTACTATTTGATGTTCTTCGTTATTTCTTTGACTCTTGTTATCATTATAACGTGAGGAGGTCAGACCACACGAACATGGCCGACCCTCCTCCACCTTTGTTGTTGGACTTCATTGTAGTTTGGAATGGAGGCAGTGCGGTGCAACAGCACCGCGTGGGAACGAGGGAACCGTGGCCGGTGCGGGTCGCGACGAAGGAACGCGGCACCGTCACACCGCACCATTGATTCCGAAAGAGGCCGTGGCCAGAGCCGAGCTGCGACGGAGGGGTGCGGCCCTATCGCGCCGCGCCAGAACACCATGGAGGGCCGTGGCCGGGGCGGGCTACGGCCGCGGGGCGTGACGCTGTCGCACTGCGCCGATCAGACCAGGGCCGCGGCCTGTGGCCGCGGTGGTGCAGAGGAGGGCTACCGGACTCCGCCGGCCGTCGGTGCTCCAAGAGTCGGGACCAGCAGGACCCGTGGTGGCTCCGTCCGGCCATTACGACCAGCCGATTCGGGAAGTCTGGGGGTCGTAAACCCCGACCATCGCACCTAGGGCAGAACCCACAGGGGGCCGCCGTTTCGGGAAAACAGGGGTGCAGCGCCCCCCCTCCTTCTGCGTCCGCTCAGAGCGTGGGCGCCCGCCTAGGGCCGGACCGGCCGCACCAAGACAGACCGCCCAAGCCGGGTAGCGCGGCCCGCGCCGGGCCGGGCCACGCCAGACGGCCGGGCCGCACCCAACCGGGCTGGACACAGAACCGGGATGGTTTGACCCGTTTCGGGCCGACCCAAGGGGTATTGGGTCGGGACGGACTGGGCCTGAACCCCCTGTTTCCTGACAGATCTGTTCACATGCTCATAACTTGGGCTACAGACCTCTGATCAACACACCGTCTATTGCGTATAGATCCTTGGATCGAGATGGTCGTTTAGGTATGTTACAGTCAAGGTTTTAGATAACATTGGGTATGTGTTGGTTCGAACACGAAACCAACCGGGCCCTTAGAGCGGAAACACTAATAACATGTGCTCTATCGTCCGATTGACGTGCTGTCGACATTTATGGATTCCTCTTAGTGATATGGTTCTTTTGGATTACTCCGCTCGAGGTTTGGACACAGCTGCTATACGGTCAGGTTGGTTTTAGCTTAAAAACCAACCAGGCCCCTGGGACGAATAAGCCTAAAACTCTCAGACCAGGCGTCCGATTGACGCGCCATCTGTCGCGTTGAGTTCCTTTTGACGAGGCGGAACATTGTGATACATCAACTATATACTTCGTGAAATTTTATGAATTGAACCCCTTGGATCGTGGAGCAGACCCTCCTGGAATCGAGCGTGTTGTGTGCGGGAACCCTAGAGCTGGATGCGACTATAGCGACGATGACGACTGTAATGGGATCCTCCGTGGGTTCGGCAGCGACGACGATCGCACTGGAATCCTCCATGGGTTCGACGGTGATGACTATTGTTCTTGTATCCTATGTGGGTCTGGAAGTATTTGACTACTAGTCGGGTATCCTATGTGGGTCTGGCAGAGTAGCTGGTCTTGTATCCTTTGTGGGTCCGATAGCTTAGCTGGTCTTGATCCTATGAGGGTCCGACAGCTTAGATGAATCAGTGGCCACATCTGATCATCTCTATCATCTTACGAAGTGTATACCTGTGTGAGCTGAGTCTTAACATAGAATCATAAACATCGATGTGATTGTGGTGATTTTATGTGTGGATTGGGTTGTACTTTCCAGTGTGGATTGGGTTATGAATTCCTATATGGAATGGGTTATGTTTTCCTATGTGGAAGGGGTTGTACTTGGGCTCATGTGCTGGAACCGAACTGGAATTGATGACTTAGGTATATGTATGGTCATATACATAAGTAGAGTTGGTTGTTACTTTGTGATTGTATCATTCTGTTGTGGATTATCCTCCGTGGATTCTAGGAGACCATCAGGTGTCTCGGGGTCCCTACTGAGTAGCGTATACTCACCCCTGCATGGGCTATGCCCACACTACATTGTGTTGGATGCAGATGACAGACAACGTTGATCGAGGTAGGACCTCGTGGAGCTAGACGGTACATGGAGGTGGATTTCTGGACGGGACGTACACAGGGTGGACGGCTGGAGCTGAGGTGTAGAGGAGACTTTCTGTACCCACCCGTCAGGTGGGCTTTCTAGAGGACGGCACGATGTTTCTACTTTAATTTTTTTTTCATTGTACTCTCTTTTGAGTTGTACTTTACTTTCATTTTGGTTTGTATTCTGGCCAATTTACATTCTAGCACTTACTTTTGTACTCAGTTTACTTAGTATTTACTTCATCTTGCATACTCTGTGGTGTTTTTTTTCTTACATCAATGAAATGCCTTCCCTTATATCGGGATTTACGCCTTTGGTGGTAGTCTCCAGCCCCTGGCCTATAGAAGGCGGGATTGGGGTAGTCACGGCACGGGCCCCAAGGATGGGTCGTGACATCCATTCACATCTATAAGACATGTATTTGGATTTTCTTTTTTCCTTTTCTTGAATCTAAGAATAACATGAATGCAAAGTATAGTTTTACATTAAAATTTGAGTGCATAATATATTTAGATGATTCAAATTATTGAAATTTATGGGTGACCTTGTACATAAACTCTATACTAGTTAGATTTTTTAGAATAAAAACTTATGGGGTAGTATTTGGTTCAATCATCAAAGAATAATATTATGAACATTCAAGATATGTTGAGAACAATTTAGAATTTTTTGAAATTCGATAGTCACAAATTTTAGAGGTCCATTTATTAATTAACGGAGGACATGTGTTTCGGTTGGCCAGAAATTGATGTTTTATAAAGACATTTTCTTAGTCCTGTATTCTATAATTTATGTTCATTGATCGATTCAATGTTTTATACATGATGAGTGAGGTTATGAACCACCCATATTTATCTTGGTAGTAGGATTGTGTTCATGATTTATTCCATGTGTAATATTTGAGGACATATGTTAGTGGTCCTTTTCTATTTATTTTCTATGATGATTTGGATTATGAATATGAATACCCCACTTATAGTACCCAATGGTTATCGAGGATCGGTGCAAAAATATCATTTCTGGGTGATTCCCATTGTGTTTGTTCACTAGGAAAACATGCATCTTGAAGAGATATAATAGGAAGTAGAGTATCTTATATTATTTCCATACAATATTTTTCTTAGTTCCATATTTTCAGGATTAAATTTTAGGATTAATGTGATAGTATAATGTGACCAATTTTTTATTAGACCCTTTGAATATTTTATATAACATTTCTGGAACTATTTTTTGAGTCAATGTGGAGGGTTTTGTGTCTTTTAACCCTGATAATTATATATTAAAGTACTAAATATACTATGAATATTTATTTTTAATTTTGAAATAATTATATTATATCTTTAATGAAGCCTTGTATGTGGAGCATGACGAGACCGTGAAATCAAAAATGTGAATTACACTAATGATAAAACCTAGGAATTTTTATGATTCATAATATAGTAGAATACAATCATTTTTAGATTAAATAATAGATTAATATAATAAATTACTATATTTTCCAATTAATTATTAACAACTAGAGTTTCTATATATTAACCTTGTCATTCCAATTCTCTATGGTTATCTTGATAACCCAATGAAATTAGGTGGACATAATGTATCACCAATAAATAATCTTTAGTAATAAATGTGGATATTTTTTAATTTATGACTATATTTTGTGAAACTTGTGAATAAAAATTGAATTTATTGGGATCACCAGTGTCATTTTCATAAACATTATTTAATCATGTTATTCTTACAACCCTGATGTATGACAATTTTTTATGCATTTCAATATATGTTTTGGATATCACTGTTTATGGGGATTATTTCATTTAATAATTTAATCTATAAATAAAACTTATAATAGACCTGGGAGTGTATTTTTTTTAGTTAATATTTTTTTTATAATTAAATTGAATTGGAATACTTGAATAACCCTTGTCTCCTTGATTTCTCTGAACAAAGGTGATGATTGGTGGAAAATAGTCACATTCCTCACAATATTATTTGTTTTATTGATTTCCACATGTTCCTGAAATTCACCATCAACATCATATATTGTGAAAGATATACAAAAAATGTTGCAAAGGTTTCATAGAATAAATTGTGTGGGATCCAGGTATCATTGTTGTGGGTTTGGAGTCATGGTTATAGAAATAATGGATGATTGGTGATGTTGGTAAAATAAATGGTGATTTAAGTGATATGTGTTTTATTAGATGGATATCTGAGGAGACAATAACAATTTTCATCAGCCTAAGATTAATGAAATTTAAATTATGGAATGACATTTATGTCGATCCACATAGTTTTATGATTTTATGAAAATATAACCGAAATATAGAAAGAATTGGTGAAGCATTATGTGGAATACGTGTTTAAGGAATATAATTGTTTATAAAGAGTTTATTTTCAAAAATGACACACTTTGTGAGTCATTGATGCAGAACTATGGTTTCAATATATGAAACATATCACATAGTTTTTTCAGTTAGTTACATGCCATGTTACTATAGGAAACACACTCAATAGATATGTGGAGTACAAGCTCAGGGAAACCTATTAGAATACATTACTGTGAATAACTAGGATAAATCATTTTTACCTCTTAGTGGAACTAGATTTAAGAAGTACGACAAAAATCATGTTTCGAAGAAATTCATATATGCAACGTCAAATGTCACACATTATTTTTATTTTATATTCTGGATTCTAGTTGGAGATACACTAAAATATTAGATGATTACTTATTAAAGAAAATTAATTTAATCCTTAAGAATATGATTTACTACAATTTTTCATAGACTGGGGCCTCTAAATACCACCCTTTAGTATAATTTATATATGGGATGTGATGGGGGATTAATCTAAACTTTTAGTGATATGAATTAATAAAAATCATGTACAACTTATGAATCACTATCTCACAAATATATCATAGATTTTTTTAATAGATAATTAGTATTATATACCTAGATTAGAGTATCAGGGTATAGTATTTTTATATCACCCGTTAGGTGGGGTAAATTATTCCTCCAAATAATTGGGGGAAGGATCATCTAGTAGTAGATAAGATATGATAAGTTATTCTTCTTATTATTAAATTCTATGGACACATCTATCTTTGGGTAAGTTATTCCACATTATTTTCATAGCGGGAGTTTGAATGGAGCGAGATCTTACATGGGGGTTTGTTTTCCACATTCACTTCTTGGGTGTCATAATCCCCACCATAGGTAAAGAGAGGTTTTTTGGTTGATGGGTCATGTGATTCTAGATTCTTGGTAGATGATTTGAATTTCATGAATGAATGATAATATTGAGACAATACTCAATTAATTGAAAATATTCTATATGTATAAATAGGGTTTTCATGTCAATTCTATAATATATTAATTATGGTTGGATCTGAGTTTCTTTTGGTTCATTAATTAATATATATATATATATTTACTTCATATGTAAATAATCAACCCTGTTAGGGATATATCAGTACATATAAAGGCTTATATAGAAAAAAAGATATTTTTATCAATATTTAAGATAACCTTTTAGTTTTTGGTGCTTGGAAGTTTTACTGATGGATGTTCCAGGGTTGTGATTCGTCATGGAAATTTCTTTCTAAGACAATTCTCACATTTATAATCATTTTAGACCTATTTTCATGGTGTTGTGGAAAACTTTTACAATTTTATTACATTGGTTATGTGCTTTCATACTCAGTTATCAGATGTTCAGATATTATACTGAATTTATTGTTTTATTTATTTACCATTATTCATTAGATAATTGTATATGGAGATTTTTGTGTGCGAGTATAGATACATTAGGAATGGGCCTACCATTTATTTAATATTCCTATTCTGTGCTTGAAAAATTTTCTTAACATAGTGGAGGAGGGAATGGATTTGAAAAATTATATTATATCTAAAAAATTAAGCAACTATGATTTATATCATTTTTTCCTACTTATAATTTTATTGAAATAGTGAGTATAGATCGTGACAATGGAATTCAAGGAAAACAATTTGGGTAATTTAATATTTAAAATGAGTAACATAATATTGATAATTAATATTTAGGTAATACTTATGGAGAATTTTACTAATATATATCACACATTTATATTATATATTATCAATATTAAATTTGTGATAATTATTCATGGTCAGATTTAGAAATCTTTTTATAGAATCTTTCATGTAAACTATTGAACTGTTGCAAACTAGAACATGATATAAATATTGATTAGTAAAATTTTAATACTGTATAATTTTTTTATAATCCTCTAAAACTCATAAAAATTCCAATATAATATTATTTTTGTATATGTTATGTTTTAGGATGAGTGGAAGATATAATCTAATTGAGAAACCATGGGGAATATTTTTGATAAATTATGAATATTATCATTCTTGATTTGGTTTCCTTTTAAATGAATAATTTAGGCTTCATTATTGTAACTATAATCTACCAAAATCCTAATTAATATTTCATTAATGGTTATATGGTATAAATTACATAAATAACTATATTTTGTTAGCTGTTTCTAAGGAGTAGAGAATGAGTCCATTTATAATTGTGTTTTAAGTTTACTTTTTTGCAATTAATAATTCCTTACCATAAATGTTCATAATTCTAAAAGTAAAGCTGATATAAAGATGAAAATAATGTAGAATGGATAATTTTTGTTTTGTAATTGCCTAATTAACACATATAGAATTTGGGTTATTTGATATTTTATTCCATTATCAATCAAATTATCCTCTTTTCCATCATTTTACATTCACATAAATACCTCAATTATTACCTCCATAAGATATTTTTATGATAAAAATAAAATTTACATTCTTACAATAATTTCTGTGTTTTTATTAACAATTGGATCTCGATTTATTATATTATAATTTCTAATTATGGAAAAATTATAAGCTATGGAAAAATATAAAGTATATATATACAGTTTTTGTTTCAAAAATAAAAATACAAATACTACATATTTTTAATCAAAATTCTTATCAATTACCAATTATCTATGTTCTACTCATTGAAACATTTTTTATGTTCATAAATTAATATATTAATCTAAAAATAACAAATTGTTAAAACAATTGTAAAAAATATCATTTTTTGGCATTAGATAATTTTAAAAACATCCGGTTAAAATAATTATTCTTCCTCAAATCATTTGATTTTTTGAATCCATTTTTATTAAAATTATTTCCTTCTCTTTAAAAAAATATATTATTAATTGTTTTAAAAAATAATATTAAATTAAGAATAAATTTTTTGTAATAACATATTTAATTAAATATTATCTTATCATTTCATTCCAAATTTTTATTATTATCATTTACAAAACATAGAAATTTGTATATACCAAAGGATAATAGATCATAAATTTATTTTTTTCATTGTCTGTATACCAAATGACTATATTAAAAAAATTAGTTATATTATCATCTGATTTAATTCTACATATATCCTAATATACATTCATAGAATAATTTATATTATTAATTTAATTCTCTCTAAGAATGCCCAATATTTCACTAATACTGTGACTTATTTATATAGTTATAATCAATGTAGTGATCTCAAATTCAAACCATGTTGAAATAGATTACATGTTCATGGTCCTTTTATATGCTTCGGATTTATAACACTTTTTCTTTTATAATGATGTTTCAAATTTTATTCTCAAAATGTTTTAATGTATAATGGATATTGTAATATTTTATCTCAACAAAATATATCACATTTAAATTTTATTTATTGTACATAAGAGTCAATATATTAAAAATAAATTTTATTTTATATAAAAAAATACAAATCCAAATCATGTGGTGTTACATTGTTTCCCCATTAAAAAGAATCCCATCATCAAAATTTAATTAAAGATGTGATAGAAATGTGACTACTTTTTCCTCCTTACTTCTTAATGTTAGAACATTGATTCCACAAATTTAGGATTCCATCAATGAAACATTACTATGTGAGTTTTCCTATTACATATTATATTATGTCTTTGATTCATGAATTATACCGATTGTTTCTCATATGAATGACCATGTTCCAATTGTACCACATTAATTTTTATTAAATATTATGGATATGGTATGTACTAATGGAAAAAATAACTAAAACACATTGTATATGAGATATATGTTTAGTGAGACTGTTAATTTAAAGGTTAATGTTCATAAATGATCAAGAATCTCAAAGGGAATAATATATCTAGTGTTAATATTTCACTTAGTCAAAAATATCATTAAACTCTTTAAACTATGTATTAAAAGGAATAACTTGTCACCAACCATAAAATATAGATCTTATTGAAGATTTCAAATAGGGTAATTCTGATAAATAATTCCAATTTTAATGTGATGCAAGATAGATAAAATATTCCCCATATTATCATTAGAATTTCCTACTACCATCAGCTTAATCTCTCCAATATTACCCCAAAATGTCTGATGTATACACCTCCAACATTATATGGCCTCATATGGATCCATTTTAATTGTTGAATTGAATCTATTGAAATATGAGAACTCTCTCAAAGGACGATTTTGGTCCCAACATGCATTGAAATGCATTGAAAATGACTATATAATAACATCAAGAATTTGAATAGTAATTCCATATTTACAAAAAAAATTTATATGAAATGTTAGGATAAATAAAATTCTTCTATTAAATAATGGATTAGGATAGAACTTTTTATTTTATATAAACTATTGGGACCTGATTATATACAATTGAATGTTATTATCCAGACAACCATTCAACTTCCTTAATGTATATAATTGTTTTTTATTCTGTGAAAAAATAATGTTTAATAGATACATATAATAATGGATTTTTATATTTATTTAAATCATAATGATTGAATTATACAACATATATGACTTATGATGACATGTAATGAAATTCAGGGTGACGTTCTCCCATTTACATACTATTATTTTTACTATTTGTATCAACCCCTTATATTTTTTTATTCCTTATTCACATTATTTCATTTAAATAATCAACATACATATTATGTAATTTAATACATTTTTCTATTCTATAAATAGTTTTTTTATATTTCTTTTCTTATTTATGAATCCCTCATAGATAGATAATGATGACATATTTCCACCAGCTAATATATAAAACTTCAACTAGTTTATTAGAGGAATAAAAATTAATTTCCGAAAACCTAATATTATATCTTTATGAATATTGATCATAAAAATATTACATACCTTATTCTATATCTAAATACCTTGTTTCTATACCTCCATTACCATTATATGTAAGATAGATAAGTGTTCATTTTGGAAAGGTATTGTTTCTCATTACCCCCTATGTTTTCAATAGACATCCTCTACAAATAGAGGAGTATTAGATATCTTTAAAACATCATTATTTATAATGGAGAATAATCCTACCATAAAAGAGCATCATCCACATTTTTTTCCTTCATTGGGTTGTAATGAATTGACCATTCATATCCTTTGATAAACTACTTCCATTTTATTTGGGGAATTATATGCTCCCTATATATGAATATAAAAATTATGACCTCATGATCATTATATATTTCATACTTTTAAAAATAAGGATAATTATTTTAGTTATAATGTGTAAATATGGTCAATTATAATTATCAATATGGTTTCAGTTAACTTTTCTCATAAACCATTAATTATTTTTGGCTATATGGAATCACTATGTTATTTTTCAAGAGGTCACATCCAAATCTGTTTGATAAATCACATTATTTTATAGACCCATCTCTACTATAGCATAGAATAAGTATAGGTTGACTGACCAACCATCTAATGATCTTGTTAATATTTTCCTCACATTTACCTTTCAATAAGAACATGACTCTCATTCAATTTTACATAGATATTTTTTAGATAATCACTACATATTTCTCATAAATCAATGATAATATCTAGAAAATATTAGAAAACTTTGGATATTATTTAATTATTTCTCTTGGGTATTTTACTACATCAACTATATCTCTAAATGACCCACATATATACTAATACTTTTTAATAAATAACCCACGAATGAAAGTTATGATAGATAGAATTTAAACTTTTTATATTTTTCATAGAGTAAATCCTTTCACAAAAGCTGTGACTCAATCCTCAATTATTATAATTCTCATCCTTACTCATGGAACATATGTTTATATAAGCAATAAATAAAAAATCCAATACAGTGTCTATAGATTCTACTAATAAGATCTTGTAAAATTATAGTGGAATTTATTACTTTTAATGGAATCACTATGAATCCATGTACTATATATCCTGTATAAAGGATATAGTTGGTACAACCCATATTTCCTCTATTAATTGATTATATTTTGATAAATGATCAACCACTATAATTTTTTGAACCCCCAAAACTATTCTTGAAACTCATAAATATAGTCTGGATGAAAAATATTCTTAATAATGGTTTTTTATGTTCAAGATAATCATTGTAGATATACATTGATCCATTATTCATTCTGATGTGAAATATTTTTCCACACTATAGAAAATCACTTTCATGTGTAAAACCTTTATCCATATTATATTGAATAATTTTATATGACACATTAAACTCAATGGTATCTAATTAAAAATGTATCATTGAAATTGTTGAATATCATGAAATTAGTTAAATTGAGAATATAACCTAACAGTTTGGTCTATTTCTAGAGTTTTTTTCACTGAAACATTAGTATTCACTAATGATTTTTTTTCATAATTTTTGAGTTTCACCTAACTATTTTAGTTAAACTCCAATCATGATAAATTATTATGACACTTATAAAAGATTAAATTTTCATTAATAATTCATAACTATAATTTTATTCATAGGTGATCATGAGTTTATTAGTGATATGAAACATGACGTTCTTCTTCCTGATATTAATATGACCCCAATGTAAAGAGAGAAAATCCAGCCCCAAATCATGTAAAAATCAATCTAATGGGACAATAATATTTTTACTTGGAAGGAAATGACCACAAAGTTCTATTAGAGAATAATTGTAGTGTTGAAATAAAATCATCACACCCATTGGAGTTTTTACTAATAATTAAACATTCAGATATTATGTTGGTGATATTATTCCCTTCAGAATGTTTCAAGACATAATGGGGTCATTTGATCCAAAATCATTGATTTTTAAAATTATTTAGTTTATGATTTGTGTTATTTCCAAACATTGTTTTTCATGTCACTCACAATATGTCATCATTTTAGAATATTTACATTATCCATGTACATATAGGGTTGTTGATATACTTTTTGTCATTAACTATTGGATTTTTCTTATATTTTGAAAAATTCCCCAACTCCATACATATGATTCCATGTAATATATGTTGTGCATTATAATGCACTCCATTTTTAATGATTTCATTGATTTTAATAATTGTATCTCATTAATATTCATTTTATCGAGGAACATACCTTATAAACATTCATTATTTCCTATTTTTACATACATATCATTCCAAAAATACATTATTCAATATATTATACAAGTAGAATGATTCATTTTCTTTTACCTATGGGTTTTTTAATTGATCTCTCAAAAAATCCGAATTTATAACCATGTAAAAAATATATTTGAAAAATCGAAATCAGGAATCACCAATTATACATAGAGATAAAATTAAAAACAATCATCATAGCAACCAAATTCTATTATTTCCAATTGAAATTTTGTGACATAATATCAAAAAATTAATGATATGGTTAATTTGTTTAGATAAATTGTAAAATTATAAGCATCCCTTTCATTTCTTATGAATTTATCTTCATAAGTACTTATTGATTCATATTACTTTTATTTCAGCACATGGAATTCCATTTTAAAGTTAGTATGAATTTTTTATGGATTATATTTAAATAATATATTGTAAACTCCTCCTATTATAGGGAGTTGATTTATTTCACCTCTTATTTCTAAATAATGTTCACTACTGGTCAAAATTACATTCCTAGTGACAGACAATTAAAGCATTGTTTTCATGGTATGATCAAAGAATAAAATAAAATATATATTTATATTTTATTAATCCATTTCTTTGATATTAGTGGATTATAATACCAAATAGTTAAATGATGTAATTTACTTCTGATTTTGTTAATGGTGAGTTGTTCCATTTATGTTGTATATTGGATCATTATTTGAATAACACTGTTTCTTATTTTATAAATGATTTGGTTAAGAAATGAGCTTAGATTTTTCACTCAAGACACCATCAAAATTTTGTAATCATAGGGATAGTAAAATTAATTTCTATAACAATAATTGTTTATTAGATTTGTTTGGGTGTTTTGTGTTGATTAAAACCTAAAATATTACATAGAATATCAAACATCAATAATCATGTAATGTAATAAAAATAAAAACTAAAATAAATACTAAAATGTACTAAACAATTTGAATCTTTAACATACTAGCTTCATCATACATAAATTTTGATTCATAATAGGTTATAATTTCTTCTATACTCTTATTTTAATTTTTTAATCTACTAAGTTAACTAAACACCTATTTGATGTAAACTAAAAATACGATGACCCATCTCCCTCTATTATCCAGTGCTATAGATTAAATTTTTGTTCATCCATTGATAAAAATTGAGGTTAAATAATAATACGAAAACAAGTATATTGCATAATTGATCATGAAAATTCATAACATATTATTTAACGACGGGAAATATTGATATAAGAAAATTTTATTTGATAGCTTGTGTGACACGAAACACCAAGCTTGTAAGGGAATATAATATCCCAAACATTCAAATATATTTTCTATTTTAAATTAAATCAAACATTTATATATATTATAATTCATTTAATACTAATTTAGGGTTTCCTTAATGAGACAATGAGTGTCTAAAATGTATTTCATTATAAGCAAGACAATGTTTTACTAGACAATAATATATTATTAAAATATTATTACTTAATGAAATAAGATATAACCTATCCATTAAATTTTCCATTATTGATAATATTAACAAAATTATGATAATATATATATATTATATATCTAATCAAAAAATTTTTACATTCCTCTCGTATATTTTACAAGAATAAGTTAAAGACTGTCCCAATCATATGGATAAAAGCCCATATTTGTATAAAGGAAACTTTACATCATTTTAAAGGAGAAACAACATAAAATATGAATTTTGACCCTTTTATAAATGTAATATGACAAAATAAATTTCATTTTTGAATTTCAATTATGAATATTAGTTTATGGTAATTTGTTTTATTTTTCTACGAAGTATCATTATTTGATGAATAATGAAAATACTAAATAATAATTCCTAACTGCTTTTCAAATGAATTATTTATAAGAATATAATATATTATTAATTAGTTTTAAAGTATAATTATATAAAATGTATGTATATTAATAAAATTTTGTTCATTGTAATAAAATTTACATTGAAATAAGATATGAAAACATATCAATATATTGATCATTTTTACTTTAAAAAGTCACACTGTCATCCCATCTCCAAAATTAATTTTTAATTAATTTATACAACTTATGTGATTGGAATTAGAAACCTTTGATTCCAAATTTTGAATCATAATAACATTCAATTTTCAAAAAGTTAAACTTATTTTATGATCAAAATAATTAGTAAATATTAAAGAAATTAATTACACTGAAGTGATAACTTAGCCTACCAAGGGACTAAACCTTAAAATTAAGTTACAAAATGACTGAGATGATTGTAAAAAATCAATTGGATGTTCATAATTCCACCCAACACTAAATTTTATATAATTTGTACTATTATTGGATCTAATTTTCTTATGAAATAATTATCTGGAACTCTCTTTCAAAAAATTGACAAGAATGTCACTCCTCCACTATATATTGAAAGTCATACCTCCTACATCCTCATACCTCTCATGACATGTTTTATCAGAAAATATATTTTAAAATGGATCCTAAAAATCAATCCCATAATTACAGAAGACTCACTTTGGGATGAAATTCATCTATGTAATCCGTTGGGTACAAACTAAAAGGTGTTTCCAAACGAAGAGGTCACATCCTTCTTTGTGGACTTTTGTTTTATTTTCATTATACAACACCTAAAATATCTTTAGAAAATTATTAAATAATAACATAAATATCCTAAATATACTTATATATTTTAAATATAAGGGTTTTACCTAAAATTATACACACATCCATCTAATTGGAAATTACTAATCATTAGTGTACGTTGAACTACCGCCTCACGAAACGATGGTTGTTAATTTTTTCCATTACCACATATCAATGATGGTAATTATGATGTAAAATTTATTTATATATGATATATAATATATCTATTATTTATTTATGATTATATAATTTTTATACAACATATACCTTGGTTCTCTCTATTTTGTGGGAATACATTTACACAGTCTGTGGAAGTATGGACTATCACCCCCCCAATGTGATGTGATTCATTCACATTATAAATGGAACATATAAAGAATGATTTTAATAAACACATTTGAAATATATTACATAAATATGATTCTATAATTATAGTTTTCATATACATATATATCCTTTAATCTTTTTTAAATAAGAAACAAAAATGGATGCAGCATTCATTCATATTTATGACCTACCATCTCCATAAACTGTGCATTTAATTTCATCTAACAAAATATTATTGATTATATATATATAAAATGGATTTATATTATATTTAGATTATGGTTTAAATTCATTATATGATTAAATCATGATCTAATTGATAATAAAAACATGTAACATGTTAAAACATTCTCGATAAACTAGGTTACAAACACATGAAGTAGTTCAAATAATCAAAGATTGTTAATAAATGGGTTATAATATATTAAAATAATTTTAAATATGATATTATAAATATTATTATGGTTCTTTTATAAGTTATTGACATGTTTAAAACCTTTATAAAAGGGGTTCAATGGAATTCACCCCAAAAGAAACTCAAGGTAAGGAATTTTCATCTCAATTTTTATATATGAGAGATAAATGAAAAATTCACCACTTACATCTCTTTTTTTGTGTATCTAAAGACAGATTTGATATATTATATTCGGAATTATTGTATCTTGTCGGTATTTTGAAATTAAATTTTTATTATTTATTATATATGGATTTCATTTAAAATTTACCAAGTGGTAATGAAATTCAAAACCTCATTCATTTTGATAGGGTTATATTACTTTCTTGTTCTTGTTAATATTCTATAAGTATGTGTGTAATATTTTTTTAATATATTTTATTATAATTAAACTTTTTTTTTGTGGATATAATTTTTATTCACATAATATATTAAATAATTTATATTCACATCAATGTTATGGTCCTTAAAAGGGTATACTTAACTATATTATTTGGTTCAGTACAGTTTATACATGAATTTATTTTAGAGGGACTTATATGACCATTTTTTCAATAAACAAAATAATTTTCTTATCCTTTGTTAATTAAATGTTTTATTAAATTATTAGTAACATTGGAACACTCTTTCATACTCAAAATGTTTTAGAATGTGTTTTTATGAAATCCCAAATTCATTTCCCTTTTAGATAGAGAAAGTATATTATTTTAAAGAAATAAAATAAAAAAAAGGCTTTGAAACATGTTTTATCCATTCAAAAATAATATATTAATGATATTTTATCCCTTTTTTCCATTTACAAGGTTTTCAATGGAATCTCCATACCACTTTTTTATCAAGGATCTTTTCTAAACTTTTACCATAAAAATAGAATATTCATTTTTACCTCGTATGGAATGTATGGATATACTCGTCGTCTTATCAATGAAGATTAATTTCTAAATATTTTTTTTAAAGAAAATGTTTTGAATAATGATTTTAAATGAAATATATATTAAATATTTTTTTATAATGAAAAGGATATTTTCATCAATAATTATTTTAAAAGATTTTTTAACAGCACATCCATTCATCATTGATAATAAACCTTTATTTTAATCGACTTATTAATAGATGTATTAATACTATACTTATTCATCCTCTATATGGTTTATGATTCTTTTGACCAATTATAGTATTTACATTCAGGCCATAGATTTAATTTCTAATCCTGTTAAAAATATTTAACTTCTTATGATCATTGAACATTGAATTTACACTTATTATAAAAATTATTTTTCATTTAAATGTTTAATGAATAAACTGTATATGATTTTTTAATAAAATGATTACTTTTTCTATTATTTTATTGACTTGGAAAATGTTGATAAATATGTATCCTTTACTGAAAATTGATATTTTATAAAGAAATTTTTAAATTTAAATAGATTCTTCAATACATGGGGAATTTGTTAGATATGAAATTTATAGGTTGGGGAACTTTTTTTGAAAAAACTACCAGTTGGGGACTAGTTAATGAAAATATTATGTGTTTGGGACCATTTTATATAATTCCTACAATGAATATGAAGTCTCATGAGTTGAAATTAGTATGAAATAAACCCTTATATTTTATTTCCATGAATAATAAACGGGTTTATACAAAAATAATTAAACCACTATGTGAAAGCTTTTGATTGTATTAGTTCATTTGTATATTCATGTCGTGCAATAGTTAATTATTTCTTTTTTAACAATACATTTATAATTATTATACATGATAAAATTGAATCAATATATATATAGAAACATAACATTCTCAATCTATTGATTAAATAGATTTTATGTTTTATTTCTTACCATTATATAATGATCACAAACTTCAATATCATTTTATAGATTACATAACATTTGTATTTAGTTATTACATTTCTATATTGACTATTCTCATTGACACATTATTTCATCCACATTACTTACCTTTTTTGAGTATTTTACTCACCCTTACTTTATTTCTGTTCTTAGTGACTCCAAGAAGTGTACTAAGAAATATATGAATTGATACACTAAATTGAATAAATTTGTTATCTAAAAAATAAAATATATATGTTTTAATTTGTTATTCATTTTTAAAATAAGACTCTTGTATGTATCTGTGTTACCAATACAACAAAATATTTCTATCCCTTAGGACATGATTTACTTTTATCTTATGCCAATGAAATGGTAGTATATACTAGCTCTTAGCATTTTTGTTTTGGCTCACAACAGTTCGTATAAGTGCATGACATGTAACAACCATGGGAACTAGTTTTACGAAAACATAAATTATTTAAAATTTACCTATTTTAGTCATTGATGATAATTATAAAACAATAATCCTAGAATTTTTGTATGGTAGAGATTATGTGGTTATTTATAGAAATCCAAATATGCCTTCTTACTAATAGTGGATTTGGTTTTGGATTAGATGTAATTAGGGGTAACAACACAGAAAAGGAACATCAGGCCTGACTCGAGCACAACATATTACATGAAAATAGGGCTTACTACCCAACTATTTGGACAATCTCATGGGGAATGATTAGGATAAATCACATTTGTCATTGCAAACCATTACGAAGGATTTGAAAATATGATGAAAAGGAATGACCTATGTAAAACATAAGCTTTTTTAGATTAATGATAAGGCTTCATGATTTAGAAATCCCACAAATGATATTATAGATAAAATATAGAACAAGGAATGACCTATGTTGAGATAAATGGTCGAAGTGTTTATGTATTTGGGTTATATTTAAAAACATATCTCAAAGGATAATTAGTGATTAACATTATTTTAAGGATTTAAATAATATTAATTTTGTAAATTATATAATATGCATTTATTAAAGGAAACCTTTATAATGGGTGAAATCAAAGAATATCCGACAAGGCATAAGAACTTGAACCCATGAACAGAAAATGATAAGGGTTTCACACCTACCACAACTATACATGATTTCATCATTAATTTTTTATTTTTATTGTAGAAATTTTGATGAAAAAATATTAATGATGAACCTGTAGTGTGTCTATTTTAGGTTTAGAGATTAATATATTAACAATATTGGTTTTTAAAAATTGTTAGAGACAAATATTATTACTTATTTTATGGATATCACCATTCGGTAAAATAAGATTTTAGTTTTTAAAAAAAAGTGTTTCCATTCTAGGATATCCATTTCATGGAGTAAGGGATGAATTAAAATTTTATTAAAGCACACCCATAAGATTATATTTCACATATAAAATTGAAATATATCAATTAAGTAAATGTTATTATATTATAAAGTAGTAAAATAATTAATAGACAATGAGAAAAATATCAAATAAAAAAGGTATCCCTAATACCTTATTTTTTGTTTAACTGATGGTCTTTCAAATAATAACATATTTATTGATTTTAGGCCCTAAACATTTCATTAATAATTCACTTTATGGTTTTTGATGACCTCAATATTGTCCTATAGATATTTACACTTCCCCCCAGGTCCATATCTCCAATTTTCACTAACTTTATCCTACAAGGAGATCTAGTTATTGTTTTGTAAATGTGAATATTGTACGTCCCATTATTTATTTCCTATAGTATATTTTACGGATCCTTCTCTTGATATTGGATTTCAACATAAGAAATATCAAAATAATATTATCAAGGTATGAATTAAATTTATAAGACACACTGTATATAATTTAGTAAAAAATAATGCCTCTAAATTATAAAGTAAGAACATTGTATTTGATAGTGTGTATGACACAAAGCACTAAGCGCTTTAGGGGTTATTCTATCTTGATGATTTTGAAATATATTTACAATTTTAAATAAAAAATCTATTATATAACTTGAAATTCATGTCGTACTGGTTAATCTTGCATCGCACAAAAAAATGAGTTTTCTCAACAGAATAAGTGTAATGCAAGTCTGAGTTTTACAAAACAATAATATATTATTATAATATTATTATTTTATATAATCAGCTATAACCTAGATATTAAATTTGATGTCATCAATACTATTAAATTACTTATTAGATTATATATATATATATATATATTATACAATCAAATACTTTTTAAATTCATCAAATATACTGGACAAGCATAATATAATCATGAACCTAATATTACGCATAAAAACTAGTATATTTATAAAGGTTTTTACCATCATTTATTTGTTCCAATAATTTAAATATTAATTTTAGAACTTTTACATTTATAATATGAAAATATAAAATTAATTTATTATAGGTAATTTTTAATATTATATTTGGGTAATTTTTTTTGGTGAAATTTCTTTTTTTTGATGAATAATGAAATATATTGATTTTTAATTCAAAACTTATTTTTTTCATAATTATTTATTTTGATATATTATATTTTTAATTGGATTTTAAAAATAATTATATAATTTTAAAAATTAATTTACCCAATTCTGGTCATTGGAATCATTTTCAATTTCAATTTGGATATAAAAATATATTAATCTTTAGAACATTTTTATCTTAAAAACACACAAAGTAATCCCATCTTCAAGATTAAATTTCAATTAATTTTTTCCACTTCATTGATTGAAAAATTGAAAAACTGATTTCATAGTAAGAAATAAAAATATTTTATAATTTAACAAAAATTAATAATTTTTTTGATCAAAAAATATTCATGAATGTGATTAAAATTAATTATACTGATTGAGATAAAAATTAGCTTCATAAGAGACTAAAATGTAAACATAAGGACCAAAATAAAGTAGAGAATTATTCAAAATCTATTAGATGTTGAGGCTTAAATAGTATTTTTCTTTTTATCTAATTTGGTATATTATTTAAGGAACTTTTCATATGAAAACACTGGCTATAATTCCCATTACAAAAAACATTATAAGAATGCCACTGCTCCCCCACTATAAAAGACACCAACACCTCCCAATTCCTCACACCTCTCAATCCAATTTTTATACACCAGGATATGACAAGATAGATCTTTAAAATCCCTCACCTCATCATAGATTGCAACCTTTGTGTAGAAATTCTTCTATGTAATTCAATTGGTTCAAACAAAATAGAGTTCCCAATGAGGAGGTAACATCCTTCCTCAAGCTCTTTTGTTTTATTTTCATTATCCACCCCCTAAAATGTTACTATTAAATTATTAAATAATAAAAATAGTATAATCAATATATTAATATGGTTTTATTTTATATTTTCTTCCTGAACATAGGCATACATCCATCTATTGGTTTATTAACTTAATGATCGTGTATGACCAACTTCTACCTCGAGAAACAATGATTGTTCTTTTTTTACATTAATGCAAATTTTTATTTAGAATTCTGATGTAAATTATATATATATGAGATTTAATATATATATATATATATATTATTTATTATAATTCAATTTTATATCGAACAAATACCGTCTTGATTTTCTTTTTGTTGGAATACAATAACACCGTTTGTGGAAGTGTGGACTACCACCTCCTCAATGTGACGGGAATTGTTTGCACTATATATGGCATTTATATATTATTGTTTTAATAAATATTTGTGAAATATATGACAAAAATATGATACATGAATTATAATATACATATTCTTATATATCATTCACATTATATTTTTCTAAATATGATATGGAAATGGAAGTAACGTACATGCATACATATGGCCTACCGTCTCCATGAATAATGCATTTATTTTCCAATATCCAAATTTTATAAATTATTATAAAAACATATATAATGGATATATATGATATTTTTATCATTTTATACATTCTAGGTATGATTATATCATTATCTACTTAGTAATTACGATATGTAACAAGTTAAAACACACTTGACCAATTTGGGAATTAAGACCCAAAATAGTGAAAATAATGATAGATTATTAAATAATGTTTAATAAAATATTAAATGAGGTTAATATTGGTATTATAAATATTATAATTATTCGTTTAGAAGAAATTTATATTTTTATAACCCATTTACATGATGTTAAATGATGTCCACTGTAAAAGGAAAAGCAAGGTAAGTGATTTTCATGTCAATTTTTACATCTGTGAGTTAAATTTAAAACTCACAACATACTAATTTTGTGTGGTGTATATAATTCCCATTTTAATATATTATATCAAGAATTATTTTATATTAATGTTATTTCAGATTTCAATTTTAATTATTTTATCTATTGGTATTTGAGTTAAAAGTTACCAAGTGGTAAAAAATTCCATAACCTGATACCTTTTCATTGGGTTATATTACGTCCACATTGTTGTTAATATTATAAGATTATGTGCATATTCCATTGTTAAAATATTATGTTATACAAAAAATTTTATTTTTTTGATTTACTTTTGAGACACATAATTTATTCAATGATGGATTTTCATAACATCATTAAGGTCTTTTCAAGGGTTTAATTCACAATCCCCATTTGTTTAGGATTGTTTACACATGAATTTATATTTGAGGATATTATATGAATAATTTCCAATAAATCCTTTCATTTTATTATCTTATGGTTACTCATGAAATTTTCAATTATTAGTCCCATTTTACCACTCATTTGTACTGAAAAAGTTTTAGAATGTATTTTTATGAAAACCCAGGATCACTTCTCTTTTATTCAAAGAACCACATTTCTTCTAAAAACCACAGTTTTATATAAAATTTGTAAATTTTTTTTTAAAATTCCCAAAATGATTTATTTGATACATTTCTATACTTATTTTTTTGATAATTTTAATAATTAATTAATATTGTCGCTTTATAAAGAAGTCACTTTTATAACCTTTTACATTACAAAAAAATGTTCTTTTTACCTTCTATGACATTTATGGGTTTTCTAAAAATAGTTTCATCAAACATTACTTCATATGTTTAAAAGGATTATTTTTCAAGAAGTGGGTTTTTAAAGTTATTTTTATTTAATTTTGTTTTCATAACTTTTTTATAAACGGAAGATAATATTTTGATTAATAATTTTTTAAAAGAACATTTCTAGTATTTCTATTCATATATAAAAACATCCATTAATTTTACTCCACATGGGATATACTGTGTTGATAATGTACATATTCTTCCCATGTATGTTTTCTGTTTTATTTGACCAAGGATTGTTTTAAAATTTACATCCTTGATTTCTTTCATAATCACAAGGAAATTTTCAATTTTATATGATCATTAGATAATGATTTTTTTCTAAATATCCATATCAATTATCATGGATATGTTTATTTCCTAAAACATATATAATTTTTACATATGGTGTTTTACTTTTATATTTATTTGACTAAATGGGGAAATATTGATAAATATATATGCTTTAATCAATACAGGTAATTGATAAGGAACATTTTTAATTTAAGTCTATTATTTAATATATGATGAATTATTTGGATATATACTATAATGTTGGGGACCAGTTAATGAAATATATATGTGATGGGGACCAGTTTGTTCAAAATTTATTAGATTTGTAACCATTTAATGTAATCCCCGTGATGCATTGTCATTTTGATGAGATGAAAATTATTTGTTAAAAAATTATTGAATTTGTTTCCAAGAAAAATATACATGTCTCCACCCACTAACAAAATCCATCATGTGAATGGTGTTGATGGTAGTCATTCATGTGCCACATTAATAACAAAAAATAATTAATAATTACTTTTATTAGTAATTTATTTGTTATTATTATTAATGATATTATTACATTGAAATATATATATGTATTTATTTCATTATCAATTTATTGATTAAATGGAATTTCATTTCAGTTATTTACCTTTCGATGTTTTTATGAAATTCATTATTAGTTTTTTGATTACATGGAATGTGTCTTCAATTATTACATTTCCATAATGACTATTCTCATTAATTCATTATTTCATTCATTGTACTTACCCCTGTTGAGAATTTTAGGTCACCCGTATTTTAATTTCTTTCACCAGGATTCCTACAAGTGTAAAAATAATCATATGTAAGGATACATTAGATATGATAAAGTTATTATCCTTTATTGAAATAATTTTTTTGTATTTATTGTATTAATTTTTAAAACAATCCCATGTATGTATCTGGTTACCAAGACTATTTAACTATTCAGTCCTTTGGGATGTGATTTACTTATATCTTATTCAAATGTAATGTTAGAAAATATGGGGATTAGAAATTCTGGGTTTGGGTCTTTAAATATCTCAATTATTAAAAAGTCATATCTAATAAGTTTTGATTATTTTGAAACTAGATAGATAAAAAAATTATTTTTCCAATTTTCATCAATTCCACCAAAAAATAATCTAAAAATATATTTATCTCCAAAAACATATAATACTTAATGTTATTATTCATAAATTGGGGACTTGATATATAATAATGGGTGATCTCAGATGCATTGTAAGAGTGAACATGAATGTTATATATCAAATATCATTAGCGAGTATATGATAAACATTTGAGTGTGAGTGCATAATCATGAAAAATGAATTTTTAATATGGGAATTCATTCTTAATAAAGGGTAGATTAGAAATAATGTATCTTAAAATATGTGATTGTGTATAAAATAAAACATGATTCATGAGTAAATAATATTTTATCATAAAAAGAAACAATTTAGAACATATGATTATAGTAATAACAATTTTATAGTAATTATAAAATGTATCAAGGAAAACCGTAAGGAAATTAATCCCAAAAAGGAGTATGTCATACACTTATTAATAATATATTATGATGTGGATAACAATTATTTTACACTATTTTGCATTGGATATCCACTTATGTACATTTAGGCTTGGGGTATAAATAACTATCCCCTTTGGATTTAGCTAACCAACAATAAAACCTTGTTGTTTTACTAACTACATATTTACCATATTGATCTCATTATTTTTAAAACATTACTAAATAAATCAATCGGCTATAATGGACCCAACCATCCTTTAATGATATAATATATATATGTTTTCCACATGATATAGAAAATATTAGTAATTATGTTATCTCTTAATTAACATGATTTGATAAAAAATTGTATCATGAAAATAATTACATAAAATAATCATATGACATTAATATGAAAATGGTTTATTTTATATTATAGAATAACTAATGTAAATCATGAGTGAAATTAAAGGATGTCGACATGGGTTTAAAATATAAGTTTTCAATAGAATTGAATATTTTTATTAAAAAATATGAATAAATATATATTAATATTGATAACATTAACTTTAAAACAAATATGGTGAGTGGTTATAAATTTTAAATGTTGAGTGAGTCAGCTGACATGAGATATCCCAGATATGATTGATTTATCATGTATAAGGAAAGAATAATAAATTAATGATCACTGATAATATTTTGAATACAATGAACAATACAATAATATCTCCCTAATATTATGATCCCTAGGATTAGTTCCTTTAATGTAGATTTGAGAGTTAGAAATTTCAAAATTATACAGTTGGCCCTTAGACATGGTTTTCAGGTGTTAATTTGTTTTGTTCCATTGTGAGTGTGTTGTGTTTCATTCAATGTGTTATATTCACTCTTTATAAATTTATCATCTATGTTTTCTTTAGAATAAATTATTTTTAATGTATATTAAAGGTTTTACTTATAAAACTGTAAATAATAACTATCAGGTGAACAATTTAATCCAATTTCCCCTTAATATCAAAATTTATTATAGAAATACTAAGATAAGTCTTTCATGAATTTTAAAATTTTTACCATAAAAAATGATATCAAATTAGTGTATTTGGAAGCCGCTACAGTCAATTAGTAAACCATCAAATTGGTTTTCCTATTTTAATGGAAATATGTAACAAATAAAGAGATATTAATGAATACTAGTGATATCTGTAAGTAATCTCTTCAAGAATATTATAAGAATGTTGAAGACTATCAATCTCAAATTCCTTAACTAGACCATAAAAATGATATTAACAGTGAAAAAATATAGAGTATATTATTTTTTAAATTATATTACCTAATATTTATTTTTTGATAAAATAAAAATTTATTGATTATATTTTTGAATTCTAGATAATAAAATTGTTTATGAGTCCTCGGAGTGTGATAAACCTGATAGGCCTGAAGATGGATACATCATGCTCCAATTAAAAAATAATGGTCCAGTAAAGGGGGGATCAAGAAGAATAATATATCATGTTACCGATTGTGAAGAAACTATCCCATCAATGTCAATTGGAGTATCAATTGGAGGAGGACACAAATAGTACATAGAACATCTACATTATCTAACCTCCACATTAAATCAAATTGTTTTCTATTTCATCAGTTCATACACCTATCAATTGTTTTTGTGTTATCCATGTATGGTGTCAACTTATATAGATTGGGATATGTCACATGTGGTTGATCACATGACATACACTAATCCACAAAAAAGTTTGGTTGAGGAAAAAAATTTACATTGGTTTTGAAATCAATTCATTACTCTGTTGATGATCAATGAATTTATACTTGTATCATTCTCATGTTCATTGTTTTTTATTTTATATAAAATTTTATATGTTCATTTGAATTATTATTCTGTTAGAATAAAAATAGTTGAAACTAGGTGAACTGTACATGCCACATGAATAATTAGGATGTATTTATACGTTAATACCTTCATTACATCCAAAAATAATATGTTTGTGACCATTATTGAGGGTTAGTAATATATTAATTTCAGGAAATTAAATTTAGGTTAGTGTTTCATGAATTTTTGTTTCAAATTTTTAATTTAGTTATTTTTTCAATACATTTCTCTTATTATCATTTTCCAAAATATTTGGATTCATTTGATGGTTAATTTATTTTTTAACTATTTAGTTAATTTTTATATTATTAATGAATTTATAGTTATAAATTCAAATGGATTGTAATCAATTTTTTGTCCTGTTATTTTTTTGATTGATTAATGAATTTTGGATTCTTTCAAAAACACAATGTACATGAACTACTACAATTTGGGTAAATTTCCCAAAATGAAAGGTTTATATAAATTTTTTTTTTATCTTCTGAAATTTCATAACGTTTTTATAACAAGAGACATGAATCTTAAATATAAATTTCTGGATGATTTCTTTCAGAAATTCTATGTTTTTCCTTATATTATAAATGAATAAAAAAACAATTTTGATAATTTAAATCCACTTTTGGTGTACTATTTTAAATCCTAACATTAATATTGACCTCAATTTAATAAGAATTTGAGACCATGAATGAATTCAGGGTTTCTTCATTACAAGCCTTATGCCTTCCAAATCATCTATAATAGATTTAGTGCATGGTATATATTTTAAGACAAGTGTCTGAGAAGTTAATGATGGAAATATGTTTTGATGAAATTTATGGTTGAGGATAATTTTAGGGAGGTGATTCTATATGTCAAGGTGAATTATATTTAAATATATTTGGAATACGATATTTCTATCTTTTTCTTTTATAATAATGAATAATATATATATGTATAATGAATGTAGTGATGGAATTAAATTTTTTATTATGAGATATTTAATTTTATTTGACCCTAACCAGAAATAAAAGGGATTTAATTACCATTTATAATTCATTTCATTCCCTTTGAATACCATTACACTTGAAAAATGGAAACAACATGTGAAGGGGTTAAATAAATTATTATACATATTTTTGATATTTTGACTACCTTTAATGAGGATGAAGTATTTTTTGATTCATTTTAATAAGGGTTTAATGAATTTTAGTAATATGTTTTTATTAGTATCATGAAATGATCATTAATAAATTACGATTATTATTTAATCCTTTAATTTAAAAATGAAACAACATACCATAATAAATAAAAAAACATATGAAAATATCTTTTGATAATTTAAAATATTAATAAATCATAAGGGATATAGTATCATTGAAAATTATATTAATATTTTTCTTATTTTGATAGAGGAAAACAATTAAACAATTAAATTCATGATAAATATAGTTGAATTACATGGTGAGGTGGTTACACATGTTCCTAGAAAGATCATTAGATTTTAAAGAACTGTTATTAACTAAATAAAATTGAAAATTATGAATAACAATGTAATCACATGGGAATAAGAAGGAAATGAGATTTAAATTCTATTATTAGCCTAATTATTTCGAGATTGGATAAATTATATAAAATTCATTTGAAGTGCATCACTAATGTGTGGGGGAATGGATAAAGATGAAATGAAATATATAGTTTATTTGTCTATTTTTTTAATATAAATAAATTTTAAATAATTATGAAGTAATTTATTAAATCAATATATTATTAAATAAATAAACTAAAACTAAAATCATTATAAAATTTGAATATTAGTGTTTATTTTGTAAATCTACTTAAATTCCATGGATATTCACTAATTTCAATGTATTATATTCTAGATAATAATATACCTATCACATTTGACATTAAATTGGTTTTTTCATATTAAAATGATTAAAATGGGTGATTTTTGTGGGTATATAAGTTATTTTCCATTCATAATCGATGTTATTGGTGGATCCACTCATTAATAATAAACTAAAAATGTACAAGATTTATAATAGTATAATAAATTTTCCCACAACTATAAATAACTCATCCATGTATTGACTTTATGAATGATTGAGAAACATTATTGGAATAAATATGGGAAATCATGGCATGATTATAGAAGAGATAATAATTATATTGATATATTAGACTGAATAGTTTTATATAAAGATCCAACCCCATGTGATTAGGTTGTACTTTCAATCATTTATATAAATGTAACTAAAAACAATGTCATATTGAATTAAAATTTATAAGGTCTGTTATAGGTTAAATTAGGTTTCACATACAAATACAAACATTTATGCATGAATAAACAAAATATTCAAGTAGGATATATATTGATCCTAACTTCATCAATTTTGTGGTATGAAAAATATGAGGCTAGTTACTATAGATTTGGGTGGTTAGTAAAAACAATTTCATTGTTGAAATCAGGTTATTAAATTACTCAATATGATATATGGACACTGTTTTCAAGTATTTTAATGTGAATTACAAATTTCCAATGAAAAATCAAATTATAAAACATCTATCCTATTTTATTATAAATGAATTTGTTAATGATATATGTCAGATGGTCTTGAGGTCGAAACTAGTGAGGAGGAATATTTCTGAAGCATGAAATATTGAGTTCATCTAACTAACTACCTTCTATGACATGGATATCATATGGGAACTTATATATGGAATCCATTGAACAATTTTTCCCCTTAAAAAGAAACTCAATGCCCAGTGAAGGGGGATTAATTTTTTGAGTTTTTTTATTCTATCGAATCATTCTTTATCCTATATTATTAATTAATGTGTTACATATTACCATCTTATCTGTTGTATTCCAAATTTTTTTCTTATACTTCTAGATTTATTCCCACTCCCCTTAATAATATATTTCTTCTTCACCTTGGTGGGCATGATATCTGACCTTTATCTAGAAAAACTAAATCACATGTAAATTTTAAGGTAAGAATTCAGAGAATTAATTTTTATTGTAGTGTCATATAATTTGTTTACTTTATTATTATAGATCAATGTATTCAATGTGGAGTTTTAGTGAAGAAACAAACCTTTATTCTCCAAATTCCTTCTTATTCGTCAATCAAATTCTTTACCTACCATAATATGTTGTTTATCTCAATAGACATAATTTTTAATAGATAAGTACTACGGGTTTCTATCAAGGACATGGTGTGTATTAAGGAATTTTTTGGAAGATTCCATATTGAAATGAGATTCATCATATTGATGAGTGGTTACCACATAGAATGATATAGATGGTCATGTGAAATGATATATCACACACACAATTGATATAGTTTATTTGAAAGACCAATAGTTACCTTAACAAAAATAATTAATTTATTTTATCTTGGGACTCCATAGAATTATATTTATTCTGAAAATTCTATTTCTATGGTCCTCTTACATAATCTCCATATAATTGCATCAATTTCATCCAGTATATTTTATTTTTTAGTTTTATCATTACACGTCAATTTATTTTCACTTATATCAATTTTGTTTTATATTTTAAAAAATAAATATTATAAAGATAAAAAATAAATACATTAAAAATTGAAACAAAGAAATAATTTTAAGAATATCATGAATGATAAAAAATACCATATCAAGTGAATTATCCTTTAGGTAAGCTAATTTTGTATACATTTGAGTTTATAAATTTATAAATTAATATTGTGGAAATTCGATAATTTTGTATAATATTATAATTAAAAATAATTATAATTCTCAAATTAAAATATACATACAAGAGCTTTATAAAAATACTAAATTTTATATGGTTGGTTAAATAAAAATTTATAACAACATAATATATTTGAAAATGAATGAAATATTTTTTCAATGGTTTCCTAAAAAAATTGGCACCACACTCTTAATTAATAACAAATTTATGAAATAAAAGAAAACAAATTTTCATATAATATTCTGAATTACATTATATTTTCATATAATTATTTTCTATGTGGAAAAATTAAATTATTATTTTTAATTTCAAACTATTATGTTTATAAAATAAAAATATTTTAAAAATAAACAATTTAAAAGGAATATTTAATAAGCATAAGATTTAGCTTCATACGAGAGAGATAAGAAAATAATATATAATTGGATTCCAATAATAAAATATTTGAAAGGTATCTTTATAATATATTATTAATTCTATAATATATCCTTTGTAAATAATCAATACTTATTCCTTGAAATCATCACAAGGTCATCATACCTACTTCTAAATTGAAATTTATTTTTTATTGCTGGATATTGATTGGAACCCCCAAAAAACTATAAATTACAATTTCATATGAAATAATTCATCTTATCCCACATATTAAAAACCAAAACACAATATTTTAACTCTTTATTTTTATATTTTTATTCTATAAAATAAATTAAAGTAATAAATAAAGATTTTTTTTTAAAAATTTTAATTTACGAAAAAAAATTAAAACCACTAATCAAGGATTCTGATTGATGGCGAATTTTGATGCACGATATTTTATGTAATAAACACTTAGGCTGTTGAGTTTTTATCTCTGAATGATATTTTTTTGAACATGATCCTCATCACCATTCCCATTAATATTAGAAGAAAAATTGAGTTATAAGTTTTAAATAGAAAAAAATAATATAATCAATTATAGTTATCTATTAAATAAAAGGAATAAAATCATTAGGTGTAAAATAAATAGAATATTTAACAGTAATTTACATTTTATTAATAAGTGATAATTATTTGTTTATAGAAACATAGCCTTAATATATTACATCATAAACAATTAAATGAAATTTAATAATATTATCCTTTTTATTTATAATTCAATTAGTATATCTAAAAAACGAATTATGTAATATTTATTAGCCAATTATAAGAATAATAATGAATTTAAAAAAAATTTGTTTTATTAGAACTAAATTTATAAATTACAGCATTTTATTTACAGATTTAGTAAAAAAAATTAATATTTGTACAATATTAACTAAAATTATTCTATAAATTTCTTATAATAAATTATTTTTATATTAAACAACCATATTTTATATGGTTTTCATATATAGTAAATACTTTTTTTAAACATAAATTAGATTACAAAAATTAACCTCATATGATTGAAATTATACTCCATGCCCAAATTATAATAAAATATTTTTGGATTAATTTTCATCAAAAAATACTCTATATATATACATAGGAAGAAAAAAGATTCATAAAATTGAAAACAAACCAATATAAGTATTCCTAAATCATAAATAAAAAAATATATTATATGAAGGTTTGAAAATATAGTTAGAGAAAATAATCAATGCGCATATTATCAACGTGTATAGAAGTTTCAACGTCATAGATTGATTTAAAATAAAACATTGTGTTTATTTATATTGGAAATGCATCAAATAATCTAATTTAAATAAATGTTAGGTTACAAAAATAAAAAATTAATTTTTTTAATTGAATTATAAAAGTATTTTAATTATAAATCTTTGTATTTAATTAACAAATAAAATATTGGTTATTTCTAATAATGAAACAGTAAATAGTTTTCCTTAAAATGTTTCAAGATATAGAGTGGTGCAATTTCACTTCTTATTCAATAAATCTATGTAAATTATAATCATAAATAGAAAATTATTTATTAGAAAAATATATTTTTTTATATAGTAATAGATTAGATAAATACATATCGGTTTATTCAGTGATCTATCAATATAGAGAACCTCTTGATGAGATTAAATTTTGAAATTTTCTACTAATGTGAAAATAGATAAGTTTCAGTCTATATTATCCTTAAATGAAATAGTACCACTATCTATAATTTATAAGGTATATAAATTTAAATAATCACTACACATATTCCTTCATAATCAATTATACCCAGATACTTTATCAACACAAATTTTATTAGTTCATACCATAAAAGATATAAATTGTAATTATTTTGGTACACATATATATTTTGTTCTAGTTTTATTATGCATTAGTGATTTATAAATTTAAAATTACATCATTAAAAATATTTTTTATAAATATATTATATAAAAATTATAATACTATTTATGAATTTAATTACTTTTATTCTAGATACTTTCCATTTTTTTAGGTTTTGTTGAATCTTCTTACCGATAGGTTAATTTCGTTCCCATAATTTTATCAATTGTAATTTACTTAAATAAATTATTTATAATTTTTTTCTTTTTATTAATCATTTAAATTATGTTAAGTAAGTGAATATCTTTCAATTTATATAAATTTATGGTTAACTTCAAGGATAAGAATTTAATCCTTATATTTTAACAAATTAATAAAAAAATAAATTTTATTTCTTGAATACATGTAATGTTTCTAATATATACAGATATACAACTCTATATATGCAATAAAAAACTTCTCAACTTCAATCATGGGAATGATTAATGATTTTATTTTACCAAGAGGAAATCCTTTTAAATATTTCACAGATTCAACCCGTAATCTATGTAATACATTCTCCATTAGAAAAATTGAATGTGTCAGACATTATCTTGGATGTATTATAACTTATCTGTCACACATTTTATAGACCTTTAATAGAATGATAAATAGTTTTCCATATTTTATAAGTAGTATCAAATTAAGATAAACTATTGAATTCATCCAGACCAATATAATAAATAATGTCATAAATCAATATCGAATTTAAATAAAAATAGGTTCCATGCTCTATACTCCAAAACATGTTGACGAAAAAATATTTATTTAATTTTTCATAAAATTTAAATTCAATATCAAATAAAAATATTTCATATATATAATAATCATTATTTTATATATTTATAATTAACTAAATTAAAAAATGTTTTAGTAGTAAAAAAGTTATTGAAATTATGACTAACTACGGTAAAAATTAGTTCATACAATTCTAATTATCAGCCCGCAAAAGTAAATAACTAAAAATCATTCATATAATAGAAGTATAATTTTTAGATTAATAAACTATAATAACTAACAACAAGGATGAATTTATTTAATTATTTTAAACATTTCCAAACAATTGAATTAACTTTTTAAATTTATACCCCTCAAGTAATTAATTAAATGAATATAAAATAATGTAAAGAGGAAATATTTTTTTATAGTGGTATAGGTCAAAAAATAATTCCCCTACTCAAATTCAGCAACAACCATTATTGTTTTGGTAATTTTTTGTATACATTAATTATATATCACTATATATGAGTAAAAAATTATATGACTTCGTGTCTTTAAAAATAAAATATTTTTAAAAGGTTATTTATAAATATACATATCCTCAACCTTAAAACAATAAACATAGAATAAGTAGTTTTCAGTAAAAATAAAATATAGAGTATGTTGTTTAAATTTAAATGAAAATTTAAAAATATAATGAAATACAATGGAAATAATTTTATCCACATTAAGAATAATTAAAAAATAATAATTGGTTTTAGGTTTAAAATGGTGATAAAATGTTTTATTAAAAATCTACATGTTTTTCTAAATAAATTTGTTTTAGTAAAAAAGAAATAATCAGATTCTCCTTTGTTCAATATGTTTTCCCCTTCTAAATCACAAATGAAGAATATTTAGTGTAGGAGAATATTGAATAAATAGAAGAAAACAAATTTTGTTATTATTAGTCATGTATGAACACATCCAATCACTTCTTAACCCTTGTACGAACATTGATAAATAAATATATTTATTTATTATGAATATAATTTTTTGAAAAACAACATAAATATATTCCTAAAAACTAGGTAACATTTCTTCACAATAAAAATAACCATTATTCATTTAATATAATGTTGATATAAACTAGAAACCATTTCTTTAGAAACTAAATCATATCAAAATGTTCCATTACAATTATTGAATAAATAATTCCATTAAATTACTTACCAAAAATCCACCAAAATATCATTAAATTTTTATTGGTAAATAATTAAATCCGAACTCTTAATTTATCATAAATAATTAATCTTACTTCTTATATACGAATAACTTGACCATTTTATATACATATGGAAAATTTTTACCTTTCAAAAACTGTAAAGTATTTACAGATGATTATAAACTTTAAATACAACTATCTAAATAATAAATCTTACTATTTACACTTCTATCATGTTATAACAACGATTTACATAAAATTATATAATAATACCATATTTTTTATAATTTTTTTACATATAAATTTATAATAATTAATATTATCTGTGAATTTGAATTAATGTTTCCTTGAACAAAAAATAATTTAGGAATAATAAATTCAAGATTATATAAAATAATTTTAAATAATATTATTTAAAATTTCTCTACATTTTTAATAAATGTGATGGAAAAAACATAATATGTAACATTAATAATTTAAATATATTTTTATGATCATTGAAACTATGATATGTGGAATATAAATAGGGAATAATGTTTTCCAATATTTTGTAAACATCACAACCCAACACAAGTTTATTGTTTCCTCAATAAACCATTTCCATCCACACTAGTGCCTAAATAAAAATTTATATCCTCTATGAAAATAATTATTTAATTCCACTCCTTCATGACCCATACCCAAAAAATACCCTCATTAGTCGGCAGTAATGTTTATTAAAATCCTCGAGAACACTATTAATTGGCCAGGATTTTCTAACTGGTGGGGAGGTTATATAACATATATGAAGGGTGGTATTACCCATTATATATCCTAATATCATAACAGGAACAACCAATAAACAAAAATATAATTAATAATTCAAAAATAAAATCCATGTAATAATATACCTATTCATGTAATTTCACATAAAAAATTATCATCCTTAAAATTAAAAAAACATCTCATAATTAAACTATAACAACCCGAACTCAGAAGCACATAGTATGTGCATTATTTTAATACATCGGCCTGATTACAAGGAATCATGTCCCAAAGGACCGATCAATTTAGCAGTCTTGGAAAATAGATTACATAAATGAAAGTTAAATTATATTATAAAATGACAAAAAACAAAAAAAAATTGTCTCATTTTGAACAAATTCATATCGCTTATCTTATCACTACAGGTCACCATGAAATAATTCTTCAATCCTAGGAAAAAAACATATGGAGGGGTGAGCTCAAAAGATCTGTAATGATAACTATATATCCTAAACATTCATAAATAATCATATACCATAAAGGAAATGTATAAGACTAAAATAAAATACCTTTAAACTTCAACTTTAGCATATTATGGCAATGATAAAATCAAATAATTCCATTTAATTATTCACATGGATATACAACTACTCTAAAAATCACATGTGATATCAATGGCCACTTTTATAATGATGGAATGCATAATGGCAGACTTCATAACCACATAGTCAAGGCCTTCTTCCAAGACTAAAAATAATATTTTGTCAAGGACATGTTCCAAGACCCTAGTTTTTCTCATGAGACCTACCAATTCATTGAGTAGCTGTAGCAGGCTCCACCCATCATTTACTATGTACAATGAATTCATTATATGAAAAGTCGAAAATATAACATAAACATTCATTTTAAAACCAGCATAAGAAATGTCAATACATTTTCCATAAACCATGAATGGTATAAAAATAACACATCCATAGTCATTCATAACACACAAACTTCAATAAAATATGTAATATTTTTATCATAATAAATCAACTTCAAACAAGTTTAAATTCCATCAAAGGATGTTGACATTGCGAAAAATGATTTGTAAAACTCATTGAGAGAAATATCTATTTTTCATGAAATAATTTTAAATTTACACAATTTAGAAAGGAAAACATTTAACAAAATTTTTGAATCAATGTTTCCCATACCACATTGAAAATTATAAAAGGAATTATAATTTTAAATACATTCATGTATTTATAAATAAATCCTTAAAAACCATTTTGAAAACATGGAAATTAATGAGAATGATTTAGAAGAATAAATATTTAAAACATTTAGAATGTTGTTTTAGTAAAAAAGTCCCCTAAAAATAATCCCTTTTAAATCTATTTTATGAAACATAGACAAGGATAATAAATATGTCACAGTGGATACTTATGTTAAAACAACCTCAGATAATAAAGAGATTGTGAAATTAACCCGTACCTTGCACTTTTCATTAGTCGAGGGTATGTTTAACATCCTGTATAAAGATTATAGTATGGTATTAAATTATACCAGAACCATATTAATATTTATGATATCATACATGATTTATTTATGACTTTATACTAACTATTTAATAATAATTTCAATGTTAAATTAATATTCCAGGTATTAATCACATTCATTATCGTACATGTTTTAACTTGTTACTTTTGATTGTATCACTTAGATTATGAATAAAAATACATCCAGAATATAAAAAATGATTTATATATCATATATAATTATAATAAAAATAAGTATAATAGACATATATATATGGAATGGAAAACATCATTTATAGAGAGAGTAGGTCGTACATACGCATAAACGCTGTTTTAGTTTCATATCGCATTGAATGGAACTAAGTGAATAAGATATATGTAAGTAATTAAATAAATAAATAAATAAATATATCTCCATTAGAATTATTATTTCATATATTACATACTTTTTATTTAATTATATTTTATAGTCATCATTTAATGGTGAACATGTAAATGAATTTCATCATGTCGTGGAGACGGTAATCCGTACGTAAGCACGAGTGACAATATCATTATATTGATTGAGAAATAAAATTTAATTTGATGGTAAATCATATATACATAATAATTAACAAGCTATATTTATTATTTACATCTGTTATACTCATTATTATACCCATCCAAATAATGAAGTGTTGGAATAAAAAACAACACCACGACGTAGAGACGGTAATCCTTACATACACACGTATGGTGACTTTTTCAATTATAATATTGATAGAATAATTAATAAGGTTGTACCATTATTATAATAGCATTAATGTATATATAAGATACTGAAGTTATTATTTTATAATGGAAACCACAATGATAGAGGAAGTGAAAGAGGAAAACAACTTGAAATAGATGATGAAATATTTACCTCTTCTTTGGGTTCTTTATTTTGGTTTGATCAAAATGGATCATTCGGATGGATTTAGAAAAAAAGGAAGGCATCTTGGATGAAGTGAGGAATGTTGGGAGGATATTTGAGCTGGGGTCGTCTGAGCCAAAATGATTTGGAGGTGTGAAAATATGATATGGGGATGTTTCCTTTTATAAGAGAGGTGAGGGTCACTTTTGGAAAAGCTTGAAATATTATTTTATAATAAAATAATTTTCTGATATAATGGATAAAAAATAAATTATTTAAATTATAATATGGTGATGGGTTAGTAAAATCACAACCAATAGTGTTTAGACAGGTTTAGGTCATCATATTTACCCTATCTTTTAGATTTAACTCTTAGTTAAATAGTTTGACATTTACCATGTCTTTTTGGATTTTTATATTATATGGTTAAAAAACATACCATAATGAGAAAATATAACCCCATGTGGTTAATTATTAATATATATTACATTATATATGTCCTTTGGCCTAACTGTAGGATTTTAGGAATATTATATCAATTAATAATATAATATTTGTTTCAAAAAATCAATTATGTCAATTTTGACAATATTTAGTATTTGATTTTATTAAAACCATAAAAAATTTATCACTTTGGGTAAAAATTTTTAACCAACCCTAACATGTAATATTAACCTATAAAATTAGTTTAATTCATCAGAAGTCTCAATTTATATTTATTTGGATATTTATAATATAAATTATCTTAATCTTTCCTTAATAATGTAATTACTGTATCATCATTTTGTCATAAATAAATTAATTATTTAAAGTCTAAAAAGTATATATAAAATACAATTATGTAGGAAATTGTATTATATTTCTAATGAATATTTATAGTAGAATTTATCTTTTGTATATAAATATATTAAAAATTGTTTAGTTATTAAACATTGAATTTAACTCTTTTAACTTTTCTATAAATAAAATAATAATAAATTTTTTAATCTAATACCTGTTGAAAAAAGATGATCATATTTGATTCCTAAAGTTTTTTGGTCTGATTATAAAAAACCAATAGATTTTGGACATGTGTTAGGGTAATTATGAAATTAGTTTTACCGTTAATTACCGTATTTACTTCTAACCGTGGTAAATAAAAGTCAACAGTTACTATTCACCAATAATTATTTTCATCTTATTGAACCAAATTTTACGTACTAATATTATCCATGTCTCTCAGATTTTTGAAATTCAACTCACAGAAGTGGTAAAATTATGTTTTATGCAGATTTGCAAATGCTCCTAGGAGGTGGGTAAAAGACAGTAAAAAGTTCGATAAAATTTTATATATCTAAACATATTTTAAAATAAATCCAATTAATTACATTGAACTTATTACGGTATTATATATATATTTTTACTTAAAATAAATTAATATAAAATTTCAAATTATTAAAATAAAATGTCTATTTTAAATAATAATGTAGTGTTTTTCACTATTCATCAAAAAATGAATGTTTTTAGAAAAATACCAAAACATTACCCTAAGATAATTTGATATTATGAATTAAAATATGATATAAAATTTTCCAAATTCATAACATAGATGTTTCATATATTTATTTAAAATTAATTACTACTGTCAAAACAAAAATGTTTTTTTTTAAAGAGTAAAAACAATCAAAAGATTGACATGTGTTTATGTCAAATTTAAATGTAAAATTACTTATAATGACCTAAATTGTATTAAATGATAAAAATATAATCTAATAATACTTAAAAAAATTTCAAATTCATAATTTAACACAATAAATTATTTCGATGAAAAAAGCTGTTTTCAATTAAAACATAGTATTTTTCACTATTCGTCAAAATATGAAATTTATCAGAAAAGTTTCAAAAATTTATCCAAACTTAATTTTTATGTCCCAATTATACATAGGAATTTAATTTCATTAAATTGAATATATTAAAGTGTAAAATATTGGTTTTAAAAAGTTTTCCCCATTAAAAGTTGGTAAAATTTCATTTTTTTGAAAAATACATCTTTTATCTGAAAAAACAATTTGTTCTTATATTATATTTATGAAACGCATAATATGGATGTTAAAATTATATAGAGTATATAATATTCAAAATTTAGTTAATATTATTCATAACTACATGTTGAACGGTTAGTTTAGTAAGTTGTGGTGTGCTCGAACTCGGTATTGCATGTAACATAAGCTATTAAATTACATTAATGAGATAACGTACTATGATCTCATTGGGTGTTACATTATCCCCTCCTTGAATAAATTGTTTCCTCGCAATATGAAATTGTTCTTCAAAAATAAATGGTTAAAAATAGAAAAATACATTTGTGGAAAACACACATTGGAAATTGGGTTAATAAAATTTAGTCTTAATAAGAGAGAAATGGAAATGTAAAATTCACCATCAAATTATGATGTTGATTAGTAGATCATTGGTGGAAATTAGAAAAACATAATTGGAAAAAGCATAACTGTTTATATGGCATGATTGAGGTCATCAATCCCAAAAAACTGTAAAATTAAGGGTCTCAAATCCATCAATCTAAGATGATATAAGATATAATTGGTTCAAAAAAACATATTGTATTAGGATAACCCATTTTTGGTTTTAAGATACCTTGCCTAATGTTTAAGAATTAATTTATTCATAGAATTAGTGGAATATATATATCTATATACTTGAAAAGTAGAGTTTCATCCCTCAAAAAATTCCTACCACAAACTCATCTTTCATTCAAAAAGATAATAAAAATAAAAAATATTCTATTTATCCTATTCGTATAGGGTTCCAAAAATAATGAATTTATAATTCATTTGTATGACTATTTAAAAACACTACATTATACAAACTAGGACATTGTGTATTCCAGTAGTAGGTGATCCACCCTTGTCGCCCTTCGGTTGTGGTTTCAAGTCTCGCCGCCTTAACAGACGCAACGGGTTGTCGCCCGACCTCCGGGTTGACCTTTTTATGATAATCCAAAAATAATCTCAAGAAATGATTTAACAATAACAATAGTATCCAATATAAAACCTAATAGATTCCAAAGTTTATACTTACCCCAAATACTACTGTCCAAACTCACAATCCAAAATTTATAAGGAAGGTAATCACCATAAAGATCCTTTTTTCCCTGTAATAATACGTTAATACCTTCATCATATATTATGTTAAAACATTGTGACGCCCTAAATTACAATAAAAAAATATTTATTACATTCACGATCCCTTATTACTTATAGAATACTAGATAGACTCCTTCTATACAAAAATATTTTAAACTCCAACAATGATGGAATATACAAATCATTAATCAGTTTCAAGATAGTCAAGAATATTCAATATAATTTATCCAAATCAATATTATATTATTCCAAAATCACTACCTCAGTATCATGACCATATTAGGGTTTATCTTTCTATCAACCATATATTTTCCAAAAACATTCAACATGATATTAAGTCACTTTTCTTGGCTCCACACAATTTCAAGTCCTTAAAGAAATAGTATTGTAGTACAATCCTTATATACACTATAATTCATATAAACTTGTACATCATTAATACAATTCTCAAATGACAGAATATATTAATAACAACCTATTAAATATAATCATTCCTCTTTATCTATGGTAGTATCATGACATGATTATTATCCAATAACTGCATTTGGGGTACATTCTGATGATTTGGACATTTATTCGTGTATTGTCCCAACTCATTGTAGATGAAGCATGTACATTTGAATCCTTTTTCTCACCCTTTCAATCATGCACTTAGTGTGTTTTTTCTCCACACTTATAACAAACTCTCATTCCCTTTAAGCATTTACCAAGGTGATTCTTTCTATAGTTATCACATATGGGAAAATCCTTCTTTCCCTCATTCCATTTATCTATCTATCTTTCTACCATCCTTTTATTCTCTCGCTTCCCTTTAAATCCATAGGACTAAGAGAATTCTCTACTTATCTTATTGACATATGATACTATTTCATTATATTATTATAATATGGGGGAGACAATTTCCTTTCTAAATTTAGGCTTAATATCATGAAATATATTATCCATATTACTCTTTGGATCATGTGTATTACTAGAGTTCTTATTCCATCCACTGGAACTATTTTTAAACAATGGAATACACCGGGTTAGTTAATGAATCACAATGCATAATTCCAAACATGAAACATACATAACGTAAATTGAAACTATTATGCATATAATCTATAATCATAAAATTTTTTCTTTGAGAAAGTATTTACTCTTAAATCATTCATAATGGAGTATAATTAAAATTTTAATTATCATATGCATATCCCCAGGGAGTGTCATAACCAAGAGTGCATCAAGGCCTGTTGTTGTGCACCAGTTCTCGTCCGAGTGTAGCTCAAAATGTTGTTTTTAGGTTTTACCCCGAGGTACATCTGTTCCAGAGCCACCTCTGCCCACTTGTATCCAGAAAGGGATGTATTTCATGGAAAACTCGAAAAATCCCTAGAATACCAAAATTCTAGTATGTTCTTCTATACTAATCCTTAAAGTTTAGCTTCGGGTAATGATATCTAATCATAGTTTTTATAAATCTAGCTTCCAAGGTCTGTACTAAACATCCTTTTATACCAATTGTAATGCCCCGACCTAGATACCCAGAGTCGGTGCATTATTATATATCATGGGAATGATTAAAAGGAATTAAGTTATAAAGGACTGATCAGTTTAGTAGTCTTGGAAAATAAATTACATACATGAAGGTTAAATTACATTGTAAAATGACAAACAACAACAAAATTCCCCCTTTTTGAACAAAATCATATCCCTTAGCCTAACCATTTAGGTTAACCATAGAATACTTCTTAAATCCTGGAAAAAATAAAACATTGAATGGGGTGATCTCAGATGCCGAGTAAGGTTAACAATATAGTGGAAACTTTGTTTAATAATCATAAACCATTATGGAAATGTATAAGACTAAAATAAAATCTATTTAAACCTAATCATTAGAAAAATATGGTAAAGATAAAATCAAATAATTCCATTTTCTTATTCACATGGATATTTTACTAGTCAAATAATCACATGAAATATCGATAGCCACATTCATAATGATGGAATGCATAATTACAGACTTCATAACCACATAGTCAAGGCCTTGTGCCAAGACTAAAAATATGATTTTGTCAAGTCTTGGTTCCAAGACATTAGTTTGTCTCATGAGACCTACCGATGCATCGAGGAGCTATAGCGGGCTCCACCCATCACTTACTGTAAGAACATGGTAGTTATTCTTGAGGTATGTATTTCTTCCTTTCTCTTTTCCATAAGTGTTTTTGAGAAAATAAGGAAAATGGATGAAAAACCTAAATTTTCAGACTATACAGTGTGTACATTCCACACGATGCTTATTTTGGCCGTGTGGAAGGAGTAAATAGGGCGTGTAGGCCGGTTGACGATGATGGGTGTAAAAACTGACACCATGCAGTGTAGTGGTCATTTTCACGACGTGTAGTCAGTCGGTAGGAGAATAGTAAGGTGGTGGCTAGCTAAGTGATAGTACACACTGTGTACTAATGAAGAAATGTCGTGTAGTCATACCAACAGATGAACAGTGCCATGTTGGAGAGAATTCGTCAAAGGAACAGTTAAAAAAATGAAAACTACATGCCATGTACCCAATAATACAAGGTGTGTATTCTGTTTTATTTGCTTAAAATGGGAAGTAGCCTCCCCTTTTCATAGGGAAGGATTAGAATTGAAGGAGGAGTTGGGAGAGTGGTTTGATCCTTTGAGGAGCTCCAGATCGCACACTAGGAATCCTTTTCCGCCTCTGTCGATCTTGTTAGAATGGGTTGGCCTCTCCTTCTCCCTAATCTGTTCCTACTAATTATTTCCCGAGGGGATTTTATTTGTGTTTGAACAGTTTTTCTTTCATCCCAGATCTACATTGCTCTTAGACTCTCCGAGGAGCATCGTTCACGTATATCTATCAGGGGTGATCGAGGTAGGTGGCATGGTGTTTAAATTCCAACTACTGTCCGTTTTTTTGTTCTATTGAGTTACGAACCAATGTTGGGGTGTCGTGTGGCTGATTCCTTGGATGTAATTGTAGAGACCCAAATCTTGACGTACATGGACATTACATTACTTTTGCGGAAAACTTAATACACGACAAAAATAAATTCTCAAATATTGTGTTAGTTTAGTGTCTTTGGAAACTCGGAACGTAATCTTCCTATCATGGTGAAAGATCTTCAACATCTCCCATAAAGATCTTCCCCTTTTGGTTTTTTACCAAAAACCGTTATTTATATCCTAGGGAAAAGAAAACATAAAAAGGGTGATCTCAAATGCTCAGTAAGGGTAAACATAGAGAACATAAAACAATCCATAACCATTTGAATGCAAATACTTGAAAATAAAATCAAAACATCAAAATATTGAGCAAAGACATAAATAATGGAAGTACGTAAGGCATATATCATAATGGATCATAAATCATGATAAAATATCATGGGAATAAAGAATGAAATTTTGGAAACTATTAAGCACATGATATGATTTCCACAGTAGCCAAGGCATTACATCCATGACCATCTTAGTGGATAAAGACCCTTTCAAAATTGAGTTCACTCCTCGTTTCAATCCTATAACACTAAACCTGATTAACTTACCGTTCCAACCATGTCTATCTCATGAGATATAAATATTTACCCAATGCATTAGAGGGAGATATAGGTCCCACCCATCTCATAATGAAATCATTATTACTTGTGCCACAACATAAACATAAATCATTCATCATAACCCAAAGAATAAAAATGGGTTTCATAAACATCATACCATCATAAAATAATCTGTATAAAAAAATGGATATCATTTTATCATAATAAAAGTGAAACCATGTAAATCAGATAGATATTATACTTGAAACATATACATATGAAATAATGTCATCATAGATGGAAAATGGTTTTGATAAAACACTTGAAACGAATTTTTGTGGAAAATATCCTTTCTTCTTAAAAATCACTTTCTTTTCACAAAATTTAATGAAATTTTAACAGAAAAATATTTTACTGAAAATAACCATGAAATCTTGTTGTGAAAACTTCATGAAAATAAGGCATTATGAAACCGTAAAAATCCGTTCATGCCGTATAATTTTAAAAAACATTCTTCTCGTGCTTTTTTAGGAAAAGTCAAAAATTACATCGCATGGTAATCAAAAGAATGATTCCTTACATAACATGTATTATAAGTATAAATGGGTAAAAAGGACATTAAACACACATGAAACCATTTTTAGAAAATAGGGACACAGATGATAAATACAACCCCAATAAATACTTACAATTAAACAATCTCGGATAAAAACGAGATTGGAAAATTTAACCCTTACCTTATGGCTGATATGCTTCGTATGTATCCGAAACTCCTGTATAATGATTTAAATAATATCATTGATTTATTAAATAATCATAATCATTGTTATGATATCATATATATTTTACTTATGACTTCATATTACCCGTTCTTTTGTAAATTAGATGTAAAAGAAGCAATTTGGGTAAAATCGTTTCATTTATTGTACGTGTTTTGACCTTTTGATCTTCATATTATTATTTATATCCTGATTTACATAATTCCATAATTTAAAAAATGATGTATATATAATATATTCATCATATACATATATATATGATAGATCGACAAATGGAATGAAATACACCGTTCATGGAGACGGTTGGCCGTACATATGCATGAACGTTGTTTTCGTTTCCTTATTTAATTGAGTGGAATTAAGTAGATGAAATACATATATACATACATAAATACAGTATCATTATTATGTCATATATTTCATTATTATACATTATATATACTTTATAATCATTCATGAATGGTTAACATGGAGAATGAATCTCATCGCGTCGTGGGGACGGTAGTCCGTACATACGCACGAGCGATGATATCATTATCTTGATCGTGGAATTGTATTGATGTGTATGTATAATATTTAATAATCAATATCAATTTAAAATAATCATATATGGTTATTTATATACACCATTATACCCATCCAAGTAAGGTGGTGGTCGAAAACAGATTACACCACGGCGTGGAGACGGTATTCCGTATGTACACACACGCAGTGATTTCATTTTCCGTAGGATGGATAGAAGGTGAAATAGGGTTGTTTAATATTTATAATAACATGTTATTATATAAGTAATACTGATGATATTACATTATAATGATAAAACTAAAGAATAATAAGTAGAAGAATAAATAAACTTGAGAGAATCAGATGAAGAGATTACCTCTTCTTCGACACACCTCCTTTAAGCTTCCTCTTATTGAAGTAGAGTGTTTCTTTTGAGAATACCAGAACCTCCAGAATGTTTCTAGGTAATTTTAGAATTGAAATGGGTAGGGTTTGGCTGATATTAATGGCTCAAAAGGGTGTGAAGAGAAGAGGGAAGGGGTTCCCTTTTTATAAGGGAGGAGGGGGGCACCTTCGAAAAAACATAAAATATTATTTTATAATAAAGTAATATTCGGTATATAATGGCTCCAAATTGATTTATTTAGAAGCTAAAGTGAGTATGGGTCGAAAAACGCTCAACAAATAGGTTTTAGACATGTTTAGGTTACTGTAATAACCTTATCCTATAGATTTTACTCTAAGTTAAATAATTTAACTTTTACCGTGTCTTCTTGTTTTCTTACACTATATGGTTAATAGACTTACTATAACCAGCCAAACGAACACCAAGTGGTTCATTATTAATATATATAAACTTATCTAAGTCATTTGGCCGAACCATTGATTTTTAAGAATATAAAACAATTAATAATATAATAATTGTTTTGAAGACAATTTTATGTCAATTTTGACACTATTTGGTAATTTATTTTTGTGAAAATCAAAACAGCATGATTAGTTAGAAAAATGTTAATTAAATCAATACTAACATGTCTTATTAACCTAGAAAATTAGTGGAATTCATAAAAACTCTCCAATTACATTTATTTCGATATTTATAATATCAATTATTTAAATATTTCATTATTTAGGTAATTACTGCATCACAATTGTGTCATAAATGACTTAAATTATTTAAAGTATAAAAATTAGAAATAAAATATCATTAGGTAGGAAAGATTTTTAGATTTATGATTAATATTTATAGTCGAATTTATCTTATTTATAACCCTATATTAAAAATGTTTTAGTTACTAAACTTTGATTTTACCTATTTTAACTCTTTTCTAAATAAAATAATATTAAATGTTCTAATCTAATCCAAGTAGACCTAAAGGGTAATATTTTGTTCCTAAGATTTCTTTTGGTCGAATTATACTTATCCAATAGAATTAGGATATGTTTTAGGGTAATAATGATATCATTTTTACCGTTAATTACCTTATTTAATTTTAACCGTGGTAAATAATAGTAAAATGTTACTATTCAACAAAAATTATTTTTATCTTATTGAACCTCATTTTACTCATCGATATTAATCGTGTCTCTCAGATTTTCGAAATTCCATTCACAGAAGCGGTAAAATTATGTTTTAAGTAAATTTTCAAATTCTCCTAGGAGGTGGGTAAAAGGCGCTGAAAAGTTCAATAAAATTTTGATATATATAAAATTATTATAAAATGAATCAAATAAATTACATTGAACTTATATAGGTATTATGTATCAATTTTGACCTAAAATAATTTTAAATAAAATAAATAATTTTTTTAAAAAAAAGTTGGTTTTTAAATAGTAACCTAGTGTTTTCACTATTCATCAAAAATTTAAAGATTTCAGAAAAATACCAAAAATTCACTCTAGGATAATTTCGATATTCCAAATCCAAAAATGATGTCCACTTTGAAAGATAAAATTTATAAAATTTCAAAAAGTGGGTATTACTATGCATAATGGCTAGTTCATAATAATATTATAATAATATCTCGTTTAGTGAAACTTGGTACTGCGTATAACACACACTATCATGGAAGGTCGCGGTTGGGTGTAATGAAAGCCATGTCAGGGTTTCATGTAGTGAAAGATTCATTTGTTGTTGCGTATAATAGAATCCAACCATATTTCAGTTATACATTGAATATATATATATATATACACACTCAATGTTGCTTAAAATAACATCAATCAAACAATCTTGAAATTGTGTGTAACACGATCCAAGATTAGTGTTGTGTATACTGCAAGCTAATACAGTGTTGCTTATAGAACAAGATAATTTCGGTGTCGCATACAACAGAGGACATCAATGAAATTAAAAATAATAATTCTCATAAAATCTCGGGTTGTTACATTCTACCACCCTTAAAATGAATTTCACCCTTGAAATTCGTCGGGGTTATAAATCATTTACTACATGAAAGTTTCATTAATAGAAACCCATATCGTAAAAAGGAATACTAAAGCTTAATTTTAAAAACTAATGTATGAAACGTAATGGTTAACCAAATTAACTTATCCCATGGTTTCCACATAGGAGAACATAAGTGAAAATATGGATAAGGAAGAGAAATGTAACCGTCATGTTCTGATGGAGAGTGGTAGAGAACATGGCTATGAAAATTCCAACAATCACAAAGTCATAGATTTGTGATTATCTAAGGTACCATCTGATTCATCAGATATGAGAGTACTAGAACAACATTTTTGGTTTCCATGATCATTTCCCTAACATTGATGAACTTTTACATAAGGAGAAATACTTACTTGATTCTAGTGTAATATAATTGTTGGTCATTCCATGAACAATTTACACTACATCTCTATTTAAAGGTATGCATATGAATTTTTCTTTCATGAACTGTTAGGAGATCATGAGATAGAATGATAAGTCATCCCATCTGTTTCTATCACACAAAAGTTTTGCAGAAGTTATTAAATATACATAAGTCCATCTATGGTGATATTAATCGTATATGATTCCAACAATGGACTTATACTTCATCTATCATACAACTTAATAAAATAAAACTACTTTCTACTAACCATGGAATTCATATAGGCCAGTGGTATGCGATAAATGCCTATCACACTTCAGTTGTGGGTTCGATTCCCACATCCTTGTCCGACACGACGGGTTCTCACCCATCCTGCAGGTTTTTCTTTTTCTAAAAATACATTATTATAACATTCCATAAATTATATCGAAAAAGTTATAACCTTAAACAATTCTATCTGATGTCTAACTTAATTCATTCCAACCTTTATGCTTATCGAAAATACTTCTGTCACCTCTTATAGTATAATGAAAACGATTACTAGAAATTTCATCAACCAAGCTTGCGAATACCATCATTTCTCCCCCATATAAGATATATCTTGTTGGTCAGATTCTAAACATGTGAATACATTAATCATGTATTCTCTTAAAAAATGAATACCCATTAAACCTTAGTGAAAACATGAATGCTGTAAAAAGGTAACTCTTTCCACATACCAAAATTCCAAAATTTTTATGTACTCAAACCATGATATCGCATTGTCCTTATATCAGCCAGGATCTCATCAATACTATAAAACATCTCATTATCTCTTAATCCCTTCATTATGATCATATCATCTACTTTCCAAAAATATATGAATTATCCTTTCATTGTTACCGGTAACATTCAACATATACTTTCAAATATGTTAGGAAAAAATAGTGTAACAATCCTTATATGTATCTTTATTCCATAGTACCATTAAATTACCTATACAACATAACTGTTGATAAAGATACAATCATTCCACTACCTTCTTAAACCACTGACTGAGCTTTGTCATTTCTTTCATCTCATTTATCATTTGTAGTCTCTTCATCATCATCAATATAAATACTACCCATACGACCATGATAATTCTCTTTATGAGACTTTACCTTAGGGAATTGGTTTTCATAATGCCCATACATTCTACTTTTAAAACATTTATCCATTCTTGATGTCTTAGAAATACCATTATCTTTGTCCCTGGTGTTAGCTGAACCTTTTCCTTTACAAATACTGGCTCAGTGTCCTTCTTTTCCACACCCAAAGCATCTTTCGGTTCCTCTGAAACATTCCCCCTGATGCCTCTTCCCACATGATTTACATGAGGTGAATTGAACTTTCATTCCCCTATGATCATCATGAAACTCTATCTTTCTCTTATTAGCTGAGTCGGGATAAATACCAAGGTTGATATTATTGATCATATAATGAGATTGCTTATTAGGAATAATAATGATGTTTGGACTTCCAGATAAAATTTCAATTGGTTTCTCATGAATAATATCATTCCATTGTCCATCATATCCTCCATTATCTTGAATCTTCCAGTTTCCAGCCATTTTCTAAAACCCAAAAAGAATAGAGTGAGTGGAATACATCATGATAGGAAAAAAACATCATAAAGGGAGAGTAAATTCAATATATAACAACTTAGGATTAATTCTAATATCATTACCATAATTCTAGGACTATAACCTATACATATACTTAACCTTAGATACATCCCAATACATACCTTAGAAATTTCTCTAGGGATCTCACAAAAGTTCTCGCATTCCAGTTTCCAAAGGTTAACTATACCTTCGCTCTGATACCAACTGTAGAGACCCAAAGCTTGAAGTATATGGAAATTACATTAGTTTTGCAGAAAACTTAATACATGAAAAAAACCAATGCCCAAAGATCATGTTAGTTTAGTTTTTTTGGAAACTCAGAACGTAATCTTCTAATCATGGTGAAAGATATTCAACATCTCCCATAAAGAGATTCTCATTTTTGTTTTCTTAACTAAAAACTTTCTTTATATCCAGGGGAAAAGAAAACATAATAAGGGTGAGCTCAAATGATCAATAACGGTAAATATAGATAACATAAAACAATCAATAAACATTTGAATTCAAAAACTTGAACATTAAATATAAACATCAAAATCTTGAGCAAATACATAAATCTTGGAAGTATGTAAGACATATATCAAAATGGAACATTAATCATGATAAAATAGTATGGGAATAAAGCATGTAATTATGGAATCCATTAATAACATGTTATGATTTCAATAATATCCATGGAATTACTGCCATGACTATCTTAGTGGACAAAGTCCCTTACTGAATCGAGTTCTCTCCTCGTTTCAGTCCTGTAACATTGAACCAGATTAACTTACCATTCCAGCCATGTCTATCTCATGAAATATAATTCATTACCCAATTCATTGGAGGGAGATATAGTTCCCACCCATCTCATAATGAAATCATTCTTTCGTGTTCCACAACATAAACATAAATCATTCATCAAAACCCAAAGAATAAAAATTGGTTTTATAAACTTCACCCCATCATAACATAATCCATATAAAAAATGGATATCATTTCATCATAAGAAAAGTTAAACCATGAAAATCAGAGAGATATTATACTTTAAACATACACATATTAAATAATGTCATCTAATATGGAAAATGGTTTTGATAAAACACTTGAAAATAATTATTGATGAAAATATCCTTTCTTCTTAAAAAATCATTTTATTTTCACAAAAATTCCATAAAATTTTAAAAGAAAAGGATTTTATTGAAAAAAACATGAAATCATGTAGAGTAAACTTCATAAAAATATGGCATTCTGAAACCGTGAAAATCTGTTCATGACGTATAAGTTAAAAAACATTCTTCTCATACTTTTGCTGGAAGATTAAAAAAGTACATCGCATGTTAATCAAAAGAAAGAATCCTTACATACCATGTAGTAAAAGTAAAAATGGGTAAAAAGGACTTTAAAAATACATGAAACCATTTTTATAAAATTGGGACATGGATGATAAATAAAACCCCAGTAAATACTTACGAGTAAACAATATCGGATAAAAATGAGATTAGAAAAGTTATCCCTTACCTTATACCCGGTATGCTTCGTATGTATCCGAACATCCTGTATAATGATTTAAATAATGTCATTGACTTATTACAGAATCATATTCATTTTTTTGAGATCTCCAAATGTTTTGAGTGAATATCCATGGGATGTTAGGTGGGTTTATATAAAGGAAAAGAGATGGAGTTCATTGTTATATATGTTTTGGACACTACACATTAAACTAATAAAGAATACCAACCATCCAATGGTTTGTTTCAATAGTTTTTAAAAAATGGGAGTGGAAAACATTATTTTATAATGCCAATGGATGAAAATATTAAAATATTAGTATTTATTTTGTTGAGGTCAGTCACACTCTCAAAGAGATCATTTTAAAATGTTTAAATATTTTTAATGTCATAGAGGTTATACTAAGGCATCATAAAATCAATAAGACAAAAGTAAAATAAAAAAATTTTAAAAGTAACACATATAATCTCTAAATAACTATTTATCGTATTTTATTACATTACCATTGGGACATTAAGATGACCTAAAACACATTATATATTTAATTGGTATTTAATTTTTAACAAAAAAAATTGATTCTCTTTGTAAATTATGAAAAATTCACCATTTGAATATCTCAACATCCTGATTCATAAAATTGTATTTACTATATCTAAATAATTTTTTAAATATTTTACATTTCAATTTTAAAATAAAAACCTACATTTACAAAAAATAGAAGGGTCGTGATAAAAATAGTTTTTAACTATAATAAAAATTAAATTTGACTTCATAAAAATTATATGATCATTTATATTTATAAAGTATTATATAATAAAAATATTCTATTAAAATAAAAAATAATAATAAAATTTTAATAAAATATTATTTATTCCAAAAATTCACTAATTCATCAAAATAAATTTTTAAATTAGATATACACTTTCAGTATTATCGTTTGGAAATATAATTCTTATCAAATTGAAAACATAATCATTTATAGAGTAAAAAAACAAGGAATAAATATAATCATAACATTTATTTTAAATGAGTGTTCTAAAAACACTATTATAACAATACTAATAAAATTTTAGTTTAATATAATAATTTATATATTTCTATGATGTACTATTTTACATGACAAATAATATTTTCAAATTTATTATATTCATAAGAAAAACTAATTTCATAAATGTATTTATGGAATGCTAATTTTTTATACAAGGATTACAAAAAAAGTTAACTAATTCCTTGTTACACAACCCCTTATAAGACCCACATAAGACCTAAGGTTAGGTGTGCAATGGTGAAAGACTTTGGGGATACTCGAATAACATCACTTGGGTGGTAATCTCTATTAAATTCCACTTCATCCAAATGTGATATTGTTAAATCATAATGTGATGAAGTTCTACTTGGGATTAGTCGCGAGTGAATTCCAATAACCCTACTTTCTTTTTGAGTTGTGAAAAATTAGCTTTGTATGGCTCGAGTCTACAGGATGAGGCCATCATCCCTTTTTTCCATGTCGATATGATTCTTTTTAAAGACCTTATTTTTTATATCAGGCATGTGATCACTTTTTAATGGCTATATAATCAATGGTGATGATTGTTAATGATCATTTAAATGCAAATGTATAAAATTAATAAATGAATCATGAGTCTTCTATATTCATAAGACATTTAATTAAATATAAGAAGGGAATTTTATTCATGAATGTTTGGGTCGTACCAACAATCCCCCCTTTAGAATATTTTCCCTGGAAATATCCTTTTACAAACTAAGATGAAAAAAGGTTAGGGTACTTCAAATTAATCATTTTATTGAGGTCGTCAGTCTTTCTTATTATCATTTTCATTAGGTAGAAATAGTTCATGTGTCACAATGGTACCTCATGATTTTTTCAAAATCATTTTCTTATTTTTTCCAAAAACTATTCATTCATACTGGATTATATTGATTGATGAAGATATGTGTCATAAAAAGGTATTCCTTATATATAATTTTGATACAAAATATTAAACATGTTTTTTATAAAGATTTCTTACTAATTCACCTTCAAATATTTAAAAATAGGGTTTCTATAAATCATTTGTTATATCCCAAATGTCAAAATTCTATAATGTGAAACATATAGGCAGCTTGAAGGTCTCATTATTCTACAACATTTATAAAATCATTTAGTGCATCATAATTTGGATATGAAGTAAAGAATTTTAAAATACCTAGATGGTACTTCCCACTCATAGAACGGTAATAAAGTTGTGAGGGCATGATTCTTCAATAGATGTTACTTGATATGTGATATAATCGTGCAACGGTAGAGGTATTGGATGACTCATATGTTATTTTCATGTAACCTGGATATTTGTAAAAGTTTCAAATTCATCTTTACATGGCTTCTAGATAATCATTAAAATTAGTTCTTTATGGAGAGAGATAAGAGTTGTTTGTGATCTTCCTCCTTCCATGTTTTAACTAAGAAAAATAAAGTACAATTAGGGGTTTAAATACATTGCTAAAAACATTATAAAAAACATTTTACATATAAGGATAGACTTATATATGAATAGTCTATCCTAGCTTGTGATGCCCTGTGTTTAAATCGTGGATATCCATTACCTACATCGCAACATATATTCTCAGGGTTACTTTATATTGTCATAATAATTGTTCATACTATGATTATAGATATAAAATAGCATATCCCTTGGGATTGTCGAACCATGAGTACTGTAAGGCCCATCATCATGCATTAGTTCCCATTTGACTCTAGGTCAAATCAGTGTTTTTGGGATTTATCCCTAGATACATCTGTTCTATAACCACCTCTACTTGTTTGTATCCAGATATAGATGTTTTTTATTGATAGACCACATACTATATACACACCAAAATTTAGGGATTTTTTTATTCTTATACATAGTCTTATCCCTAAGCTTTCAATCGGGTTTTATAATCCTAGTCCCAAAAAAACTAAACCTATCATTTTATACCAACTACAACAACTCTACTATTTTTCGCACACTCAAACATAATTTATTACAAAAACATGGACATAAGAAAACTCTAAATATCAATATGTATAATATCTTGGTAAATTCAAAACATTACATAACAATTTAAAACATAAAATACAACAACTTCATTTCAAACATCTTTGACTTGACTAAATTATTCATTTGTATTTACAACAACGTGGGAAAACCAGAATACATATATAAGAAATGGGTGAGATATAAATCCTAGTATGGGAGTAAACAAGACATAACATGAAGAATACAATACATGATAGGCAATTGGAATTTAAATAGATAATAAGATAAACATGAACATAAAGGCATGATATAACATGATTATCATAACATAGAAATGATAAAACAACAAATAACATGATATTATCTTTATCCAATGCTCATTGAAAAAGGGAAAGCATGTGTAAACCCTCATCTCGCATGAATTATCATGAGTAAACCTTAATTGTTCATGAATTATCATGAGTAAACCCTAATTTCACTTGAGTTGGCACGAGTTATATCTCATTTCACATGAATTAGAATGAGTAAAAAATCGTTTCACAAGGTGAATCATGACACTAAACATCACCCAATGCATTGAAGCGCTATTAGGGCGCACTATATATATATATTTCATTTCATGCATAAGTTCCCTAGAGGGATCATATAACATGGAATAATTGAACATCATTAGTTATTTCACCATTAGGTAACGTGGAATATATATACATAAGTAACATTAAATATGTATATGTGAATAAAGTTTAATACCCTTTATAGAGAAATGGGCATGGTATTTAGTACACGATGATGTTGGCATAGAAAATTGTGGTGCAATTTTGGCAGCCTAACGTCATGAAAAAAAACCATTTAAATATTTTATAATTCGGAAAGGGGTATATCATGTTATGTACATTAAATGTAAAATAATGTGGTTATATAAATACATGTCCCAACACATGTAATTTGGAATAATAAGGTGTAACTTAATAATGAAACGTGAAAAAAAAGGAAATGAAATAAGTCTTATGAAATTTCTGCATTGTAACAGGTGTAAATGGGATGGATTAATGAGATATAAAAAGGTATTTCATCATTAAAACATAATTAAGTAATTTTGGGTGAGGTTAAAAATTATACCAAAACATTTTTAATTGAAAATAAAATGGTATAAAAATATAAAAAACATGGGCAAATAAGATAAAAGAATGAATCCGTTACGAAAATTCGACATGTAATGAGTATACATAAGGGATCATAAGAGGGATAAGTAAGAGTGAAAAGGTAATATCATAATTTATCAATAAATTAGGTAGTAATAAGGATATATAATTACATATCCCAACATGGGTATAAAATAAATTCAAAGACACAACTTGAAAAGATTGCTTGATAAAAGAGGAGGGTGGAAGACCCCTTATGAAATTTTGCAATAGAAATGGGCGTGCATAAAGGTTTATAGGGGGGTTTGCTGAGGTTAAAGGAAGTTAATAACATATATAAATAAAATTTAGTGTATGGAGGTTGTGTATAATCATAACCCAACATAATAAAATCGAACAGAAGAAGCATATTGTAAAAGAGTATCTTCAATGGAAATGAGAAGAGTGAAATCCCTTACAATATTTTGGCCTAGTAACGAATTAGGTATGGGTAAAAATGAGGGAGGATAAATAAAAACTCATTAATGTAAACTCAATTGAACAGTAATTGAATTATTATAAAAAATATCATTTTATGCATTCTCAATTAAACCAAGTACTTTCAAAAAAGATGCTTGAATTTGAATGAAGGAGATGAAAGTGATGATCCCTTTGTCGGATGTGTGATCCCAAAGGCTAGGGAGAGGATTGATAGTGGATTATATGGACCTTGGGGATCCTTGGGAGAATTATATAGAGATAATGGAAGAGGTTGGTAATGCTCGAAATGGTTTTACTAAGGAGGAATTTGAGGTTGGTTGGGTTTATATAGTAAAAGAGAGGGAATTAATTATTATTTAGGTTCTGGACACTACACATTAAACTAAGTGAAAAAACAGACTATCCCATGGTTTTATTCATCAATTTTTCTTAAGGGGAGTAGAAAAAAGTATTTTATGTGTTCAATGTCTGATATTATTAAAATATTATGCTTCCTTATGAGGAGGTGAGTCACACTCTCAAAGAAAACATTTTGAAATGCTAAAATATAATATAAGTCTTGTAGGGTCAACTATGGCATAAATATTTAACCAAACTCATATAAAATCACAATATATTAGTATTAAAACATATATTGTCTGTATATCTCTTTTTATATTCATTTATTACATCACTATTTTCCCATTATAATTTCATAAAACACATTATATAATTAATTGGTATTTACATTTTACCCAAAAATTCTATTGTCTCATGAAATTATGAAAATTTCACCATCAGATTAATTCTATATCACGATTCCAAAAATAGTGTTTATTTTATCTAAATATTTTTTGAAATTTGTGAATTTTCAATTTTAGAATAAAATGTATATATACTGAAAACTGACAGGTTTTCAAAAAAACATTTTTTAACCATAATAAAAATGAAATTAGACTTCATAAAAATTATAGGATCATTTATATTTAATAAAAAATATATAATAATAATATTTTATTTCAATATTATTTATTCCAAAATTTAATTAATTCATCAAAATAAATTCTTTAATTAAAACTACAAATCTATTTTTATCTTATGAAATTATAATTCTTATAATACTAAATATTTAATCATTTATAGACAAAAAATAATAATTAATAAATATAATCATCACTTATAATTAAAAAGTGAGTTATTATAACACTATTATAAAACTATTAATAAAATCTAATTTTAATATTTTAATTTATATTTTTCTAAAATGTACTAATTTTCTCAAAAAAATCAATTTATAAAATTCATTATATTTTTTAGAAAAACTACTCTCATAATGGAATTGAGGGAATACGACTTTTATTTATAAATAGTATTACACAATAATGTAACTAATTAATTATTACATGACCCGTTATAATACTCACATAAGACATAAGGGTATGGTTTATGATGGTGACAGAGTCTTGGGGCGGCTCGAATAACATCGCTTATGGGGTAATCTCTATTAACATACACTTCTCATATAGGAAAATCCATACATGATTAATGTGATGAAGCCCGACTTGGGCATGGTCAAGAGAAAATCATAATGATGATACTTCATTTCTGAGCATTGATAAATGATATTCGTATGACTCGGGTATACTGATTGAGGACATCCTCTCCTTTTTCTCGGTCAAATGAATTATTTCTATGAAACATAATTTTTAAATCAGTAGTGTGATTACTATTTGATTGCTCTATTATCAATAGTAATGATATATAACATTCATTTAAACCCAAATGGATAATATAAACAAACAAAGAATGTGTCATCTATATTCATATGATATTTAATTAAATAATAAAAATGGAATTTTATTTATGAATGTTCGGGTCGTTACACTCAGTCTGTGTAGGTGTTTTATGCACCTACCATGGATTTTTAAAGGGTGTTTCTATAAATATATTGTGATTTTAATTAAATATGATATTGAATAGTGGGATATAATTTATTCAAAATAGTTTATAATCTATCATAATTGGTGATACTTATGGATTGAATCTGATTTTGAAACTGCTCTCAAGGCCTTGAGAGATAAAATTAGGGAAATTCGTTAGAATATTCTACCACATTTGATTGAATTAATTCAACATGTAAAGATAATAAATTTTACGATTTCATATTTTTTATGGGAATTGAATCATGTGGTATATTATTTTTCGAATAAGAAGATCATTGATATGAGTTTGATGTGGACATTTATTATCGCAAACTATTATGCCCCTATGATGCTTGAGTACATTAAATGAGTGATCCTCCCTCTCATTTTTGATGCACCTTATACAACCTAAATTTTTATATATATATTTAGTAAACTTCAATGACTATATTATCATGGATCTCAGATAGTCATGTTAAAATAGTATTTTCATTATTCAATTTAAATAAATTTTACACTTTTCACATATCACATTGGTCAAAAAAATTATGTTTTCATTATTATAAATTATAATTTTTTCTGATTCCAAATAATAAATAAACTTTTAAATGTTCAATTAACATAAGTGAATTAGTTAATTTAAACACATTCGCATATAATTGATGAGATAATGTGGTTTTAAAGTGAAAATGGTCAAATGAATAAAATGTTTTTTTATCAAAAATCAATATAAAAATTATCCCAATTAACTAAATTGGATTAATAAATGTATAATTGAGTTATTTTTATATTAAAACCTATTCAAAATATAGTTTTCTAATTTAAATGTTTTTAATTAAAATGTTGTTTTCAATTATTATTCATTTTTTTCACAATTTATCAAAAAAAAAACTTATCAAAAAAATTCCCAAAATTTACTCTATGATAATTTTGATATTACACTTTCAAATATAATATTTTTTTAAAATATTTTTTAAAAAAATGGTTAAAATTAATTTTAAATTAATTGTGCCTTGCACAATTAAACTGTATTTTAGAAAACATATCGTGTTTCAGAATACATGTCATTTTATTATAATTGATTCCTAATTTAATTATAATCTATAGATAAATAAAAAACCAATGAAAAAAAGTATTTCTATAAGATATCTAATCATATTAGTAACCTATATTTTAATTTCTAGGAAATAACTATCATATTAAATAATAATATTAATAGAATGTTATATTTTTGTAAACCATGGTATTCCATGCAGCCCAAGATATCAAAGGAACTCAGTATTATGTGTAACATAACAAATAATTAGTGTTACATGTTCTGAAATATAAACTCATTATTTGATTTAGTTAAATCTTAACTTGTTGATGCCAATATGTGAAGCTTAACATGGTGTATCATGTAATGCATGGAATCTAATATTTTTATTTATTAAAAAATCATTAAAAACATTGTGTGTTACAAAACCACCCACTATTTGGTTATTACTAACATATATTATTTATTTTAACATAATAAGTATTATAAAATTAAATAAGAAGGAATATAAAGGGAGATTTATATTTATTTCTATTTAGGGAATACAATTCCAATATATCACTCCACCAACACTCTTCTCCATGAGTCGGGAAATGTTCACTAAGATAGTCCTATTGAGGGGGACTAACAGTACTTTTATATGGGACTCCATGAATATATAGATATAGTGAACACATGGTATTGTAGTTAAGGACATTCCAACCAGTCTTGAGTGATGTATTACAAACAACAACCTGTAGGTTATTTTATCAGGATCCTTTACAATTAATGATCTTTGAAAAAAGTCTTTATGGGTTTAGCACATAGTTATAAGATGAAACTAATAGAAATATCAAAATAAATGAGGGGGATGATAAAAATTAATGATTATTAAAGAGAGGATTCTAAAACAATAACAAATCTTATCAATATCTCACACCTGTAGATCACGATGCTTTTTCTTCTATTCATTAAAATCATAATATTGAACTTGAGAATTAAGAAGCAATTCATGTTCATAAGATGATTCTTATATTATTCGATATATGTCTATATTTTAATTGATTTCCCATTTTGTATTTTGATAAATAAAAATCCATCAAAAATGTTATACATAAATTCATAGATCATGATCCATAAATTTCAAAATTAGATGCACTTCCTTTTTTTGAAGATACATTGACAACTATAATGAAAAATAAATTATCTTATTAATTGATCCATTTTTATTACATTCATATTATTATAAAAAATTTTATCAAAAAATGGTATTCATTCATCTATGGATTCCATAGATTCATTAAATGATAACTCAAGATCTTGAATCGTAATAAATTGAAATCACATCATTAAAATGTAATTTTTTGATCATCACATCGATGAATATCATATTTGAATTCACATAGTTGAATTAAAAATATAGTAAAATTCATGTAGGCCTTTTCAGATATATTATTTTCATAAATAAAATTTTCACCACGTATTCGATTCATGTATTCGATTATTATACATAATCTATTTATGTATGTATCATATTGCCTATGTAGCTGATTGAACACAATAATTGAATTTCTGGTAAGTTATTATAATACGTATCTAGTTAAAATAAGATATTACTTTCCATAGGTTATTTCTATAGTTGAATTTTAATGTATCTATTTCACCATGTATACATGATGTTACATATATTTGTCTCATAATTTAGTAAAATTTCATACGAAGTGTCTATAATAGAGACCAAATTAATTTAATATAAAAAACAAATAAAATAGAAATATCCACGAAGAAACCAATCTAAAACAAAATAATCATACTTTCAAGATTATGAAAACATAATGTACATGGGATTTTTTTGGAAAACAATTAGAACTCTAATAGATATTATCTTATCCCATTCATTTTTAGAGATATTTCTTGAAAATATTAGTGTGTATAATGTGAGTGATAGTTTTTACATGACTTATTTATTTTCTATTTATATATTCCAGTTCCAATTTCATATTAACTACATAATATAAATGGAATTGTTTATCCCAATAATGTTAGTATTATATTATAATAATCATTAATCACATTTTTTCTTTTCTAACAAGGAAAAATAAAACTATTATTGGTGTGTTCTAAAGATTACACCCACCAAGACAAAACATGATTAATTTATGTTCACTATATTATAAGGAAAATTTAAATGGGGAATGTAATAAATATTTATAAAAAAAATATCATTTTTCTTATTTTTTAACAATGATTTATGTTACTCCTTCATCTCATTCTATGAAAACTCAATCACAATCATTGTGTTTTGTGGACTACCGCCTCAATACAATAATGGGTTTTTTTTTTATTTTCATCACCTTCTAATATAGAGAGTAATGACGATGGTATTAAAGGATAAATAATCTTTTTTTATGTCATTGATAAATAGATATGGAAAATTATATATCCTGATAAATATTTTATCAATAACCAATTATTATTAAATCAATCGATTCCAATGATAGATCTGAGATGATAACGATAAATTATTTCATTATAATGATCTATAAAATAAATACTATCATTATAATAATTTAATGTTATGAAATATCATTCTAATAAATAATGAATAATTTCATTATACTTATATTATAATGATATAACTACTAAACAATAAAATAATCATTCATTAATCCCGGTATGTGCATGTTTGGGACGTTTTATGAACATACTTGAACAATACTATGAATTTATATCATAAAGGACAAGATGAACATATTAAAAGGTAAATTATTTTATAAATATAAAAGTAATATTTTTTGGTAAGGTTATATCAATATTTAACTCATCAATTAATAAAATAACTGTCATTATTTTAGAATTACTAAAACATAGTTGTTTTGTATTTCGAATCAACAGTTTTAACCAAAAACATTTAAATAATAGATTATACCCATTATAAATATAATAGACCATTAATTATAGTACCATTAATTATCTTGAAATTATGAATCCTCTATGAATAATTAATAACAACTCCATATTTATAAAACTATTCCAAAACATTAACTATTACATAAACCCATTGTTGGATGTATGTAAAAGATATCTAATATTTGTTTGCACATAATATATGTAAATGAGTATTAATAGTTATACATATTAATAATGTTATTTTGAATGTAATAAATGAATTTATTTTAATTATTTAGAACATTTTTCTAATGGTCAAAACGAATCAAGTCTGATTTCCGGTGTTTCAACTCAAATTCCTTTATTTGACACATTTTTGGTATTAAGAACTCAATTCCATTTATGTAATTTATATAATGATTAATTTATATATAATATCATAAATTGTTATTTAATCGTGTTATCTTATGTTTGATGACAATCCCAAAATTTCAAGGATCAAATATTACCGTGTTATTGTGTTTTTGATTATTTTCTTTTTCTAAATTATGATTATTTGAGATATGATACATGTTATACTACATGTTTCGTCTTTATGGTGTTTTATTGAATTAAAATCACATTAATTCTCTATAAAATATCTCCTTTTAATTCATGTGGTAATATAATCTACAGAAATATATTTTTATTGATTTTTTATTGAATCATGTGTTACCAATGTCGAATGATTTTAATGCAACTCAATAGTCTTTCTATGATTTAATATCATTCACTTAAACATATTTAATAGAATTTTGGAAAATAATAACTATTAGTTATATTATTAATTACCCATCATTTTTTTATAATTTTAACATATAAAAACCATTTCAAATATTTCTTATTTCATGTGTTATGTTGAGCTAAAGAGATATTGATAACACCAATATAATTAATCTGCATTATGAGGCCTAATACTGAACATTCCTGTTATATTATTGGATTCTACTATTCTGATGTTTTATTATATTTTATTTCACAATTTAATTTTTCTAGATGATGATATAGTACAAATAAATTTTCTGTAACTCTTCATAAAATGTGTTTTTTGACGAATTTTATTTTCAATATAATAAAAAAATAATTTAAATTTCTCTTTCATATTTATTATATTACTCTACACATTTATTAAACATATCATTTATGTATTTTTAGTGAAAAATTACTGAATATTATTATCAATATAATGGTTTTGAAAAGATATTATTTCACCATTTTATAAGATACCTTTGAATATAGTGGGTTGTTTTTTATGTTAATGTCAGAAATGTTTCTAAAAATATCTATACTCTTCTCAAATCAATTTCCCTAATTATTTTGATATGGATTCACCATAATTGGGCTTATTATTCATTATTTATCCTTATATATATATAGATATTAATATATATTAGATGATTAAACAGAAGACATAAAAGAATTAAATCTATCACCCCTTCTTTTATTATATGTTTTAATATATTATTTTATGAGGATGTATATTATATATCTTAATGACCTTATATTTTTTTCATTGATTCATAGCGATTATTTTTTATTGAAATAGTCCACAAAATTTCTCATTATGTATTATGATCTGGTTATTCCAAAATTAACATAGACATAAACTCATTTCTCTATAATGTGTCAAAATCACATTTTACATTAATCAAATTTGATTATGTTCACGTAGAAATAATTTTATCATATAATCATGTCAACAAGTATTGGAATTCTCAAAGTTATTGTTCAAATATGGATTATTATTAAAAAATTCACTTTGTATTTCTTAACAATCCACATTCTTCCCTTAGATGGGTTAGTATCCTCTAATCCATTTTATTGACACAAATATATGTATCATTATATTTTTAATTTTTGACTGCTAACTGAGGTTGATTATATATTAGAATAATATATTCATTATTATAAGGATTTATATATTGATAAGTAGTTGTGTATTCTTAGGTAATGACCTGAAATTTGTCATTGACACTTATATTAAACACATTGGATATACACAAGTGACACAATGAGCCTTGATCTATATATCCCCTTGAAGTGTTAACAGGTCGTATGAGTCAAACAAATTGGGTTTGGGGTATAATGGTACCCATATTAATATAGGGTCTTATCACAAGGCCTTTGTTGACCATATTTTATTTCCAATAGTATTAATTAAATTATAAATATATTATAAATTATATATATCCATGTTTTCATTTATATTGATTAACATAACATACTCTACATTTTATTTTACTATGATATTGTTAAAATTATTTATTCATGTCATCTTACATAAACCATTACAATGTTTTGAAATCATAATTTAAATGTTTCCATTAGTGAGGATTTAAGCTCACCCAATCATAAGACTCAATTTCTCTAGATTGTAGAGAAATGTAGTAATCATTTCAAAAATAGTGTGATATCTTGTATGTAAATTTTATGGGAATTAAGGAATTCATTTTTTGAATTATTTAGATTCATATATATAAGAAAAAAATTGTTTGATACAATGAACATGGTGATAACTATTTTATTAGTTTGTTTTAATTCACTTAATCTGAAATCCTAAAAGACCATTGGGATTATAAATATTCAATAGTACTTGTAGATTTTTTAATTAAGGCTTGTTACCTCTAGACCTTTACCAATAATATGGAATTGAGTTTGTAAATGGTGCATATATTTAACAAGATTGGGGTGTTTATATATGGGTAATGACACTCATTATTCAAATTAGTGATCTGGATTCTCTCAAAAAACTGTTTGGTTGCCTAGGTATTAGTTTTTTAGCTAAATGTATACCAAATAATATTATATGAATAAATACGACACCATATTGTAAAATTTTAACATTCATTCCTTACACATAAAAATATATTGGCACCCGAATATAGCATGGAACTTATAAGGAATAGATCCTTATTAAACCCATAATTTTATTTTTATACAAAAATTTAATATCTTTCATTCCAAAATATATTTTTAGGGTTTTAATTATATATAATTTGTTCATATAACTTATATTATAATCTAATATATTCAATATGGGAACTTATTCTTTATATATATTTTATCTACAATAAAATACTTTTAAAATAAATAACATTTTACGTGGAAAAATTAGGATTCTCCACATGAGTTCATCATTATTTTGATGAATCATTAATACCCTGGGTACAACATTTTATTATGTAAATGAGAAAAAAATATTATGTGATATTAATAAAGAACAAAACAACCATATTACCCATTTTAAAACCATTAAACCATAAAAGGGACATTACCTACAATATAATAATCATTACGCTTATATATTTAATTAATTACTCATAATAATATATTTATTGATAAATTTTTTTAAAAAAGTTATAAATTAACAAAAAGTGAAACTCATAATCATGAAGGTTTTATATGAAAAAAAAATGAAAAATGTTTTTGAAAAAAAAAAATTATTTAACATTCAATTGTAATAATCATTTATTTAATAGAAAACATTTTATACAATATAATATAAAAAAATAACCATATAAGATAATTATAAAAAAAAAAAAATTCAATTAGGATACTCGGGAAATCAAATTTATTGAACCCTTACAAGAATCCTTAAAAATTAAATGACATACTCACCTTATTCCTTCATAATTATACATACAACATATTCAAAACTCAGTGTATTGGAATTATATACTGAGATAAAAATCATATTAAACATTTTACAGGTACTATAAAATTCATAAAACATATATAATATTTCATATAAATAATAAAACTTTCTAGAATGATCATTTTATCCAATAAGAATAACATTTTTGAATATTGATATATCAACACCCTTGAAAACCCAATTATAAAATTAAAATACACTAAAAATGGAATAAAAAATTACTAATTTAATAAAATATTGAATATTGTAATGGGATCCATTTATAACATTTTTTTAAGGAGGAGGAGAATTGTTTTGAAATCATATATGTTAATATATAAAATATATTATTTCTTTTGTCAAAACACTCCCTATAAAATACATAAAAAATATTCCTTTTGAAATACTATGCTTTTAAATAAATTTTATTATTTTATATCCTTTACAATTCATTTATGTCGCTATAAATACATCTATAAATAAATTATAAAATATGGAGATGGAATAATATTATTTAAAATATAAATCATAAAAACATTTAAGATGAGGTTTTAAGATAAAGTGTATCCTAACTCAAGTCTAAATTTTTATATATATTCTCCATAATATAGAATTTTAAAATTTTATTACAAAATTTCTAATTTAATTTACTTTTTTATGGTTTATGTTTCCTTTTACTTAACATATTTCTATGTCATACATAATATCATAATTGATCGTGTTTACCTTTGTTGTTATGATGTTGTTTCGTCATAAGTCAAAAATACCTTTTTTATGGTTGATATTGGCTAGGTAAAACATTTTTATAATATTTAATGGAACAAAATGATGTTATTATAATCATTTTAATAATATAATTATAATTTATTACAAACTATGTATGATGGTTATGAAGAAAGAATTGTGTTATAATCATAGAGACAATAGGTCAAACGTATGCATGGATAACATTTCCATTATTAATGGAAATAAAGGATAGAATGTATAAATTATTTAAAGTCTTAGAAATAATTATTATATAATAAATATCATATGATTTTTTATTAAATCATTAAATACAATCCATTTGAGACGGTGATGAAAAATACAATACATCAATTTTTTTATGGTATCCCACATGTACACGTGAGTGATAACATCATTTTCAATGGATATAAAAGGGCGATGAAAATATTAATATATCATAAATAATGAAATTTTTATCATATATATTATATTATTTATATTTTTTGTGTTTATAACCATCTAGATAAGTTAGTGATGAATAAAAATATATATTGACTTGTGAGGCGGTAGTCCTCACGTAAGCAGTGATTTTTATTTCTCATTATTTGATTCTGTAGATGAAAAAGTGTTATAAAACCATCATAATAACAGTACAATAAATTCGTTGTACTTATTTTATTATTTTATCATCTTTGAATTTTATTTTTTGGAGTTATAACTAAGGAAACAAAAATGCTTGGTTTTGAACTATATCTCTTTTTCGATCAACCACCATTGGTTTATAACTAAATCATTCATATGATTGTATTATGATATAAAAAGAACATATAAGATTTTTATAGGGATGTTATGAAGTAATTTATGAAGGTATAATCTTATCTAAGGTCCCCTAAAATGAATTTTCTCTTATCATTATGTTGGAACACTTTTAGTATAATTTTACTCTTACACTAGTAAATGAAATTTTACCAAAGATAAAATTCATAATCAAAAAATTAAACGTGGGATCATGAAAAGTTTTAACAATGACTCAAAATACAAATTCGAGTTTATTAAATTATATTTATAAAATTTTAAAAAAATATATATATAATAATCATTCAAAACCATAAGAATAAATTTTTTAAAATATCAATTTTTGTATAATAATTATTTTATATAAAATATAATTATAATATTTATTATAATGAGATTGATTTATATATTTTAATAAAAATCATGTAACATTATTTAAAAAAAACATTATTGATTTTTTCTTTCTAGACACAAGATTAGAATAAAATGTATTAAAATTACCCTTATAATTTCATTTGATCAACCAAAAATCAACATGGTCATAAAATTTATGAGAAATGACTCTAAGATAATTTTAAATTAATGACATAAAAAATTATATATTATTTTTAAAATTTAATGTATAAAATTTTCAAATTATTATTTTGAATATAAACATATAATGAAAGTAAATTTTTTTATTATAATAAAATTGTTTCATTTTTTTTGAAAAAAAATATTATATTACTATTATCCATGTAAGAATCTATAATTATATTAATGAATATTAATATGGAATTTAATTTATATAATATTTAAACTACCAGTATTTTTTCTTTCATCCCCAATTTTTGAAATTATTTCCTCTCAATTTTATCCATTTCTTAAAAAGTCATGTATACATTCCTTTTATTAGATTTCTAGATTCCCTTATGAATTCTTCACATATATGGTTTTCCAGATAAATCAAACCCATTTGAATTTCATCATTATGAAACGAAAACTCTATATAATTTTGAATATCAATTGTTTTCTCCACAGAATAATTCTTCTTTTCCATATTTACTATTTCAGGGATCAAAAAATGAGAATCATTTGGTACATAGTTCCTTAACAATGATTCATGATACACATCATATGTGAATGATAAACTCGAAGGTAAGGCCAATTGATAGGAAAAATTTGACATTTTCAAAGATATTATATTATATGATTCACCTAAAACTCAATATCCCATATTTTTAAAAAAAATCAATCATTCTCTAATGGATATACACTATAAAACAAATAAATTATTATATTTAGTTAAATATCATTCTATCGGTTATCAATAAGACTTATCTTCTTGATTTGAACCATCCTCATATGTTTCTGAATCAACATTACATTATTATCCTTCTATTTTAAAAATTATAATTACAAAAACTTACATTCTCTTATATCATTCCAATATTATTTAATCCATAACCACAATACATATAATGCATCAAATAGTTCCACATATATAGTGGAATGAAAATTATTATTATAAAAAAAATAGTAAATTATGATATTGTTCTGAAAATCAAAGTAAATCCATTAAAAAATATGAAAATATTCATTCAAAAGGATTACTTATTCTCTCTTTTTATCCATAATAATAAGGATGGAATGAAGAAATGAAATTTAATTTTATGTACAATGACTTATAATAAACTTTAAAATATATAAATGTAAACATAGTATCAATGTTATATAAAATGGTGAGATAATATCCATGAAAACAAACTCTCTACTTTAGATAAAAATAAAATGTTTATCAAAATTAACTGTATTTTAAATAGGAAAAAATTTGTTGATTTAGTTAAATGGTAAAAATTACCCATATCACTTTATTTACTAAAGATTAATTTAGAAATATAATAATGAATCCCAATGATATTTTATTTTATTTATATTCAAGCACATGAAAAAATTTATTTATCCCATTCATTAATTGGGACTCTAATTTAAATTATTGAAAACTCTTAATTTATATGGAAAATTAGACAATATATCATATCATTTTGTCCCACTAGAAATATTCATAATGTTATCAACACATATTCATTCTTGAATGATTTAAAAATAGAGTTAATCGATTGAATCAACAATTTATTCTTAAACTCAGAATGACAATGAATAAAAATACTTTTTAAAAATTTGTTAATACCTTATATATCAAAATTTTACTCAAAATCATTTCATTTCAAGTCAATTATACTATTTATTTCAATCCATGAACTTCCTTATAATATATCTTAATTTCGTATCAAAAATATCATTGTAATAACACCGGAAATATAGTATTTTATGATCTTACATGAAAAATTTTTACACCAATATTCATCAAATCAATTACATAATATTTATATTACAAAAGTAGGAATGATAATGATGCATTATATTTTTCAATTAAAGCATATCATACACTATTTTCATTTCTTATATGGTATGGAATCATGTAGTCATAATCCTTAATCATGTATGGTCATCTTATCTACCTCATGTTCAACTCCTTTTGAGTGAATACTTACATCAAACATTTATGGTCAGTATATAATCTTTACCTTACTCATTATAAATGATACATTCAAATTTTTATTGGATACACAACAATTTCATGTTCTATGTCATCTTTAGGATAATTCATCTCAATAGATTTTAGTTGCAATAAATATTATGAAAAATCCTAATAATTATACATTAGAACAATACAATTTCATTTCAAAGAATCAACATTATAGATAACATAGGAATTATTTCTCGTTGGTGGTAGAAAAATGTATCATTAACTAATATTATTTTCAATTCCTAGAAAAATTTATCACTTTAATTTTTCAATATGAATTTAACTCTTTTATATATAAAACTAATTATGGGTATAGATATCCGAGTAAGGATTTAAAAAAATAGATTCCATTATCCCACTAATTCATTATATTAATGAATCTCAATGTCATTTGTACGTATTTTCTACTCTTAAGACACTTTATTTTTAATCTAATCAGTAACTATTCCATAATTAATTAAAATATGTCCATGGAAAAATTCTATCACAACTAGAAATCACAATTAATTTTTTTCCTATAACATATTTTATTTAAAATTTTATTTAGTAAACAACAAATTTTTATCAAATTCAACTTAACATTAAAAAATATCAGTATTTTAGTACTACAAAAACATATAATTTATAAAATAGCTCCTGAAAAATTATATTCATAAGGTCCTGAAATATATTTGAAGCATTTATCATAATATGGTTAAAAAGTAAAAACACATAATGAAAATACCTCTGATATAATTTCATCTATATAAATCCAATGATGTTCAAATTCAACGGATGGTACTAAGACATGAGATCAAACCTAAAAAATATCAATGTCCATTGAGATGATAAAAAAATTTCTATGTATTGTGATATTATTCAATTCTATATAATTAGAATGAATATTCCTTGATCAATCAGTCTTTTTAAAAAAACAACTGAATCATTTCATGGTGATGGTATTAGATAAATGAATCCTTTATCAATACAATAATGTAACTTATTTTTTTAATTCAAATGTTCTAAATGATCCTTTTGATAAGATGTTTTTAATATTGGATTGGAAATTATCAACTATGTCAATAAAAAATTCAACCTCACAATTTGTTATTACACCAGCTAATTTATTACACCCTGTTATTTCAAGAAAAATTTATCCTTAAAAAATTGAATTTCATTGATATCTTATTTTATATGCAACACAGTGTTTAATATAACTTCAATATACTACTAAAAGAATATTATTTAATGAAACATTTATCGACTCATTATAGAATTAGAGTTTTTGAATGAAAATAAAAAGTTATGAAAATTTTATTTTGTTTAAATGAATAAAATGAATTTTTTTTGTAACGAAATAATTATAAATGAAACTAACAAGCTAATTGATAATAGAATCATTGTTTTTCTGAAATGTTATTTATTAGCATACACATGTTTTTATCTTAATAAAATTTTTGTCTCACCATTGTGGAATGATTTTATTAAGAGTAATATATATATTATATATTTGATTAAAAAAATTCATTCATCTAAATTTTTTTTCAAACCATAAGAGAACAATAAATCAAGTTCTATAAATAGAAAATATAGTTTCCTATAAATCTATTTCATTAGGTTTTATATACATATTATAAAATTAATTTGTCCCATTCTTTAAAAAATTATTTTTATATAATGAAAATAATTTTAGAAATATAAATTTAAAAATTATCTTATAATGAAAATTTCGGAATTTTCAGATAACATATTTTTATATTGAATAACTATTTTTTTTAAAGATTATTTTTTCTCTTAAATATTAAAAAATGATTAATTTGGTTTTAAATTATTTTATAATATAATTTAGATCAATTATATTAAAATTAGTCAATTTATATTCATTTTTATCATTTTTATGTCTAATTTAATATCAATAACATTTATACATAAGAAAACAATTTTCATTGAAAAAACCTATTTCATCTCATTTGAGGGTTCATTTTTTAATTAAATTCTACCATTTCTGTGATTTTTATTTATAAACTCATTTTATAGATTTTAATATTAATAATTAACATTTTTTAAAAATGTAAATTTATTTTTTGATAATAATTATTAATTAAAATAATAAAATTAATTATAATGGTTTATGTTAAAATATTGGTTTTCTAAGTGATATGGGTATGCTTTAAAATTAACCTTCCACAGACATAGGTTATTTATTTTATATATAACATATTATATTTATTGTAATTATTTTAATATTATATAATAAGTATATTTTTATTTTTTATAAATGTTAAAAAACTTGTGTAAAAAACTACTTATTGTGATGAAAATTAAAATGGTAAAAGTGAGTAACCTAAGATGTAAATGGACTAACATGTTTAAAACATGTTTCAATTATTTTTAAAGGTGTTTTTAGAATACTTTTCCATCACCTGAATTATTTATTTACTTTTGAGGCATTTGTTTGATACTGACTTCTCATTATTGAATATTGTTTTTATATTTATAGAAATTCTACTCATTTTCACTTATAAAAGGGAACATCCACTATAATATTATCTACACATAAAAATCCCTTAATATTATAAAATACCAATATTAATATATTAAATTTCCTATTAAATTTCATATATTCGTTGTCTATATTATAAAAACCTCATAGAAAGGATTTTTTAGACCTGAATAAGTTATATAAGGAAGTGATTTTATTCTTAACCAAGCCCTTTTGTTTTATATGTTTTTTAATAACATTATAATCTAGTTAAACTACGTTAAAAATAAAAAAATAATTATATAAAAAATTCATATATATTACTATGTTAATTTATAACAAATATATATCTCCTCATCTATTAAATGGTGTATGAATCTATCAATCATGTGTTTGGTCAGCTACTACCACGTGAACCGATTTAATTCGTTTTCTATCACTACCTCCCATTATAGTATGAAATTATGGATTTAGTTTATATATTTTTTATATATGAAATAATTATACATCTATATTTACAATACCACAAATTACATTTTACCCTCAAATCAATTGGAAAATGATAATGATGCTCATGTAAACATTTGGACTACCACCTCTACATAGTGATGTGATTCGTTATTCATTTCTCGTTTACATCTATGGTAATAAGGGTAGTTTTTATGAATAATTATGATGTATATTAAATAATAATAATTCTATAATGGTGAATTATTCATTACCATTTCTTCCTTCCATCATTTGAGAAAAAAATTATCAAGAAAAATTACATATGACCTACCATATCTATAAATGATGTAATAAATATTTCTAAATATAATTTTCATATAGGGTTATAAATATTTAACTATTGAATATATATTATATCTATATCATAAATAAAATTATTTGTATTATGCATCCAAAAGCTCTTTACAAATACCAAAACTGCTGAACATAAACAAATATGATAAATGATGTAATGAGCCCTCTGAAAAGACATGTAAAAACAATTAATTGTCAAGACCCGTCCTCGGGGCCCGTGCCATGACTACCCCAAGCCCTCCTTCTATAGGCCAGGGGATGGAGACTAGCACCAAAAGCATAAATCCCGATAACTGAGAAGGCATTGTGTTTATAAAATTAACCAAAACATCACAGAGTACAAGTGGAAGTAATACACTAAGTACAAAAGAAAGTGCTGAAATGTAAGTGGGCCAGAATAAAACCCCAACTGAAAGTACAACTACAACTGAATGAAAGTATAATAGAAAATACAAACAGCTGGAAGAATAGAAGCAACTCCTAGGCCATCCTCCTCAGATCCTACCTTAAGGGTAGGTATAGATAGTGTAGCTCTTGGATTGTCCACCACGAATCCTAACTGAAGGGTAGGTATAGATAGCCTCCACAATGCTCTCACCTGTCAACGTTCTCCGATTGTCGTCTTGTCATGAAGTCCACCTCCAGATACTAACTCGTTGTGAGGTCCAAATCCGGGTACTGTCCAGTACTCGAACACTTGGCCTCGGTCAGCGATGCCCGTCATCTGCAACCAACACAAAGAGGTGCGGGCATAGCCCGTGCAGGGGTGATTATACGATACTCAGTAGGGACCCCAAGACCCTCAAGGTCTCAATAAATCCAACAAGGATAACCATAAAGAAGGATCTCAACCGATAGCCTTGACTAAAGTATAAGCCCATACTTATACCTATGTTATCAAGTAACCCATCTCAATCATGAGGAAACACAGAGGTTATGAAATCAATGGATAACCACTACATAGTTATATTCCAATACATATACCTAAATTATCAAGTGACCCATCTCAATCATGAGGTAAACACAAATGTCATAGACTCACCTCAAACAAATATTTCCATTATCGAAACCATAACTGCTGAAGAGCTCCGTCTCTGACGAGTATTGTGATCCTGTCACGACTCCGAGTAACTGCTCACTAACCTAAAACTGCTGATCTACTCCTCCTATCGATTACCGCGGGTCTGCGGCCAACTACCGGGCGCTCCGTCCGCTGTGGTTCTGCCGCCAAATACCGAGTGGTCTACCTAATAGCCTATAGAGGTACTACTCATGTCGAGTACCACGGGTCTGCGGCCAACTACCGGGCGCTCAGTCCACCATGGGTTTGTCGCCAAATACCGGGCACTCCATCCACTGGGCTAGTCTACTCACTCCAAGTCGACTCGGTCAAGCAGTCGTCAGGTCTCAGCTGGCTACACGGTCTCCGTACTCTGTACACTCATCTCTGGGAGGGTCTTCACCATGAGCTACAGGTCGATACTCCAAGTATCACAATGTTCCACGAAGAATTATCTCAATGGACCGCCACATCGTAGGGGTCTCAATGCAATAGACGGCGCGTCAATCGGGCACCCGGTCTGTGAGTTATTAGCTTTTTGTCCCAGTGGCCCGATTGGTTTCGTGTGCGAACCAACCCAGCCATATCTCAAATGTACCCTGTACTCTCATAGATTATAATCATAGGGACCATTTCTCAACGTGATCACCAACGCCAGTGATGGTTCGTCAAACGGGCGTCTGGTCTGAAAGTTATCATCTTTTCTGTTCCAGGGCCCCGGTTGGATTTCAGGTTCAATCCAACCTGGCCACTATCCAACTGCATCTAATCCTCAGGAGAAGTTTTACAAAAGTTTCATTTCATCATGAGAAATCCAACAAAGTCTACTACATGTCAATCGGACGTCCGGAGCTCATGTTATAAGCGTTTCCGCTCCGAGGTCCTAGTTTGTTTTAGGTTCAAACCAACTCGGCCGGACACAAAGTTCCTCGAAACCTCGAGTGTAATACCACTAAAAGACCGTCACGATCCAAGGATCTCATCGCAATAGATGGTGCATCGATCGGAGGTCCGTAGCCCAAGATATGGGCGTTGGAACGGATCTGTCTGAAAATAGGGGGTTCGGGCCTGGTCTGACCCGTCATGATACCCCCTGGGTCGGCCGAAATCGGGTCGACCCGACCCGGTTTCGGGTATGGCCCAATAGGGCATGGCCCGGCCTAGCTGGGGTGGCCCGGCCCGGTGCGGCCGGTCTTGCCTAGGGCGACTCGGCACCGGGTGAGTGGGGTCAGCTCGGCGCTAGCCAAGCGGACGCGCAAAGGGGGGAGCGGCTTCCCCCTTGATTGAGTAACAGCGACCCCCACGTGGGGGGACACTCCTGCCAGCGGACACGGCGCTGGGCACCACATCTCTCCCGGGTCCTGCGTGGCCGCGGGAATGGTCGCCTGCCACCGTGGCTTCAGCCGTGCCAGTCCCTCCTAGCGGCGCGCCGGGAGCCGCCTCCTCCGGCCTCCGGCGCCGGCAGGGTCTTCCGCGGACCACCGAACGTGCTTCGGTGGTCCGTTTTGCCTTCCGTCTTCACCAGTGGTCCTCCTGGGACCTGCCCTTCACTACGAAGTCTTCAAATCGCATCTACAGCCTATTCTGTCATCGCCCGTCAATCCTCACATCAATAAAACAAGCCCCGGAGTCTTCGAGTCGCCTCTACGGCCCCAACTCCGGCCACAGTTTTGTTCGACCTCAACGGCGCGGTGTGGTGGCGCCGGGCTTCTTCGCCGCATTCTCCATGTTTCCTCATGGTGTCGTTGCACTGCGTGCTTTTTTTCATGCCGCGATAAACACAACATCGAAGGGGGAGGACAGTCGGCCGTGTTCGTGCGGTCCGACCTCATCCCATTAATCCGATACCATGTGGCTAAAGGAATTGACGTTGGATGGAAAAGAATAATCTTGAACACAAATCCAAAACCCTACCTCAAGGTGTCTTCGAACGAAGGTTTGGCATGGGAAAAAGACATCACGGAAGACGGCGTCGCGGAAGACGGCGTCACGGAAGACATCATCGCGGATCGAGGCTCCGTAAGCATCGTCGGCATTCGCCCGATGAAGGATCTGGCACGTCTTCGTTCTTCGACGAAGGCGTCTCTCACCGGATGCAGAGAGGGAAGAAGAATGACACGTCATTCACTCCTTGCGTTGACGACATTCTTGGTCGGGTTCATGACATTCTTCGCGTTCTCCAACGAAGAAGACGAGTTCTATCTCCTCCATTACCCCACACAACCCATCAACCAAAATAAATTAAGACTTTGTCTTAATGAATTCACACATTCCATCACTTTTAAAATTCAAAACTAATTCAATTAATTAATGTGTTCAATTAATTGAGTAGAGAGTGTGTTGGCACTCATTAAAAGAGAAGAGGTAAAGACACCACATTAAGGAGGAGTTTTAAGGGGATATGGGGAATGTGAAAAGGTTGGGGATCGTGTGGGCCCCACCTGTCCTTTATTCTCCGAAGGGAAGTTACCAACTCAACTTCCACAAAAGGATAAATCTACTTAGAAGAAAAATAAAATTGGATTACAAATTTTATTTTATTCATCACTTACACTTCAAATTTTAAACAACTCCTCCCGAGAAAACACACCTTCGGAAAAGGACTTCTTTAGAAATTATCGGCACTGTGGTTCCATCGGTGCCCTCAGATTTTGATTTCAAGCAGCAGTTCAAAATTTAGAAAAATCCGCTCGTTCGATCACTGAATGTACCCGAGCTAAACATTGGAACCTGATTCTGGGCACACCGGGCCTCATAATCAAGTGCCGTCAGAAACTGCAGTCTCGTAAAATTCCATAGAAATTAAGAAAACATTTTCCTTGAAATTTCTGGTTCTTTACAATAATATAAATGTTTTTGATGTTTATGAGTAAATAATATATGGTATGAAATATATTATTATGTTAATAAAATATATGTATAATAAATATCTATTTATTTAATATCATTTGTTAACATGAATGAGGGAATTAATATATGCGGTATGGGATTTTCATGTGACATTAATTTCTTTAAGACATATTCCATATGAATAGCTTTTTTATTTTATTTGGTTTATATAATAAAATTAATTGGCTTGTATAATTCTTATCAAAATTATGAGGATTTAAAAATACACCAATTTTTTTATTTTATGGGCTTTATAATTCAAAAACTAAAAAATTTGTTAGGGTTTTATGTTACAGTCTCTTTTTTATCAGAATTGCGTATAAGTATGATTGTCTTTAATTATTTTTCTAAAAAAGAACTATTGAATCGAAATTATTTTTTTATCCTCATGTTATGTGTTGAAATTATATTTTTTCCTTTATTTATAATCTCTTTATGCAATATATAGAGCATAATAATTTTTTTTAGGATTTCCTATTCAGTATAAAAATCATTATATTACATGTCTATATTTTATTGACATGTATTAATTAGATTTTTTTATATACTACAAAAAAATAAAATAATTTTTACACATGATTGAATTATAAAAAAATTAAAATTATTGTTATTTCAATGTTTTTAACATGGTATATTTGAATATTGTAAATGTGAAAGGAATATTTATTTATTGTATATGACAAGAACAATATTTCCTTCTATACTGACCACTTAGTACTTTAAAGATTCACTAAATATTTTCCAATATTATAATAAATTTACATTTTTCTCATTAATAATTTGGAATTTTTTAGATTTTAAAAAACATCACTTCAATGTCAAAGGGATGTTTTTCTCAAGAAATATTCAATGTGATATTTTAAAAGTATTTTCAATTACAGATGACATCCTTTGATGTTTTATAAAAATTATTAAGGATATAATCCAATGATATAATCATTATTACTTCTTTGGATGATTTATAATTATAATGCAATTATTTAAATGAAACACAATCCATTTTATATAGGTAATATTATAATGAATTGATGTAATGATTGTGAAACCTGTTTCATTTCCATAGTTATGGCATCATGAAATATTTATGAAACCAATTCAAATTTAATGATTTATGATATAATGGAGGCATTATTATATTTCGTAATTAATCTATATGATTTTTATTATTTCATGAGTGGTGATGTGATTATATAACCCTCTAATGAATTGGATAAATATGGATATATCAGGAGATAAACTGGACTGAAATAGGGGGAAAACCAAGTCCAGTAAGGTACTAACTCCACTATAATAGCCTTGGGATTGAAACATGACTACAATGGTGGTTTGGGTAGTGATCATAATCCACTATGATATCCTTGGAATTAATCCATGTCTACGAAATAATTATTTTATATGTTTTAATGTATTCTATAAATCATTGTTTTATGAAAATGTTAGGCGCTCAGAGATTATATTATTTTATTCCTTTATGATTCAATAATTATGACAATTAAAAATGTATTCCATGTATAAAGATTATGATTTGGTATTTAAATTAAATGGTTTTAAAATGGAAGATCAATATTCTTATTAGTATTCTCATGTTTTACGCGTATGATAATTAATATCTCCCTTGATTGCCCTTAATGAGAATATAACCACAATATTTCTTATTTTTTCTATCCCTGTGTTATGAATAATGGAATCAAAAATGATATTTCTAAAAAATTTACTAGTTATATAATATATAGTTGGAGATTATGTTGTTCAATTATTAACCAATTTCGCATGTACCCATGTTTGAAAAATAAAATATGAATATATTATTCTAGCATTGATCATTATGTTGTTATAATGATTATACATCTATTTAGATGTGAATTAAATGTATGAATTTTTTTTTCATTATATTTTTTATTAGAGTATGTTTTTGTTACCAATGTATAAAAGGATGATAATGCATTAGTAAGAAAAATTAAAAATATATTAAATATAGAAAAATGTCCAATGATATAGTAAATAAAGAAGTATATTTTTCCTAGAAAAACATTCCTTGTAAAGACCCATAAAATTCAATAAAAATTTTTTCTTAATTTTCTTTGGGATTTTACAAGAATGAAATTTCCGACGGCACTTGTTTTCGAGGCCCGGTGTGCCCAGAATTTCTATATGAAGTTTAGCTCGGGTACGTTCAGTGAACGAACGAGCGGAAATTTCTATCTTTTGAACCGGTGCTCGGAATCAAATTCTGAGGGCACCGATGGACTCGCAGTTCCGGTAATTGCTTAGGAACACCTTTTCCGGATGTTCGTTTTCATGAGAGAAGTTGATAAAAAATTGTGGAAGTCAAAATAAAATTGAACTACAATTTTTATTTTCTCTAAGTGGATTTAAGCTTTGGGTGGAAGTTGGGTAACTACCCAACTTCCCATGGAAGGTTATGAGGGTGGAGGGGCACACACAAACCCCACCCCTTCACTTTCCATAACTCCCTCAACTCACAATTAAATTTGATAACATAAGTTTTAATAACTGATGATATTAATGAAGTGTGTTTAATGTGAGTGTTTGAATTTCAAACTAATGTCAAGTAAATAAAATAAGTGTGGGGTTATTTTATTAAGGGTTGAATTCATGTTGTGGAGTCTTTGGGAGCAAATTCTATGTAACTTCATTAACTTCTTCGTCTTCGATGAAGAACGTGAAGAACACATCGATCTCTGACGAAGAACTACGAGTCCTCGGAAACCGACTACGAGACGCCGTATACCGCGATGCCGACGACGTCTTCTTTCGTGACGTCTCTTTCCGCGATGGATTTTCCGCGACGAAACCTCATTCGACGAACCTCCGTTCAAGCTATGCTCATGGTAGGGGATTTATCTATTTTTTTCGTCTTTACTACCTTGACATACTTCATGAAATATAACCATTTTCAATCAATTAACGAGAGGGGGTCGGACCGCACAAACACGGCCGAACCTCCTCCCTTATCTATGTTGTTGAATCTAATGTGGTTTGGAACAGAATTACGCGGTGCAGTCGCACCGCACGGGATCATGCGACAAGGAATGTGCGGAACCGTCGCGCCACGCCGTGAAATTGAACAAGGACGCGACGCCGTCACTCCGCGTCAGAGAAACACGAAGACACCGTGGCCGGAGAGTGGCCGCGACGGAGCAGGGTGACCGGCACACAGTTCTGGGCCACCGATGTCGGAACACGGGGGGGGGGGGGGGACCGGCCGTCACCGGTCCCGTAGCGGCGGATGCCGGCCGTCCAAGTGGGCCGGCCGGTCTTGGAGAAGCGGGGTGTTAAGAACCCCCGACGACCAGCTCAAGCGGCCTCCCATAATGGGGGGTCACGGTTACAAAGGAACGGGGGGCAGGCGCCCCCCCCCCCTCAAACGGCTCGACCGTTTGGCAGAGAGCCTGGCCGGTGCGCCCAGCGCCTGGCCAGCGCGCCCAGCAAGCCGCGCCCAGGCTGGACCCGGACCCAGTTCGGGTCGACCCGGTGCGGGCCGACCCTGGGGGTATCGGGCCGGGTCGGACTGGGCCCGAACCCCTTAATACAGAATATCTTCTGGTCGGTCGGCCATAACTTGTGCTACGGGATTCTGATCGATGCACCGTTAGTTGGGATGTGATCCTTGGATCGAGACTGTCGTTTCGGTATGTCACACTTAAGGTTTCAGAATACTTTGGGTTCGACCGAGTTGGTTCGTACACGAAACCAACAGGGCCCTCGGAGTAAAAACACTCATAACTTGATCTCCGGACGTCGGATTGATGTGTCGTCGACTTTGTTGGATTCATCATAGTGAGACAGATCTGTTGTCTTACTCCGAACGAGTTTTGGACGCAGGTGGATTACGGCCGGGTTTGTTTTGACGTAGAAACCAACCGGGCCCCTGGGTCGAAAAAGTCAATAACATCCAGACCGGGCGTCCGATTGACGCGCCGTCTGTGATGCTGATTTCCTGTTGACGTTACGGAACTTTTGGATACATCAAATCTAGACTTTGTGTCAGATGATGTATCAGCCTCTCAGATCATTGAGCGGACCCTCCCGAACGAGCTTGCTGTGTGCGGGAACCCTTGAGCTGGCTGCGTTGTGACTGTGATGACGACGACGACAGTACAGAGATCCTCAATGGATTCGACGTCGACGACTAGAGCACTCAGCGATCCTACATGGATCAGTGCTACCAATCATGTTTGGGTCCGATCCTGTGTGGTTCAGCGATCAACAGTTCTGTGTGATCCAGCGCCTACAGATCCCGTGTAGGTCCGATCCTGTGTGGGTCTTTGCGGGGGTTAGTTACCTATCGATCATGTGATGGTCAGATCATTTATAATTCATTGCAAGGGTTAGTTACCTATCAATCCTATGTGGGTCAGATCCTTTGTCGGTCATTGCAGAGGTTAGTTACCAATCGATCATGTGTGGGTCAGATCCTTTTTGGGTCATTGTGGGGGTTAGTACCTATCGATCTTTTGTGGTTCTGACGACATAGATGAATCAGTGGCTATATCTGATCATCTCTATCGTCATACGAAGAAGTATACCTGTGTGAGCTGAAATCCTGTTTTGCATTCGTATGTGGATTGTGTTGTTCTATCCTTTGTGGATTTAAGTTTTTCATTCCTATGTGGACTGGGTTGTACTTGGGCTCGGATGATGGAGCCGAACGAGAATTGATGACTTAGGTATATATATGGGCATATACCTATGGAGTGTCGGATGTTACTTCATGATTGCATCTTTCCTTTGTGGATTGTCCTTTGTGAATTTTGGGATACCTTTTGGGGTCTCGGGGTCCCTACTGAGTAGCTTATAATAACCCCTGCACGGGCTATGCCCGCAATACGTTGTGTTGGTTGGAGATGGAGAACAGTGCTGATCGTGGTTGAGGATTGCGGAGTAGGACGGTACTTGGAGGTGGACCACTGGGCAGCACGTACTCTGAGCGGTCAGCTAGACCCGAGGAGTAGTGAAGCCTATCTGTACCGACCCTTCAGGTGGGACTTCCAGTGGACAGATCGACGCTGCGGCTCTACTTTAAAGTTATAGTTTTCCGTTTCCAGTTGTACTTTACTTTCATTTTGGGTTTGTATACTGGCCCACTTACTTTTCCGCACTTACTGTTGTACTCGGTTTGTACATAGTGTTTACTTCTACTAATTTCTTGCTCTGTGGTTTTTGTTTTCTTTACAAAGGAAATGCCTTCCCTTTTTACCAGCAATTACGCCTTGGTGCTAGTCGCCAGCCCCTGGCCTATGGAAGGCGGGCTTGGGGTAGTCACGACCCGGGCCCCGAGGACGGGTCGTGAAAAATTGGTATCAAAGGAGTTTGTTTATACCATAGAACTCATGACATTGATCTTTTTCTATTTGAAGAAATAGTTTTAAGAGTATTGGGTGTGGTTATCTGTCCAGGGAGTCCAGTGGTGGTGCGGCGGCCGACATATCCGTACACCAGGACCCTGACTTCTGATTTCCGACATAATGCACGAAAACATTGATAGCATTGTGTTTCATGTTTTCATTGTGAATACATTGTGTCAACTCACCCGGTATACTGTTCTGACCGTGGCGCACCTATTTCTATTTAGGATTTCCCCACAACGGCAACCAGCTAGGGTTCTGAGAGTTGTGCATGACAACAACCCACCGAGCGACGAGGCCTCGACATATGGCCCTTTGACAGCAGAGGCATCGACGGTACATCTACCCACCGAGCCACCGATGCTACCAGCCCTTGCCACTGATGATTCACTTCACCTTAGTGCACTGCATGAGTTTCAGTGCCAGCGACCGCCCATGTTCTGCGGGAAGTTGGACCCCCAGGCAGCTGAGGACTGGCTGGAGGCAGTTTTACGGGTTTTTAGGTTAGTGAGGACACCAGTAGACCTCATGGTGATCCAAGCAGCGATCCTACTACACGTGGCAGCAGGAAGATGGTGGATCTTGATGCTCTAGGTGCATGAAGAGGCATATCTCCTCTGGACGGGCTTTGAGAGCCTCTTCTGCTTGGTGTTCATCCCAGCCACCCCCCATGTGGTGCACATCCAGGAGCTCTTACATCTGCGGTAGGGCAGCTTGACGGTCACCCAGTACTCAGCGAGATTTACTGATCTCTTGCGCTACTCGACAGACATGGTACGGGACCCATTCTTCTGGGCACGGACCTTCGAGCAGGGTTTGAGGCAGGTGATCAGGGCATCGCTGATCTCCCTCGACATTCCGACTCAGGTAGGAGTACTGGAGAGAGCCCTTTTGATCGAGAGTTTTCATATTGAGCTACACCAGCGGCGAGACCTACCATAGGGTGACAGATGGTAGAGTCTTTTGCAGCCAACAGTAGACAGATGTCGTAGAGGTTCAAGTGGGCCAGGCCATCGGGCAGACGACCACAGGATACTCGATCGGTGGTGTGGGGCCCCCGCAACAGAACCAGTCTTACGAGTGGAAGACAGTGCTATGCCTGCAGCGGGTAGGGCCACATGGCTCGTGACTGCCCAACCCGTCATGCAGAGGAGCAGAAGATAGTTGAGGAACTACCTAGGAAGAGGCAGAGGATCGATCGTGGCGGTCCGCATGGAGCAGGCGGCCGAGGCAGAAGAGATGGCCGAGCAGCAGGTGGTGGACGACGCTTTGAGGCTCTACCACCACCACCACCAGGAGGTCCACCCCGACCTCAGGGGAGAGCACAACTTTAGTCAGTTGAATCTTATGATCATGGAGCTCTGGAAGCAGGTGGACAAGTGCGGGGTCTAGCTCCAGGAATAGAGGCCTTCTCCAATTATGACTCTATCTTCATTGTTTGTGTTTCCTTGTGTCCTTTTACTTTGAGATGGAGTAATAAAAGACACTTGCAATAGTGACGTTTTCTTAATGTCTTTTGTTTGTTAATACTAAGAGGTTCTGGTTAAAAAACAACTGTTGAGATGACCCTCACTTGCAAGATTCTTACTGGAGGAGACCCAGTGACCACACACTGATGTCGACAGTGTGACTCAACCCTTGGAGGCGAGAGTAACGGTTGGATCTCTTGGTAGCAGCGTCGAGGCCTTACGATGTCATCCATGCCATGAATTAACTAATCATGACGGGATTGACTATATTAGGCAAGGAACGTGGTTTATCCAGGGGATGAGACCAGATTTTTCCCTTTTCGGCAAAGGAGAAATCTTTGCAGCTTTGCATAATGATAAGGAGGAAGGGGAAACCCTTCGTGTGGTCAGACAAATGTCAGCAGAGCTTCCAGGAGTTGAGACAGAGATTGACCAGTGCCCCTATCTTGAGGTTTCCTGAGGAGGGAGTAGGGTACATAGTCTATTGCGATGCATCAGGGACCGGACTCGTATGTGTCCGGATGCAGGAGAGGGCAGTAATCGCTTATGGATCATGTCAGTTGAGGCCGCATGAGCAGAACTACGCTACCCATGACCTGGAGATAGCAGCAGTGGTCTTCGCTCTGAAGACATGGAGACACTACCTGACGGGAGAGTGCTTTACAACCTTTTCTGAACATCATAGTCTCAGGCACATCTTCTCTCAGAAGGACTTCATTATGAGACAATGGCGATGGCTCGAGTTCCTCTAGGACTATGAATTTGAGATAGTCTATACCCCTGGGAAGTGGAACGTAGTAGCTGATGCTCTCAGCAGGAGGATGTGAATTCAGCTACTTGAGGAGGCGACAGAGCAGCTAGCCTCTTTTCAGATATCCTTCATGGATAGGGATGAGGCAGTCTTCCTTCAGTCTCTCACAGTCACCCCTCCACTACTGTAGCAGGTCAGAGAGGCATAGCGTGGGGATGCTGACTGTGAGACGCGGCGTGCACAGATATCCTCAGGACAGGCACCTGATGGTTTCTCCTTTGGAGAAGAGCACGATGTCCTTTTCAGAGGACGTACCTTGGTACCAGTTTAATTAAGGGAGGAGGTGCTGAGAGAGTTTCAAACTTCTCCTTTGGCAGTACATCCTGGAGTGGCGAAGATGTACTAGGATCTCTGATGACAACACTGGTGGCCTGGCATGAAGAAGGTTGTGGCAGAGTTCGTTTCTCGATGCCTCACCTGCCAGCAGGTGAAGGTAGAGCACCAGGTACCAGCAGACTTGGTACATCCCTTGGAGGTCCCAGAGTGGAAGTGGGGCAGGATATCTATGGAATTCGTGACTGAACTTCCACGCACTTCTAGAGGTCACGACTCCATTTGGGTGATTGTCGACCGACTCACCAAGTCGGTACACTTCTTACCCATCAGAGAGCTGGGCTCAGTGGAGAGCTTGGGATGTCTCTATGTTCAGGAGATTGTGTGGCTTCATGGTGTCCCATCATCTATCATCTCCGATCGAGATGCTAACTTTACTTCCCGACTTTGGAAGGGGTTTCAGGAGGCGTTCGGGACGCAACTACATTTGAGAACCGCCTTTCACCCTCAGACAGATGGTAAGACTGAGAGGACCATACAGACTCTCGAGGACATGCCCCGCGCATGTGTCCTCGACTTTGGTCGTAGCTAGGTGGACCACCTACCCTTGGTGGAGTTTGCGTACAACAACAGCTACCACTCCAACATCGGGAAGGCACCATACGAGGTGTTGTACGACCGACCTTGCAGATGTCCTTTGTGCTAGACAGACCCTGGGGAGTCAGCACTTGTGGGACCGGAGATTGTCCAGGACACGACAGAGAAGGTCCAGGTCATCCAGGAGCAGATGAGGACAGATCAGAGCCAGCAGATGTCTTATGCTGACAGGAGGCAGAGGCCACTAGAGTTCAAGGATGGAAACCAAGTCTTCTTGCATGTCTCACCTCGATGTAGATTACGGAGATTTGGCTGTGGCGATAAGTTGTCTCCATGCTTCATCGGACCATTCCAGGTCCTCAGTAGGATTGGAGTGATAGCTTATCTCCTGACTCTACCACCTTAGTTGCACCGGGTGCACAACGTCTTCCATGTATCTCAGCTGAGGAGATACGTGCACGACCCAATGCATATCCCTGACCATGGGGATCTAGACGTTGATGATGGGGCGACTTTTACAGAGGTCCCAATGGAGATAGAGGATCGCCAGGAGAAGGTCCTATGTGGATGGTTGATTCTTCTAGTGAGCAACAGATGGCAGTATGAGAATCTCAAGGAGAGCACTTAGGAGCAGGAGGCTCAGATGCATGTTCAGTACCCACATTTGTTTCCCTAGATTATGATACATCTTTACGGGGACATAAAGCCATGAGGTGGGAGTAATGTAAAGACCCGTAAAATTCAAGGAAATTTTTTTCTTAATTTTCTTTGGGATTTTACAAGAACGCAGTTTCTGACGGCACTTGATTCAGAGGCCCGGTTTCCCCAGAATACTTATCCAAAGTTTAGCTTGGGTACGTTCAGTGAACGAACGTGCAAAAATTTCTAATGTTTGAACTGGTTCTCGGAATCGAATTCCGAGGGCACCGATGGATTTGTAGCACCGGTAATTGCTTAGGAACACCTTTTCTGGAGTTGCGTTTTCAAGAGAGAAGTTGATAAAAAATTGTGGATGTTAAAATAAAATTTAGCTACAATTTTTATTTTCTCTAAGTGGATTTAAGCATTGATCGGAAGTTGGGTAACTACCCAACTTCCCTTGGGAGGTTATGAGGGTGGTGTGGTCCACATGAACCCCACCCCTTCACATTCCTTAACTCACTTAACTCACAATTAAATTTGATAACTTAAGTTTTAATAACTTATGATATTAATGAAGCGTGTTTAATGTGAGTGTTTGAATTTAAAACTAATGTCAAGTTAATAAAATAAGTGTGGGCTTATTTTATTATGGGTTGAATTCTTGTTGTGGATTCTTTGGGAGAAAAGGCTAAGGAACTTGAGGAACTTCTTCGTCTTCAACGAAGAACGCGAAGAACACATCGATCTCCGACGAAGAACGCCGAGTCCTCGGAAACTGACTATGCGACACCGTATACCACAACACAGACGACATCTTCTTTCGCGACATCTCTTTCCTCGATGGAGTTTCCGCGATGAATCCTCGTTCGAAGAACCTCGGTTCAAACTACGCTCGAGGTAGGGGATTTATTTATTTTGTACGTGTTTACTACCTTGACATTCTTCGTTAAATATGACCATTTTCAATAAATTAACGAGAGGGGTCCAGACCGCACAAACACGGCCGACCCTCCTCCCTTATCTATGTTGTTGAATCTAATGTGTTTTCGAACAGAATGGCGTGGTGCCATCGCACCGCGCGGGATCATGCGACAAGGAATGCGCGGCCCCGTCACGTAGCGCTGTGAAATCGAACAAGGATGTGACGCCGTCGCGCCGCGTCGGAGAAACCCAAAGACACCGTGGCCGGAGCGGGGCAGCACAGAGGGGCGCGACACCGTCGCGCCGCGCCGGATGAACCAAGGCCGCGGCCGGTTCCAGGCCACGGCGGATCAGGGTGACAGGCGGCCGGTTTCGGGTCGTCGGTGTCGGAGTAGGGGGGTGACTGGCCATCGCCGGTCCCGTGGCAGCGGAAGCCAGCCGGCCAAGCGGGCCGGCCGGTCTTGGAGAATCTGGGGGTTATGAACCCCCAACGGCCAGCTCAAGTGGCCCCCCATAATGGGGGCCTCAGTTACAAAGGACAGGGGGGCATGCGCACCCCCCCTCAAACGGCTCGGTCATTTGGCCGAGCAGATGCCCAGCGCGCCCAGCGCGCTGCGCCCATGCCGGGCTACGCCCAACAAATCCGGACCTGGACCCGGTTCAGGTCGACTCAGTGCGGGCCGACCCTGAGGGTATTGGGCCGGGTCGGACCAGGCTCGAACCCCTTAATACCGAATATCTTCTGGTCGGTCGCCCATAACTTGTGCTATGGGATTCCGATCGTTTCACCGTCAGTTGTGATGCGATCTTTCGATCGAGATGGTCGTTTCAGTATATTGAACTGAAGGTTTCGGAATACTTTGGGTTCGGTTGAGTTGGTTCGTACACAATACCAACCGGGCCCTCATAGCAGAAACACTCATAACTTGAGCTCCGGATGTCCGATTGACGTTCCATTGACTTTTTTGGATTCCTCTTAGTGAGACGGATCTTTTGGCTTACTACGCCCGAGGTTTGGACGCAGGTAGAGTATGGTCAGGTTGGTTTTGACTTAAAATCCAACCAGGCCCCTAGGTCGAAAAAGCCAATAACTTCCAGACCGAGCATCCGATTGACGCGTCGTCTGTGACGCTGAGTTCCTGTTGACGTTACGGAACTTTTAGATACATCAACTTCGGACTTTGTGTCAGTTGATGTATCAGCCTCTCGACTCGTGGAGAGGACCCTCTCGAACGAGCTTGCTATGTGCGGGAACCTTAGAGCTGGCTGTGTTGCGACAGTGACGACAACGACGACTGTACAGAGATCCTCAATGGATTTGACGATGACGACTACAACACTAAACAATCCTACGTGGATCAATGCTACCAATCCTGTCTGGGTCCAATCCTGTGTGGGTCAGCTCTTAGCAGTTCTGTATGAGCAAGCGCCTACAGATCATATGTGGGTCCGATCTTGTGTGGGTCTTTGCGGGGGTTAGTTACCTATCGATCCTTTGTGGGTCAGATCCTTTATGGGTCATTGTGGGGGTTAGTTACCTATCGATCCTGTGTGGGTCAGATCCTTTGTGGTTCATTGTAGGGGTTAGTTACCTTTCGATCCTGTGTGGGTCAGATCCTTTGTGGGTCATTGCGGGGGTTGTACCTATCGATCCTCTGTGGGTCCGACAGCTTAGATGAATTAGTGGCTATATCTGATCATCTCTATCGTCATATGAAGAAGTATACTTGTGTGAGCTGAAATCCTGCTTTGCTTTCCTATGTGGATTGTGTTGTGCTATCCTGTGTGGATTTATGTTTTTCGTTCCTGTGTGGACCTGGTTGTACTTGGGCTCGGATATTGGAGACGAACTAGAATCAAAGACTTAGGTATATGTATGGGAATATACCAAAGCAGTGTCGGATGTTACTTCGTGATTGCATATTTCCTTTGTGGATTATCCTTTGTGGATTTTGGGAGACCTTCGGTGATCTCGGGGTCCCTAATGAGTAGCTTATACTCACCCCTACAAGGGATATGCCCACACTACGTTGTGTTGCTTGCAGACGACGGACATCGCTGATCGTGGTTGAGGCTTGCGGAGCAGGACGGTACCTGGAGGTGGACCATTGGGCGGGACGTACTCGGAGCAGTCGGCTGGACCCGAGGAGCAGTGAAGGCTATCTATACCAACCCCTCAGGTGGGACTTCCAGTGGACGGCTCGACGCTGTGGCTCTACATTACAGTTTCTATTTTCCCTTTCCATTTGTAATTTACTTTCAGTTTGGGTTTGTATACTGACCCACTTACTTTTCCACACTTACTGTTGTACTCGGTTTTTACTTAGTGTTTACTTTTACTGCATTCTTTCTCTGTGGTGTTTGTTTACTTTACAAAGGCAATGTCGTCCCATTTTACCAGGAATTATGCCTTGGTGCTAGTCGCCATCCCCTGGCCTATGGAAGGCAGGCTTGGGGTAGTCACGGCACATGCCCCAAGGACGGGTCGTGACATTCCCTCTAGATGATACAAGAGAATTTTGTTTTTCCACATATGATTCCATAGGTAATAACTTGAATATATTTGGTCAGCGGTGTCTCATAAAATATTCTGGGGCACAGTGAGTGTTCTCTTATTGGGCAGTTCATTTGACACTCTGAGGAGATCTTCATTGGAAAAATCAAATTTACTTTTATGAAACATTATATTCTCTTTGAAAAGACGATTACAGTGAATAACCTAGGTTCAACATAAGGTGACATATATGGAAAGAAATTATTTATGATTTCGGTATACCATATTTGTTTTATCAGAATTTAGTGGGTTACCACTATGATTATTATTGCTCACACTATGATTTTTAGGTTTAGTCCAAAGATGGATCATTAATAAGAAATTTCAATGATGAATATGATGAAAAATTCAATGATTTCCCATATAAGAATCCAAATTTATTGTAGTGGTAATGAAACAAATCTTTTATAGTCCCACAAAACATTATCAATCTATTGATTATAATGAATTCCAAAATGATAAAAGGAGGTAGCAACATTGTGTTGAGCCATTAATGTGGAAAAACCGCCTTATTATAGTGAGTTATTTGATAATTTTTTTTAATAGTATTGAATAAGTATCATAGAAAATATATTTTTTGTACTCTACTATTTAATGAAATGAAAAGTCACTTTGGTTGTATATCATTGGTAAAGGAGATGCAAATCAATTGTGGAATCTTTTAAAGAGTATAATACAGTGAGGATAGATTTATTTCATATATTTGGATTAGTTCATGATATTATAATTTAAAAGGTACATACCTGATATTCTTAAAAAACTGTGACTGAATTCCTTGTGATAAATCAGAAGGGTGGTCAATCTGAAAGTACTTGTATGGAAAACTTTAGAAAAATTGTGATTTATCTTTTAGATTTTATCATCCCCCTTGTAATTAATTTTTATCAATCCATATGTGGTTTAAAACTAAATCCTAAATTGGTATTACAAATAATAGACTTTAGTAGATATGATGAAATTGTTTGATGTGCAATCAATGATGGAATAGAGATTGGTGTTGCCCATCAATATCTTTGTATTAATGAGAAACAAAATATGTAATCTAATGGAAAATCTAAATAACATTGAGAGAAGATGATGATCTTTCATTTATTATTTAATTGTGCAAGGAAACATGGAACAATTTATCATATGTATAATTTTTTTTAAAATATATAATGTTGGGTCATAGGGAAATATAATGTTGAGGTGATGTGATTAAGTTAGCTAAATAAATAAATAGAGTGAAATATCTATAAAATATCCCACCCCCAGATGAGAAAATAAAATGAAAAGATTATGTAAAATATTATTAACAATGCTTAAATTTGGAATTGAATGATGATTATTGAAATCATAAACAAATTTTTCTAAGTTAAAATGTTATGTCAAATGAAATCACTATTTCAGATGAGGTGTGTGATAATGACATGGTGAAGGATACACATACCATTAACTATGTAAATGGTAATGTAATATTTGACATCATATATTACCATTATTTTATATCTGAAGAATATTATTAGGGTATCTAAAATAAACCCAATGATTAGAAGTTGAATTAGTAGTGAAACCCCCCAATGGTGTAGTGGTCAAATCAAAGTATATGATTCTTCTGTAATTAATTTTTATTGGAATTTTCTTCTTAAAATATCATTATTGTCCCTCAAATTCTTTTTAATGTTATCTTTTGCATGGATATGATGTTATTATGCAAATTTTACATTAATTTCAATTGAGGGAATGTTATATTTTATATCCCAATCTAAATTATGTCCATCTATATGTTTTACAACAAATATGAAAACTTGATTGAAATAAACCCCATAATATGAGAGTTAATTCCTATCTAAAAGGGTTGTTAATCTAATATGGTTGGAGGGTGACACAATATTGATGACATGATAATCGTTTAGGATGTAACACCCCAAGATTTTATAGTGTGTTATTTCTTCAAAATAATTCAATAACTTTTACTACACACAACACCAAGTTCAATCGCACCATGGCTTACCAAACAAGCTGTTCAAAAGAGGTTATGAATAGTGTCAACTAAATTTTAAACTTTATATAATCCTTATAATTTTAGAATCCATATTATGAGTTTCTTAGACATAATGTAAGAACAAATTCATTTTCAGTATTTCACTTTTACAAAATTTTAATAGTGAACCCTTTTTAGATACTATATTTTAAACTTTTTGACTAAATAGGGACATCAAAAATTTAAAATGAAACATCCCAAGCTTCCACGGTACGCTAGCGTGTGTTGTACGCAACACCGAGTTCTAACACACCGTAACCAATCAAACTAGCCGCTATGAATAGTAATACCTAATTTTTGAAATTATATATATTTTATATTTGAAAATGGACTTCATTTTTGGATTCGGAATATCGAATTTAGCCTAAGGTGAAATTTTGGTACTTTCCGGATAACTTTCATATTTTGATGAATAGTGCAAATTACTAAATTTTAATTAAAAACAACTTTTTTAATCAAAATAATTAATAGTGATAAATTATGCATTTGAGTGGTTTTAAAGTATATTTAGAATATATTTTTACCATTTAATATAATGTTGGTCATTGGACATAATTTTACAATTAAACCGAACATAAACAAGTGTCAATCTTTTGATAGTTATTATCTCTTAAAAACACGCTTTTTGTTTTGACAGCGGGAATTAATTTTAAATTAATTTCTGCCACTTCTGTGTTTTGAATTTAGGAAATTTGATTCCATATTTGGAATCAGGATGTTCAAATTGTGTAAATAGGTAACTTTTATTTTTAGACATTTTGAATAATTACTGCGGTAAATATTTTATTTACCATGGTTAAGGGTAAATCCGGTAAATAAAGGTTACAAAATAATATTATAATAATACTAAATTACCCTAAAACATGTCTTAACCCTATTGGTTGATACATGGTCGACCATGGGCATCTTTTTGTCAATTTTGGGACCCCATGGATCCACTTGTAAGTGATAATGACACTTTATTTTAATTAAGTTAAAATGAATACAAAAATGACACAAGCATATATCTTTTAGAAACACAATTGTTACTTAGGGTTATATATGTCGGATTTTAGATTATAAATATTCATTAGAAAGATAAAAATCTTTCCTACATAATGATATTTTATTTATAATTTTTAGACATTAAATAATTTATTTTATTTATGACACAATGATGATGCAGTAATTACTATAATAGTGAAAAATTAAAATAATTGATATTATAAATACCCAAATAAATATAATATGAAACTTTTAATGAATTAAACTAATTTTATTGGATAATATGATATATTAGGATTGATTTAATTGACTTTGTTCGAAGTAATCAATCTGTTATGAGTTTCACAGAAATCAACTATTGAATAGTTTCAAAATTGACATAAAAGAGTTCTTAAAACAAATATTATATTATTAATTGATATTAAATTCCTAAAAATCTAAGGTTCGGCCAAGAGACTTATATAATGATAGGATCATCATTAATGGACCACTTGGGGGTCTCTTGTATGTATATGTAAGTTTATTAACCATATAATATAAAAATACAAAGAGACATTGTAAAGGTGAAACTAATTAACTTAGGGTTAATACTTAAAAATAAGGTTAATATAAGAACCCAAACCTGTCTAAATTCTATTGGTTGAGTTGTTTTCGACCTATCCCAACCTTAAACGTTTAATAGTCAACTTTGGAGCCATTAGAAACCGAATATGAATTTATTATAAATTAATATTTCTAGCATTTCCAAAGGTGCCCCTCACCCCTCTTATAAAAAGGCACTCCTCCTTCTCATTTCTTCACACCTCTAAAGCCTTTTGGTTCGGCCAAACTCTGCCCAAATACTCTCCCAACATCCCTCACTACAATCTAGGGGCCTTATTTTGATCTGAAAGCCAACCTAAGGAGCCCTTTTGATCAAATCAAAAGGAAGAAACCGAAGAAGAGGTAATGATTTCACCACCCTTTTCAAGTTCCTTTCTTCTTCCACTTCTTCTTTCTTTGTTCTTACCATTATAAAATAATAACTCCAGTATATTACATATACTGTGATGTTATTATAAATATGGTACAACCATATTCAGTATTATATCCACCCTTTGAATAACATGTCACCATACGTGCGTACGTACGGCTTACCGTCTCCACGTCGTGGTGTAATTGTTATTCAATATAATATTATTTGGATGGGTATAATAATGATGTGTAACTCATGTAAATAATAAATATAACATGTTAATGATTCTTTATATATGATATACCATCCATTTATATATTATTTTAATATCAAAAGAATGATATTGTCTCTCGTGCGTACGTACGGACTACCGTCTCCACGAACGCGATGAGATTCATTCTCCATCGTATCCATTCAAGTATAATTATCATTTGATGATTTAAAAATGATGTTTAAGGACTGGATATCATTCTGGATATGAATAAGATACAACAAACATGGCATATGTAACAAAACATATAAAAGAAAATGAGTAAGTTAACTCCCGAAACGACGATAATTCTAAGATATTATTAACTAATCAATGTTAAAAGATCATATATGATATCATATTAATATATATGATTCTTGTATAATTTAATAACAACTATTTCACCATTATAAAGGAGGTTAACCTACCCCAACCAAGGAAAAGTACAAGGTAATGGTTTACTTTACAACCTCTTCATTATCCAAGGTTGTTTATACGTAATAATCTACTGGGATCTCTTTATCATCCACATCCATGTTTCTTAAAAATACATTTAAAAACATTTTTACTATTTACTAGAATATGAGTTAAAGTCATTTATACCCTTTTTGACTTTTATAAGTGGTTTATAAAGGAATCTTTCGGTCGTTTTCAAAACAAGGTCCTTCTTAACCTTTTCGACAGAATTAAGGTAAGAATGTTTTTTTTAACTTATACGGCGGGTGCGGCTATTTTCCGCCATTATAAAATCTTCAAAGCTTCCCTTACAAGCTTATAATAATATTTTCAAAGAAAATGTTTTATTTTATATGGATCTTAAATGATTTCAAAATAAAATGAGATATTTCTTTAAAAAGAATTTTGATTTCATCTATGTCAACATCCTTTGATGAATTTTAAGATTATTTGAAGTTGATTTATTATGATACAAAACTTCTATATTGTATTGAAGTTTTTATGATATGTTTGACTGTGGATGTGCTATTTTTATACCATTCATAGTTTATGGTGAAATTATTGACATTTCGTATGCTAGTTTTAATACGAATGTTTATGTTATGTTTAAACCTTTTCATATGCGAATTCATTGGACTTAATAAGTGACGGGTGGAGCCCGCTATAGCTCCTCGATGCATCGGTAGGTCTCATGAGACAAACTAGTGTCTTGGCACAAGGCCTTGACAAAATCTTATTTGTAGTCTTGGCACAAGGCCTTGACTATGTGGTTATGATAGTCTGACATTATGCATTCCAACATTATGAAAGTGGTTATTGATTTTTTCATGTGATTATTCGATTAGTAGAATATCCATGTGAATAAGTAAATGGCATTATTTCATTTTTACTTTTTCCATACTATTTTGAAGTTCAAGTTTAAAAGGCTTTTGTTTTAATAATGCATTGCCTTAAATGTTTATTCTTATTTATGAAAGTTTCCGCTATATTGTTATCCTTACTGGGCATTTGAGCTCACCCCTTTTCTATGTTTTATTTTTCTCAGGATGTGAAGAAGTAAGTTATGAATGACCTGCAGGGATTTTATGAGGGGTTAATAGTGTGGATTGTGGAAACATTATGTTGTTGTATTAGTTTTTCATTTTATGATGTAATGTAAAACTTATGAATATATCTAGTGTTTCCAAGGCTACTAAACCAATCGGTCTTTCGAGATTTGATCTTTCTTGTGATCATGCCAATGTTATGTAATAATGCACTGACTCTGGGTAACTAGGGTCGGGGCGTTACAGTTGGTATCAGAGGAAGTTTAGTACAAACCTTGGAAGCTAGATTTAGATAAACTCTAATTAGAGCACGTATACCTAAGATGAACTTTGAGGATTAGTGTAGAAGAACTTCCTAGAATTTTGGTATTGTAGAGATTTTGTGAGTTTTCCGAGCAATACATCCCTGTCTGGATACGAGCAGGTAGAGGCGGCTCTGGCACAGATGTACCTAGGGGTAAAAACCCGAAAACACCGCTTTGAGCTAGACTCGAATGGGAACTGGTACACGACAACGGGCCTTGCTGCACTCTTGGTTACGACACTCCCGGGGGATATGCTTAGGATAATTCTCATTTTCTTTACAAACCATTATGAAGGGTTAATGAGTATATACATCCTCAAAGGATACATTTTTATGATTATGGATTGTATCCATAAATAGTTCAATTTATGTTAAGTGTTTTATAAGTATGGGATTATGTATTTTGATTCATAAACTGATCTAGTGTATGTCATTGTTTAGAAATGGAGCCCAGTAGAAGGAATGAGAACTCCAGAAATGCACATGATCCAAAGAGAAGGAAGGATCATATCTTTCATGGTCTTAAGCTAGAATTTATAAGAGAAATAGTCTCCCATGTATTATCATCATATGAAGAAATAATATCATGTGTTGATAAGATAAGTAAAGAGTTTACTGAGTCCTATGGCTTTGAAGGGAAGCAAGAGAAGAAAAGGATAGAAGAGAGAAAGATAGATAAAGGGAAGAGGGAAAAGAAGAATTTTCCCATATGTGGTAACTGTGGAAAGAAACACCCTGGAACTTGCCTGAAAGGAATGGGAGTTTGTTATAAGTGTGGAGGAAAAGGGCACACAGTACATGACTGCAAGGGTAAGAAAATGGTTTCAAATGTTCAATGCTTCATTTGCAAGGAGTTTGGACACTACGCGAACCTATGTCCCGGCCATCAGACTATGACGCAAATGATTCTATTGGATAATAATCAAGTTATGATACTACCACAGATGAAGAGGAATGATTAGAGTTCTTATGTTGATTATGTCAATTGAGTGTTGTATCAACAATGTACTTGTTATAATAATTATGGAGTATATAAGGATTGTACTGCAGTACTATTTCATTAAGGACTTGAGATTGTGTGGAACAAAGAAAAGTGACTCAATATCAGGATAAATTTTTGGAAAATATATGGTTGAGAGAATGATAAACCATAATATAGTTCTGATACCGAGGTAGTGATTTTCGAATAATACATGATTATTTTGGAAAAATTATATTGGATATTCTTGACTACCTTGGAACTGATTAATGATTTGTATATTCCATCATTGTTGGGGTTTAAAACATTTTTGGATTAATGAAGTATATCCAGCATTATATATGGAATAAGGGAGCATTAATGTAATCAATAAGGAATATGGTAATACATGATGAAGGTATTCATATGCTATTACGGGGTAAAAAGGATCTACATTATGTTTACCTTCCTTATAAATGTTGGAATATTAGTTTGGACAGAAGTATTTTGGATAGTTCTAGTTTGGATTATTTTGGATTGCCATAAAAGGAAAACCCGGAGGTCGGGCGGCTACCCGTCGCGTCCGGCAAGGCCGCAAGACTTGAACCCGCAACCGAAGGGCGACAAGGGTGTATCACCTACCACTATCCCACGAGATATCCTGGATTAAATAAAGTAGTTTTTTTAAATGATCTGGTAGATGAATTATAAATTCTTTTATTTTGGAACCCTCTATGAATAGTATAAATAGAATTTTTTTTACGAGTGAATGATGAGTTTTTGGTAGAAATTTATTAAGGGATAAAACTCTAATTTTAATGTAAGTATATCTCCTTATGATCTTAGCCAATCTCATAAATAAATTCCTCATCATTAAGAAAAGGAACTAAGAACAAAAATGTTGTCCTAGATGGTACCTTAAATCATCACTAATTTATGGCTTTGGGATTGTTGGCCTTTTCATAGCCATGTTCTCTACCACTCTCCATCAGATAATTGATGGTTAGATTTCTCCTCCATATCCATATTTTCCTACATGGAACCCTAGTATGTGTTATTTTCGGTAATCTTCATACTTTCCACTCTTTATTTTAAAATAGAGGCATCATTAATTCATTTTTCGATGTGGGATTTCAACTAAGATATTTTGAAACGTCAAAAATGTGTTATCCCAATACACTATATTTTGTTGAACTAATGGTACTTCAAATCATCATAGATTGATGAGTTTAAGGACCTCAATTTTATACTTGTTTGTGATTGATGACCTCAATCACTACCTATAAATATTTACGTTTTTCCTCCAATTATATGTAACATTTTATGGATCATTATATCAATTCACATCATTAATTAACTTTATCCCATCACTTCGACTACAATTTAGAAATAATATTCCCTTCTACACATTAAAAAATCATTTTTCCCCTCAAGATAGTTTCTTCCATGTTTCATATGACACATTTATCATGAATGAAATATAATCATCTTGTCTCCATGGTAGGGATTCCCCCAAACTTCATAATTATTTTTATATCAAAGTAATTTGAATTTTGGGTAACTTTAATAACTTTTTCCAAGTTGAGAGCACATAAAACAAATTCTACATATCTAAAAAATATTATTATATCTTACTCACATTATAAAGTTGTGTTTAATCAACTAAAAAATAGAAAAACCTTAATTTAATTTTTGGTGATAATGTAATATGCATGCCTCATAACTTATATTAATTTTTCCTTATAATTGAAACAAATTCATCATCCTTCTTCATTATATCAATGAATTATTCATCCATCTTCATGTTACCAATGAGAGAAAATTACTTATTGAAAAATAATATCTTAAACTCATCCAAATCCATTGGTATATTTTGTCTTAGTACATTAAATTCATGAATAGATTCCACCATTAATATGCTTTTCTGTCTAAACGATAAACTTCCAAAATGATTTTTTCACGTTCTTAGGACTGGAGAACAAAAAATATCATCCCAATGATTCAAATAAATTAATCACAAGTAGTAGATTAGGGAACCCGATATAATATTGTAGATGATTCATCATTAAGGACACAACAAAATTTTATACCCTCCACTTCTCATTGGGTTGTTCAACACAATTAATTTCTTTAGAATGTTTTGTGGGAACAGAAATGAGATTTCCCATTATAGATCCCAAAACATTTGGCTTTTATGGATTAAAATAAGTTCATTTCCTATTTTAATAATCATTAAAATGGTTTCTTATGGTTTTATATATAAGATAATAACATAACATCCTAAGTTGAGGAATAATGGTTATAGTTTAAAAATCATTTATAGGATGACCCAATCAAGATTCATTATTTTAAATTCATGAACCATAATGATTGGCCCAATTTATTAATGGTCATCATATATTTTAACCCTTCTTTGTGGTTTTTATGGAAAATTTAATGTCAAAGATGAATATCCCCCTAGAGGGTCAGACCAGGGGCATAATAATTCATCATATCGTATACCAGGTATCATGTGAGTATGTTTTATGTGCCTTTTTTATGTTATTATCTGGATATATATATATACTAGAACCGTTTGCACATTTAGTATCTATACATGGATATATTTATTTTTATACCACATAATCACGTACTTAAAAAATATTAATGTTGTTTTTGTGTACTTAGGATTGTCTTAAGCTTTCTCTGTAGTATTATTTCAGCCTCATATCCAAATGTTTACTAATCATATCCTATGACGCCAACAATAACGGCCAAGAAATTTAATACTTGGATATTAAATATTTTTTTTGAACAGTCCTTGCAATATTGAAATACAAGCCATTAGATAGTATAGGTATAGTTCCCTTGGAAATGTGGAATCATAAAAATATTATTTATTAGTGATCTATATTTTGTCCCACTTATTTCCTCATAATAATAACCATTCTTATATATGTCAAACATAATAAAAATCATCATAACCTTGAGATAATAAACATAATTAAAGGTGATCTCAACTTCTTATTATGTGTAAACAATTGAAGTACATAAACATGGCTTGAGAATATTTGTATTAGAACAAAATAATATGATATGACAATCATACCTTCTATATCAAATATTAAAATCTTGAGTCATGGAAAGAATAATTTCTATTAATAGCACAAGAATCAAAATAAAATCAATGAACATGACCCATAAGATAATAAAATAAATATAAAACATAGAATTGTGGAAAATTAATAACCGTAGTAAATAATTTACATGGAATTCAATGAATTTTTTTCAGGTTATCATTGAGTAATGGGGTAACTCCCCATACAATATTAGAAATTGAGTTTCACTCCCAAGATTATCATAGTGGACAATGTACCTTATATAACTAGGTTCACCCCCAATTTTATTTGTTTTATCTCATGATGTTCCAATCTTCTCCAAATAAATTAGAGTGATATATAGGTCCCACCTATTACATAATGAAAATCATTAATACATGTTACATAATATTATAATCCATTTTACTTATTAGAACCCCTAATCTTCTTATCATATAAGAAGGCATGAAAATATGTGGTCCTAAAGACTCATTTTAAAAAAAAAATCAAGAAAAGTAAAAAATGGGAAAATATTTTATTAATAAATCCATGGGATAATGTGAAAAAATTTGTGTTTTTTAAAAATAATGGATATGATAGGGAAAGGGGTTTTAAATAAAAAATATAAATAATTTTGGATTATGTTAAAAATATTGTTTTTGAATCCTGAAAACATAATGAGAGAACGTTGAAGGGAAAATAAGGATTTATGAGGAATAACAACAGAATATTAATATTAATCAATTTTTTCAAAATTATTTCATAATATTTCATTAAAAAATTCATAATGATTAAAAATCCTGCTAAACAAAGAGATTGTAACATTATACCCATACCACTTTGGTATATTTTGATTCATAATCCCATTTGAATAATAACGTGAAGTAAATCATTAAATATAATTAAAATAAGTATATGCATGATATAAAATTTCTAATGGGAAGTATACACCCTACTTAAATTATGATAGGTTCATAACATAACATATATCTACAACATGGATAATTGGGACAAAAATCCCTTAATATAAGTCATAAGACACTTAATACACATACCCACAACATGTTAAATAAATATAAGTTTTATAAAAATATATTAAAGAAACTCAATCATATGAATCATACCATATAGTATTTACATAATAATTTTTATTACATTTATTATCAATAATTCATTGGTAAAATCATGTATGGGTAATGAATACTTATTATTTCATGTATATTTTGGTTTTTTATTAATGGTCCTTTTATATTCAACATGGTTGCATAATCTAAATAATTTTAACAATTTTATAAAAAAAATATATTAATTATATATTTATTTCTATTAATCAATTATATTTATATATAGAAATTATAACACCCCTAAAAAATTTACAACTAAAAGGATAAATGTTACTACCCATGTCAACAATGTGCACCTTTATTTTCGGGAGCCTATCTGATTAGAAATCCACAGTTAAACATGCTTGGACTGGAGTAGTAATCTGAATGGGTGTCCTTCTGGGATGTTTCCTAGGGTGTGTGTGAGTGAGGAAATCACACACTGAAAGAACATGTGTTGGCCTGTAGGTATATCCATCAGTCTGATGAGCGACCCTTGGGAGTAATAGCCTATGGTGTGTTGGGAAGGAAACAAAGGTATTATAGGAAACCCATGGGTTCAGATGAAAATGATCATGGCCCGAGGATGCTGGTTGTGACAAATGGTATTAGAGCCAAAACATAGTTGGAAGTTCTTAGGTACTGCTTGGGTTTGAGGCTTGGGGTCCACAACGAGGGTGTTGTGCATTAAAGGGGTGGATAATGTAACACCCCTGGAAAAGTAACATTTAAAAAGGCTAACTGTTACTACCCATGTCAACTAGGTGGAAAGTTCTTTTCAGGAGCCTATCTGATTAGAACTTCACAGTTAAGAATTCTTGGCCTGGAGTAGTAATCAGGATGGGTGGCCTTCTAGGAAGTTTCCCAGGGTGTGTGTGAGTGTGGACAAAACATACTGAAAGAACATGTGTTGGCCTTTGGGGGAAGTCATTAGTTTGATAAGAGAACCTAGTAATTAATAGCCTATGCTGTGTTGGGAAGGAAACCAAGGTATTAAAGGGGACCCATGGGGTCAGATGAAACGTTTCATGGCCCGAGGAGGCAGGTTGTGACATAAATTTAGTTATGTTTTTATGGATATCATAAGTCATATGTACACATGAACGTTGTTTCCAATATTATTTTTTATAAAATAAAATGAATATAAATAATATATTACAATTTCAGAATATTTATTATGTAATATAAATCAAATATATTTATTAAATTTATGCGTGTTACCTTCCACGTAATTTTTTCTTGTAAAAAGAATCACATAACTTCACAAGGTGGTAGTTTGTCGTACACACGAGAAATATTATCGTATCCCCATGAAATAAAATTTAAGTAAAGATATGTGATATAATGATTATATAAAAATAATAATATAATATAAATATTATAAAAATATTAATTATATCAATATATCATATTATATAGGTAGTTATGGAAAATGAATTACATCGGTTCATGAGGCAGTAGTCCATCTTACACATAATGGAGGATTTCATTTCCCGTTGTAGTGAAGATGATATGGTTACTATTCATTCTATAATCATAACAAAATATAGTTACATATGATATAATGAAATTATTATATCATCATTTTTTAATAATATTTTAAAGATTATTAATGAGAAATAATATAAAATGCTCAGTTAAGGAAATTACCTCTTCTTTAGAAGACTTCTTTATCATTCACCAAAATTCTTTCTAGGATGTTTTTATGAGAATAAAAGGATTCTAGGTTGATATTAGGGAAGTATCTAATTATTTTTAATATCTTTTTTTAGATAAAATTGGTTTTTTTATTTTTAAAGAAGAGATGAGATTTTTTGGCTATTTATAAATGGGGGAGAAGACACGAATGGAAGCTTCCAAATATAATAAAGTGTAACCACATTGTTCACTTGAAAAAAGGTGCCATATTTGATAATTATCAAACCACAGATGATATGAGGACTAAATATGTCCATAAATGGTTTTCTAAAAATTTAATATGACATTTTACCACTTATATTTTTAGTTTGACCATAGGTAAATTTGTTTTAACCTTAAACCATGTAATTTATTTTTACTATTTTTACTATTAATTTGGACCACAATATATGTTTATATTATTATATAATTTTAATTATTAATATTAAAAATATTGATCTATTTTTAAAAATTCTATTACTCTATGTGGATATATTTAAATTCAAATTTAACCCACAGATGTGAAAATTTTGGGGTTTTCTAAAGAGAACATGTTCATAAGTATAAAAGGGTTTAACATGAAAATTCAAAATGAAATTGTTCCCATTGATGAAACTTTTATTAATAAATATAAAATTCAACTAATCTTACTTTTAAAAAAATAAAATTAAAATTAATCATGGAATATACTTTCTATGGAAAAAAATTTCAAATATAAACCTGTATCTTTTATTATTCATTGAAAGGTATTATTTTTCATATATATCCCAAAATATTCAATTGAATGTAATTATAACATTTTTTATTCATAACATTTTGATAGTTTTGAAAAATAAATTTTTAAAATGTTTTAAAAATTACTTGTATTATTTTTCAACAAAAGGTGAAAATTAGGTTTTGAGAAAATAGTATTTTGGAGACAAAGAAATACATTAACAAAAATTAAGTACAGTTTTATCAGTGAGAATTATATTTGTAAAATAATTATACAATATAATTGTTATTTATTTATTACTTTTCATACATCCATGTATAATTGATTGGTCATAATATATATGTTAAATAATAACATAAATATTATATTGTGGTTTGTTAGAACTCAATGTTGTGTACATTACAATCAATAGAAGAAATTTATATCTATTGAAAAAATATTTCATAAAATATTATAGTATACCAAACTGAGATATTTGGGAATAAGTCAAAAACATATAGTCATTATAGATGATATTCTTTTCTACTCTAAATGAAAGGATGAAAAATAGGAGCATTTTAATTAGGTAGTAAATAAATCATTAAGGTAGAATTTTATTGAAAAGTACACAAATTGTGAGTATTTCTTGTCGAAAATAAATTTATTATGGAATGTTTTTCTAGATTAAGGGTGATTTATATACCCTTAAAATGTATTGGACATTTAAGAATGGTCTTAGCCTCATTCTATGAATGAAATATAATGCTTCCTTGCATTATTTGGGTTCTATCATCCATTTGTGAGAAACCTATCAGGGTTTTTAGGACCACATATCATTATTACTCTCATTGAAGTCATGTTTCTCTAGACTGATGAATGCGAATACTATTCTAAAGGGCGGAAGAAGATGTTAATCAAAACACATATTATCACATTAACCATAGTGATGGGGATTTTTGGTAAAAGATGTTGAACCTAAAATGGTCATGGGATTTTTACACATGGGAGATGACACAATGATTGCTTATGACTCCCACCAACTAACTATCCATGAGTAAAACTACCCAAATCATGTTCTAGAATAGGTTTTTGTGATCTTCACATTAAATATATAGTGACATTACCTCAATAGATAATGGTGTTCCACATATATGGATCATAAAATCCTCAAATATATATTAACACAAAAGGTGGTAAATATGTGCCAATGAAGGTATTTTGATCCAATCATGAAATATTATTTTTCAATTCATTACCATCATGGAGAATAAAACATTGTAGAATATGATTTGCATAGAATTGATATCACTACTATATCTCGGATGAGGATTTAAATTGATGAAATCTTCATGAAAAAATAATGTATGGATATGGTAATAATGAAAGGATATTCTTCCTACCTTACTCAAATAAAAACCATCCTTTATATAGTTGATCATGAATACACAAAAAAATTATGTAGTGCTTCCGAGGAAGGTGGAAAATATTTCATATTTCAAACTTATTGGAGATGGAGTTATAATATTTGAGAAAAAGATATGTGTCCCCAAAAAACCATAATTGAATATGAATATTTTGGAAGATATATAGAGTTCACCCTTCTCCATTTATCTATGAATTACGATGATGTTAATATATGCTAAAAAACCCCATTGGTGGGAAAACATGAAGAGGGATATTTAAGAGTTTTTATCATGAATGTTGGTATACTGAAAATTCATCTATAAGAGAAAGATATATGAAGATATGATGAAAACATTTCCCATACTAGTATGGAACAAAAAAAATATGTATTTTTTAAAGGAATCCCTTAGACACCTAATAAAAATAATGACATATGGGTGATAGTTGATCACCTTACCATGTGAGTTCATTTTTTTACTATCATTTTATATTTTAATCTTTACCAATTGATAATTATATATATAAGATATAATGTAAGACTCTATGTAATTCAACTCACTGTATAATATGATCAGGATCCATGGTTTACCACATGGGTTAGATAATACTCATTTAATATTTAGATATTGAACTGAGTTTCATCACTACATATCACCCTCAAACTGTTAGATAGTCTAAAAGGACCACTCAAATTTTTTTGGATATTCTTCGATAATGTGAAATGTATTTCCAATGAGATTGGGGAAAACCCATCCACTAGCGGAGTTCTTATATAACAACGTGTTCTATCCTAGATTTCATGTGGATCTGCATGAGCCTTTATATTGGAAGAAATGTTAAACTCTGAAAAGATATGATGGAGGTATATACATGGAGCTAATTTGGCCAAACCATATCCATAAAATTATAGATATGGTTAAAACCATTAAACATCATATATAATATATAAAAAATCTACAGAAAATGTACAAACATTTTTTAACATGATTTGGATTTTAAAGTCAGAGATAATTCTTTCCATCATATATCTCCATGGATGAAATTAATGAGGTTTGGGAAGAATGGAAGTCTTATTACAAGATACATAATCCATTATGATATTATTGATCACATCAGAGTGGGGTACTATAGACTTGAGCCCCCTTACAAATTATGTCATCAAGATGATGTATTTATTCTATCACACTTGAAAACATACATTTAAGAACCCTCACATGTACTTAATATAGAGTTGGGACCATTGGTAAATGGTCAATCACATGAGGATAAGTTTTCGAAGAACTTATTTAATATATTCAAAGTTCTAAAAAGCAATACAACTCACTGAGTCAAAGTGTTGTGGTAGAACCACATGTTTGAGGAAGGGACATGGGAATTATAAGAGGTGATGAAATAAAAGTACCCACATCTTTTTTATGTATAGAATAAAGATTTAAATTATGATATTTTATAAGGGGGTAATAATGTAATGAACCAAAAATTTATAAATAAAATTCTTCTTTTATATTATTAAATGACTTCTAATTTAATGAAGATATAGAAAACATGTGCACTAATTTGGAAATTTTGAATAGATTAATGTTTTTCCATTTCAAAAGAACATCATGCATCATAGCCGTAGTAAATATATACATTTCATAGTTTCTATTAAGATTATTATATTCAGTGTTATGGTACATTTCAACTCAAATAGAAAAAATACATGATGAAGTTGACATGTCAGATCATATCCTATGAAGACAATTTATCAAAGATATTGGGGGAGATTACATTATTGAGATTTCCCTTGAGTAATCTCGATATGAGATTCAATTACTAAAAAAATTATATCAATTTATAGTAAAATTTAAATCTCATATATATCACATTCTAAACCATATATGTTATAACAACCCAATAAACTCACACCATCAATAACCTTGTCATTATAATACTATAAAACATTCCTTAACAAAAAAAATATTGGCCTTTTTCAACACTATAAAATCATTTAATATTGGAGTATGATTAAAATATATACGATTTTATGATTTCTAGAAAATAACTCATAATGGAGTCCATTATCAGCAAAAACATGATTATAAAGGAGACATTTTTTAGGGATTTAAAAAAATATGATAATGGACCCCATTCATCTGAACATTAATTAAAAACATATAAAGTGGCCAATTATCTACATTTTTACAAGAAATTATGAAGGAATCATTTATCAACACTTTTAAAATAATGGATAAAAGATCTATTTATCTGTTCTTTTAGATGCACTGAGAAATGATTCCTTTTCAGTGCATTTAATAGCATTTATAATGTAGAATATTGTATTATTTTGTAATAGCACACTGAAGTATAATTTTTTGTAATTTCACACTTCAGGAGTAGAAAAGCACAAGAAATATGATTACTAAAATAAAAATACAAAATTTAAATGAAATAAAATTTAAAACACAATTAAAAGAATAAAACTATATTATATAAATTTCAACCATTTGTTTATACAATTACATGAGTAATTAAAAATTATTACATACATTTAAAAACAATAATTCCCCTTTTTTTCCATGACATTTACTCATGTTATTATTGAACATACCAGACCTTATTGAGAAAAAAACAACCATTTATAAGAAAAAAATAGTTATGTTCGTAAAAATAAAAATAAATAAATTCAATACAAATTGATATTTTTAATAGATAATTCGAATCATATTATGATCATTGTATATCACATTGAGATGTGGTTGATTGTTGCATGGAACACCATTTTTATTCATCTTCATTCATTATCTATATGAAAAGTTTCTATATAAGAATAAGCTAAAAATTATAATGATGTTAATTAAGTAATGTCATATTGACTATTAATAAATCCATTAAGCATCATTTTATCATTTTTTTATGGTGTGATGATCATATTAAAATAAAATGAAACTTTTATATTATCAAGATGTACATGGAGTCATATTGATCAAATTGTGAACCAGATTGAGGTATAGATGTTACCTAGACTACCCAAATGACTTATGAATCATTTTCAATATGTATCAAAATAATTTGAATGTGTTTTACCTTTTTTGAGTAATGCGCTCATCTTTTATTATAAAATTTCATTTAAATAGGAATCACACAATTTTAGTCATATCAGTTACATCATGTGTTTGTATGATGTGAGACAATTTCCCACATCACCAAAAATAAATTATAAATATTTTTCATAATTTATCATGAAATGACAAGGGCATTTTATCAGTTTTTAGTTAGTTAGAATTTTTAAACTAAAATATAAATTTTATGAGGAAAAGGAACACATTGATTCATATTGGTAACATCAAGTGTTTGATTGTGGTGTGGAAGATTCATAAACAGAAAAAATTGACATACAAATTGTTATTATAAATTTCCAACACAATATGAATTCATTTAGTTTGTTTTTTGTATTATAGTTGTTTTTTTACAGAAAATAAATGTAAATTATAAATAAAATATATATGAATCATAACGGCCACACCTTGTGTTAGATTGGGATATTTTTAATATATACACATTAAAGAATCTGTACAGAAAAATTTTCATTGCATAATATAACAATATGAGTGCATTTTCATCATTTTGAGTACATCACATATCTTTATTACAAAAATTTAATTTTAATCTCGAAACCTACACTTTGAGTCACACTAATCACACCATTCATTGGTTCAATATGAGATAGATACATACAAGTGAAAATGACTTATAAAGTTTTTTGATAAATTATCATGGAAGTCTTTTCATGATTTCCTATTTTTTATGGAGTGACACTTTTTGAACAATAATATAAATTTTAAATTGATAAATATAAATTGAATTATACTTCTGACATTGTGTATTGGATACACATGTGGATAATTACTTGATATAAAAATGACAAAATAATCATTTTCCTAAATTATGTACACAATCAGAATTCATTTTATAGGTTTCTAATATGGAAATTATCTTTTTTACTAAATTAATCACATTATTAAATGAAAATATGAATTAGGAGTCAAACTGGTAACCCTATGAATTATATTGATTATATTATGATTTTTACATATCTTAAATGACTTATAGATCATTTTACAGAAGTATAAAAATAACATGAATGCATTTTCTTTGTTTGGAGTATTTCACCTGTCTTTTTTTACTAAAATGTAATTTTAAAATAGAAACATGCATTTTATGTCATTCAAGTAACATGATGTATCGATTTTAAATGACAAATATTCCAATATATAAAAATTAATTTATTAATCTTTTACATAAATTATAAAAAAATCCATTCACATTTTCTATGGTTTTTAGTGCGTGTCACTTTTTGAATTATAATGTCTACTATAATTTGATAACTGACACATTGGGTCATATCGGCACATCATGTATCATATTGAGGTGAGAATGGGTTTTTTCACATCAAAAAAGACATATAGATAATTTTTTAATGTATCAAAACAATACATATGTGTTTTCATGGTTTTGAGTACGTAAATTTTAATTTTTAATAAAATTAATGTTACATTTAAATTAAACGACACCTTTTGAGTAATACCAGTGACACAGTAAATGGTATTGAGTTTAAGACGATTCATACACATCCGAAATTACATATGGATAATTTTCCAAAATTATAAAAACAATATTTATTCGTTTCTCTTTGTTGAGTATGACAGTTTTCTATTTTACATAAATGTCATTGTAACATAAAAACTGACACTTTGAGTCATACCAGTAACATAGTGTGTCGATTTGGTGTGAAAATAATTCTTTCAAATCACATATTTATTATTAATAATTTTAATATATTTTCAGGGAAATATGATCATATTTTCTTGGTTTTAAGTGAGTGAAACTATTTGAACTAATAAGTTAAATTTAAACAGATAAAAGACCCTTGGAGTCATACCAGGAACATGATGCATCATATTGAGGTGAGGTTTAGTCCTACTTGTAAATAATGATTTTTGGATCATTTTTCCAAATTAATAAAACAATATTAATTTCTTTTATAAATTTTGAGTACGTGAGTTTACTTTGGTTTTTAAATTAATGTTAATCTTATATAAAAAGACACACATGAAATCATACCATTCAGACTGTGTGTCAGATTGAGGTGTGAAAGAATCCTAAAAAACCCATATTAATTTTCAATATATTTCCCAAACTACAAAAATAATTCATATGTATTTTCTTCATTTTGATTATGTCACTTTTCGTTTTTACTAAATTGTCAATTTTTAATGAAAAAATGCCCTTTGAGTCATACAGGTCATATATTTTGTTTTTTTGACATGAGACGTAAACCTATAATTCAAAAATGACATTTGAATAATTTCCCTAAATTGTAAAGATAATTCAAGTGTTTTTACTTGGATTTTTGTATGTTAAATGACTTTTTTGCTATATTTAATGTCAATTTTAATTAAAAAGACACAATTTGCCTCATACTGGGAACAATGTGTATAATATTTATGTAAATATAATACATAAATATTATAAATTACCTATTTATTGTTATAATAAATTATCAGAACAATAATAATGCACTTGGTCATTTTTGAGTATGTGATTTGTTTTTTAATCTAAAATTTAAATTATAAACTAAAAACATCTAGCATGAGTCATTCCATGAACAACATGTATCGGATTTTTGTGTGAATGATTGAGTATAAAATTTGTATTTTTATATCAACTAATGAGAAAAAAAGAGATAAAATGTTCCATATTGATGTATGTTTATATCTACGCTTTGTGAAACACTTTAAATTTCAGGTAGCATGGGGTTTTATCTTCCCCCAAGAAAGAACATCATATCCCTTCTTTAACATGTTGTTGTTTTATAAAATAAAATTATTAATTTTTTTCAATATTTGAAAATAAGTAAATATATATTTGATATAAATGATAAAAAAAATTAACTTAAAATACTTAATTAAATGATGTAAAAAATTAATTACATAATAAGAAAGAATTAAACTTTTAATGATGGATGTATACATTCATGACCCATTTCATTTCTTTTATTATGAAAATTGTAGCCTGAATTTCTAATCTGTTAGGAGTATGAGATATTTCGAAGAACCCACCTCTACAATAATTAATGAATCAAACAATATAAGTAAATAATTACTGTGTGAGAAATATTAAAAATAAATAAATTGAAAATAAATAAGAAATAATACATTACATTATTCAAAAATAATTTTACTATTAAAACTACATGGTTTCCTCTACGATTTATTAGGGGAAGCATCATTTATCTTCATTTAGATATGGTATATGGATCTCGATAAAAAGTGATAAATTTCAATATATCATGGGAGGAAGGGTTTTTAGAGGGAAGACGATTGTGGATGTTTTCGATCTGAAATTGATGTATCATGGATAGATATATTATAAAATATGTGAAATATTCCATGAGTAATGAAAATTAAATCACAATTCCAAATATTTTTTTATTAAAAAATATTAATTGTATTGTAACATTACCTTTACATCTTACTAAATAGTTTCCTTCATTAAATTATATTCATCCAAATCATTGGAAACATCATCCGGTTGATAAGCTATTGTCTTCATGAGTAATCAAACATTATATTGTGTTAATTCAACAAATATGATAAATTATTAGGAGGAGAAACATATTATATGAAAATCACATTTACCATCTCATGTAATATCTTTCATTTTTTAAATTATGTAGGGATTTCTATCCCCTATTGAGAATCTAAATCCCATATTTTTTCCCCCATTAATGTACAAGACATTATATACAATGGTACTCGCATGAATAGACTATGATATCACAATGAAAGTGTCATAATATATTGAAATTTCCTAAAAGCTTATAGTTTATTCAGGTACCAGTAGGATAATCAGACAATATTATTTGTTGGATCTGAGATATAAAATACTTGTGCAACTTATGATTCTAATAAGAACAACTCACGTTTTTCCTCATATACATTGAAATTATCCTTCAGTAACCTCATTTAACAAATGTTCACTACAATCCTATTATAAACCTATTTGTAATGGAAAATTTACATTTTAAAATTTTTAAAATCCAACTCATATATCTATTTGAAAATTTGAAATTGTGACAAATTTTCATAAATTTGACTTCTATCCTTAGAATTATATATGTTTAATTATTCTGTTAGAATCATTAATCTATTTTTTATCATACTATATTCATCATGTTCTGTTGTAGAGAAGATATAAAAATTGATTACAAAACTATTTTATGATATAAAATTTGAATTATATTCCTTGGAAATCAATCAAAGTCATTTAAAAATTGAATTCATATTATCAATAACTTTATAAATTCTATATTAGAACCATCCTATAAATTGTTAATTATGTCCATTAGATATACACACTTCATCCATACATGGATTCAAATATATTTGAATTACATTTTGGGATTCAAAGTATATATAAACATGATCACAATTATGTAAATTGTAATGGTTTTCTTGCTCCCACTATGTGAAAGTAAATATAATATCACATCTTCCAGAAATCACTTCACCCAAAAGGTGTTCGATTTGATAAGAAATTATGAGACCGGTGTTGTCTATATCTAATATGAAATAAATAGAAAATATAATATATTCTTCAACAATATATTTTTCTACAATACAACATTCCATCCAACATTTATTCTTGATATACCCTTTCAAAATCATCATATAGTGTTATGTGATGTATATCTATCTTTAATGGATAGAACCACATAGTTGAACCTCTTTATATAGTAGAACCATCATGAGTACCATTATATCAACTAATTATGATTGTTTGAACTTATATAATATAAATAATCTGACAAGAACCTCATTATAGTGTATTATAAACATTTATGGGTCTATAAAATTACAATATTTGGCTTTGAAAAATTAGTAGTGACTAATTAATGTATAACTTTCATTTTTAGGAAGAGTTCAATGAAAAAAATAGATATCAATTATTTCACCAAAATAAGAAAATCATGTTATTTTAGTCACCATTACATAAAATTAGATCTTCATATTAAATTATTTATATTTTATGAATAACCCCCAAGAACATTTACATTATTATGGAAAATGAAAAATGATAATTTTTCTGATATAAATATAGTGTGACCTGCTGGGGGGTAAATTTAGTCCCTTTACACTTCACCAGTGCAAATATTTCTATTGTCCTCATGTCACTCATGTCCAATATATCATTTGGGAAATGATACATTTTACATGGAATATATAGTAACATTCTAATAACATTAGAACATAAATTTTTCATACTTTCTAGACATCAAAAAAATGTCTGACATATAAACAATTCAAATAACGAAATTAAAAAAATGATAACTTCTTCCAAAATGATATCATAAGGTTTTTTGAAACAAATTTATGAAAACGAGTTTCAATATATTTTACATTATTTATAATTTGATTTCCCATTACTAGAGATAATGTTATACATTTTTCATCATTCCCATATAATATTTTCATCCATGATCAATATTAATGTCGTTGAGGGAAAAACCTCAATTTCTTAAAAATGTAGTATTCAAGGAATGAGTAAACTTAAATGAGTTTTTAAATTTTTCACAAAGGGGAAACCATAATTTTTTTAATATTATAGCCTAACAAATTTAAATAATGTGGATATATTTTATCATCCTGTACTATATGTCCCTGAATTTGAATTCCTCACTTATATGAGAATCACATATTGTAACACATTTATCCAACATCGATTTTAGGTCCCTAATCATGGATTCTTATTGAAATCATTTTCATTATCAGGTTTCCTTTGTCCAAATATAATAAAATAAAACATAATGTATTTAGGTTTCATGCACAACCTTGGTGGACAGTTATAATTTACCAATATGATGGGCCATGTCATCGAGTACTAATCTATATACCAAAAAGATTTATTCCATATATAGATAAATCATGTGGAAATTTTCAATTCTCGTTTCTAAATTTAGGATAGTCATAATCAATTTTCATTTACTAAGGAGAGTCTATAGGATGATGTTGGTTACCATCTTAATTCTTATTTCTACATTCCATTTCAATTGTCTCATTATTTCCTCTCATCTATGTATTATTCTAAATAATGAAATTATATGATAGTACCATACATCTTTCGAAGTGAATTATTTTTTCATTTATCAATATATCCCACACATAGTTCATTTTAAGAGTGAATCACATCCCTTGAGTAACAATACAAAATCATTTGGACAGACGTGTAATTCATTGAGATCGTGACCATTTCATAAAGCTTTCATTTATTATTATATATTTTAAGAGAAGATCTTTTTCATCTGAAAGCATATCAATCATGAGACCATGTAGTTTTGTAAATTTGGTGTTGTTCCATCCAATTCCATCTTTCAAAATATATAAATTAAAAAAAGTATAAAAGTTTGTGTATTTAGTAAAAATAACATAAAATGGTCTCTTAGGACTTCTATTTAACTTCTGAAACAACACTGTAATATCATAAATTTTATCTTCAATTTCCACTTCCATTTCATCCATGTGATTTCAATCATCATTTACACTGGTATTCATATCAAATGATCGCAAAACCATAATATCAACCAATCATTGTTCACATACACTTTTTCCCCATTTCTAGCCAATCGTTTTTAGCTATGATATATTCTATGACTAATAAAATCTTTTTCAAATTATTTCTGGCTAATTTATCAATAATAACAATAAAAAAACACAAAAAAAAGTATTTTATAAGGGTATAATGAATGCTCTAATTTAATGTTGATGAAATTATGAACTCCATATACATACTCATTTATCGACTGATTAGATTGAATCCATTTTTGATAAATATCCATCTGATTATATTCACAAAATAATAATTTTGTAAAATTAACTAAAAAATAAAAATAAGATATTAATTACTAAAAGTAAATGTAATAGGTAATTTTAATAAGGGGAACCAAATATTTTATTGTTCAAAATAATTTTAGTATGATTTTATAAAAATTGGTAATTGAATTTAATAAATTATATTCTCCATTGTGGTATTTTTTATTATTTTAATTCATCCAAATGGGAAACTTATGAACAATTTTAATACTGATCATGTTCATCTCCTGGAAATTTATTCTATCATTTTGTTTGTTGATACTCATCCCCAATATTTTCTGGACATGCACCTATGTTTCATGAACTACAGTATGTAGTATCCCTCAAATAACATGTACTATATATCATATTGGATGACTACTACATAGATGTTTTTAAATAATATTGAAGAGTCTGGGGATGAGTCTCATGGAAAAAATTTAATAACAATAATTTGGATGGTTAATTAGTGGAGATGAAAATAATCCTTTAATATCTTAAATAATGGGGGTGTTTATAATAATTTTATATTTTATACTACTAATATAACTAATATTGAATCTAAAAAAATTAAATATGTTTTGTTATATTGAAAAAGAAAAATAAATCATCCAAAATAATGTACAAATAAGCTAATTCAATTTTTTTATTCTATTGTTGTGTGTTTTTTAAGAATAAATTTTACAAATATAATTAAAATAAAATATTTCCTCATGTCTAGAGATCTATTATTTCATCTAGTTAAGATATAATATCAGAGAATAAATATGATTCTTGAGTTAAGCCTTAATAATGTACAAGACCAAGAAGGAAGAAACATCCATATCCAGAATTCATATATTTCAAACAATTCATTTTTATTAGTCATAGAGATCAACATAACGATATTATAGAAGAAATATCTTATGGTGATTACCATAGATAATGATCCCAACTTATATAAAGAGGCATTGTCTTCAAAATATGTTCCTATCTAGAAATAATAACTTAATTATGAAATTGATTCTATTATGAGAAATAATACTTCAATCATTACAAATTTTCTAAAATATTCTAATAATATTGGTTATAAATGAGTATTCAGATGAATGTATGACTCCAATGATAACAATCAAGTTATTAATGCTATATTGGTAATCAAAAGTTTCAGAAAATTGAATGTATTCTCTATTTTGTTACATATACACATTTAGGAAAAATTAATACAATAAGGATATAATTTTTCATTAAATTAATTAACTAATTTGTCTCTTCATTAAACTAACGTTAAAAGATTATTTTTAATGAAAACTTAAATAAATAAATTTACATGGAATAATATGAAGGTTTTCTATAAAATATATTTAAATTAAATTATATAAATTAGTTCAATATACTTATAGGGTTAAAGAAACAAATAGACTACAAGAGAATTATGATGCAATTATTTTATCTGAATGATTTTTACATAATAAAGTTTTTAAGTATTCTTTTTAATGTTCCCAAAATAATAATAATTTATTATGTGTATCTATTATGATTACATATTAGTTTTAAAAAAATATGACTACTATTAATGAGAAAAATAAATCGATATCCTTTATAATTAAAAGGATAAGAAATTTAGTAATCATTTTTATACTAATAATTAAAATAAGAATCAAAAGACGGAGTTATTATATATGTCAAACAAATTATATTTTGAATATGTTGAATAAATTTTATCTTATTAGTTTCCATGATACAAATACTCAATTTGAATATAGTGTTAATTTTTTTTAATAAAGACATTTCCATATTAGAACACAATAACTCTAGTGCATTTTTTCCATATTGTATGTGATATAATATTATAAACCCAACATTAGATTTTTGGTTTTTAAAATTAATTGATATTCTATTATTACTATTCTTGATATTTGGAAATATAAATTTTGAATCATTTTACAACTAAATAAGGCTAAAAATTTTGATTTTGATTTATAATTATTACCTGAATAAATTAAATATACAATAATTCAATTTCAAATACTATCAAAGGAAATTATCAATCCCAATTTGGATGGATATTTTCTCATATAGATAGTATTATTTATAGGGTTTTAATTAAATAGGCATTTCACATTCGATATTAGAGTTAGAATTTAATACATTAACAACGTGAATAACTGAAAAAATGAATCATAAACTTATTAATGGATTTTTTTTCATGAATATTCTAATTCCTCTTATTTCAATTAATATACCTAGTGAAGAAACAATTCTAATGGATTCTAGTTTCAGGTATAATTTATATTCTAAAAATATAAATATTATTCACGATACGTGAGACAATTATTTAAAAATGGAACCATAAAAATATGTTATGTAAAATCATGCAAGAACCTTGAATATCTGTATATAAATAATATATCATGGGATACTAGTGAATTTATTAATATATGAATTGGGGTATGACCTTTACAATAAACTATTTAATGTAGAAAATGATTATACACTAGTGCAATACTCATCCCTAGATCATTCACCAAGCTACCAAATGCTTCTTATGACATGTAAGTGGAGGAAAGGAATACAATATAACACATCTCAATACAACAAAAATAATTATTAAAATAGTTCCACAAAAATAAACCCACTAAGACTTTTTAACACATTTTGACGAACTGTCACATTCATAATAGCATAAAATATATAATGATATCAATGATCCATAATCAATATATATTACAATAACAATCAAATATTCACTTTTAAATCAACAATGGTATTAACATCATGGATGCATATAAGATATTATTAATCTAATTTGGAAAACATATCAAACATGACGAACTACATTTGAAAATATGATAAAGGACATCAAACATTCCATCTGATACTCATCCAAAACATTTAAAAAATGAATGTAAATAATATTTCCTGGTTATTTAATAACATAAAATGATTAATTAAAAATATCCAAACAATGTCTAATTTATAGAAATACTTGACCAAAATAGGATGGTAATTTATTGTAATTAATAACAATCAATACATGAAATTCATTTCAATCTGTTTAATTAAAAACATTCTTTGAATATTAACAAACACTTTGTGTTTGTTATTTCAATGGAAGGAAGTTAGAAACATTTAAATATAAGATACACTCAGTTGATGTTGATTAAAACATAATAAAAACACTTATAAATCCATAATCCATTCATGGATAATAATAAATAATTTAATTTACATAAAAAGATGGATTTAATTTATTTTAGAATTCATGGATCCATATTTAAAGAAATGTGGATGGATCTACCAACCAGAATAGATGAAATCAGTGTATGGTACTCTTAATCTTGGGAATTTATTATTTCAATAATACTCTATAAATCGTATTGGTTTGGATGGCCACAAATACCCCTGTTTTTAATTAATGATATTGCGTTATGTGTATTTTGGAATATTAATATTCATTATAATCCTTATTTTATAATTATATTAATTATTTTTATTGTGTGTACTATAATTTAAAGGGTTTCAAATTCTCTTAAGTTTATTCTACAATCATTGTTCATCAAATTCTGGAAACACTATTTATACCCTATGTTGGAGCAGGTAACGTAAGAAACATACCCTACCTTTGTATTAATCCTTGTGTTTAAATGTCATAATGCATGGTTAATAAACCCTACATTAATAGAAATTTATGGATTAGTAACCTTTATGTTTGGATGAAACCTTACGTTTGACGAAGATAGAAAATATGGATAATGAACCCCACATAAGTATAGAACCCTATGATTGAGAAGAAAACAAATGGATCATTAACCATTATTTTATGATCAACATTATATTGTAAACCCAACTTTCTTGGAATGAGCGCTACATAGTTGAAACATATGTTAGGTATTTATTTCATTTTATCAAGGAAGCCTACATTTGATTTTTCAAAATTTAAGATTTGAATTTAAAATTTTATCGTAGTTTCATGCAACACTCTTTATAGAATATCATATTGATTTAAAGTATTTTTTCGAACAATTCAAATCGCAGTGTGATTGAATTATGGAATCATATGTTGTGGAGAAATTATGAAATATTCTTAAGGGACTTTAATAAAACTTTTAATTGTTTTATGAATTTGAATTCTCATGATCTATCATGTGATTTTATTGGATTTGGAATTGTGAAGCAGGCTCTCTGCCTTGTTTATTTGGATAGTGTATTTGTTCAATATATATATGTGTGTGTGATTAATAGAAAAAATAGTCATATTTTTTTTTCAACTTCATTTTTTGATTATATTTTACAAATATACTCAAAAAATCAATCATACCCAATTATCTATAGAAGAGCATTCAATTTGGAGACATACGTGTTTTGAATCTAGTATTTTTAGTAAGTCTACAATTGTTATTAATTGTTGTTTTTATTTAAATACTTATTGAAAATGTATCACTTTAGTAAAAATCATTCATGAGGATATTATTTTCCAAATAAAGTGATCCATCTACAATCAGTTGGTGTTACATCTATTGAGTTTATTCAGAAACATTTAAATAAATGTCATTTTATTTAGAGTATCAAGTGATCTTTCTCGGTTGGTATGGATTATAAGCTTCTTGATCATTATTTTCTAAGCTAAAAACCATAAGGATATATTATTTTTCCTTTTTTGTAAATGTGTCAACTTCTTGCACTCTGTTATGAATTGGTCTTCTGATATGAGGACATAACTTGTGAAATTCACCATGTTCGTAGAGGGAGTAATTGGTGCATTGGACTATGGGATCATTGTGCCCTGAAGCATTATAAAAGGTTGGGTTATATAATTCTATTTTATCAGCTTCATAATTTTATATACACTCATAATCACTTCTTATCCCTACAATCTATAGTTGATGTCAAAATTTAGAATTCTGGATGATTTTTAAAAGACAAAAATCTCCCCTCTCTTGTGTATATTTGAATATTCCAACCTACCAAATGTTATCAAATGAGAGATTTTGTCTAAATCTATAGTACGATGAACGTTTAAAGGTCTATAAAATGATTTCAATGGATGTTCCAAGAAAAGGGATGTTCGAGGTTCATGTTCCATATTTCTTTGGTGAACATTATGTGTGATGGAAATCAAGGATGATAATTTATTTAAAAAATAATGGATTTAGAGTTTATTTGGAAGTTATTACTCCTTTTATTATTCTTGAGAAACTAGAAACTTGGGATGCAAAAACCAAAGATGAATATGATATGAACTCCAAAGAAGTGGATGCAATTTTCAGCAGTCTCGTACCAGATGAATTCAATAGTGTCTCGTAATGTCCTATTTCTTATAAAATGTAAAAAACCATTATATTTTCCTATGATTGATTAGATAATGTATGAAAAATGATGTATGAAATAGCAAAGCTGATATTTCCCACATTTAGAATGTTTCATGGAGAGAATATCAATTAAATGAATGGGAGTCATATAGATATTACCAATAATATTATATCCTTAAGAGATCCTATAAAATAAGATGATCATGATATTAAAATAATAATATTACTACATACTAAATGGAATGGAATATCAACTTCAATTCAACAATCATCACCTGTCAAAGATCTGAAAATGAGAGAATTCATTAGGACATTGATGATGTATGATGCTGAAATGATAGATGAAGCTAAAAATAATAATGTCTTAGTGATAAAGGATAATATTTCTATAAATTTAACATCTTAGAATCAATGTACGATAATAAAGCAGGATGAAAATAATGAAAATAATTCTGATTTATCTGATTCTGAAATCGAACAGGCTTAGTTGTCCAAAAAGTGTGGAAAATTTTATAAGAAAAAGAATGGATTCGAAATGTTATTCAAAAATGATAACAAATACTCAAGAGAATTCAGATACTATGAATGGATGAAATTGTGTAATATTAGACAGTATTTTCCTTGACTAAATTTTGAAAGAAGAAATATAGAAAATAAAAATAATAAAAATTCTAATTTTGAACATAAACGGATAAGATAAATGAAAGAAACACCTAGTGTTTTGGAAGAACCTTGATCTCATCCAAATCTGATTCAAAAAAGGAAGAATCATATGTAAAAGTAAATATGTGATTCATGGATGATGAAGATAAGGTAAAAACCAATTATTCCTCAAATTTAGATTCTAATTCTAGTTGTTAAAATGATAAATTGGATACCAACTATGCAAATCTAGAACAAAAATATAACTCCTTATTAAATAATCTCAAATAAAAAAATAATATTCATAATACTGTTTCAGGATAATAAGATGCCTTACTTGATCAACATCTGTATTTAGTTAAAAAATTTAAATAATTTACCACAAACTCCCCTGTTCATGAAAATAAGAATAATGTATTAAAAAATGATGTAGAGACACATAAAAGTATTGATATATTCTTTACCATAGAAGAATATATTTTGAATGAAACTCTTGGTAATAAAGTAATTAAAAAGGAATGATTCGGTATAGGATATAATGGTGAAAAAAGCTAAACAATATAAGAATTATTTTATTCCCAACTAAAAATCTATAACTTATCATTTTTTTATAACAAAATAACATGTAACTAAAAAATTATTTGAAAAATTCTCAACCAAGTGGATATAAATGTTCCATTATTTCAAAAAAAAAATTATGCAAATGGTATGAGTCATAGAGAAAGAAATCTGATCTATATTCCCAAATCATATAAAGATAACATTGTTGGACCAAGGATGATATTGATACCAAACCAAACATTTTTCTAATTTTCATTACTAGAAACATGTAATAGAAAATGAAATTAAATATCGAATATAGATAGTGGATACACTTGGAACAAGAGTGAAAACTCATCAAACATCAATACAATAAAGGAAATCAATGGATCTCAAGTCACCTTTTTTGATAATGAAGAAGGAATGATAATTCGACGTTGAATTATTGGATATCCAAAAAATGTATCATCCAAAAAATTACATTATGCACAAGTGATGAAACACATCCTGATAAGTATCTCTCAAATCAGTGATGTTGGATATTATATTAATTTCGTAAACAATTAATTATCTATGTTTAATGATAAATTTATTTTGTTTAGATAATACTTAACAAATAATATATATATATATTGTATTTCCAATCCTATTGTAAACAGAATGTGAATTGTTTAACAGAGAGGATAAATGAGTCATGGATCTATCAGAGGAGACATGGTCATTATAATATTTATTCGTTACATATATTCTCTAAGAAAAAGATATTTTCTGATTTACCTAGTCTGAAATATATTGGTGACATATTCGATGAGGCATACCAAATTGGCAGGCCACACAAATCATCCTTCAAATATATTAACAAAATTACTACATCAAAACCTCTAGAACATATCCACATGAATCTGTTTGGACCATCGAGAGTATGAATTTTAGTTGGTAAATTTTGTGATTTTTTTAGTTAATGATTAATATAGATTTACTTGGGACTTTTTTCTAAAAAACAATATTGAAGATTTTATTATTTTTGAATGTTTTTGTAAAATATTTCTTAATGAAAAAGGATTTAAAAATATTTAATTTAGAAGTGATCATGGTGGAGAATTTTAAAATCAATAATTCGATTTCTGTTGTAAAAATATTGTTTTTAAAAACACCTTCTATGCACCAAGAACACCTCAGAAATATGGTATTGTTGAAAGAAGAAATAGAACTATTCATTAAATGGGTCATGCAATACTGAATGAATATAGTATTCCAACCAACTTATGTGAAGAAGTTTTAATCATATCCTATTATATCATGAATAGAGATTTAATTTGGAATATTTTAAAAATACAACTAATAAACATTAGAATAACAGAATGTCTAAAGTAAAGTACATTAATGTTTTTTGATACAAGGTGTATATCTTGAACAAAAATGGAAATATTTATAAGTTTGATCCAAAAGCTAATGAAGGAATATTTTTATGAAAATCTTCAACATCTAAAGCCTATAGATTGATTAATAAAAATTCAATTCTTGTTAATGAATCGGTTCATGAGAAGTTTGACGAAATTGACTATTTTATTGAATAGAAATATCATAATGATGAAATTAGTGACTCTTTTTACAACATGAAACTTGAAAACCTAAAAATGATTTTGAAAATAATAAAAATATAAATCAACTTTGATATGAATAACATGATATTGATGAACCTAAAAGTGTTATGAGAGGCCAGATCCCTAAAGAATAATCCATTAGAAAATGTTTTTGGAGACCTAGACATTGGAGTAAGAACTAGAAGATATGTAGGAAACCATGTTGAATTCTCTACCTTTCTATCTTCACTAGGACCTAAATCTTTTGAATAATCCATACATGATGAGAGTTGGAAGGTAGCAATGTAAGAAGAGACAATGAATTATAAAAGGAATGAAGTTTGGGAATTAGTTTGAAGAACATCCAATTATCCAGTTATAAGTACTAAATAAGTATTTAGAAATAAACAAGATGACCAAGAGTTTATAACTAGAAAAAAATTATGATTAGAATCTAAAGGATATAATCTAGAAGAATGTCTAGATTATGATGAAACATTTCTTCTTTATCTATATTTTAACCAATTATAATCGTTTTAGCTAATACATATCATAATAAAATTAATTATATCATATGGATGTTAAATATTACATTTTAAATGTTTATTTAATGGAGGTAGTCAATGTGGAAGAACCTCCTGGTTTCGAAAATTCTAAAAAACCTGTTTCATTTTTTAAACATACTAAAGCTCTCTATTTCATTAAACAAGCACCTAGAGCATTGTCTAAAAGACAAATTTATTTTATTTTCAAAAATATTTTTACATTTGGTATGGTATATCCTACACTTTTTAATAAAATATTTAGTGATAATACATTATTAATTAAAATCTATGTTGATGGTGTAATTTTTTGTTAAACTAATTAAAAACATGGTAATGATTTTTTATAACTCATAAAAAATTTTAAAATAAGTATGATGGGAGAATTTAATTTATTTTTAGGACATCAAATCAATAAAAAAAATTATGGAAATTCATTAATGAATAGTAAATAAAATATTGATTTATTGAATAAGTTTGGTCTTGAGAAAAGAAAGACATATACAACTCCCATGTGTACTAATATAAAAGATAATTTGGATGAAGGTGGAAAAACAGTGGACTACATGATATATATAGGTATGATTGGTTCTTTATTATATCATACTGTTATAAGACCTTGCATTATGTTTTCTATATGTTTATGTTGTATATTTCAATCAAATCGTAAATAATCCAATGTTGTTTCTTTTAAAATTATTTTTATATATGAAAAAATAACAGTGTTTCAATCTATTCGTTAACTAAAAACAGTTTATTTTAATTTAATATTATATTAAAATGATGATCTTATAGGTTGTATATTAGATATAAAATGTACTTTAAGAACCTGTCAGTTTTTAGGAAAATCATTTGTATCAGGGTTAAGTGAAAAACAACACTCAATTTCCATATCAACAGTCGAGGCAGAATTTGTATCTACAGGTAGTTGATGTGTACATTTATTGTGGATGAAAAGAAAACTAATGGACCTTGGAATAAATTTTAATAGTACACCTATTTAATGTGATAATACTGGTGCAATAAATATTTTAAAAGTCCCAATGGTTATTCATTAACTAATAACATTGATATTACACATCATTTTCTAAGATATAATGTTCTTTAAAAAAGTGAATATTTTTATAATTTTCCAAAATAGAATATCAATTAGTAGATATTTTAACTAAGCCACTTCCCATTGTATATTTTGATATTTTTAATGGGGAGTTAGGTTTATTTAAATTGTAAATAAATGTTACTATTTTAATTTTAAATTATTTTATTTTATTTTGAGTTATTTATGTTATATTTATTTCATCACTACATTAAATCTAATTCTTTTTATTGTTATTATTTTTCTATATATTTAGTTATTTTTTTATCGTAAATTTATTTTAGCTTCATATTTTTAGAAAATTTCATAATTACCCAATGTAATCGGAATATGAACCAAATATGTGAAATCACAAGTTAGAAACCATTAAATTCATTACCCTCCATTTTTCAAACCGTTTAACTATACCCAAACATCTATCTACCTTTCGAACCCTTGAAGCTGAAAAATATCAGATTTTTAGATCATCTGAAATTAAAAAAAGGGAATTGAAGTGGCTAAAGCCCACAATTCGAAGTTACGGTGAGTTTTTGATGAAATATTCTTCAATGAAAAGTGGTAGATATCAAATGGATATACCAGAAAATTCTACTCATAAAACATGTATTATTGTTTCAAGGTTTGGAGTATGTGTTCAATGATGTGAAAAAAATGTTTCTCTAAAAGGTTGAATATAAATATATCTATAAAATTGTATAGTTTATTTTTAGTTATTATAAATATATTGTTTTTTTAGAATAGAAGATAAGGATTTTTCCATTTATTCCATTGAAATTTCCCAAATTTTGAACTGCCCTCAAGATGGAGTCTTTCTCATTGATCAACGGTCTATTAGAGATATATAACATATGTCTAGAGATGTTGTGTATTTTCTTTTTTGTTATGAAAATCATAAGAAATATTCATGTCAAATATCTCGAGGCAGACCAAATAATATTACATAAATTTATTCAAAATTAAATTGATTCAAGGATGGATAAACTGGAGAAAATTCTGTATCCAAACATGTACCGCATGATTCTATTTTTAAGTGAAATAATGCTTAATTTTCCAGGGTATATGATCATATATATTTATTATTGATTCCAACTAGATGGAAGGATGGCTTTTCATCCTCATTGAAGGATATTTTATCAGATTATGCTTAAGAAAAATATGATTTTATTAATTGAATCTTAAATGAAATGTCATCAGAGTAATATACTCAATAAGGGAACTATATGGAAGATAGGTTTTTTTTTCTAGAGTAGTGTGAAAGGTAAAATCTTACCTATTAGTGCTAATGACAAGTAGTATTCCGATGATTTTACACGGGGGGAGAAGGGACTATTTGAAAAGAATTGGTTGATAAATCAAGAACAGATAGTATTATAAAGCCAACTAAGAGGGGGCTTCGATATAATCATTCATATGAAATATAAGAAGGAATAAAAAATCCGGAGGGACATGTCCTCAATCTAAGAAATAAATAAGTTCAAAAAATTGAAGAACCAGTTTTTAGTTACGGAGATTCTATTTTATCTTTTAATTTAGATTAACTGGTTAATAAAGAAGTTAAATAAGTAGAAATTAAAGATAGAAAACATCAGGATATACCTATGATAGTTGATCAAGTAGAAGATAATATTCTATATAGAAATATTATCGTAGAAAATTTTAAATAAGAATATTCTCAAGTAGAACAACAAGTTCCGAAATTTGTAACTGATGTTACATATATTTTTGAGCATCAGTCAGTGGAGAGATCAGGACCTATCTCTAGAGAGAAAATAGAAGTGCTTAACAATTAATATTGATCTACTGAAAATTCTATGGAGAACTCAATTGATAATAATTTATCAATTATGGTTTTCGATTAGACATATAATCCAGATGAAGGAACATTTGATTCTGTGTCAAACCGTAATGAAGAACCAGTGATTAAGTATGATAAATCTCAGTAAGAAAATTTATATCATCGGTAGGAGCTCAAAGTTTCAAGGAAAATGTATCTGAATCATAATGAGTATTCTATTTCAAAAAAGGATATTTTTATTTCAAAATAGAAATGTTATATTTGATTGGAATGATCACATCTGAATTTGTTTTTATATCAATCATTACTGATCAAATGATGAATTTGGGGAGATAATTTGACTCAACCAAATGTTGTGTCAGACATACCAGTACATCTATTGCTCCCCTTCAAAACCAACTGATTTAGATAAAAGATTTCATGCTATCAAGTATATCATGAGAAATATAAAGGTAATATTGAAAACGATCATTGAAATAGTGCTCTTTTGTCAGTTCTGTTGGACAATCATAAATTTTAAAATGACCAATTGATATAGATTGAACCTCGTATTAGATTTTTGCTGATCAAATTTCGTGACATGTTTTCAAAATTAATGTTGTCTGAACAATGTTTTCAGGAATTTTTAAAAGTCAACATATTTAAAAGTCTTCATGTTACATAATAATAAATATTTTTATTAGGAATCTGGGTGACGACTTTACAGAATGATTTTAGGCTCTGATGGTAGATATTAGAGATGTTTTTCAAGCAACTCAGGCTTTTATATAACTGATGTGTTTGTCCAACCCACACCAAACCCAATAAACTATTCCTTTATCATATTCTTATAATGAAATCCCTTAGTAAAAAACTATCTTCAGTACTTGTATAGTTTTCATTTGTAAAATTCCATTTTTATATTTGTTATTATATGTTTATTTCTAGCTTCCAAAATCACTGACATGTTTGTTCATACAGTATATTCAAATATTCATTTACTATTTTCTGCCATAATCATTGTGTTTAAATTTTTTTATTGAAAATTACTTTTGATCTCACATAAAGGGGGAGAAAATGTGGTAAACACAACACTTCATTTTACATTTTTTGTAGCTGTGAAATTGAAATATTTATATTCATAATATTCATATTATATTTATAAGGTTAATCTTAAATTAAATGTGTTTGCAATAATATATAATTTTTGTTAAATATTTTTATGAGTATTTGATTTCTGTGATCATAAAAAATAGAAATATTGTTATGAATGTATTGCCTCAACAATACTCTTTAATTTTTTTTTTTGATTTTGACGCTAACAAATACCCTTTTTTGTTTTACTAATGATATTACTTTGAGTTTATTTTAGGAAAATAGTATTATTTAGAATCCATATTTTGGAATTGTGCTTAAGCTTTTTATTCACATGGAATATTATTCAAAGTGTTAAAATAATTATTAAGCATATTCTTGAAAAAAAGTTCATCATATTCTGTAAACATTTTTCATACCCAATGTTGGAGAACATAACGTAAGAAACAAACCTTGTGTTTGTAATAAACCATATTTTTTAATATCAACATGCATGGTTAATCAACACTATGCTCATAGAAAAGTAGAGATAATGAACATTTTGTTTGGAAGAAACCTTACATTTAACAAAAAGAAAATGTATGGCTAAGGAACCCTACATAAATACAGAACCCTACATTTGAAAATAAAAGGTATCGATTATCAACCACAATTTTTTGATCAACCTTACCTTGTAAACCCTGTATTAGGATAATGAACTCTACATAGTTGAACCCTACATTTGTTATTTTGTCATCTTATTAAGGAACCCTTCATTTAAAATTTCAACGTTGGATATTTGAATTAATGATTTTATCAGTGTTTTGTGCAATGGTATTGGCGGAATATCTGGCCAATTTAAAGCTCATTTGAAACCTATTCATATATCGTTATGATTGATTCAAACAATACTATTCAGTGGATAAAATATCTCATATTCATAATGGAATTTACATCTTCTCTAAGAGGATTAATGAATTTGAATTATCATGATCTATCTAGAGATTTTCATAGATCAATAATTGCGAAGGAGGATATATTCCTTATTTATTTTATTGGGGTATTTGTTCAATATATATGTGTGTGTGATTAAAATAAAAAAATAGTCATATATTTTTAATCAACTCCATTCTACGAAGATATTTTATAGATCTATTGTAACAATTGATCAATATATGTTATCTAAAAAAGAGGCAACACATTGGACACATAAAATTTTTTAATATTGTGTTTTATATAAGTATGATTTTTCTATTCGTTACTCTTTTTATTTAAATATCGATTGTTATCAGATCACGTAAAAAATTCTTTCTTGAAGATATTATTTTTTTGAGGAATATTATCCATATAATGTATGTTCATGTTACAACTATCAGGTTCAATACGATAATTTGAAATCAATATCATTTTATTGAATGTTTCAACCGGTTGCACTCATTTTTGATAGAGTATCAGCTTCTTGATATAAGCTGAGGATATTCGGTTATTTAATAAAGAACATGAAAGATGGTTTTTAGAAGTGTTTGTAAAAGTTTCAACTACCTCCACTCATTTGTGAATCGGTCTTATGATATGGGGACCTGACTAGTGATATTCACCATGATCGTAGAGAAAGTTATTAGTATAGTGGACTTGGGGATCAATGTTCCTTGAACAACTATAAAACCATTTGTTCTGTATTTATGTTTTCTCCACTGCATAATTGTTTATAAAATTTTAAAAACAGTTTATCTTTGTAATGTAAAGTTGATTTCAAAATCTGGAAATATGGATGAATTTGAAAATACATTATTCTCCCCTCTTATTTATATTTTTATATTCTGACCTAACACTTAATACACTACAATTATGAAATGAAATTAATAAAAGGGTTAATAAAAAACTGAAACTCTAGAAACCTCAAACTACAAAGGAAAATATTAATGGATAATTAATATAAAAAGATAATGAATAATAAACAAAAAAAGATAACACCATATAAGAAATCAATGACTGATGTGGAGGATATATAATAACATAGCTGGGATTGAATATTTAAATTGTCTAAGAAAAAGTAGAGAGACGTCTCCAAAACTTGAATTTTGGTGATCCTTGCATTATTTTGAGACTTGATTCATCCAATCCTTGGATTTGTCTAATCCAAAATTCGAGCTTGGATTCTTCGAGGGCGAGCACCAACAGTAGGTTGATTTCCTAGAAAACATTAGATATTATGACTAGTTGTGACTTGTTAGGTACCTCTAAATAGATTAGGCATTCATTTATGAGTGCTTCAATTTTTTTTTATAATGATCCATTTTATCAATTATAAATTAATAACATCTATAAAATGAATATCCATCGTCACTAATCCTTTTTCACTGATAAAGGGTTATTTTTTATAATAATGAATAAAACATATTTTAAATATATTTATTTAATATAATTTTATAATTCGTTAAATATATAATTATATAATTGTAATTATATAAATAATTTAAAAAAAATCATATTTTTTTGTTATAATTATAAATATATAATTTCAAATCTATTTTAAATATAAATTTATAAATATATTTTTAAAAATATTTCTAATTATTTATTTATAATTAAAAATCTATTTATATCATTATATATATTTACATATATAATATATATATAATATTTAATATATAGAAAATGTATTCATTACTAAAAATATTTTTTTTATAATTTTGTAATTATGAATTTATTTTAATCAATATATATATATATATATATATATATTTTAAAGGTAGAGAATTTTATTGATAAAAAAGAAAGGGGTTACACATATCTAATGGAAGGTATTTTTCTGACATCCTGAGAATAAGAAGGGATTAATTCAAAAGGGAGATCGTCCATCCAGTGTAATTCGTGAGAAACTTCAAGATTGGTGAGGCCGTCATCGATCATGTTTGCTTCGCGGAAGGCGTGAGTGGAGATGAAGTTAAGCTCAACGAGCGATTTCAAACAGCTCATCCAGTAGGCAGTAAGAGGCCAAGCAAGGTGAAATGTACCATTCCAGATGGCCTGAATGATTGTAGTAGAGTTGCTCTCAATCCAGATATTGTCCCATCTGTGAAGTATGGAAAAGGTGATGGCATGGATGACACCCATCATCTCATCATCCAAAGCAGTAGAGGAATCACAAGATCCATAAAAGCATCCAAGGAACTGGTCCAGGTGATTTCTGAAGATGGCACCACACGCCCACTGGTCCCGGGATGCATTTGGAGGCTCCATCCACATTGATTTCAATCCATCCCGGAGGAGGGGGGAGCCAAAAAACATCAAGAGTGGAGTGGGGGTGAGGGTAAATACCCTCCACCCCAACACGTCTAAGGTTTCCAAGGTCACGGACCAAATAGTTGCAATGATCCTTTTGGATGGAAGATGCTTCACGAATAGCCATGAGGATTCTCGTTTTCCTTGAACAAATTTTAAAAGTGTTAATGAAGAAAATTAAGTCATTTCTACCATACCAGATAATGTGGAGAAGATCTGCAACCACTGCAAACAAAAGGTTTTTGATTTGCTGATATGTAGACAACTTCAATCAGTTCTGAATCTGCATGTTGATGGTGTCAAGGAAAATCCATCTGCACTCAAAAATGTCAAGAATATAATTCCAGAGAGCGGTAGCTGTGTCACAGGAGAGAAAGAGATGATTAATATCCTCTGTATGTTGATTTCACATACGACATTTTGATCAATGAGTTATTCCAAAATTTTGTAGGCAGTTATCTGTTAGAATTCATTGATGATCAATCCGCCAAACTAAAGTAAATATTGAGGGTTTTATCCAAGGTTTGTTAAATTTGACTTTCCCGGGATGTATATTGTCATCACTTCTAAAAAGGAAATTATAATAGCTTTTGGAGATAATGATCCCATTGCATGGTAGTACCCAAATAAAGAGATCATTAGTATTAGCGAAGTGATAATTATCAACAATTTGTGTAATATTCTCAGGGAGATCAAGATTATTCATATGAACGATTGAGTAAATTGAGTCCTACAGATGGGGAGGGGGTTGGTTGGTATCTGTCAAGGAGATCAGGGGAACACCTGTATAATTATCAAACCAGAATTTTAAGCTAAAGTCCTTAGAGGCTATCCATCTATAGTTAGACATAATAGACCTGAAGGTGATTTTGATGAATGGAGAAATGGAGGACTTAAGAGGATTGAGATGATTGTATCTAAGCTTGTCAAAGAAGCGACTTCTGAGGAAGTTCATGGAGGGCGAGGTGTTGTGAATAATGTTCCACGTAATTCTAGCTTTCAAATCCTCGTTGAGTTTAGGGAGATTTTTTTATGCCAATCCCCCCTTTATCTACAGGGTTGTAGCAAGAGGTCCAAGGGATAGTCACCAGTTTCCTCTCCATAGTGCTACCAATCCAAAAAAAATTAATAGAAGTGTTAAGGCATTTTAGAAGATGTTTGGACATTTATATATCATCATCGAATAAACAAGTTTAGAAAAAATTGTAGATTTCACCAAACAAATTCTACCTGCCATCGAAAGGGACATACCCATCCAGGAATAAAGGTGTTTAATCGTGTGATCCATAATGTGAGAGAAGTAATCCGCTTTAGGTCTCCCCCAAAATATCGGCACACCTAGATAGGTAAAGGGGAGAGATCATTCTTTGACGCCCAAGATGTTGGATATGGAAATTTTTTGTCCTGGAGGAAAGTCTTTATTAACATGATTGCAGATTTGTTCCAGTTGATGTGTTGACCAGAGATTTCCTGGTAATAGAGCATAATATCATTAAGTTTGAGAATGTTCCTTTTGTCTCCCTGGGTAAAAAGAATAATTTCATCAGCATAAAAAATATGCAAAGGAAATTGTACATTTATGGAGGCAGAGATAGTTTTTAGGTCTCTTTTATCATTCTCCTGGGTAATCAACCTACTCATGTAGTCTTCACACAATGGAGAATAGAATAGCAGAGAGAGGGTCACCCTACCTCACACATTTAGTGCAGATAAAGTAGCCTCTAAGAGATCCATTAATTAGGATGGAGATGTAAGCAGAGTTGAAAATATATTTGATTATATTAATGAATGTTTCATTGAAGCCTAATTGTGAAAGAACTTTTTACATAAAGCTCCAATAAATGGTATTGAAGGCCTTCACAATATCAATTTTGATAGCAACACACCCCCCTCTTCTCTTTTTGTTTAAGAAATTAGTGGATTCAGAGGCCAGACAGATGCAATATTGAATAGATCTTCCCTTTATGAAACCAAATTGGTTCCAAGAAACTATTTTTCAACAAATGGAGTTCATTCTATTGGAAATTAATTTCATGATGATTTTGAAAATAGAATTGATAACTGAAATGGGTCTGAAGTTCTGAATCATATCAGCGTTCTCCATTTTTGGGATAAAAACCAAAAATTGGGAGTTAAGACCATAGAGAAGAATACCTTTGGAGAAGAAGGCTTCAACCAGTTGAAAAATATCTTCTTATAGAGTATCCCAATGTCTTTGATAGAAGCCATTGTTGAAACCATCCGGGCCAGGAGCACTATCAGGATTGAGGCTAAAGACAGTGTCTCTAATTTCATGATCAAAGGGGATGATGTTCAGAAGAGTGTTATCTTCCTCAGAAACCAGAGCAGGAATTATGTCAGGTTTGAGGTCATTATTAATATTATCACCATTGAAAATATTTTCAAAATAAGAGACTAAGTGATTGGAAATTATTTCATCAGTGTCAAGAATTTGGTCCCCATTTTTGAGAAAGTCTAGGGGTCTATAGGCTTTCATAACCCTATGAAGGGCATTATAGAATTTAGTATTCGTATCCCCGTCATTGAGCCACTTGGCTATGAAGATTTGTTTTTTTAATATTATCCTTTAGATTGAGTAAGGAAATTATGTTAGAGGAAATTGTAATTTCCTGTTGAGGGTCCTGATCATTGTTTAAAGAAGAGTGGATATTTTTTAGTTGGTTAAGTTTTTCTTCAAGAAGGTTGATGTTATTATCCATTTCATAAACACTGCCTTTGCACCAATTTTTAAGAGTTTGCTTTAACATTTTTAACTTCATCGGGCAAGAAAACGGGTCAAACTGACCATTCATATTTTTCCATGTGTCCTTTATGATGTTTGTACATTCGGGGTCAGCAGAACAAGCATTATTATATCTAAAATGAGCCCTCATTTTTCTTTTTTGTAGGAGAAGGAAAGAAGGATGGGGTGATGGTCAGAGACGATTCTTGTTAGGGTAATGCTGGAGATATTGTCCCAACTATCAAGTGAATGAGAATTAATAAAGGCCCTATATAATTTTCTAGAAACATTTATATTATAGTGCTTCCTATACCAAGTAAATTTAGCACCAAAGAGATTAACCTCTTTGAGGTTGTTCGTTTCCATACAAGAATTAAATTCCCAAGTGGAAATAGGAGCAGGAGGAGGACCAATTTTATCACTCAAACCAATGATGGCATTGAATTCACCAATAATAAACCAAGGGTGTAAAATAGAGGCATTGTGATTGGAGGGATCATACCAATGTTTTCTCCTGTCTTAATACCTGTTATAAGCATAAATAAAAGTAGATAAGATGTGTGTATTCTCAAAGATATAGTCACAAGTAATAGATTGACTCGAACAACTATATTTGTTAACATTTTGAAATGAGGAGTGGGCAAAGAGCCATAATGATTTAGATGGGGATCCATTTAACAAGCCCCCAAGAAATGGTAGCCAGGAGGGGCTTGGTGTGAGTGCAAGGAAAAATTAATTTTAGGTTCATAAATAGCGATAAGGTTTTGAGTGTGGGTATTGGTGAATCTTGTAAGGACATTGAAGGTTTCAAGGTTAGCAATTCCTTGACAATTCCAAAACAGAATATTCATTTTGACCTTTTCTTAGTGGGGATGTCCCCCGTTTTTTAGAAGTTATAGTCTTAGATTTGGTGGAAATCCCATAAGATTGATCTTTCACGGTGTTTTCATGATTAACCTGCAATGTTAGTTACATGGGAAAAGAAACATGCGCTGTATCTTTTACCTATTTGATTGGAACAGATTGTTTGGGAGGAATGGGGAGGTGATGTTTGCTCTCAGGTTCCTTGAGGGCAGCAGGTTCCTAGTATTGTACAGCAGTAGTCTCTGCAGCTCCAGAAGACCTATTAATCAAAATGTAATAAATATATATATTATTTAAATATATTTTTTATAAATTTATAATGATATAAATATATATGTTTTTATTTATATTTATGTAAATACTTTAAAAAAGTATTTATATATTTATATATTTATATCATTATATATATTTATATAAATATATATTTATGTATTAAAAATATATATATATATATTCATTAAATATATATATATATATTCAATAAATATATATAAATAAAAATATAAAGATAAATATATATAAAAGAATAGTAAATATATTTATTATTTAAATAAATATATTATAATTTTATAATTCAATAAATATATATAATTCATTTTTTATAATAATATAAATACATTTTCTAAAAATATTTATGTATTTACAATTATAAATATATATATTTATAAATATAGTAAATATATATTAAAATATATGTTTATTTATATAAATTTAAATATATGGTTTTAACATTATTAATTAATATATAATCCTAACTCCATTCATGATGAAAATGATGGAAATTAAACCATTAAAAATGCGTACATGTTGAAAATATTGAAAAAATGCCTAATATTTTTCAATTAAACACTAATTATGAAATAAATATTGAAATATATTTCAAATAAATATCAATACATATTGATTTTATTAAATCATTTTAAATGAATGTATGTAAATAAATAATATAAAATGATTAATTCCAAAAAATATATATTAAATAAAACATATTAAAAATAAATTAATACCCAATTATAATAATATTAAAAATAAATTAATAAAAATTAATAATTAAGTACATAATATATTAAATTTATCATGTCATTATGAAACTCCAATATGAATGCCAAAATTTGAATAAATTACATTAATATTACTATTGTTTGTTTCTATATTATAATTCTTTACTTATATAAATATTTTTGTGTGTGCATTGTATATAAAAATGTATTAACTACGTAAATGTATATGGAATCAATGTAACACATGTTTGATATGTTAAATTGAAAAATAAAATGGCATTCAATTATATTCATCACTAGATGAAATTATTAGTTTTTCAATTAATATTAAATTTCAATTATTAACCATTCTTCAATTAATATATAACTTATTTCATTTACACCATTAATGTTTAGTAATCTATAAATATTTTTTTAGGAAATATTATTATGATTTATATGTATATATTGTCACATATATGAATACATTTTTATATTAAATGTATTAATGAATAATTATTTATAAATCCCATTAAAAATGAATAAGACATTAATATGTTTTTAATTGATACATATTTTAATTTTTCTATTTTTATAATATATATATATGTAAATATTATTTTTTCTATTTATAGTTAATATATAAAGATATATTCATAATTTTTTGTAATTGTTTATTTCTTTTATATTTAATAATTATGTAATTTATTCATTCTCTGTTTTTTTTTAATTATTATGATTTATTAATTTTTTTTATTATTTCAATTTATTCAATTTATAATTATAAATTTAATTTATACTAATTTTTAATATTTGTAATCTATATTTATATAAATAAAATTTATTCATTTTTATCAATATTTATACAATTATAAATTGGTTAAAATCTTTCTTATTTTTCTCATCTATTTTTTTTATTAATTTTTTTTTCATTTGATATATCTATATATTAAATATATAATATCTATTAGTGTTAAAAATTTATATATATATATATATATTTATTTTAAATATGTTCATTTTAATAGAAAATTATTTAATTGATTATTATTTTTTAATATTATTCAAATTCACCCAATTTAATGTTTATTTATTTAATTATTTCATTTTATTCAAGACCTTTCTCAATGATAATAAATATCTCATAAATGGCAACCTTTATGAGTGGTAAAAACATGGGTAAATGAAAATTTTTATCATCACTAAAGAAAACTAGTGATAAAGGGCACACTTTATAATGGCTAAAAAATCTCTGATAAAATGCACATTTTTTCTACACTATAAAAATGTGTTAATAAAAGATACTATTTAACACTGATTTTTGTCCACTAATAAAGTCCAGTGCTAGTAGAGGCCTCTTTTGTTGTAGTGAAAATGACTTTAGTGGGTTAATAAAGGATTATGTAATTATACCATAATACTATGAATTTGAAAAAGATTATTTTTTTTACTCAGTTGATATTATAATTATATTAATCCCTTTATTATTAAATTAAAATGAGTTATTAATATGTTTGAGATATAGGGTTTTCAATACGATTAAACACAAATTTTATGTGTGGGGGAATATATAGTTTTCTTTAAGTTACTATTTATAATTGAGGAATTTTTCATATAAAAGTATAACTATTTAATTATATTGATTAAGTATAATTTTACAAAGTCAATAATAATTTTTATAGGGATATGAAAACCATTATTTTCAAAAAATTAGTATTATTAAATAATTGAATCTATTTGATTAAAATGAATAAATTATCATAAATAACATTGGGATAAAATAAATATTATTTTTTAAATCAGCACAGTGTAATTATCCCACAATGAATTTATCATAATATTCAGAGATAGTCAAATTTTAGGGTAAAAATAAAAAACGGTAAAAATGAATTATCAGTATTATGACATCATAATAAACTAAAAGTAAAGTAATATATTACATACAAGGTATCCAAGAATTAATATATATTTCCACTTTAAAATTATGTGTTTTTAGGTTATTTTATTAATTTTATAACCCTTAATGAATCTGTCAAAACCTATATTATATATTTTTATTTAAAATGAATTTTTTTATAAACATGACTCACTTCCACATTACCATTGGAATTATTTTAATTATTTTATATAATAAACCTATATATTAATTAATTCAACTTTTATTTTGTTTAATCCATGGTGAAAACCATTATACAGTTTATTGTTTTTTTACATTATCATATAGACTCCCAAATCAACTTTTGAAAATTAATAAAGAATTATTATCTATTTTTCTATATAAAATCACCCAAAAAGCCAATCCTTTTCATTAATTCACCATGGATAATTATTTTACTCTAACCTTCCCTCTATATAGCCTTTCCAAGGTGGCCCCAATCTAATAAAAATCTACTACCATGCTTCTGAAAAAAACTTGGCAATGTAAGAGATCTCTCTCTCTTATTTTTCATTCAATATCATCCTTTTTATATAGTATTTTCAATATCTATTGATTTCATTTTAATATATTTATAAATCTCCCATTACATTACAAAATTTGTTGTAAAATTTATATATCTTTTATCCATTCATGTTATAAACATTACCTAAAAAATAATATGATGTATGAGAACCCCTTATTCTCCTCTTGAACTAGGATCCTCCTTTATCTTATACCTCTTTCTATACACTTTTTCATAATGCGTTATTTTTTTATGCATCCCTATTGCTTCTCATATGATTTATATGTGATAACCCTTTCAATATTATTAATCCTTCCCATGAACATTTATGTACCCCCATTACGATGCCAAAATTATCAGGTTATTTTCAAAAACAAACATACTCGAAGTAAATATCCATATACAATTCTAGTCATGTGGATTCATGTAGATGTACCTATACATCATTAATTGGGGAATTCCATTTATTCAAACCACACTCTATAATCATGGTATTAAATCAGATGAAATGTTTCGTATAGTTTAATTTTGTATTTTTAATAGACGAATATTTACGTAAGATGATGGGTGTACTAAGATAGTGCTATAATGCATTTGGCGATGTTTTAGTCTCACGATACTTCATGTAAGAGATTATAGAGTAAATCTAATCCATTATGTGACTTTTTCCACAGTGTTATGATCCTTTTTCAGTTTGAATTGGCATTTATTTATGATACCATGATTTATTTGTTTCTCCACATTCCCATAATTCTTTTACATTATCAGGTTATATCATACCTCATTGTTAAATATTATGATTCTCACACCTCTTCTGTTACATTAATATGCCTCTTGGCACACATGTACTTCATTACCTAATTCTATGACTTATTTATTCCCATAATTGATAATTTATCTCACACCTTTATTTTGTATGTCTACTTATCTATTTAGTAGAATTTTCTATATATTATTTTTGGATATTGTATGTATTATTTTCAAGACCTAACACTGAGACATCGTTTGATTCTAAGGCCTAATGTACTCAGAATAAATCTTTCAAATATATTAAATATATTAAATATCATGTTCATTTATTATTAATAAAATTGATGAATAATTATAATCTGGGGGAAAATTATAAATCAATGTTCACCATTATGTTCAAAAAGTGAGTTTTACCTTAGGGACGACATAATATTTGTTGACAGATGGCATTTTTGGAAAATTCATAATAGATATAAAAATAAATAAATTAATTACATAAAATTATTGTGTTTATCCTTTAATGAAGTGACCTAAATTATTTGATAAGTATATGACTATGAATTAATTATAGGGTTATGTGCATTACACGGGAAACATTATTGAAACCATTGAGATAGTATTGGATAATCTATCCCTGCGAAACATCAATTATATCACAGATCAATGATCAGTGAGTAATATAATTCAGATTTCTCACCAATAAAAATGATTTAGTCTCATTCATTGTCCACAATCAATCCATATCGGTGTAGGATGTTTTTTGATTTGGTTTTCATTTCCCATTTTAACATATGTGAAAACACAGATAAATAAACAAATATATTAATATATGAATAATGTGTGTTAAAGGATGGGATTATTGTGTGGATTTATTGGGATAATTTCCTTATGATTTTGTATTATATCATTATTCATTATTATAAAATTAAATGTTCATCGTTGACAAAAACCTCAACCATGGTTCATTTCTCAAGATTTTAATTGTGCTTCGGCCCCCCATGATACTTCATTCGTCATATATGTCCTTCCTTTTCCAAGCGGTTTGACCAGTACTGTAAGACCCCAGTTTTTGGATAGGTATGTTTTTGTTGTGTTTTGAGTTGAACCCTTTTTTTGTCATTAAAATGTTTCATGAATGTTTGAGTGGCCTTAGGGGTGCTCCGGGGGCTCGGGGCACGGAAGAAAGGAAATATGGGCAAGACAAGCCATGGCACACAACTTGCCCACGACCAGGTAAACCGTGCGGCCTGCCTAGGAAAAAACGTGAGACCTATCCTCCTCCGGACAGAAGAATGTGCATGGTTTGTGCATGGTTTTCCAAACCATGTGGATAAATCGTTCGACCCCCTCATCCCCCAGACAGTGGCATGGGCACGGGTTGCGCACGGTTTACCAAACCGTGAGGACAAACCGTGCGGCCACTTAATGTTTGGAAAAATTACAAGTTTGCCACTCCAGGATTTTAAACCCCATTCAGGATTTTCCTCCATCCGTCCCCTCTCAACCCTAGAAACGAACTTGGCCGACCTAAGCTTCCCAAGGGTGGTTCTCCATTTATTATTTGACATTTAGTGCATCGTTGGTTGCGGATCGAAGCTCTGAGTAAGGCTAATCTCACCCTTTGTTCTCTTTTTGGTTTAGGGTTTTTATCTTCTCTCTCCCTCATTATGAAGCTCTAGAACCCTAACTTTTGGGTGAGGATAAGGTTGAAGCTCCAAATTTTATTTGGATCGAGGTCTAAGGACTTGTTTGACAGTGCATTCAATCGCGATTTCAAGGTAGGTGCTCTACAAAGCTATATCTGTTGGTTATTTGGATATTTGTCCATGTTTAGTTGTGTTATTGTTTTTCTTTGGTTATGTTTTAAATAACATAGGCATCCATGGTAAGAATGGTGTCTAAAATGGTAAATGGGAACCCTCACAATCCCCAAGGTATGTGTTCAGATATGCTTGACCTAATTGGGGCCATCCACGTGATGTGTCGCCTTTTCCCGGTTTTGGGGATTAATATTAAACAAGTGATCTTGTGTAATGAATTGTAGAGCCCTTGATAAATATGTTGGAATGGTTAGTTGAACTTGGGATAGAAGTTAGGTGATGCACCTAGACTTGGAAATAACCTAAGGGATAATGTGGAATGGGTTAAATGGTTGATTCATGGGAATGATGTACGGGTTAAATGGGTTAACGCGTAAACTGATTAAAGACCATAATAGGATATATTATGGGTTTAATGTTGAATGCTAAGGGAGATAGGAATAACACATGGGAATTCGATGAATGGTAAAATAATGTGATATGGTAATGTGTTAATGGGTTAAGGCATAGTGTGGATTCCAATGTGGGTTGTTGTGAATAGTGTTTTCTGAAGGGCAATGGTTTGGATGGTTGATGGTTACATATATATAAGAATGTGCTCATGGATTCGTAGAGTGGGGTTTGAAACGAGTGTCTATACCAATGGGTCGAGTGAAGACTGAGGTTCTAAACTCCCCCCCAAATTTATGGGTTTGGAAAGGGGACTAAGGGTCTATTCTCTTAACAGTTGCATCCACCCAGACTGAGGCTCCGAGTTGAGGTTATGGTTTCTATGAGGGGTTAGTCCTAGTGAGATAGGATAATGATGTGTTAACCCTCTTGCATGTGATTATTGGCCTTAGACCCATGTAACATAATGAATGTTATTAACCCATTGAAGTGTGATGAAATGGTAGGTGATGATAATTGGTAATAAATGAATGGTAATGGATGTGCTAATTTCTTTGGTTCTGAACTGGTTAGTGGCGCCTTAATTAATTACATGGAAATTATCCTTTATCGTCCTTTTTCATGGACTGCCTGTTTATACTGGATATTTTGTAGACCCTGTTAGTGGTGGACAACTGAGGTATACTCACACCCTTCTCGGGCCGCCGTTGGGTACCTGAGCAGACTTCATGTTTACAGGTTAGGAGAAGGAAAAATGTCCTTGCTAGATAGTGAGTGGACATGGGTAGCACTTGGTGGAGGATCCAGACTTGGATTTTGGACCATTTTTGGGATTTTGGTTGTTTTCTTTATTCTGGGCTGGTTCAGTTTTTCACTTGTAGTATGATGTGGCATATTTACTATTGGAAATGTTTGTTATACATGTTACTTGATTGTTGTATAATGTTTCCCCTATTTGGATTATTCTGTTGAGGCTTAAGCTGATAAAAATGGGGTATAGTCTCCCAAATTGACTACATATACTCTCACTGCTAGTCGGCAGCCTTTGGTGTATGGGGAGGCATGCTTAAGGTCCTGTAACCACCAGGCTCGGTGCACCGGTTTTGTGGCTTCCATGTCGGGAACTTCTCAAAGTGGTATCAGAGGAGGTCGTTCTTCTCCTTGTTTGAGGTCATGTTATTTGGGATTGGTAGCCAAGGGTTAAGACGTGTCTGGCCTTGGTAATAAGCTTGTTCTTGGGAGTAGCTAACTCATGTACAAGAGAAAAACCTATGTCACCTTGGGTGTGAATTATTGTTCATGGTTGTGTGTTGTTACAACTGATGATATTTCACCCTTGGGTGAGCACATGTGGTTTAATGTGACTGTTTATTGATATTTCTCTCCTGGCCTTATCATCATGAGTTTTTGCATTCATGCATCATTTTTTAGGCACCTAGGGAGATAGGTGACATGCATTGTGTTAGGCAAACACACGGTGTGGGTGTGTGAGGCAGGAAAGTAGGGTGGATCAAGCATTTCATGAAACCTATAAATAATGAGAAGAATGAAATGAAAAAAGTGGGTAAATGATGTTTAATGGAGTAATTGGGTTTGAAACAAATTTGAAATGTTTTTGGGTTAGAGTATGAAAATGTGTTGTTGTAGCTAGTAATGAGATTTTGATGAAGTTTTGAATGTTTTGTGGTATGCATTCTAAACACCTGTGCTTGACATTGTAGAGAAATTCCACCACGATGTTGATTACCCATTCGGAAATGAGAGGATGTTGATGAGAACACTCCTCTAGTAGAGGATCAGGAAAATGCATAGATCAATGAAGATAGAGAAGACCAGTTCCAAGAAAACATGGATCACCTTATGCAAATGATGGATTGGGACCTAGGGCGGGTTTCACCGAGTATGTTTAAGCTGACCAGGGAGTTCCAGCTGCAGAACCCACCAACATTCAGTGGGGGCCAGAAGAAGCAGAGTTCTGGTTAGAGTGTGTCCAGATGATACTAAATCATCTAGATACCCCTGTCGAAAATAAGGTGTTGTTGGCCGCTTATATATTGTGAGGCCAGGCGAGGCATTGGTGGGACATTCAGGCTCAAATCAAGTAGGCTGAGGGAATGTCATGGAAGGTTTTTCATGAAATGTTTCTGGAGCATTTCTACCCAGAGACTTTGAGATAGGAGCGTGCTGTAGAGTTTATGATCTAGACTTAGGGATCTCTATCAGTGATGGACTATTCTAGTCGCTTCACTGATTTGAGACGTTTTGTCCCAGTGTTAGTAGGGGATGAGGCAGCAGTAGCAAGGAATTTCTAGGATGGGCTGAGACATGAGATCGGGACTCAAGTAAACATCTTCCTCTTGAAGAGGATCTTAGAGGTTGTAGATCAAGAACTGATCTCAGAAGGAAACCTGATGGGAGCTTCGGGTAGTGGGCTTGTGGTGTTAGTGGGACATACAAGAGGTGCAGCTACCAAAGGTTGAAAGTGACGCCATGAGAGCTGACAACATGGTGGAAGTGTGCAATGTGGTAGGAAGAGGGGGTCAGTATCTCAGAGTGGAAGTCAGGTGTTCTTCTATCAGTGTAGTAGGTCGGGGCATATGTGTGGTTATTGTACTCGACCTCTATTTGAGTGTAGTTCGTGCGGTAGGATGGGGCATGTGAAGAGGTTCTGCTGGAACCCTCAGTAGGCAGGTGAGCATGACAGTGGAACGCAGGTACCAGATACGGTAAGGGGATTAGTTGTCCCGTATCAGGCAGGCAGTTGGAGCTCCACGGGCTGTACTAGCAGAGGTGGTGGACATGGAACTCTTGGGAAAGATTGCTCGCACTAGCAGGGCAGTGCAGCGCAGGGCGTTTAGGCTGGGGCCCAAGGTAGAGGGGAAAGTCACCTTTAGGCAGTTCAGATTGCGCCTGGTGATGGCGAGGCTGGACCATCAATTGTTTGAGGTACGATCCTTATAGATTCAACTTTTTCTAGTGCATTGTTTGATACAGGTGCCACACATTATTTTATCTCTTCTCAACTTGTGGTAGTGCTAGGATTACCTGTGGATAGGGTGTGTGGGGTTATGTCAATTGAAACTCCATTGGGGTACGGGTTGAGGATATCATGCAATGCATGAGGTGTGCCTTGGAAGTTGTTTGGCATCATTTTCTATAGAATTTGTTCATTCTAGAGATGTCAGGGTTCGAACTAATCTTGGGAATGGATTCGTTGGTGTTATACCGGGTGAACATAGACTGTTATCATTACAGAGTATCATTCATGTCAATTGATGGTGATTCTTATGTCCACCTTGGAAAATGGGATGTCCGAGCAAGGAATGTAAGACCGACAGGTCATCGGTTGAGTGGACTCACAGCTCGAATGGCATGTCTCATTCTTGATGAAAATTAAATAGGAGAATAGTCTGTTTTTCCTCCCATGGTGGATCGGTTTCATGATGTGTTTCCTGAGGATTTCTAGGGGTTACCACCTAAGAGGGATGTCGAGTTCACGAACGAGTTGCTGTCGGGGGTGGAGGCAGTATCTATTTCTCCATACCAAATGGCACCAGCAGAACTCCATGGACTAAAGGTTAATCTTGAGGAGTTGGAGCTTAAGGGGGTTATCTTTCCTAGTACGTCTCCTTTGGGATCTCCTGTTCTTTTTTCAATGAAGGCCGATGGGTTGTTATGTCCATGTATTGACTATAGAAAGTTGAATTAGATGACAGTGAAAAATTGGTACACTCTTCCTCGGATTGATGTCCTGTTGATCATTTGAGGGATGCATCGGTGTGTTCTAAGATTGATCTAAGGTCAAGTAATCACCAGTTGAGAGTAAGGTCTTCTGACGTACCACGGATAGCCTTCCAGAGTCGGTACAAGTTGTTTGAGTTTATGGTAATTCCTTTTGGCTTGACCAATGCACCGGAAGTGTTTATTGCCTTGGTGAACCTGTTCATCCACCCCTATCTAGATCGGTTTGTGGTGGTATTTGTTGACGATATCGTAGTGTACTCGAAAAATCATGATGATAATGACCAACATCTTGACATCGTCTTGGGTACGCTAAGAGAGCATCAGCTATACGCAAATCTATACAAGTGTCAATTATGGATATGTGAGGTTAATTTTCTAGGTCACCTCATCTCGGAGGTAGGTGTTTCAGTGGATCCAGAGAATGTTAAAGCAGTTGTATCTTGGGAGCAGCCCAAGTGTGTTTCTGATGTTCGGAGAATTCTGGGTTTCGCTGGGAATTATCGAAGGTTCATTCAGGATTTCTCTGTCTTTGCAGCACCCCTTTCAGGATAGACCAAGAAAGGAATCAGGTTCCAATGGTCTTTCCCTTGTGAGAATACCTTATAATATTTGAAGAAGTGGTTGATGACCACACCTATCCTGATCTTACCAAAGCCGGGTAAGAAGTACGTCGTGTTTTTTGATCCGTCTGGGATAGGACTTGGGACTGTGTTGATGCAACTTGAGAAGGTTGTGCATACAGGTCAATGTAGTTGTGAACCCATGAGTAGAATTATCCCACTCATGACCTTGAGTTGGTTGTAGTAGGGTATTTCTTGAAGTGCTGGAGGCACTATCTCTTGGGAGAACAGTTTACCATGTTTGCTGACCATAAGAGTTTAAAGTACACCTTATCACAGGGGGATATGAATCATCGATAGAGAAGATGGGTTGAATATCTCCAGTATTTTGACATTGAGTTGGTGTACACACCAGGAATAGTAAACAATGTTGTTGATGCTCTGAGCAGGAAGGTTCAGAATCAGGTGGTTCCAAAGTCCAACACAGAGTGGAGGGCGATGGATTTGTTTGTAGAAATGCACTTGGAGGTGTAGGAGGAGAGTGGGAAGGTCACTCTTGCTTCCTTAGTAATGGATTTGACGCTTTTGAGTCGAGTTAAGGAAGGATAGCTTGATGATCTTGAGTGTTTGATCATGAAGGAAAATCTTAACGGTGTGAGCTACCTTCTGGCTGAGCCGTCGGCATGGACGGTGTTGTTCGTGTTCATGATCGTGTGTTGGTGCCAAAGTGTTTGCGAGAAAAGTTGATACGAGAGTTTCGTGCGTCAAAGTGGTCAGTGCATCCTTGTTTGACAAAGATGTACTGTGATATCCGAAATATGTTTTGGTGGCCTAGACTGAAGAAATAATTTGTAGGCTTTGTGGCACGGTGTCTTACCAGTCAGCAGGTGAAGGCCGAGCATCAATGCCCATGCGGTTTGTTGCATCCATTTCCCATTCCAGAATTGAAGTGGTATGATGTAACAATGGATTATGTCGTGGGACTTATGAGGATTCCACGAAATAATGATGCAATCTGGGTGGTTGTGGATCGGTTAACGAAAGTGGCTCATTTCTTACCGATTCAGGAGACCTTTACAGTCGACCAGTTGGGTGAGCTGTATGTTCGGGAGATAGTTTGGTTACATGGGGTGCCGCTAACCATTGATTCTGACTGAGATCTGCATTTCACATTACATTGCTGGAAAGGATTGAAGAAAGTTCTTGATACACTGGTTTTTTTAGTACAACATTCTTCCCACAGACGAACATGCAGTTGGAACTTACGATCCCAGTGCTGGATGACATGTTTAGAGCTTGTGTCTTAGACTTTTGTGGTTCTTGGGAGTGACACCTATCGTTGGTTGAGTTTTCCTACAACAACAGATTTAAGGATACAATTCTGATGGCACCGTTTGAGGCACTCTATGGGAGGCCATGTAGATCTCCATTGTGTTGGCTAGAGGCTGATGACTTTGAGTTGTTGGGGCCAAGTCTCATGTAGGAGACTTCAGAGATAATTAACTGGATCCAGAAGCAAATGGCTACAACTCAGAGTAGGAAGAAGTCATATGTTGATCAAAGGCGTAGACCTCTTGAGTTTGGGTTGGGTGATAAACTGTTCCTTTGGGTGTCGTCAAGGTTGGGTAACCGTCGGATTCAAAATCAGGGTAAGTTGGCACCCAGGTATGTCGGACCTTTTGAGATCATGGAAAGGATCAGGTTAGTGGCTTACCGATTGGCTCTTCCACAATAGTATGGTGGGATTCATGATGTGTTTCATGTGTTCTAGCTTCGACGGTATCACCCTAACCCATCTCATGTGGTTGATGTTGAGGATGTGGAGCTTGAGGCTTATGTGTCCTTTGAGGAGCATCTAGTTCTTGTGGTGGATCATTGTGAAAAGGTAATGTGAGGCAAGGTTGTGCCATTAGTGCGAGTACTATGGAAACATGGGAATGTTCAGGAATAAACATTGGAGTTAGAATCGGATATGAGTGCTCAGTGGCCAAAACTCTTATCTTCAGTGGATCATTGAGTCTTGGAAACTCGGTTCGGGGACGAGCTGTTATAAGGTGGGGAGGTTGTAAGACCCTGAATTTTGTAAAGTTATGTTTTTGTTGGGTTTTGAGTTGAACCCTTTGTTTTGGGTCTTTAAAAAGTTTCCTGATAGTGTGAGAGGCCTTAGTGGTGTTCCGGGGGCTCAAGGCATGGAAGAAAGGAAATCTGGGCAAGACAGGCCAGGGCGCACGACCTGCACATGACCAGGTAAACCATGCGGCCTTCCCAGACTAAACCGTGCGACCCTTCCTCCTCCAGACAGAATAATATTCACAGTTTGCACTGGGTTTTCCAAACCGTGTTGATACATCATGTGACCGCATCCTCCATCGGACAGTGTCATGCACACGGTTTGCGCACGGTTTACCAAACTGTGCGGACAAACCATGGGGCCACATAAAGTTGGGAAAAATTACAAGTTTTCCACTCAAGGATTTTAAACCCCAGTCGGGAGTTTCCTCCTTTACTCACCTCCCAACCCTAGTGAAAGACATGCCCGACCCAAGCTTCCCAATGGAGGTTCTCCTTCGATTCTTGTCTATTTAGAGCACCGTTGGTTGTGGATTGAAGCTCCGGGTAAGGATAATCTCATCCTTGGTTCTCTTTTTTGGTTTAGGGTTTGTATCTTCTCTCCCCTTCATTCTGATGCTCTAAAACCCTATCTTTTGGGTGAGTTTTAGGTTGAAGCTCCAAAGGGTGGTTGGATAAAGGTCTAAAGACTCGTTTGAGAGTGCTTTCAACTGTGATTTCGTGGTAGGATGTCTACAAAGCTATATCCCATGGTTATTTGGATATTCGTGCGTGTTTAGTTGTGTTCTTGTTTTCCTTTGGTTATGTAATGAATAACCTAGGAATGTTTGTTAATAATGGTGTTTAAATTGGTTAATGGAAACACTCACGATCCCCATGGTTTGTGTTGGGATAGACTTGACCGAATTGGGGCCATCCACAGGATGTGATGGCTTTTCCCGTGATTGGGGTTTGATATTAAAAACGAGATCTTGTGTAATGAATATTAGAGCCCTTGATAAATATGTTGGCATGATTTGTTGAACTTGGAATAGAAGTTAAGTGATGCACCTAGATTTGGAAACAACCTAAGTGCTAACGTGGAATGGGTTAAATGGTTGATTCATGGGAATGATGAATAGGTTAAATGGGTTAACACGTAAACCGATTAAAGACCATAATGTGATACATTATGGGTTTAATTTTGAATGCTTATTTAGATAAGCATAACACATGGGAAATGTGTGAATGGTTAAATAATATGAAATGGTAATGTGTTAATGGGTTAAGGCATAGTGTGGATTCCCATCTGGGTTGTTGTGAATAGTGTTTTTTGAAGGGCAATGGTTTGGACGGTTGATGGTTACATTTTTATAAACATGTGCACATGGCTTAGTAGTGTGAGGTATGACATGAGTGTCTGCTCCCATGGGTCGAGTGAAGACTGATGTTCTAAACTCTACACTTAATGCACGAGTTGGGAAAGGGGACTGAGGGTCTATTCTCCGAACGGTTGCATCCACCTGGACTGAGGCTTTGAGGTGAGGTTATGGATACTATGATGGGTTAGTCCTAGTGAGTTAGGATAACGCTGTGTTTACCCTATTTCATGTGATTATTGACCTCAGACCTATGTAACATAATGAATGTGATTAACCCATGGAAGTGTGATGAAATCGTAAGTGATTATAATTGGTAATAAATGAATGGTAATGGAAGTGGAAATGGCGTTGGTTATGAACTGGTTAGTGGTACCTTGATAAATTACTTGGAAATTACCATTCATATTCCTTTTTCATGCACTACCTATTTATACTGGATATTTTGTAGACACCGTTGGTGGTGGCCTACTGAGTTGTACTCACACACTGCTCGGGATACTGTTGGGTACCCGAGTAGACATAATTTTTTTATGTCAGAAGAAGGGAAAAGGTCTTTTCTAGATAGTGAGTGGACATGGGTAGCACTTGGTGGAGGATCCAGACCAGTAGTCGGGACCATTTTGGGGATTTAGGCTGTTTTCTTTATTCTAGGCTGGTTCGCTTTTTCACTTGTAGTATAACTTGGCCTATTTACTATTTGAATTGTTTCTTATACATGTTCCTTGTTTTTTGGTTATTGCATTTTATATTTGGTTTATTCTACTGTGGATTAATTTGAAAAAAGTGGGTATAGTCTACCCAGTTGACTACATAGACTACCGCTCGTAGTCAGTAGCATTTGGCGTACGGTGAGGTGTGCTTAAGGTCATGTATCCACCCGGTTCGGAGCAACTGTTTCATGGATTCCGTGTCAGGGACCTTAGTAGTACTGAAGAAATTAATCATTTTCCACTAGTTTTTGGATGCTAGGATTTGATATCGTAGATCTAGGCTCGATATTACATAATGGTGGTGCGATGGTGGGTGAATTAGTGAATCAGATGATATAGATACTCAACATTTGTTTTTGTTCAGTGTGAAATAATAAAATGTGATCAAAGGTATTTTTTGAATGGACTAATGACCATATTCTGATGAATCAACAATGTAAATGTCATAGTGGAATTACTCTAGGATTTATATTGCAACCCGCTGCCATATTTTTTACTAGATGAGTGAAGGAGAGACACAATTTCATATATTTGTTTCTTGAAATGTTCAATCCACATGCTTTTTACTTTGTAGCTACATGATGTGTGATACCCCAATTGCATTGTATAGTGTTTCTAGAGAATGATAAGAATCACACTGCATTTAACCTCTCCCTGATGGCTCGGAATGTACCATAGAGGGTACAAAGACATGGGATGGAGTACAGAGGAATGGGCACACAATATTCTCCCACATAGTCATAGCTTAGCATGGTGTACATGTGCATACCAGTGTACTAGTATACATGTGGATTTTTACAATAAAATGCCTTCTATTTACTATTAAATGGAATTAGACATGGACTCCGGTTGTATTTACAGGCAAGACCTAGGTATGAAGCGACTAGGCATGTATCCCTACTACACACCACGAACTAATTAATTCTGGTGGTAGATACCTTGTCCTCTGTATATTGGATATTTTTTTGAGTGGTTTGATTCTCTATATACATTTCCAGAGGGTCTTTATGGAATCACCTCATAAAAAAAGAATGGTATCCCTTAAACAAGAGTTCTTGGATAAATTTTTTGAATCCTTCTCTGTAGCTAGTAGTGAGATACTCTATTCATATTTTTTCCCTATGTGTGTTTATTGGTATCATCTTGACCATAAATACATGAGATCTGATCCATTACATAGCAGGTTAATTTGTATTGAGTTTCTATATACCCTAGGGCCTAGGGTGTGATCCTCATCTAAGTATTGTTTATTTTCATCCTTTCAGTGTTTAAATTATATGGAAAGACAAGAGGATAATTAATTATCTGTTGGGCATCATTTTTGCTATCAGACTCATGGAGTACGTTCTCCTGAATGAGGTCATTGAGTAACCTTTATACTTGAACACGATGGTAGAATTATGGATGTGACAATACCTTTTAGACTACTTTTATTTTTTGATTTTATCTAAATATAATTTTTATACGTGTTTTAGACTTATAATTATTTCCATATGATTGTTATTCTCTTATTAAATTATTTAATATTTGTGGTGTCATATTGGGTATTTTTATACTCACCCCTTCATATAATTTTCCTATATTTGTCGGGTATTGTGAAATTTATAGACCTTTTGACATAATCCTAGACGAACCATGACCATATGGTTCTTCGTGATACTGGGTATATCAAGGTGTCTTCCGACGGTATATTAATAGAAATTTCTATATATACATTTCAAATGTACTGGTATTCAGACTCTTTTTTTGGGTTTTCATTTCCCATGTTTACTTCGCTTTAATTCCTATCGTACTCTAGTTTTGGGATTTAGATGTATGCATGCATGGTTGTTTGGTTTTTTTACGTTTCATCATTGTTTGGGCTTGGATATGTGTCACTCTATATGGGTAATTAGGCAAAGCTCTCCCATGTTAGTTATATACCTACTCGACACTAGTCTTTATCCTCTGTCTTATTGGAGGGGTAATTGGGAGTCATGGAATGGGCCCCTTTCGGATGGAAAGTGATAGAGAGTTATCAATGGTATGTTCTATATTATGAATGGATTTTATGAGATTGTTTTTGTGAAGCACTATAAAGTTTTTTGAGTTCATAATTCATGATAGGGACTCCAATGTTGGTTTGGCGGACATCATATCTATACCACATGGCTATGAAAACCTGACTTCTGACTAGGAATATGAGAACATTGGTTGTAGGTAAAACAAGGTGACATGAAAAATTTTGTAATATGTTGTCATTTTCATGTCCTTGTTCAGTTATCTCTATAGATATACTCATTGACCGTGGAAAATATTTGAAATCATCAAGATGTATTTCAATTATAGCCATATTGGATTTTGAAGCATTGTTATATTGATAAGTAGATGAGTGATAAGGCTTTTATTCCGAGTCTCAATCATGAGTTTGTTTCTCCTAGAAGGCACCATACAGTGATACCCATGTTGATTAACACATGGATCTTCTATGGATTTGTTAGATGATCATCCCTCTGTTTAGAATTTGATTTATCTAGAAGAAAAATGATGATGGTACATATAGTCATAGAATTTTATGTGAGTTCCAGCAATATGGATCACTATGGTATTGTGAAAAGATTGACCCTTAAGAGACATGGGATTAAATTTAGGCTTTGGTCTGAGGTTCTATCATGTGATTACCTTAACCAATCAAGATGTTCTGAATGAAACCCATTTATCTATGGAGAATTAGTATTCCCCAATACTACTAGAAGATGATAAATCATTTCTGAGTTTTCATAATTGGATTCATAGATAGAGATCTCCTAGGTTTTTTGGTGATTCAAGATCCCCCTTCTCATGTGGTTGAAAATTGTAATGAGCATGTGTAGTAACTGTTCCACATATATGAGACCCCTATCTAATGATGGTCCAAAAGGAGAGAATTATCTAGGGTGACATAAAGTGTTTTTAGATCAATTTCAAAGTGAATATTTTTGAATCATTAGATATATAAAAAAGTGTGGAAATTCCCCCATTGAGACACTTTCTTGAGAAATGATCCAAAACATTGTGGGAGAGTCAGTGCTACCCAATGAGGATAGTTTCAATTTGTGGAAAATGAGTTTCTCTAACGTTCATGTTTGAGGTAATTTATTGTGATAATGTTTTAAATCAATCCTATATAATGGTAATCATATTTAATAGGGAAATAATGAGTTCCAAGTGGTGGATTATCAAAGAGGTTTCAAGTGAATTTGGCGTATGATGTGTGTCATCTCATCCCATGTTGTAATTTTCTAATAGAGTTATTATCCACTTTTTCTTAATTTTATACCCTATTTGAGACATATTAATACCAGTGGATCCCTTGTTTTATAACCTTGTGTTAGAGGCTCCCAAATAGAGAATCAGTGATCACTTTAATCTACAACAGTGTGATAATATTCTGAGAGAATTTAGAGCTCATTGCATGGAAATCATTACATAGTAGATGTGTGACCCTATGTTGTTTTCTTTAATATTTATTTGTTTCCTTCCATATATTCGCTAATGTTTTCTATTGGGGAGAATACTATCTCATCTTGTGGATGGGGTGGAGTTTCCTCCATTAATCAATATTGATCCCATGTTGGGAAGGTTAATATAATTGATTGGAGGTTACAACCAATTCCTTTTATTTTTTCTAATATTACCTTTAATGTAGATAATTCCATGATATTTTCCCATATAATGGTGGAGGGGAATGAGTGAATCCTTCAGGAGGATGTACACGGCTTACCTCACCATATAATATTTTTTTCTATAAAAACATGCAACATGGGTAACCAGATATCTATCCTAGCATATTAGATAACCTCATATAGATATTGGAGGTAGAGGTGTGGTTCTCACATTTCCACAAAGTGATGGTCTGGTATGTTTTTGTGGTTTTTTTGACGGGTTTATTCCTAGACAAGGTTCTTTGTCCAACCCGTTAATGGATCCTTATGATGTTATGTTGGTTATCACTTAGCCTTAATGTGATTTGTATGGTGGATTCCCACTTAACCAAAAGTGTTTCAAAAATTAAAAAAAATGAATTTCTAGCTTGCATGAGGAAACGTATCCACTCATAATAGTCGATGAACCCTTCACTGAATGGATAACATCAATTTGGATCTCAAGGTTATCCTTGATATGGGTTATCTCCAACTCTAGTTGTGGAGTAAGATGTAGTAGAAGTAGTTTTCTAATGATACTTCATTTTTTGAGTTGGTATTGATAACCACTGGTGTTTCGTATTCCACAATAAAATTGAGAGATTTATGGAATGTATCCTTAAACCATTAATGGATTAGTTTTAATTAGTCTTCATCAGTGATATCCTAGTGCACTCAACATCTTCACTGGAGCACGTGACACACTTGCAGATGGTTCTGGAAGTACTCATAGAGCACCAAATTTGAGTGAATCTATCAAACATCCAATTATGGATTTAAGAGTCCTCTTTCTGGGAAATGTTGTCTTATAAAATGGTGTGGAAATGGACCCAATGAAGTTCATGGTTGTGTAATAATTGGATCCACCCTTAGCTTTTGAAAAAGGTGCGATGCTCCCTTGGGTTACATGCATAGTACCAAATAGTCAGACCAAATTTGTCCAGGATATCAGAACCCATGATAACTTTGACCCAAAAGAGGTAGCCATTAATTTGGGAAGAGAGGTGATAATTGGATTTTTTATAGGTTGAATAGATATTTAAAATCACTCCCATCTTGAGATTTTGATATAATGGTGTTGAGTACATAGTGATATGTGATGCATCAAGAACTAGTCTTCCATCTATTATGATGCATAGGTATGTAGTGATTCCCTATGATTAACATCAGTAAAGACCACGTGAGAAGAAATATGTGGGAATTTTTTTTACTTAGCAGTGTTACTATTCTCACTAAATACATAGCGACACTACCTGATGGGTGGGTGGTCTATCATGTATTCTGATAAAAGGATTCTCAGTTATACCTTCTCTTACAGGGATCATAGCTTGAGGCATAATAGATGGTTATATTTCATCTAGAATTTTGAATTTGAGATTGTATATACTTCTAGGAAGGGGAAATTTATAGAGGATACTCTCATTAGGAGGTCTTGTTCACAATTTAGGAATAAATATTAGATTATTTTTTCTCATTGTAGTTATTATTTATTGATGGAGATGGAGTATCTTACCTCTAATCGATGGATGTCACCCCTATTCATTTATAATGAATTAAAGATTCACAACAGGGGATATCAACTATGATACCCTAAACACTGTGATATCTACTAGAAACCATCTTTATGGATTTTCTATAGTTAGTTAGAATGTAATTAATTTCAGGTGATGCATGATGGTACCGGGAAAATTGTGGGAGAATTTTCTCACAGAGTTTCTTACATCTACATTGGTGGTATATCCAAGTGTGGAAAAGAAGTTCAATGATATCAAACATCAGTTTTGGTGGCCCAGGATGAAGAAGGGAGTTGCCGAGCATGTATCAATGCCTTAGAAGTAAGCAGGTGAAGGTTTATCACCATGTTCTAGTGGGTTTATCTCAACCCCTTTAGGTTCTAGGGTCGGAGTGGGATGAGATATAAATGGACTTCTATGATGGGACTACCACATTCATCTTGGGGACACGTTTCCATATAGGGGATCATTGAATGAATCCCCAAGTCGTCCCACTTCATAGATATATGGGAGCAGAGTTCAGTAGAGAGGTTGGGTTGCCTCATTGTGTTGGAGATAGTCTAACACCATGATGTTCTATTGATTATCTTTTATAACCATGGTTCTCACTTCTCATCTGGGTTACGTAATGAACTACATGATTCATTTAGGACAAAGTTAGGCTTGAGCATGGTGTTTCGCCACAAAAATTAATGTCATATGGTGTACACTATTCAGGTATAGGAGTAAATTCTATAAGTATACATGTTATACATTGGTTGTAGTGGGTAGGGTCAACTACCATTGGTGGAGTTTGTGTGAACAATAGCTACCATTTCACTATTATTACGGAACCGTATGATGATTTGTATGGGTTACTGAGTTGGTCACCAGTTTTTTAGACTAACCCATGATATTTAGCACTTTTGGGACCATTGTTCATGTGAATTACTACTGAGAAGGTGTAGGGAATCTATGAGAGGATGAGGACTCAACATATCTGTCTAAAATCTTATATTGATAGATGGAAAATGGCATTGGAGTTTGAGGAGGGAGGCCATTTCTTCCTATGGGTTTCACATCAACATTGATTATGAAGATATATAAGTGGTGAAAATCTCTCTATGATATTCATCGGTTGATTCTAGATAAATGTTACAGTTGATGAGTTGGTGTTGTGTGTAGAAATACAGCTGTAGTTAGACTGGGTACATGATGACTTCCAAGTGACATTGTTGAGGAGGTATAAGCATGACCCACCACACATTATTATATAGGAAGATATTGAAAATGAGGATGCTAATACCTTTTCGGAGTAGCCGGTAGAGATTTAGTATCTATAGGAGAGGATCCTTCATTAGTGATAAATTCAATTAGTGCTTGTCTAGTGGAAGTACGGGAATCTCCAGGATAGATCTTTGGACTGGGAGGCATAGATTCTATCTTTATACCCACATCATGTTGTGTAACCCATAAATTTCACATTAGGATGTAAATCTCAAATAGCAGCTAATTCTAAGACATGTATATTACAAAAATTATTTTTTTGGAGGTTTTATGGATTTTTGGGAGATGGGGCACAGAGACGGTCTGTGATTCAGAGCACCAATGTGATGGAAATAAATGATTGAAGTATATATATCAAACAGAACACATAAATAGTTTTCCTAAAAAGAGGGACGACATCTAATTGGGGTCCATATTGAAAATATTAGGGAGTCGTTATGTTCAGAATATTAGTTTTACATTAGGCATGTCATATCCTTTTTCAGAGTGGGGAGTTAGTGGAAAAGTCATAATACACTTAAATATAAAAAAAATAATTTTCTTATCCTTTGTTGGAGAGGCGTAAAATTCTATTTAATAAAACGAATATGAGAGAATTCCTGGGATAGCCACATAACACTGGTTCCGTTGTAGAATACTTGGATAGAGCCTTGGAGGGTATCTCTATGGCCAAAATAAACCAGATCATTGATCGATGATCAATGTGTAAATAGATTTGAATATCATACCAATGATAACAATTTAGAAAAATTATTTTTCAGTGATCAATCCATATTGAGGTAGGTCATTTCCTGATTTTTTTTTCTTCAGCTGTTTTGATTTATATTATGAAAACATATCAATAAACCATCAGATTGATATGTGGATCATGTGTTTTGTGGGATGGGATTAATTTGGGGATTTATTTGAATAATTTCTTTATTATTTTTTATTATCTTTTAATTTTTCAATCTAACAGAAATGAATTAAGGTTGACACTTACATAAACCAATGTCCCTTCCTTATGATTGTTCATTGAAATCACCCTTCAATTCATCACTCATCATGAGCGTTCATCATTTTCCCCATAGTTTGACAAATATCAATGAAATAGATCAATGGACACTAGTTTCTTGGAAAAAGTATTCAATAATGTAGATACTGGCTTAGAAATACGACTTAGCGGTGTGACAATGATAGCAGAAAAGAATTGGATGATGTAGCTACGTAGTTTTTTTCTTAATTGAGGTAAAATGAAGAACACCATTCGAAGGTGTTTTCAGAATAGACTTAATCCAAGTTCTGATGATTCTATGATGGAACAATCTGAATGGTGTAACTCATTAATATATGACATGAGGTATGAATGGATTTGGTACTTGAGAAATGAAAGTTAAAGATGATTGTAGAACAATATTTCTATAAATATATAATCTACATTACATGTACTTCAGATCTACCTGTAATGTGGGACCCCATTAATGGTGGATGGGATTTTTATAGAAAAATAAGTATCACACAACATTTTATTAGGTCACACTATGTATGAACTCTCGCTAATGGTTCAATATGTAATCGATGGGTATACAGACACGGGCTAGAGTACATAGGCACGAGCACACCATTTACTCCGACATGGACATATCTTGAACACATGTACATGGGCATACACATGTACTATTACATTTGAAGAAGTACACAGGAAGATGCATGTCATGTACTATTACATGGAATGAGACACACACATAGTTTATTTACATGGGTATGACCCAGGTTCAAAAGGATATAAGGTGTAACCCTAATACATGTTGTTTACTCCATTAAATTTTGGCACGAATTAATTTTCCACATTATCATGGGATTTTTTAGGTATGTTCCCCAATATCCATTCCCTAATGGTTAGTACAGAATAACCTTCTATAAATACGATAGTTATACCTTCAGTATGAATTCTTTGATATAGTTGTTCCAATCATTCCCATAGTCCTTCAGTGAGATCCTTTATTCATTATATTTCTTTAGGTGGAGTTGGTGGTATTACCATTCTCAACAACACATAGGAATTCCGCAGCTACATATCAGGTTAATGTAGATTGTCTTTTCTGTATACCCAATGGCCTTCTGTGTAATCCCCATTAGTGTATTGTCTCTCTTTAGAATTTTACCATGTACATCTAATGGCGAGACATGAGGAGCATTACCTGTTGTATTGATAGCACCTGTGCTATCGAAAAATGAATTGTGTTCTCTCAAATGTTTTCTTTGTGGAACTTTTAAGGTGGAATCCTATGTTGTAATTACAGTGGTGACTATACCTTTATGTATATTTTTCTTTATTTGTTATATCTGGATAATCATGTCATATGTGTTGTACACATGTACCTTCATAGAGATGAATGTAATTATATTATAGTGTTTTTTGTCGTCTTAGGGTTTCCTACTATGTATTGTTATACTCACCCCCTCATGTGAATTTCCCACATGTGTCATATCCTATGTAGATGATCAAACATTTGAACGAGTCCTAGATTCACCTGGACCAGATGGTTCTTAGTGAGACCAAACAGGCCGAGGTGTGTTCTTGTTATATTTTCATAACAGTCTCTATCTTTATAGTCATGTTATAAAATTATTCAGACTCTTTGTGGTGGGATTTTATTTGTTCCATTTTACTTTCTTTTATATCATATTCTACTCTAGTTGTGCAATTAAATGCATGAATGCATGGTTGTTTTGTTGTTTTTACAATTTAGCATAGTTTGGGAATGAATATTTGTGCATGTGTCTGAGTACATAGGTTAAGACGTCATATGATAGTAATATACCTACTCGGAGCTAGTCACATTCTCTTTACCTATTGGTGGAAGGCATGGGGAGTGAAAAACAAGTCCGCTTTAGGACAGTTCGTGACACAAGTTATCCCATGATTCTTCAAAAAAGAATTTAATTTTAAGAGCATGATGCTGAATTTTTTAATAATGTTATTTTACAAATGTATCAATTTACTATGCTATGTACCCAATTTCCTAGACTCTAGGAATGAAATTATTTTTTTCTTGTATAATGCATTCCGTTAGGAAATAAATCATGAATCAAATTGTATTATGAATTTCCATTTTTCGTAACATTATCATCTAATTCATTGGATAAACATTAATATTTCATGAGATAAAAATGATTAGAATTGTGAGTGAACTCAACCTAATAAGGTACTCTATCCAATATGATTTTCATAGGATTTAACCTTGATACTATGACGGTTTTGTGATTAGACCCAATAAATTATGATCGACATTGAATTAATCCATTACTACAAATGAAATAATATTTTATTCTTATTTATATGGAAAAGTTTTATGACTTTTGATAATGTTATTATCTGATCACATGTATTATTTCATTAATTTAGGATTCATGTCTGATTATCTTCTAATATTTATACCATGTCTCATGATTACGATCTTTGATATATGATGTATAGTTTTAGATTTTTAATATAATGTTCTTATTCTAGTTTCCTCATTCAATAGCTGTATAGTCTATGATATCTACTATATTTACCCTTTCTGGGAATCTATGCTCACACATTTGTATATTTTCTTCCCCAGTGTAATGAGGTTAGGTATTAGGTATGATAAGATGGTTCCTAGTTTTGAAGAACATTTTCATAGATGACTTGGTTATCTTTTGAACTATTGGTTTATGTATCCATGCTTCCAATGGCAGAAGACCTATAATATTATGGAACAAATCAATATCTTATTGAAATTAATAATTATTGTTTATTTATATGTATTAATAATATAGTTTTTATATAAACTTCACCTATGAATTATTCCAAATATTCATTTACTATTGTATCATATCCAATTTGAAGATTCTCATTCATCTCAATAGTATGTTCATTTTAAATTTCATTCCAATATTTTTTAAATTTCTATTCTTTAGTATGTGTTATCAATGGTTTCAATTCATTCATAAATACAAACTAAAACATATTAAAAACAAAATTCATTATGTCTAAAATCTATCATATCATGATAAACATAAAGGTAATACATACATAGAATAACTTCATATTCAATAAGAAGAAACACAACATGTTTCCAAAATAACACACTTCATAAAAATATAATATAACAATTCATAGACATTATTTTTCATTTAGATATACCCCACGAGTTATTATGAAAGATAATGGAATCATTTTCGAAGGAAAAAAATTCAAATTTATTGGTAAGTATCTAGGAAAAAACGAGTTTTTGGACCTTGGATAACACAAGTTATTTTTATAATTCATTAAAACATATAATGTACCTAACACCACATCATTTAAAAGTCCAACATATACTGAAGTAGTTTAAATGAATTTATCCCCATATTTCAAAATTTATTATAGAATAATTCGATCTATTACACATATATTTGAATATGTAATTGTATAATGTCCTATTTAATTACAATTAAAACATAAAAATCCAGAACCTTCTCTATTTTTCTAGCAATTAAAATTTTAATTTTAATTTTATTAATGCAAAAAATTTCTGGACATACCACATCTGAAACACTTTATATACTTTTATGATATTCTCTCGGGTTCTTTTTAACACAAATATAATAAGATAGAAACGCCACTTTCTTAGCATTTGATTTCTTTTTTTGGATGAATCCCCCATTTTATCATTTATACCACTTTATATTTTTATTTCCATATATAACATGATTAGTGTAAAACTCCATTTCAATATTATCAATGCATTGAAAGAGTAATAATTTAATGAAAATACTATTCTATATAATTTCATGGTTTTAATGTTGTATAAAATCAATTGATTTTAAAATCAAAAGATAAAAAACTATTTATTGTTTACATTGATAGCAGGGTGAATTTTTTCTCATATTTATCTACTGATCATTCCTACATCTTCATAACTTATATGAATTTTTTTATTATCATATTTTGAAAACCGTTTCAAAATATTTTCATGTTAGATATTCCTAAACTCATCACAATCCTAGAATTCAAAATCTTCTCTTTCTCTGAAATTCTTAACCATTGAACACCATAGATCTTTATCAAATTTTAAATTATAAATACCAAGGGATTCCATTTTATGTTCTAAGATACACACAACTTTGAATAACTGTATCATTGATTTCACCCATTCTTCAGCTATCATTGGGACAGACGATTAACTGAATATTATAGTGTGTGGTTTAATGAAATATTCTATAAAGGACATGTTCCATTATAGTGAACAAGGTTCCTCTTCCACATGGATTCCACAAACTCATATAACTTGAATCAAATATTCCTTCATAATGACATACTATTCGGGTAAAATTTTATCTATTTAGGACTCTAATATTAAATGATATTTTCCTCTTGGATCCTACATGATTAATATTCCCTATATCCTCTATAAAGTTTCATTATAATAAAAATAGTTTACATGAAGAAACATTGTAGTCTAAAAATTCTCTATCATTATAACCACAAATTATAATTTCTTAAGCGTAGCTTTATTCATTATCCTAATCTCTAAAATTATCAAAACCTTACTCAGATACCAAGTATATGGACTCAATGTGTATTTGACCCCTAATTTCATCTTTAACAAAGAATTAAATTTCATACATTCCTAAAGATATTTTTTGGTTAAGAGTTTTATAAAATATTTTCATAAATACTACATAATAAACCCATGTATTACATGGTGGGAAATATCTACTTATTATTATTTTTTCGACATAACCTTATTTATAAAATGAAACACATTTGTTTATGACAAAAATCATGAAATTCAACTTGAATTTATCATTGTTCATACCCATCCATATAGGCCTATGAAAATTATAGTCCAAAATATAATGAACATAAAAACAATCATTTTAATTGTTATAAAAAAAATTATCTTGTTTCTCTATTTAGATATCGTGAAATAATATAAGCGATTTTTTCTTTTACATATTAGTCTCTCATCCTATATAATTATTTTCATACTAATAAAATTTGAATTAAATAAAAAAAATTATTTTATAACAGACATTCTTGGAAAAAAACATAAAAATAATAATCATGGTGGTTTCTTAAAAAAATTTAGAACCCTTGATTATTTTTAAAAAAAATGAATTTTTACCCTCAGTGTGCATATTTATTCCTTTCATAAAAAATAATTCTCATAACCCATTATATAAAAATATTTCCATTTAAACTCAATAGAAATCATATAAAATTATTGAATGTGACATCAAATGTTATCTTCATAGATCTTTTATATGAATTGTTACAAATATAATATCATACATAATTAATTCCAAATTAATTCAAGGGATATCATAATCATTGTATAATGAATTGGAGAGATATATTAGGTGCACATGACATAATAAATAATTTAAAAGTTTTATATCATTCATAAAAAACCTATAATGTTTAATTTACATCATCAAACTCATAAAAATATAGTTTTAGGCCCACTAAAAATACATTTTCAGATATTGATATTTCCTGTTCCATTAAAACCCAATTTTCAGCACTGAAATTCTCAAAAGAAATTTATTATATCTTCATCATTGAATAAGACATTGAAAAACGTAATGGAATCTAGATATCAAATAATGTTTGTGGTGGTGAAAAATTTTGTTGATGTTTTTCACATTAAGGTAGAGTATTCCTTTATATTTACTCAAACAATTCCACATATGTTGCATAAAATGATTCCTTTTAATACCTTATAAAATAATTCCCAAATATATATAAATTTTTCTTTATAAATTTTTTATTTCTATATAATTATTTCCTTAAAAAATCTTTATGAATTGGATTAAATTAATTTATAAAACATCTATAAAATATTTAAACAATGCTTTGAGTTATAGTATCTCTTTACATATATCTGACATGTATTGAATGTTTCTTTTGTTCCCAAATAATAATGTTATTTTAATTATTTATGTCCATAATACCATTTTTACGTTGATTATTCCCTTTATTTTACATATATACATTTTCTAATTAATTACATAATTGACTATTTTTACATCGAATTTTTCAATGTTGTTTATTTTATAAGTAAAAAAGGAAAAATGTAATATTTTGTCAAATGGGTAATCATTATAACTTTAAAATAATCCTAATATTTTTTTAATATAATATTTATATATTTTTTATACTTTTGTTCATCTTTTATATTATATTTATATAAACATTAATTTTGTATAAATAATAGAGATAGTGTGTCATACGTACATTAGAGTAACATTACTATTTTTCAATGAACGTGTGTGAAAGGAATGAAGTAATATATTATATTTTAAAAATTATATTTTATCAAAAAAATAATATTATTTCATTATATACACTGGTATATAAAATCCATGTTAACATGACATGAGAAAGAAAATATATCGGTTCATTTGGTGGTAATATGCATGTACACACTACTAATGATTTTTATTCATAATTAGATGGTAATGAAAGAATTATAATATATGTTATCATTATTTATTGAAATTTATACCCCATATATAAATTTATTTTATTTATATCTATGGTATGACCATCTAAATGTTAGTGATGAAAAAATGAAATACTTTGTCCCTTAGGGCAGTTGCCTGCACATACCAACGAGAAATGTTTTTATAATTAATTTGGTTCAAAATAGTATGAAAAAATTTTATGTCATAATAATAAGAAAAATTAATATATTTATTGTTATTATACTGTTATTTTATCGTTTTTGATGTGTATTTGAAGGAGGAATAAGATGAATTGGTAAGAAAATTCTTGGTTGAGATCTATACTTCTTCTTTAGACTACCTCATTATATCATTACTTAAATCATTTATTTTATGATATTATAATCATTATTAGATATATTTTACTTGTTAATGGATTTTATTCAAGGACATGGGTTGTGATTAGAGGATATAATGGGATCATGAATTGTTCATAATGGAGGATAAGGGTTACCCTATGATAAGTAGTGGAGAGGAAACACTTGGATTTAAAACAAATATTAAACTGTAATAATTTTGATCATAGTCTAAATGAATTCAAAACGGATCATATTTAAAGAATAAATATTATATGTTTAAAATATTTCCATTATATTTGATTTAGTGTTGTTTTTTATTGTTCATTTAAACAATAATATTTTTCATTACATCTATTTTTTCCCATGTTAACACTATGCTGGGTTACTTACTTGACAACCACAGTAACGTTTCATAATGACAAAAAATGAAAGTGGACTCAAAATAAAATTTCAATATTATTGTTATAAATTAACATTAAATTTTATAAAAATAAATTTATATAGGTTGGATCATTAAAATTATATATGATCGCACAAAATTTGATGAAAAATGATTCACTAGAAAAATAAATTTTATGTGTCACAATATTATTATGCCAAATTAACCATAATGATGAATCTGAAGAAATTTATTATATTATTATTAATCCAATGAAATAAATTTAATTCCATGAACTATCTAAAATATATGTAGACTTTTTAAATATGTAAAACTAAAATATTATTTTGTTAAATATCGATAGTTTTTACTATTTTCCTAAAATACATTATTTTTAGAAGATTCAAAAAAAATCTAGAATAAGATAATTCTTAAAATATTCAATTTATAATAGTATCCTTTTTTAAATAAATATTATAATATTTTAAAAATAAACCGTTAAATAAAATCATATAATCAATGAAATCCAAAATAGTTAGAATGTAACTATATTCTTTTTAATCGAAAAAATGAAAATAATATTATAATAAATACAAATCTATAAAAATGAATTAATGAGTATTAATGTGGAATGAAATGGATATTTTTTTTACAATACCTGGTTTGTTAAAAATCAACTACATTGGATGGTTTTTGTCATGATAGGTGACTCAATAAAATTAATCTCACACACTGTATTTGAAAGGGGTTTCCTTTTAAATGTCTTTGCAATTTAATATGCTTAACAGGTATATTTTACCCATTTTATTCAATTAAATTAGTAATATCTCTTGTTTCACTCCTTTTATTTATATATTATTCTAATTATCTAGTTTTAAAATTATAGTTAAATCTCATTAATTAATTGTTTCACCCCAAATTAATTTTAATCTCATTAAACATCCACAAAATATTTATTATTCACGAAAAAATTGATGTAAACTACATTTATACATATCAAAAAATTTCAATGAGATATTTTATATGAAATAATTATATAATTTATTAGAGTTTTATGAGATTGAAAAATATACATGGGTAATCATGAAGAAATATATTACCAATAACTAATTATATAAAAAATATGTAAACCACTAGGCTTGTGGGTAGTCATTAAAACTACCCCAAACCTACACTCTCTAATATAGTAATCAAAATATTATCTATAAATTTATGGATTTGATACTGATAATGGGGGCCCAATTTTTTCTTTCTTTAACTAAAAATATAAAATTGAAATATTAAGTCATATACATTCTCAATGACCATTTAGTGTTTGAGTATTACAAAATTAGAAAAAACTTATATAATCAGGGATTCATAGTCACCATGTACATAAAGATGAACATCAAATGCGATTATACAGAAGTTTTCATGTCCAACATTAGGTTATAATCATCATCCTGATGAAACCCTTTAATACAAAATTATTTTACATAATTATATATAACATTGGGAATTTGGGAACATAATAAGGTTGTTATTAAATTATTAGTAAAGGAAAACATAGTCATTAACAATTGAATATAATCAATGAGAATAATAATAGCATAACTATATGATGATATAATAAACATGTATGATAATAAAATAATCATATTAATACACATCAATATATGGATCATTAAACCTAAAATCGCGGAATAAGGATTTAACACATGAAACAGTTGTCAAAATCAATAATCATGATTAATGGGATGTCAATATTGATTAAAGGAAATATTTAAAACCATAAAAAACATAACAAAAATGTTATGGTATATTGGTATATTGTCTGTTTATCGCTCATAAAAATGGAATAAAAATTATTTTATAATTTTATAATTAGATTAACCAATACATTAGAGGTTTATCACAGACCCACACATCATTCATTAATCATAAAACTTGGCATCATTCATTTTTCAGGGCACCCTTGCTTAATAACGTAATCACCAAACATTGGTTTATAATAAAACCACACATCATAATCGATGTTAAAGAATTGTTTCATGAATAGTGTATATATATCATGATTATAATGATAAAACTAAAAAAATCATTAATTTAAGAGCATTATTATCACATGGAAATGAAACAGGTTCCTTGATAATCTCATTGAAACATGGTTAACCCATTGAAATGAAATGGGTTACTATAAATTCTATTTAGAACAATCATAATACATCCAAATAATGATTGTTGATAGAATCATTAAAAAATAAAGTCTATGTATAATAAGTAAAATCAAGAAATATTGTCATTAATGAGTGTAAATAATGTTAAAATATCATTAAAAAAATCTTGAAGAAGATAAATTTTAACATTGAGAATCACCTTCGAAAAAAATCACAAAAATTTGGGTATAATTTTTTTTAATAAAATATACATTTAAATGTATAATGATATATATTTGGAAAACAAAAGAAATGACAGTTCTTATATATGTAAAAATAAAAAAATAATTTTAAACATTTTTAAGAGAGTAAAAAAGTGATAGTAGCACCCCTCCACACCCCAATTTCTTGTATGTAACCCTTTCATGATGCAATTCATATGATTAAAGGTAATTTGGGAAGTTTGGGGTAGACTTTGGATTACTTTTTTTTGGTTTTGGGTAAAAGAATAGTGCACGATTAGAACACTTTTTGGCCAAACTATGTGGCCAAACCGTGCGATGCCAAAACTAATTCTCTCTATTTGTAAGTGTAAATCGGTGTGGCCATATGTTTGACCTATTTCGGCCAAAATCTACCCTCAAATGTATTTTTTCTCCCACAAAGGCTATATGAGGTTCTTTCATCAATCTGGAAATGATGTGAACACATTCCTTGGGGAATTGAAGGTAAATTCTTGTAGTAAGTTCCAATTCATCATTATTTTCATCACGAATTCATAGATTTACTACTCATTTCTTCTTGTTTTCATAGATATATGTCCCATTTGGGTATATCTATGTGTTTTAAGGGGAAATGAGGATATATATATATATATTGTTTTTCATGATTGGAGGGGAGATCATGGGTGGTTTCATTGAATCGTAACTTGGATTCCTGGCCATTCATAATTTGTTTTCGTTTTTCATTGAAACAAATGAGGTAAGTGGATTAACTATCATCTCCCCTTTATTGAATTGATTTTCATGCATTAAATTTTAGTTTTGGGGGAAAATAATATTTTTGTGTTTTCATATGTACATCTTTTAAACCCTCTTTGGTGATGGGGGTGGAAAAAGTTGTTGATTGAGAGTTTTTGTGAAAAAACATTTTTTCTTTATTTTAAATGGGGAATTTTAAATTATGGAACATTGATAATTTTGTAAAATTTATTTATTAATAATTTTTCCAGATGATAATAGAGGTTTTCAAATCATTACTGTTTTTAAATTGGATGGTTGGAATGTTATCAATAAAGAGGCATTTTTATTGAAACATGTGAAATTGTTTGAAATTCGATTTTTTTAGAAAAAAAGGTGTGTGTATCATATTGAATTACTGTCAATTGATGAAAAATGATCACACGACTATTTGCAATGGCTAAATGTAACATGGTTAATAATTACCCTTTTATGACATGGAATATGGATATGAAACAGCCCATGAGTATGGAGTTGTTATCATGATGAATGGATTTTTTTTAGTTGTTGTTGGGTGAAGTTTATTACTATGGAAATATAGTTTTTAGAAAGTTTTTTAAATCATAATTTAAATTTTTACCTAGAGTATATTTTTCTAGAGAATTGTTTCACATGGTTTTAAATTATATTTAGTTATAAACTATTTTAAGAAGTGTTTATATTTAGTTATAAACTATTTTCAGAAATTGTATTATATAAATTTTTTTATAATATGGATAAAACTTATATTATAACTAAGTTAGTTGAGAAGTAATTGGGTCAATAATACTGAGTTTTATACTGACCCCTTTGTTGGTACCTTTAGTGATTTTTCAAATCTCATCTTCTGGGGTGTGGGAAAAGGTAGGGTGCAACAGGTTTTTAGCACTACTTCTTGAGTTGTTGAGATGTCTGGTTGTCATGGAGCACAGAGTCAGTGGATCCTAGAGTGTTTTGGTTATTTTTGTTTCTTGTTGAGTTATCTTATATTGTTATTTTTATTTCCGATTGTCTTCCACTATAGAAAGTTTTTTTGGGCACACATTGGTATGAACAGTTTTCAAAATTGTTATTATTTTTTCATGCATCATATAACTGATATGGATTGTGGTTGGTTGGTTTATAGTATATCATTGAAAATAAAAATCATTCCCTAATGGAATTTTAAATTATTTGGAATTTATTACCAGTCTCTGTCATCTTTGGGATGTCTGCTATGTCTATGTAATTACTCATTGTACTCTCATGCCATTGAGAATTTGTGTGTCACTAGAGTGACCCACATGGAGAATGTAATAAAAATATAATTTTGAAGAAAATTTAGATTCATTTAAATGGACAGAAAATATACATTTAGGAAATATTTTAGATTCATAATGAACCTTTTTAATATCATTCCCAAAAACCTGGATATAAAAGTGTAAAATGGTAAATTTAAAAGACAATAAAAGATGTGTTAAACTTACAAATGACCTTATATATTTTTCTTTATTGAATAAGAAATTAAATAGAAACAAAAAATGGTAAAATAGTTCAAAAAGAGTGGAGAAAATGAAAATATGGTTCATAAAAATTAGATCATTTAATTTCCTATAAAATAACGATCAATATAAAAAAATTATGAAAAGAAAGAATATTGTAATATAAGGCCTTCTCAACTTTGGTAACACTTCCATTGTAAGTTCCATGAAATATTAACATCCAATAAAAATTAAAAAATCAAGAAAATAAATTTATTCATAATATAACTTGTAAAAATGTAAATATATAAACCATATAAAATATAGTATAGGTATATCAAAATTATTTTTCTAAAAGAAATAAATTTGGTATGATTTACCATTGCAATGTTCATATCACTAAAATTAAGTGTTAATCAATGGAAATATAACATGTAACAAATTTAAATCAATACTAATATATTGTGAATAGAGAATAAAACATTTTATATATAAATTGAAAATTAAATATATCATAACAAAACTAATGAAGATGTGTTATAAAAAAATGAAAGGAAACTAAATTAGTTAACTCTTTACCAATTGGTAGAATTCAAGTAAAATTCTTCTTGAAGACATAATTCCAATTAAAACTAAAAATAAAATTATTTATGAAATATTCATGATATTACATGATAATGTTGAATTATATAAACAAATATAGTTGAAATTAGTGGTATAACATTAAAATATTACTCAATTAATGAAATTGAGGTGAACTCCCTTATAGATTTTATTATTTATGAATGAAAAACATATGAAATGGGGAACCTCATCTGGATTTTTTAAAAATAATAAATTAAATGAAAATGATAAAAACATAAATTCATGGGTTTAATATACACAACTAAATAAAAACTAGTTGTTATAATTGTATATGTATCACAAAAGTAAAAGTTAGATTAGAGAAAAAATACCTAGAGTCCAAAAATTTCAACCATGTCCTTTATATCCTATATAATATACTTATTTGAATTATATAATTTCATATAAAATATTTACATTATTAATTACTTATATTCAAGTAATTTATTTTAAGTATTCAAATGATATATTTAAATACATAATTAGTTAATTAAACATCATATGTTTTGAGGATATTTGGATCATTATTTCAGAATTGATTCAGTGTGTTCACCTTTTTCAAAGAGGCAGTTCCCTCAACATATTCAAAATAATAATAATGAAATAATTATCATTTATATTTTTCAACTACACATCTTAAAAGAATCATGATATTTTGTTATGATAAATGATGAGTTTGACCATAATATAGATAGTAGGCCTAATGATTGAATAGTTAACATTTCCATTTTAAGATATTATTATTAAATAAAGGTATATATTATTTCATATTTCTATAAATATAAAAAACATTATATTTTAATTTTAAATAAACTTATATATATCATCCATGTGTTGTGGTGGTGAAAAAATTATCACATTACTTTGTGAAAGAGTTAGTTCACACAAACGAACGAATGATGTTACTCTTTTTCAGTGAGTCGATAGATTATAAATTAAATGATATATTATCTTTAAAAAATTATAAATATATCATTAATATCATAATTATTTCATATATAATAAATATTTAGTCAATTTATCATTATTACTTTCCATTTAAATGGATAGTTTAAATGAATCACGTTGCATAATAAGGCGGTGGTCTTCCATACCAATGATTGATGCTATCATATCCCCAAAGGATTGGAATGTAATAATTTAGTTATTTATAATTAAAAAATATGTAAAAAAATTATAATTATCATATTTATACTTTAAATTCATCATTATTTATAATTTGTGTGGTGTGATGACATAAAACATATGACATCACGCCAACGAGCTTGTACCCTAGTGGTACAGGCTCTTGCTTGGCATCCAAAAGGCCCGGGATCGAATCCGGGCAGGGGCGAATTTCTCAAGTACTATAGCAGGTACTGTTGCAGTGGCAGCACTGTAGCAGCGGCAACACTGTAGCGGCGGAGGGACTGTAGCAGATAATGTAGCGGTGACGGTACTGCAGTAGGTTATGTAGCAGCGCGTGGACTGTAGCAGTACTGTTCACTGAGGGGTCCTTTGGGCCAAAAATTGGGCTTTCAATCCTTGTATTCAGGCCACTTGGCCTTGGGCCTTCGGGATATGTAATGAGACTCCCTCTACACAGTCTAAAGAGGTCTTTGCTTTCAAATAATAAATAGAGGCTTCGGCCCCAACCTTTAAAAAAACATAAAACATATGACATCTGTTCTTGAGGTGGTGACCCATAGTACAGATGAATGAATATTTCATATACCAATTGATATACTAAGATATATATTTAGGTCATACAATTAATATAATAACATATAATTATATATCAGATATTGTTTTATTATATAATCTTTAAATATGAATATTTTATAGAGGTGTATGAAGATATTATAAAAAATGCTTAGTTAAGAAAGATACCCATTATTTTTACAACCTCATTAGGTAGGCACCAAAATAAATCATAGAATAAAATTTTGATAAAAGATTGAGATTTAGATATTTTTTAGGGAATAAAGGTATAATCTTTGTTAGGTATCTTCTAATCTAGTTGGAAATGATGATGTGAAGAGGTTTAGAGAGTGGCTAGCCATTTATAAGTGAGATGAGTGGAACACATGTAATTTTAGAAAATAAAAATGTGAAACCATGTTTTTCAAATACCAAAAATATAGAAAAAAATAATTATTTGATCCTAGACATTATAAGGTATAAATATGTCCATAAAATAATTATATATATATTTTTAGGTTATTTAATCACTTATTGTAACATCCCAGGTAAATAAAGAATATAAAATTGTCATATTTATTAATATTTGTGAATTAATTATTAATATTATTTTAAATGGGATGCTTTTTTTGATGGCGTACCCAATACGCAACAACGAGTTTTTTTGAATTCTTACGATGCACACCAATAATATAATAATATTATTTTAAATAGTAGTAAACGCCTAGCCATTGTAATGGCGGGAAAGAACAGAACAAAATAAAAAGGGATTATATACGTTTTTTAAATATTTTTATATTTATCCAATACATTTTATAGGCTTCAAATGCAAATGAATCCAATTTTAAGCACAAATATTCAAGTATTCTTTAAAAGGTTGATTATCCACCTTTTGATGGAAACCCCTATTAAATATACTTTTTCTAAATTTTATATGTTATATTTGACAAAATAGAATCCTTTTTTAGAATCAAGATATTAAAATTTACATTGTGTAAATTTTTGGTATTTTTCCGATAAATTTGATTTTTTTAATGAATAGTGAAAATGTTGTATTTTAATTCAAAACCTCATTTTTATCTAATTTATTTTAATGGATAGATTATATTATTAACATGTTTTAAAGTTTAATTATAATATATTTTGACAATTTAATCCAATGGTGGTCATTATAATTAATTTCACATTGAAAGTAGAAATAAACGAGTGTCAATCTTTTGATAGATATTGTTTTTATTAAAACATGCAATTTGTTTTGATAGCAGTAATTAACAGTATAACTTATTAATGAAAATTCTATGTTTTAATTTGGTAAAATGGACTTAATTTTTTAATTTGGAATATCAAATATAGCTTAGTGTGACTTTTTGGTATATTTCTGATAATATTCATTTTTAATGAATAGTGAAAAAATACAGCATTTTAATTCAAAACTGCCTTTTAATCCAATTTATTTATATAGTTATAATGTCATTTTAATTGCTTTTAAGTTGTAATTTAATTATTTTTTCAAAATTTAATACAATTGATGTCATTGTATGTAATTTCACTTTTAAATTGGATGTAATAAAAAATCAATCTTTTGATAGATTTTACATCTTAAAACCTTTCTTTGGTTTTGACAACCATAATTATTTTTAAATTAATTACTAAAATTTCTATGTATTTAATAAAATGGATTCAATATTTGGAATCATAAGGTCCAAATTATTTAATTAAGACTTATTTGTTTTACAAAATTACGAATAGTAACGACGGTAATTATCGTTAATTATTGTGATTAATTATTAATCGGGTAGTTAAGGGAAATTAAATAATATCATAAAAATACAAAATGGCCCCAAAATTTGTCCTTATGATATTAGTGGTGTCATGTACGACCATGGTATGCCTTGTTCCTACTTAGGGGCGCCATTGAATAACTTTTGTGTGATAGTGACCTTTTATCATATTATTTTTAAAGAAAGGAAAATTTAACCAAAGTATGTAACACCTACATAAATCAATTTTAGTTTTTTTATTAATTATATCTTTTTATATAAATATTCATTGGAAATATAATAATATTTCTTACATTATTATATTCTATTTATAATTTTTATCCTTTAAATAAATAAATTTATTTATGACACCATGATGATGAAGGGATTACCTCATTAATGAATGATTTAAATCAAATGAAAAGATAAGGAATAATCTAAGACATAAACATGTAGAAAACCTATTGGATATGTGGATTTATAACAATTATCACCTTATACTCAAAATATATCATTGTGGGACTTTTAAAATTCAGAAATCATTTTATAATAATGAAACATTTCAAGACAATCCAAAAGTGACCCTCCTCTCTCTTATAAAAGGACCCCATCTCAACCCCCTTACCCACACCTCACCTACCCTTGGATTGTCCAAACTCGGCTAATATTATCTCCCCATATTCCTCTCTAACTTCTATAAGCCTCACTGTAGGCATAATTATTTCTAAGGAAGCCTTTTGATCAAATCAAAAAAGAGTTACATGATTTAGAGATAATGTCATCTCTCGAGTTTCTCTCTATTATTTTCCTTCTTCACTCACCACTATCTTATTATTAGTTGATCCCATAATAACACCAGTATCCTAAATATACTAGTATTTTGATATGATAATAATTCTACCAACACTCACACACACCTCCATCTAATTGTTAAAGAACATACTGTTTCGGTGGGTGGTGAATTACTGCCTCACAAAATGATGATTGTCCAATATTATTTTACCACCTTTCATGGTGTCCAATAAGATGTCACTGTATTTATATATGATATATATTATGATTATTTTTTCTTTATGTTTCTGTATTTTTTTATATATAGCAAATCTTTATTGTTTCCACTATGTGTAAACACGATAATTTCATTTGAGGAAGTGCGGACTACCACCCGCTCAAAGTAATATGACTCGTTCATTCAATATGTGGTACATATAAAGGATAGGTTTAATGGTATTATATATGATACAATATTGTAATTATTATACTACTATGTATCATTATGTTTTAATTCCATTAAATATGAAATATAAATGGATGTAGCGTTCATGCGTACGTATGACTTACCGTCACCATGAATGGTACATTTCATTTCTTACATCTAAAGGTTATGTACTATTATAAATAAATTTATATTATGGATATATATGATATATATGATATATAAATCATGAATATAATTCTGGATATAATGAACCTTTGACCACATGAATAAAATGTAATTATAAGAAGTCCATTTTGGATTTAAGTACCAAATATCGACAAAATGAACATTATTAACATAAATGATTACATAATGTTTATAGAATGGAAATAAGTGATATAAAAGGAATAATAAACATGAAAAAGGTTCTTATGAAATTATAAATTAACATTATTTTATTATTTATATGATTAAAGAATGATCGAGTCAAGTCGGACATGAGGTAAGGGGATTTCTTATCTCATGTTTAATTCTGTGATATTTCCATTGTTGGTGAATTATTTATCGCATGTGTTATATTTTTTACATCAATTTGATATATATTATCATCATTCTATTTATATTCATGGTATTATGTGATTCATTTGGTTATTATTACCTTTTGGTCATACCACTCGATTCATTACAATGAGGTAAGGGTTTTTATCTCAATATTTATTCCCGTGAGATTCATGCTATATATGTCACTATCTCCTTTGAGTGGTGTATTTACTGGTCATTATTCTACTTTTTCGGTAATATAATTTCTTTAATGGGTATTTACATCAATGTTTTATAGTCTTTCTTTCAAGGGGTGTACATTTTGAAAGTCACCGAAGTCAGTAAGGGATCCTTTCTCCCTCCTCCTTTTAAAAGACTTATTTTTGTTTGGTCTTTGGATTTACATCTTAATAAGGATGGGATATGTTCTTATATATCCTTTTACTGTAAATTTTCTGTCCAAGTGATGATATACCCTTTTCTACCTCTCATAAAATCATTTTTTTAATTTTAAAGTGACATCGTTAGGCTGTCAAATTTCTGTAAGGGAACATTTTAACCCAATTCCAATTCATTGGGTTAAACCTCTACTTCTTGATTATGTAGCACTATGAATATTTGTGGTTGAAATCTGATTGGTTTACACCTAATATCCACTTATATGGGGTGTATTTATATTTTCACACATAATTATGTAATTGATTTATCCTTAATCTAAGGATACCATCTTTGTAAGGGACTTCGTCTCAATCTCCTTTCATTGTGGCATATTTTGTTTTAATACAAGTCTTTCTTTTATATTCTATATAAACACCGTTGACTTTTCATTTGATTCAAAGGGAATATTTTTCTATGAAGCGTTTTACTAAACCAAAAAAAGGAATGTTTCTTTTTACATACGTGGTGACAATGACCTTTCCGCCACCACGAGTATTATTTGATCTTTGACATCCTCAACAAGCCATAATGTTATTAAAAGAAAATAAATACCATATACTCTATTATGTATTTTGGTATCAAAAATGGTTTTTATAATGGATTTGTTATGTCAAAATATTTAAGTGATATATTTTGATTGAAATGTGGAATTTTTTTCCTTTATAATTGTTTTATGTCTTATGATTTTATAATGGTACATGGGCATTTGATAGGTGGTTACGTGATAAACCAAATGACGGGAGGTGCTATAAATACCAGGATGGGTGGTTACAATATAACCTTTAATTCATTTGGTATGGAAATCGGCCATATGGCTATTTCATTTAGTGATATTTGTGGAATTCAACCATATGGTTCTTCCATTTAAGTATGATTATGTCTCGAGTTACATTTATATGTTATGTGTTCTTTATATGGGTTTTATGGTGAGATTTTGGTTACAAAAGGGTAAGAAATGATCTTTTATTCAGAGAGACTATTTACTACTTCATAAAGTTGAAAAGTATTACTTATGAGTAAGTATTCATGGATTACTTGTTGTTTGGAATAAATAATAGTTTCCTTCATTGGGTACCCCTTACTGAGCTTTTTTTGCTCATCCAATGTTTTTTAAATGTTTTTAAAAGGACTTAAAGATGAATAGGGTCATGGATGGGATCTTCGAAAGACTTTCTGTCTATAACATGGAATTAATCATGTTTCCTTTTTAAGTGTTTTTATTTTATGAAAAAAATGGAAATTGAGTAGAAGTGTCTACTATATAATATTTTGAGATGTAATATTTATGTCATAATTCACTAAAAATCTATACCTGAAAATATCCTCAATGTGAATTATTCATTTAATTCAAGATTATGTAATGTTATATGGTCGGGTCCATATTGTTGGTATCAGAGGGAGGTTTAGACAAATTTTTGGATTATGAGTGTTTGTTAGACACATGTATGGTCCCTATGTCTATTATTTTAGATAAATCCTTATTTTATAACTTTTTCAGATAAAGGAAAGTTAGTTACAAATGGAAGGAGGAGGATCTCAAGCAACATTCCTATATCTTCCTGAGGAAATGCTTGAAATAATTTGTGCAAAGTCATGTTTTGTTTATTGTTAAACATTATCTAGCATAGAACTCACTTTCTTGAAATTGTTAGATATATAAAAAACCTCTACTATACCTTGATATAATCATGGATCATGGGTTGTTTTTAGACAAATCCTATTTTCAACATATTTTAATATTTTCATAAAAGTTAAATATTATCGAGGCATTTTCAAATGTTTTATCTTATCACATGATTTTGAAGCACAATATTATTTTAAAAAAGGTGCTGATGAAGGAGGCCCTTACACAACCAATTTATATTTTCTTTTACAATATAGTCTCTCAGCACATACCTATGGTATTTTAAAAGGACCATTAAATGAAAGTTTTAAATCAAATTCAGTCTGACTTTTTTAAAGAAATAGTGTTTTATCATATGTTTTGAAATTATATGTCATACATTATTATTTTCTAAAACTATTTTTCTGTGAACACACATATGACCCATGTTGTACAAGGTGTATTTGGATGGAGGAAGCATATTATTTTGAAGGATCTCTAAATCATTATTGCATTGCATGGACCTTCTACCTTAGTGAACAAGACGAAAATGAAACCAAATGGACACCATGATCAAGGTATGATGTTATTCATTTTTGGTGTTATTTTATTTTATCTTATGGTGGTGAAATAATACATCAAGAATTAAGATGTTGAGATCATAATGAATTCTGATGAAAATGAGAGGTATAAGGAAACCATTGAGGTTAAAACATGTTATGGTTATTTTTGAGTTATATAAAAAGGACAACCCATAGGATGAGTTACAACTCGTCACATCTGGTAAGGCTGCAATAATCGAACACACAACTGAAGGGCAACACGGGCGCATCCCCTACCACTGGAATACATAAAATCCCGAGTTAGTATGACTTATTATTTTAGTAAAATGATTGTATGGAACACGAATAAGTTGATTTGGGGAATTTATGTTTTATAAAATGGATTTATATAGTATAGTAAAATTATTTGGTGATTAAGTGATAGAGGTTGTTGTGAAAGACGTTCCCTCTTTTGAGGAAACATTATATCCCTAATAAAGATAGAATACTATGTGATTTCAATTGTGGAATAATTGATGAAATTATAGTTTGGAAGAATCTATGTTTTTATTGTGGACGTATGAAAATTTGGTTTATTTATTAAAATGATTAACCTATCATGGAGAATAAGTGATTAGGTTAATTACTTTTCAATACGAGACATTAAGAGAAACTGATGTTATTTGGAGATAAATGTTAACATTTATCTAGGAATAATATGTGATTAAATTCTTCATAGATTTGGGATTCAATATTAGTTTGGTTTATTTTGATTAATTTTAAGGTCATGTTGGTATTGAATGGTCTTTGTTGAACTTTTGGTATTGTTTGACAAATTTTAGAGATTAAGGATAGTTTTTTTAAAAGATTATCCTTTTTGGGGATTATCTGATGATGTACTAACCATTTAGGTTTTGGTTAATGTCTAAAGACATGGGAAATATATAGATAATCTTTTGAGGATTATTTGATTCTCTCAATGTTTATTTTGTCACTCTTAATGCGAACAAGTCATCGTAAATACTCATCTTTTGGAGAAAATATGAGTTTGTGTTAGAAATCTAGTAAAAGAGGAAAGTCTATATGACATGTAAGTATGTTTCCTTATGTTTAGTTAATCCCATAAATAAACTACTCAATGAAGAGTTACTTAAAACAAAAACATTGTCTATTAACTTTTCTTACTGGGGATTCAAATAATGTTTAACCCATCACAAGTTTGTGATTTTATGGTGGTTAACTTTTTCGTAAACATGTTTTCTATAACTCTCCATCAGAATATGACACATGATTTTTTATTCCATATCCATGTTTTCCCTACATGGAATACTAATATGATTTATCATGTGTAACCTTTGTATTTCTTTTTTCCTTCGTTTAATGTGATAGTTTTATTAACCCCTTTTCCAATGTGGGGCATTCAATGAAGTTTACGAGCCCAATTTTAAAATTACAAGGGCACATTTCCCAAAAGGGGGGAAGGATGTAACATCCCAGGTAAATAAAGAATAAGAAATTTTCATTTTTATTAATAATTTTTAATTAAATATTATTATTAATTTAAAGGGGATTCTATGTTCGATGGCATACCCAATATGCAACAACAAGTTTCTTTGAAATCTTACGATTCACACCAATAATATAATAATATTATTGTAAATAGTAGTATAAGCCTAGCCGTTGTAATGGGGGGAATGAATAGAACTAACTAAAAGTGATTATATATGTTTGATAAATATTTTTACATTTACCTAATTAATTTTAGAGGCTTAAAATGTTAATAAATCCAATTTTAAGCAAAAATATTCAAATATTTTTTCAAATGTCGATTAACCGCCTTTTGATGGAGAACCCCTTTTAAATATACTTTTTTTCAATTTTATATGTTATATTTAACAAAATAAAATCCTTATTTATAATCGAGACAACAAAATTTACTTTGTGTACGTTTTTGGTATTTTTCTGATAATGTTCATTTCTAATGAATAGTGAAAAATGCTATATTTTAATTCAAAACCTCATTTTAATGTAATTTATTTCTGTGATTAGATTATCTATATAATTGGTTTTAAAGTGTTATGAGAATATATTTTTACCATTTAATCCAATGGTGGTTATTATAATTAATTTCAGTTTTAAAATGGACATAAACAAGTGTCAATATTTTGATAGATATTGTTTTTTAAAAACACACTAATTGTTTTCATAGCCGGAATTTACAATATAATTTATTAATGAAAATTATAAGTTTTTTATTTGGTATAATGGACCTCATTTTTGAATTTGGAAGATCAAATACAGCATTGGGTGATTTTTTTGGTATTTTTGTCATAATATTCATTTTTTAATGAATAGTGAAAAATACAGCATTTTAATTCAAAACTGCATTTTAATCCAATTTATTGATATAGTTATATTGTCATTTTAATTGGTTTTATGATGTAATTTAATAATTTATCTATCCTCTAATTAAATTTTGGTCATTGGATGTAATTTCAATTTTAAATTGGATTTAAAAAAAATCAATCTTCTGATAGATTTTTCTTCTTAAAAACCTATCTTTGCTTTTGACAATGAGAAATATTTTTAAATTAATTTTTCCATTTTTTTTTAAATTTGCTAAATTTCATTCCGTATTTGGAATCATAAGGTCCAAATTATGTAATTAATACTCTTTTGTTTTTGGAAATTATGAATAGTAAAGGCGGTAATTATCGTTAATTATCATGATTAATTAGTAATCGGGTAGTTAAGGGTAATAAAATAATATCATAAAAATACAAAATAACACCAACATGAGTCCTAATGCTATTTTGGATGTCATGGCGGACTATGGGATGCCTTGGTCCAATATCAGGACCCCATGGAATCATTTTTGTGTAGTAGTGACCATTTATCATATTATTTTTAAAGAAATGAAAATATAACCAACATCGTGATATTTTATTTTTAATTTTTAGACATTAAATAAATAAATTTATTTATGACACCAATATGATGCAGATATTACATCATTATTGACCAATTTAAATAAAATTAGTAGATAAGAAAAAATATAAGACGTACACTTGTAAAAATCATATTTTATTGGTGGATTTAGATCCCCTATCAACTTATCCTCAAAATATATCATTTTGGGACCTTTAAAATCCGAAATTATTTTTATAATAAAGAAACATTTCAAGACATTCCAAAAGTGACCCTCTTCCCTCTTATAAAAGGTCCTGACCTATACCCCCTTACCTACCCCTCTCAAGCCCTTGGATCGCCCAAACACTACTCATATTATCTCACCACATCCCTCTCTTACTCCTAGAAGCCTCAATTTGGGCAGAAGGCATTCCAAGGAAGCCATTGGCTCAAATCAAAAAAGAGTTACCCGATTTAGAGGTAATGTAATCTCGCGAGTTTCTCTCTATTACTTTCCTTCTTCACTCACCACTATATTATTATTATTTGATCCCATAATAACACCAGTATCCTCAATATACTAGGATTTTTTTGTGATAAGTATTCTACCTAAACTCACACACACCTCCGTCTAATGGTTAAAGAAAGTATTGTTTCTGTGGGTGGCGAATTACTGCCTCGCGAAAAGATGATTGTTCAATATTATTTTAGCACCATTCATGGTGGCCATTAAGATTTCACAATATTTATATATGTTTATATTATGGTTATGTTTTCTTTATGCTTTAGTATTTTTTTATATATAGCAGTCCTTTATGGTTTCCATTATGTGTAATCACGATAATTTCATTTGAGAAAGTGCGGACTACCGCCCCCTCAAAGTGATATGACTCGTTCATACCATATGTGGTATGTATAATGTATAGGTTTAATGATATTATATATGATTAAATACTGGAATTATAATACTACTGTGTATCATTATCTTTTCATTTCATTAAATACGAAATTGAAATGGAAGTAGCTTTCATGGGTACGTATGGCTTACCGTCTCAATGAACGGTGCATTTCATTTCTTACCTCTAAATGATATGTACTATTATAAGTACTTTTATATGATGAATATATATGATATATATGATATCCAAAACATGAATATAATTCTGGATATAATGAACCTTTGACCACATGAATAACATGTAATTATAAGAAGTCCATTTTGGATTTAAGTACCAAATATCGACAAAATGAACATTTTTAACTTAAATGATTATATATTGTTTATAACATGGAAATAAGTGATATAAAAGAAATAATAAACAGGAAAAAGGTTCTTAAGCAAGTATAAATTAACATTATTTTATTATTCGGATAATTAAAGAATGATTGAGTCAAGTCATACATGAGGTAAGGGGATTTCTTATCTCACGTTTAATTCTATGATATTTCCATTGTTGGTGAATTATTTATTGAATGTGGTGTATTTTGTACATCAATTTGATATATATTATCATGATTCTATTTATATTCATGTTATTATGTGATTCATTTGGTTCTTATTATCTTTTGGTCATACGACTCGATTTATTAAAATGAGGTAAGGGTTTTTATCTCACTATTTATTCCTATGAGATTCATTCTATATATGTCACTATCTCCTTTGAGTGGTGTATTTACTTCCCATTATTCTAAAATTAATTGAATATAATTTCATTTATGGGTATTTACACAAATTTTGTATAGTCCTTCTTTCATGGGGTGTACATTTCGAAGGTTACCCAAGTCGGTAAGGGATCCTTTCACCTCCTCCTTTTAAATTTTTTTTGTTTGGTCTTTTAATTTACATCTTCATAATGTTGGGATATGTGTTTATATATCCTTATTTCTGTAAATTTAATTTCCAAGTGACGAGATACCATTATATATATCTCATAAACTTATTTTCTGAATTTTAAAGTGACGTCGTTAGGCTGTCGAATTTTTGTAGGGGAACTTATTAACCCAATTCCAATTCGTTGGGTTAAACATCTACTTCTTGATTATGTCATAATATGAATATGTGTAGATGACCTCTGATTGTTTTACACTTAATACCCACTTATATTGTGGGTGTTTATATTTTTCACAAGTAATTATGTAATTGATTTATATTTAATCTAAGGATACCACCTTTGTAAGGGACTTCATCTCAATCTCCATTCATTGAGGTATATTTTGTTTTAATAAAGGACATTATTTTATACGATGTATAAAAACCATTGAATATTCATTCCATTCATAGGGAATCTTTTTCTATAAAGAATTTTAATAAATGACAAAAAGGAATGTTTTTTAATATATGAGGTGACTATGACCTTTCCGCAACCGTGAGTATTATTTGATCTTTGGATTCCTCAACCAGTCGTAATGTTTTTTAAGGAAAATAAATACCATATACTCTATTATGTATTCTGGTATTGAAATTTTTTTTATAATGGATATGTTATGTCAATATATTTATGTGATATATTGTGATCGAAACGTGGAAATGTTTTCTATCCTTTATATTTATTTTATGTCCTATGATTTTATAATGGTACTTGGACATTTGACAGGTGGTTATGTGATAATAAAATGACATGTGGTGTCTTGAATAACAGGATGGGTGGTTACGTTAAAACCTCTAATGCATTGGGTGTGGAAGTCGGTCGTATGGCTATTCCATTTCGTGATCTGTCTGGAAGTTGACTTAATGGTTATTCCATTTATGTATGTTTATGTCCCAAGATACCTTTATATGTTATGTGTTAATTATATGGGTTTTATGGTTATATTTTGGTTACAAAAGGTTAATCAAAGATCTTTTATTTATTTAAGAGTATTTACTACTTCATAAAGGTGGAAAGTAATACTTATGACTATGTATTCATGGTTTACTTGTGGTTTTGAAAAAATAACAGTTTCCTTCTATGTGTATCCCTTACTGAGCATTTTATGCTCATCCCATGTTTTTGAAATTTTTTCCACAGGAATTAAATATTAATAGGGTCAAGGATGATCTTAAGGAAAGACAAGTTGTCTAAAACATGGAAGTAGTCATGTTTCTTTTTTAAGAGTTTTTATTTTATGAAAAAAATGGAAACTGAGTACAAGTGTCTACTTTATAATCTTTTGAGATGTAATAGTTATGTCATAATTCTATAAAACTATAAACATGAAAATATCCTCAATGTGAATTATTCATTTAATTCAAGATTATGCAATGTTATATGGTCAGGTCTTTATACATATCTTATTTAGTTAACATTTGGAAAATCTTTTTTTACGTTGATTATTACAATTAATTATTAATATTTTTAGTATTCATTATGGTAAAATATTAAGTTCACCATATTAGGTAAAATAAATTGTTTTGATTCCAAAAATTTTATCATTTTTAAAAAATTCAATTCACAAAAACATAAAATATTAATTTAATATTATACAAGAAGATTAAATGAAAAAGTGGGTTTTCAAGAACTGTGTTATTCAAGATAAATATAATTACTCATTAACTAAATGTATAATAATAATCATTTTATGAATAAAAATTATTATTTATTGATATATAAATTATAAATTTTATTTAAATCATTCCTCATTAGGGGATTTTATTGATAATTGTAAAAGAGAAACATTAAAAGCGTTATTTTTTATTTACAAAAATAAAAATTATAGTCCAAAAAATAAAAGTATAATCAAATAATAAATTTTGGTGATTTAAAAATAATTAAGTTTATTAAATATTACTAATGGTCACAAATTGAATTCGAAATAATTTAAAAAACATAACAGGACTTTTAAATTCATTAATTTTCTAATCATAAATGATAGATGCATGAAAATCATCATTTTTTAATGTTCCCTTAAAAACTATTTTCCAAAAAATTGAAAAAATAAAACTAAAGGTAATTTATATATTCATATTTTAAAAATTAATTTAGTTTCATTGAACAATTTTTATACAATTATCAAAAATAATGAAAATTGTTTCTCACAAAAAAAGGGAAACTTTTTTTAAAAGATAACATATTTTTTAAGAGTAAAATAATTTTTTAAAAAACTAATTGATCATTTTAATAAATATAAATAATTTATATTAATTATAACATTTATATAAATTTGTTTTTAATAATTTATTTAAAACTATTAATTCCAACCAATTTAATTTCTAGGCTATAATAGTTATATATTACATTGTTTGTTTAAGCTCGATGTTTTCATGTTGAATAGGATCTCAAACATAATTATCTTTCTTTAAAATCATATTTAGTTATATCCTCCCCAATTTAATAAATATCATAAACATAGTTTAAAATTTTACCCTATAATCAATGGTTTTAAATTTAAAAAAATACATATTTTTCAGTCACACATCATAAAAAGGGTTATGAAAACATTCACATGATATTCAAGAAAAATATAGTATGACGGTCATCTAGATAGACACATACAATGTTTTGAAATTGGAGTACATGGGTGGGAAATAAATATTTTCAATTTGATAAAAAGATTAATGTCCAGATAATTATGCTTATTGATAAAGATCATTGATCAAAAGAAAGTGTGTTATCATGGCAAAATAAACAGCTACAAAACCATTAACCTAAAAGTAGTGAAAACAAATCATTGATATCATTAGAAATGATGGTCATATGAAATAATTTTTCTTCAGGATCATTTTGAAAGAGTTAAGGAACTCTATTTCCATCTAGTATGTGATTAAAATGTTATATACTAACTTGATGAATATAATTTCAAAATTTAAACAATTTTTTCAACACTCACATCTTATTCTCCAAAATAATGTGTATTTAAATTTACTTTGTATGATTCAATAAGAACTAAAATAATCATATAAAGGATGGAATTTCTATAATAGGTTTATAATTTATTCCTTCCATATTTAAAAATCAAAACAAACCTAAATGGTTTGAAAATGTTTCAATAATTCCAAAAATGAATAAACCTTAATATGATGAAATAATACATTAATATCAAAAATTCAACAGTAATACCCAAACTTCATTATAATCCAATCCATATATAAATTACCCTATATCCCAAATAACCTCAACAACCTCATTATTAAGGACTTTTTTAACCTCATAGGATATTATATTCTTTTTGGATTTCAATCCCAATAATATAGACATATTCCTATGAATATCACATTGGCTAGTGAATGAAATTGTTCCCTTTTTTAAATTGGTTGTTGATTTAAGCCTCATTGACTTTATACATGTGATAGTTTTTTTTCATGCCTTTGTGTTTTCATTTTGAAATAAATTTATATAATAATAACATTCTAAGAAATAATAAGAACATCAATAAAGATAAACCTAATCATTAAAGATCATATAAAATATATAGGTTATCAAGACACTTAAAATTTTTACAAGACAACTCCTCCTAAAATAATACTTTATGTTTAATATAAGGGTTATACATACCATAACCCAAAAAGAATAATCTCATAAAATGTTATTAATAAGTAAAAATTATCATTATCTAAAACCTCATATGGTGTGTTTATGACTTGATCATATTGTTAACAGTGAAAATAAAAAACCATGATAGAATCGGTAACCCATAATATAAGTTGCATAAAATCCTATTCATTAATGTTATATAAGCCTTTCCTCTAATACATACTTTTACATCCACAAACCCACTCTCTAGAATTTGATGATAAATAAATTATCATTAAAATTCTATAATTTTATATTGATTTTGGTGACCCAATTTTTACCATCAAAAACATAAACCATCATAAATTAATAGTCGATAGATCACATTATCTTGTTAATTTTAGGTTTAATGTTTTTTAGAATTTGGTAAAACTTTTTACATGAGGTATTAATTTCCAAATAGTTCATAATGATCAATATCATATCTGTAATGATCTGTAAAATTGAAGGGAAATTTTTTTCCTAATTGTTTTGGTATTTTACAAGAACGCTGTTTCTGACGGCGCCAGATTCCGAGGCCCGGTGTGCCCGGAATCATTTTACGAATTTTAGATCGGGTACATTCAGTGAACGAATGAGTGGGTTTTCATATCATTTCATCTGGTGCACGAAATTGAAATCTGAGGGCATCGATGAAACCGCAGCGCCTGTAATTGCCTAAAAAGTCCTTTTTCATAGTTGTGTTTGCTCGGGAAGAGTTTTTTAGTTATATGAATAATGACTTCCGAGAAAATAAAATTTTTGCAACTAATTTTATTTCATTAAAGTGGCTAAAACCTAAGGATGGAGGTTAGGTGAAACTAACTAACTAAGTGATGTTAAATGTGAGTTGGGTCCCACATGAACCCCACCCCTTCACATTCATTAAACCTACTCTAACTCCCCAATTAAGTGGGTGACCTCTCTTTTTCCTTAACTCTTTAACCCCCATTTAATGTGAGACCACTCACCTCCTCTCTCACTTCTTAAATCATGACAACTCACTTAATGAATTAAGTGGTTTAATTCAATTTATGAATTTCAAACATAAGTCATGTGTAATAAAATAAGTGAAACACTTATTTTATTTTTGGTTGGAGCTTGTTGTGTTGAGAGGGGATTGGTAAAAAAGGGGGAGTCTTGAAGTTATTATTCTTCGTCGAACAACGCGAAGAACGCGAAGAACGTGAAGAATGTGAAGAATGCAACGATATCCAACGAAGAATGCTGAATCCTCGGAGATCGAATACGCAATTCCGTGTTCCGCGATGCCAAAAACTCTCTCCTTCTGCGACGTCTTCTTCTGCGACGATAAATTCCGCGACGAACCTTCGCTCAACGAATTCGATGAGGAAGGGGTTTAATTTGAGAATATTAATAATCTCATGATCTTTTTCCGTCTAAAACAATAATGCAGATCAACTCATTATTATGTTGATCCACTGAAGTGATTGTTTGGGGGTTGGGATTTTCTTTTGATTGCGGGGAAACCATAGGAGATTATTTTAATTGTTTATTCGTGATTACTTCCGCCACCTTTCTTAATTTCAATTTGAGCCACCTGATATTGCAATAATGAGAGGAGGTCGGACCGCACGAACACGACCGACCCTCCTCCCCTTTTTTTTGATTTTTATTGCGGCACATGCAAAGGCGGCGCGGTGTTATTGCACCGTGTAGAAACAATGGTAACGGGCAAGGATGCACGGTGCCGTCGCGCCGCGCTGATGAAGTCGAACAAGGTCGTGGCACCGTTGCACCACGCCAGAGAATCACGAAAACACTGTGGCCGGAGCGGGGCTGCGGCGGAGGGGAACAACATCATCGCACCGCGCTGGACGGACCAAGGCCGTAGCTTTTGGCTACTGCGGAATAGGGAGTGGCAGCCGGCTTCCGGCCGCCAGCACCGGAGCAGGGGGCGGGACCGCAGGGTCATGCGGCAGCAGCTCGGCTAGCCAGCCGGGTCGGCCGGCTTCCGAGAAGATCTGGGGGTCGTAACCCCGGGCTGGCCAGCAGGAGCGGCCCCCCTCATGGGGGCCGCGGTTTTGAACTGGTTGGGGGTAGCGCCCCCCTGCACCCCCCTACACTCGGCCGTTACAGCTGAGCCACCTAGCCGCCTGGGCACCCTGGCCAGGCCGAGCGCGCCCAAGCCGGGCCACACCCAGGCTGGGCCAGGCCACACCAGCTGGGCCAGGCTGCGCCCAAGCGGGCCGGACCCAAACCCAGGTCAGGTCGACCCGGTTCGGGCCGACCCAGGGGGTCTCAGTCCGGGCCCGAAACCCCCACTTTCGGACGTCTTACGATCTTTTTCCCATAACATGGGATGCGAACCTCTGATCGACACACCGTCAGTTGTGATGGCATCATTGGATCAAGACGGTCATTTCGGTATATTACACTCAAAGTTTCAGAGAACTTTTAGTATGGCCGGGTTGGTTCGGATACGAAACCAACCGAGCCCTCGGATCGGAAACACTTATATCTTGATCTCCAAATGTCCGATTCACGTGAATCCAACTTTGTTGGATACATCATGTTGAGACAGAACTTTTGGCATACTTCGCTTGAGTTTTAGACACATTTTGAATATGGCCAGGTTGGATTGTACCTGAAATCCAACCGGGCCCCTGGAACGGAAAAGCCGATAACATTCAGACCGGACGTCCATTAGACGAACCGTCAGTGGTGTTGGTGATCTCTTTGAGAAACGATCCCTATGAGAATACCCTATGATATTTCAGGGTACAGTTGAGATACGGCCGAGTGGGTTCGCACATGAAACCAACCGGGTCCCTAGGACGAAAATGCTAGTATCTCACAGACCGGGCGTCCGATTGATGCATCGTCTATTACGTTAAGACACATGGGACGAGGTGGTCCTTTTATATAATTCTTCATGGGACTTTGTGATACATTTAATATTGACCTGTAGCTCGTAGAGCGGACCCTCTCAGAGACGAGCGTGTGGAGTACGAAGACCGTGTATCCTGCTGAGACCTGACGACTGCTTGACCGACTCGACTTAGAGTGAGTCGACTAGCCCAGTGGATGTAGCACTACTTTGTTTGGGTGCAGATGCATGGCGGACAGAGCACTACTGAGTTTAGGTGCAGACCCGCGGTACTCATCCGGAGGGTACCTCTGTAGGCTATTAGGGGGTGTGCACTACTGTGTTTGGGTGGCATACCCCAGCCGGAAGCACTACTGTGTTTGGGTGGCTGACTCGTGATACTCGATAGGAGGAGTACCTCTGCAGTCTTAGGTTAGTGAGCAGTACCTCGGAGTCGTGACAGGATCACTGTACTCGTCAGAGACGGGGCTCTTCAGCAGTTACAGTTTCGATAATGAAAATCCATCTTTGAGCTGAGTATATGACCAATGTGTTTACCTCATGATTGATATGGGTCACTTGATAACTTAGTTATATGTATGGGCATATATCTAAGTAGTGGTTATCCATTGATTTCATAACCTTTGTGTTTTCTCTTGATTGAGATGGGTTACCTGATAACTTAGGTATATGTATGGGAATATACCTATGTAGAGGATATCTGTTGAGATCCTGCTTGTGGTTTTCATTATTGGATTAGAGAGACCTTGAGGGTCTCGGGGTCCCAACTGAGTATCGTTATACTAACCCCTGCACGGGCTATGCCCGCACCTCGTTGTGTTGGATGAAGATGACGGACAGTGATGACAGAGATTGAGTGTACGAGGACTGGATAGTACCTGGTGGTGGACCTCACGACGAGTCAGTACCCGGAGGTGGATCTCACGATGAGTCGGTACCTAGAGGAGACAGATAGACGTGGAGTGCTGTGGAGAAAATATGTACCTACACTTCAGGTAGGAACTCAGAGGACGTTCCTGGAGGTTCTTGTCACCCTTCAGCTGTTGTCCTTGAGTTTTACTTTACTTTCTATTGTGGATGTACCTTCCATTGGGGATTGTATTTCTGGCCCCTTTTACCTTTAGCGCGTTTGTTATACTGATTTACATAGTGTTTTACTTCCACTTGTACTCTTTGTGTTTGTTTACTTTTATAAAGGCAATGTCATCCTAGTAATTAGGATTTACGCCTTTGGTGCTAGTCTCCAGCCCCTGGCCTATGGAAGGCGAGCTTGGGATAGTCACGACACAGGCCCCCAAGACGGGTCGTGACAAATTGGCATAAGAGGGGTAAGTTCTACCACTGAACATAGGACTCTGATCTTCCTTTTCTGTGAAGCAATAGTGTCAAGGGTTCAGAGTGAGGTCATCAGTTCAAGGATTCCAGTGTTGGTGCAACGACCGACGTATCCGTACACCAGGACCCTGACATCTGATTTCCGACATTGTACATGAATACCCTGATTGTGTGTGTGTTTCCAAAGTTTTAAAGTCAGCTCAAACCAGGTCAGCTCACCAGGTATAAATCATTGACCGTGTCGCATCTGTTTAGGATGTCTCCACATATACAGTCAGTTGGAGTTCCTAGAGAGTATTCGGTGACGGCCAACAGAGCCGCAAGGCTCCGGTGCGGGGCCCTTTTCAATATGTTGGCACCCTCAGGTGGTGTACCAGCAGCACCACCTCCTGTTGGGTAGCAGATTCCACCAGCCATACTAGCGAACTGTGCACGCTGGCAGAGCGCGTTTCATGAGTTCCAGTAGCAGCGGCCTCCAAAGTTACAAGGTGAGGCAGATTCCCAGACAGCAAAGGACTGGCTGGAGGCGATTTCTAGAGTTTTCCGTCTAGTTGAGACATCAGTAGAGTGGATGGTGTACTTTTCTACTAGTTTTTTCTAGTGAATGACCATGAGGATGGTCCGCATAGTGATGAGTCTTCGGTATGTGGACCGATGCCTGAGATAGTTCATTCGGGTAGTGTGTCTGCTATAAATCACTACTTGTCGGTCAGCAGCTACAACCAGCGGTACCGGTATGTGACACTTGTAGACTTATTGTATTACACATGTTCAAACATCAGATACCATCATGTTCCAAGGCGAGCCCAACTCACAGGCAGTTGGGGACTGGCTTGAGGAGGTGGCTGAGAGTTTTTTTTAGCACAGCTTCAGGCAGTGGTGCTCTAGAACCAGCTGGAGAGGAGCAAAACTAGTGGATGCCTTTTGTTCATGGTACATATAGTTCCATGTTGTTGTTGCATTTGTGTCATTGTACTATGAGCTTCAATAATAAAAGACACTTATCTTCGTGATGTTTACTTCCAGTCCTTTTGTTTTGGTCGATACTAAGAGGTCCCGGTTAAAACTATTGACTTGACCCTCACTTTCAAGATTTCTACTAGAGGAGACCTAGAGACCTCACACTGATGCCGACTGCGTGACTCTAACCTTAGAAAAGAGAGTGACGGTTGGATCTCTTGGTAGTAATGTCGAGGCCTTACGACGTCATCCCTGGCATGAATGCATCATTAATGTCAGGAATAACTGTATTAGGAAATGGGTGTGGTTAATCCAGGGGATGTGACCGAGTTTCTATTTTCGGCAGAGGAGAAATCATAGAAGCTCTTATAGATTATACACAATGAAGGTTGGTCGTTGACCTACTTTCCACATCGGCAAACTTCCTACCGACCAGAGATGGTACGAGTTACGACAGGGAAGGTGCAGATCATTCAGGAGCGGATGAAGACTACAGAATGTAGTAGGGAACAAGAAACTGGCGCCAGTCTCAGAGACTTGTGCATGTAAATGTTTCAAGGAGGTGTGTTAAGGAAAGATGAGTCTGCAGAGCTACCGACATGGAGGCAGAGCTAGGAGAGAAAAATTAAGTGGTGTACTTTTCAACATTTTACAACCACCCGCCTTTTTTGTTTCCGCCTGGCTCAAGGAGTTGGATGGCTGGGGATTAGAGTAGTTGCATGTGGTCAAGGAGAGTGACCCAATGGATCTAAGAATGATTCGAGGGATAGTCTGTGTCCACTAGTAGGTGACATAGTAACAGACGTTGATATGAATCACTCCTTCCTTCCACGAATCTTGTCCCAGACCAAGAGTTTCTGGTAATACATGGACTTGACCCTCACGTCTAGAGATAACTTGTGAGGAGACTTGATAATCACACATACGCCGATGGTGTGGTCAAACCCTCGAGGTGAGAGTTTCGGTTGGAATCTCTTGGTGAAAGTGTCGAGGCCTTACGACATTGGTTTGAGTATGGACTGGGCAATCATAGTTTATACACAAATTGATGGTATTAGGCAAAGAGGTTCTGGTTTTCCTATAATGTTGGGATGTGTTTTCATTGGTCGGAGAAAAGGAAACCCCAGGGAGCACAAGATAAACACATGTATAGGAGGGTGTATCCAATCACTCTTTTGTTGGAAAACCTTACCCTCGTGGCAGCAGGAGTTTTGAGTTTCGGTTCTAATCAGGAAAGGGAGACCTATAGAGTTCGAGGATGACGATCATGACCTTATACGGGTCTCACCTCGACGAGTTTTACGGAGATGAGGCCAAGGAGGAAAGTAATCTCCGAGGTTCAGCAGACCTCTTTCAGGTCCTCAGCAGGGTAGGAGAAGTGGATTACCGTTTGACACATCCACCTCAGTTGAACCAGGTGCACAATGACTTACATGTACCTCAACTAAGTAGATACGTGCATGACTCTTCACCCATCATCAACCTCAGGAAGTAGGATGTCGATGATGGGGTGACATTGGCAATGGGGTGACTTTTGTGGGGTTCCAGTAGAGGTTGAGGATCGACCAGAGAAAGTCATACAAGGATGGTCGATTCTTCTTGTGCGTTTTCGTAGGTAGCATGAGAACCTCCAGGTGAGCACATGGGAGCGGGAGGCTCATATGCGTGCTCAGCACCGCTTATGTATCCCTAGTTTGTGTTAAAGATTTACGGGGACGTAAAGCCCTGGGGTGGGAGTAATGTAAAGACCCATAAAATTCAAGGGAAATTTTTTTCTTCATATTCTTTGAGATTTTACAAGAACAGAGTTTATGACGGCACCTGATTCCGAGGCCCGGTGTGCCCCGAATCATTTTCTGAAGTTTAGCTCGGGTACGTTCAGTGAACGAACGAGCGAGTTTTCCTAACGTTTTATCCAGTGCTCGGAATTGAAATATGAGGGCACCGATGGAACCACAGTGCCAGTAGTTTCCTAAAAAGACCTTTTTTAGAGTTGCGTTTTCTTGGGAAGAGTTTTTAGTTTTGTGAATAAAGACTACAGAGAAATAAAATTTGTGCAACTAATTTTATTTCTTGAAAGTGGTTAAAACCTAAGGGTGGAGATTGGGTGAACTTAACTACCTAATTGAGGTTAAATGTGAGGTGGGGCCCACACGAACCCCACCCCTTCACATTCATTAAACCTACTCTAACTCCCCAATTAAGTGGGTGACCTCTCTTTTTCCTTAACTCCTTAACCCCCATTTAATGTGAGACCACTCACCTCCTCTCTCACTTCTTAAATCATGCCAAATCACTTAATGAATTAAGTGGTTTAATTCAATTTTTGAATTTGAAACATAAGTCATGAGTAATAAAATAAGTGAAGAACTTATTTTATTTTTGGGTGGAGCTTGTTGTGTTGAGAGGGGATTGGGAGAAAAAGGGGAGTATTGATGTTCTTCTTCTATGTCGAAGAATGTGAAAAACATGAAGTACGCGAAGAACACAAAGAACCCACCGATCTCCGATGAAGAATGTCGAATCCTCAGAGATCGACTACGTGACGCCGTGTACTATGACGCCAACGACTCTCTCCTTCCACGACGCCTTCTTCCGCGATGATAAATTCTGCGACGAACCTTCGTTCAACGAATTTGACGAGGTAGGGGTTTAATTGGAGAATATTAATAATCTCAGGATTGTTTTCCTTCTAAAACAAGAATTCAGATCAACTAATTATTAATTTGATCCGAAACATTAATTGTTTTTGGGTTGGGATTTTCATTTGATTGCAGGAAAACCATATGAGATTATTTTAAATGTTTATTCGTGATTACTTCCGCCGCCTTTCTTCATTTCAATTTGATGTGCCTGATATTTCAATAAAGATAGTAGGTCGGACTACACGAACATGGCCGACCCTCCTCCCCCTTGTTTGTTGATTTTTATTGCGGCACGTGCAATGGCGGTGCGGTGTCGTTGCACCACATAGAAACAATGGGAATGGGAAAGGATGTCCAGCGCCGTCACACCGCGTCGATGAAGTCGAACAAGGTCACGACACTGTCGCGTCTCGCCAGAGAATCATGAATACACCGCGGCCGGAGCGGGGCCGTGGCGAAATAGGGAGCGGTGGCCAGGTTTCTAGCCGCCGGCGCCGAAGTAGGAGGGCGGGACCATGGGGTCCCGCAGCAGTAGCCCGGCCGGCCCACCGGGGCGGCCGGCTTCCTAAAAGAGCTGGGGGTCGTAACCCCCAGCTGGCCGGCCGGAGCGGCCCCCCTCATGGGGGATGCAGTTTAGAACTGGCGGGGGGCACCGCCCCCCGCACCCCCCTACGCTCGGCCAGGCCGAGCGTGCCCAGGCCGGGTCGGGCCGTGCCCAAGCGAGCCGGACCTAGAACCGGTTCGGGTCGACCCGGTTCAGGGCGACCCAGTGGGTCTCGGGCCGGGTCGGCCCGGGCCCGAAACCCTAACTTTCGGACCTCTTACGGTCTTATTCCCATAACATGGGCTGCAGACATTCAATCGATGCACTGTTAGTTTCGATGCGATCCTTGGATCGAGAATATTTTTTCGGTATATTACACTCAAGGTTTCGGAGAACTTTGAGTACGACCGGGTTGGTTCGGATACGAAACCAACCAGGCCCTCGGAGCGCAAACACTTATATCTTGAGCTCCGGACGTCCGATTGACGTACCATTGACTTTGTTGGATACCTCTTATTGAGACGGAACTTTTGGAATACTTTGCCTAATTTTTTGACATAGTTGGAATATTGCAGGGTTGGATTCAACCCGAAATCCAACCGGGCCCCTGGAACGGAAAAGCCGATAACTTTCAGACCAGGCGTCCGTTAGATGAACCGTCTGAGGAGTTGGTGATCTCGTTGAGAAGCGATCCCTATGAGCATAACCTATGAGAGTTTGGGGTACAATTGAGATACAACCGGGTTGGTTCGCACACCAAACCAACGAGGCCCCAGTGACGAAAATGCATGTAACTCACAGACCGGGCGTCATATTGACGCGCCGTCTATTGCATTAAGACCCCTGGGATGAGGCGGTACTTTGAGATACTTCTTCATGGGACATTTTGATACTTGTTGTATCGAACTGTAGCTCATGGAGCGGACCCTCCCAGTGATGAGCGTGCGGAGTACGAAGACCGTGTAGCCGGTTGAGACCTGACGACTGCTTGACCGATTCGACTTGGAGTGAGTCGACTAGCTCAGTGGATGGAGCACTACTTTGTTTGGGTCCATACCCATGGCGGACAGAGCACTACTGAGTTTAGGTGCAGACCCTAGGTACTCGTCTAGAGAGTACCTCTGCAGGCTATTAGGGGGTGTGCACTACTGTGTTTGGGAGGCATACCCCGGTGGGATGTACTACAGTGTTTGGGTGGATAACTCGCAGTACTCGACAGGAGGAGTAACTCAGTAGTCTTAGGTTAGTGATCAGTACCTCGGAGTCGTGACATGATCACTATACTCGTCAAAGACGGGGCTCTTCAGCAGTTATGGTTTCGATAATGAAAATCATTGTTTGAGCTGATTCTATGACAAATGTGTTTACCTCATGATTGAGATGGGTCACATGATAACTTAGGTATATGTATGGGCATATATCTAAGTAGTGGTTATCCGTTGATTTCATATCCTTTGGGTTTTCTCTTAATTGAGATGGGTTACTTGATAACTTAGGTATATGTATGGGCATATACCTAAGTAGAGGTTATCTGTTGAGATCCTTCTTGTGGTTTTCCATGTAGGATTAGAGAGACCTTGAGGGTCTCGGGGTCCCTACTGAGTATCGTTATACTCACCCCTGCATGGGCTATGACCGCACCTCATTGTGTTGGATGCTAAAGACGGACAGCGCTGACGGAGATCGAGTGTACGAGGACTGGACAGTACCTGGTGGTGGACCTCACGACAAGTCACTACCCGGAGGTGGATCTCACGATGAGTCGATACCCGGAAGAGATGGACGGACGTGGAGTGTTGTGGAGGACATCTGTACCTACCCTTCAGGTAGGAACCCGGAGGACGTTCCTGGAGCTACTTGTCACCTTTCAGCTGTTGTCCTTGAGTTGTACATTACTTTCTGTTGTAGTTGTACCTTCCGTTTGGGCTTGTATTTCCGTCCCCTTGTACCTTCAGCATGTTTTTTATACTACTTTACTTAGTGTTTTACTTGCACTTGTACTATGTTCGTTTGTTTACTTTTATAAAGGCAATGCCTTCCCAATTATTAGGATTTACGCCTTTGGTGCTAGTCTCCAGCCCCTGGCCTAGGGAAGGCGGGTTAGGGGTAGTCATGGCACGAGCCTCGAGGAAAGGTCATGACAATATCCCACACTAGCATGTTTTTAATATTACATATTATTTTATCATTATCATCCATATAAAACCCTTTCATTAAAAATTAATATAATTTAAATATTGATAACAAATAGAAAAAAGAAACAAAATAATAGTGATGTCAAATTCTTTGTAAGGGGGAAAATAAGAATTAACAATTTAATTTCATTATTCAGAAAAAAAATATAATAATGCGATGATGAAATAAAATATTTCATGAGAATAATATAATAATATTCATACACATCAACATCTGGATTATAATACATAAAAACATGGAATAAGACTTCAACACTGGAATGATTTATCTAGCATAATAATACTAATCCATGTGATATCAATCTTGATAAAATTATACATTTTTAACCCATATCATTAATAAGATAAATGTGTCAGTACCATGATTCATAATCTTCTTATCACTCGTAAATATAGAATTACCAATATTTTATAATTTAGTCCCAATATTACCCAATTCATTGGAGGTCTATCAATGTCCTATATATCCTTAGTTTATAAAAAAACTACCACTCCATGGTTTATCACAGAATGACCTGTCAGTAGTTGACAACATAACCACCTGTTCTTAGATTATAATTGAACCACCCGCCAACAACAATTTAAAAGTAACATTGCATGAATATTGTATATAGAGGATAAATTTCACCCTAAAACTATCCTAACTAGAATAATTACTTTCATAACATGATTTTTTCATTGAAAAGAGATAGGTTCGCCAACAATCACTTGGAAACAAAATTAATATGTTCAAAATAAATAGGATAATTGAAAATACCTTTAAAATAATTATAATACATCCAATTAAATAATGGTGACATTATAATTACAAAATAAGTCTAGGATAGAATAATTATTATCAATGGTTTCTGAATTTAATGAATTAAACTACAATTAAAAGATCATTAAAAACATTCAAAAAGAAAATACAATATTTAATTTAAAAATATATTATAAAAATTACATGTTTACAAAATATAATGAAATTTATATTATATGAAGACAGAATTATAAACCTATAATGGAAATATTATGGAAAAAATTGTACATTATTATAGGAATATCTATTCTTGTTGTAAATTTTTTAAAAATGTATTTTTCAAAAACATTTGGTAAAGGGAATAAAAAGTATATATATACAAAATGTTAAGAATCATTTTTCATGAAAAAACATAAAATACGGCCAAGTAACATATAAAATAGATTTAGTAAATAATTTATATTAATAAATATTTTCTAATTATTTATAATTTATAGATGTGGTAGGAATAGATATCTAATATAAAAGAAAATATAATATTGGTATCACTTAAAAAATATTCTTGATATTTATTTAGTGAATATGAAAATACATATAAGTAAAAAATGTTAAAATATTTCAAAAATAGTAGAAAAAAATAATATATTTTTTAAGAGAATATAATCATATGATTCCCTAAAAACCATCAACATAAACCACCCATGAAAAAAGTAAATTGTTACATAATTAATTTTCCACGTTGCTAAATCCTTAATTATAATTTCAATGAAATAATAACATTAAATGAAACTAAAATTATCATGAAAATAAAAATATCAATGGTATAATATATAAAAATTGATTTTTATAGACAACATTAGACACGATCAGTGTATAACATAAACATATGTCCTAAAGAATGGAATTTGGGATGATTAACACTTATACAGACAATATCATTGATTTGAGAGGTAATAAATGGAGATATTAATTATAAAATATGTAAATCCATAAAAGCTTTTAATTGGGAATAAAAAAATTATGGATCAATTCACACATGTTCATATCATAACAGATTCAATGAGGAAGTTATATAATCCAAGTAAATAAAATTGAGGTAATAAAATATTTACAACTTGGTAAATTTATTATAAAGTACCCCCATATGAGATAAATAATAGTAAATCTTAAAATACATTAATTATGATGTATTTGAGATATTATATATAAAATTGGTTTTATATAGATTATATATAATATATTAGGTGCATAGAATTATAATACAACTCAATGAAGGAAAATTGAGATAAGCCCCATTCAGATTTTGTAATCTATGGATCCTAAACTCATTACATGGAGAAAATAATAAGTATTTCTATATAAAAATAATTTTTACAAAAATAATCTTTATATTCATGAAATATTATTATGTAATCCATAATATAAAAATAGGTTATGAATATTCCATATGTTTCATATAAGTAAAAGCATTATCAGAAAACCCATACCCCAAGTACAAATATTACATTTATATCCTTTAACAGAATTTTAATAATCATATGAATATTAGTTTATTTCTAAATAAACATTAAAATTTTTTATGTGTTCATTATTGATACATATTTATATTTATTTAAATTATATATTTTAATACTTAATCTATAATGTCCATATTGGGTGTTTTGAGAACGTTCATCTCATTATTTCAAAATGGATTCAATGTGTTGACCGTGGTCCAAGTGGTAACTTTTTAAACATATAATAAATTATGATCATAAAAGAATTATCATTTTTATTCACAAATTTATATTTTAAATCTAATAATGAAATATTTTTATGATAAATGAATTACCTCATGATCAGGGAGATGGTGGGTTGTAAGTACGCATGAGTAATGATTCCATTTTCAATGATAATCATGGAAAGAATGTATGAATCATTCTTTGTTTAATTAATTATAATAATATCATAAATAAAATATATTTACTTTAAATATAATTAATTTTATCATTCATTTTATTTAGTGATTAAAAATAAATCACATCATGTTGTGGATGAAATTGTCCCCATATACCCACGAATGGTGCGGTAGTATCTCAATAATGTAAAAGGTAGGAAGATGAATGATATATTATTACTTAATAATGATAAATATTTCATTAATTACATAATTATTTCATTTACATCACATATTTTAATTAAATATATCCTTATTATATTTAATGTAATGCTTAAGTGTAAAATTAATTGCATCGTATTGTATGGTAGTTTTCTGTCGTACACATGAGAGACACTATCATAACCACCCCCCCCAAATATAATATAAGAAGGAATATTTTAATGAATAAAAATAATTAATTATTAATATTATAAAAATATAAAAAATTTACTTTAATCCATCATTATAAGAATCTAGGAGAGATGATGATGGAAAAAAATAACATTCGTTCTTGAAGAAGTAGTTCATTATGGACACAAATGATGATTTCATATATCATTCAATGGAAGTTGATATGTATTTATGTTATTAAATTTCCAAAATAACATATAATTATTTTTTAGATAATTTTTTAATTATTTAAGAATAATTTATTAAGATTTAATTAAAATGGAATAAAAAAAATTAAACTCTTAGTTAACTATGATACATCTTATATGGGAAACCTCATTAGGTAAAGAGATAAGTACCATATATTGTGGATTTATAATAAAACTAATAGATCTAGTGTAATTTCTAGGAAATTCCATGTCAATATTTTTTCCTATGTGGATTTTTTAGGCCAGATGCAAAGATGACATACGATTCTGAGGCCTGGAGTACCTGGATTTCCACATAGAAATATGGAATGTTTTAAATATCACGTGTGAGTGGTTTTACTATAAAAGTATAATAACACTGAAACAGCTTCCATATTAGAAAGATGTGGGCATCGTTGCATTCAGGATGGTGAGTTTACCCTTGGTGCGACTTATGTGTAATCGGTATAGGCCTCTGGTGAGAAAACCCAAAAATGGGATAACCGTAAAAAAATAATTAAATGAAATTACTTTATTTTCACTACTGGAAATCCCATTTTTACCAACGCTTATATCCCAACGGTTTATCAAACCGTTGGTAATGGTTATGTATACCAACGGTATTTAGAAAACCGTTGGTATAGAGGCTTTTATGATGAATTTTACCAACGGTTCATAAAACCATTGGTATAGGGATCCATTAAGAGACTTTTACCAATGGTTATACACTAACCATTGGTATATGTGGGAATATATACCAACAGTTTGTGTAAACTGTTGGTATAGGCCTTAGGTAAACTTACATTCCCAACTGTTTTTAAAAACCGTTGGGAAATATTTCCCCAAAATCTAGTAGCCCCTTCGCTCGATTGCATCCCCCCTCCGCTCGACCGCAGCCCTAAATTGAAGCTCTCCTAACGTACTCTCGTTACCCAGTCTCCGAAACACCATCCATCTTCTTCAATCAAACAATTTTTCTGTTCTACATTTCAAATCATTAAGTTCTAATGTTCTTCATCTATTTTTTTATTTTCTATTTTGATTTGACCTAAACGTCTCGGATCTCTCCATACAAGGACTCAAAAACTTGTTCCACTCATAGATCCATCTTAAATAAAACAATTTTGTAGTTCTACACTCTAAATATGTATGTACTACCTTAGTTTTAATGTTTTTCATCTATTTTTGTTTCTGTTTTAATTTGGTATAAACTAGGTTGTGTTGTTTATAGCATGCGAAGGTTAGTGATATTGAGGATGAATTGGATGTTGTTTGGGTGATGGATTGGAATTGTGATGTTTTTTGGATTAAGATTAGTTAATTTTAAATAAATTATTTGGGGATTTATTCCCTTTAACAGAGACCCCACTCCTCATGGACCCTGGACACGCCCCCTCTTGGACCCTAGACAGTACCCCCACTCCTCGAACTTGGACAGTCTGGCCCCCCTCATTCCTGAAACTTGGACATCACCCCTCCTGAACCCTAGAAAACCCCCCTCCACCCTCCTCCCAGGACCTTGTATAGTCCCCCCTCATTCCTGGACCCTAGGAAGCCCCACACCCTCCACCCTGGACCCTGGATAGCCCTCCTCCTCGATGGACCCTGGACATCCCCCACTCCTTCCTGGACCACGGACAACCCCTTCTCCCCTTCTCCTTGACCCTAGACAGCCCCCTCCCCCCTTCCTGGACCCTGGACAGCCCCCCACCCCTCCACCTAGACCTTGTACATCCCCCTCACCCCCTCCTCAACCACCAAATACCCCCCACTTCAAAACGTTGACCACCAAACTTGGACATGATGGATTTTCTCTAAAAAGATAGATTTATCCACAAACCACCTCAATAATATCCTAAACAATGCTTATAATGTGGTTTTCACCACATTACATCCAATTGTATTCCAATTTACTAGTCTATCCTCCCTTGTCTATATTTTACAAAAAGTGTTCAACCTTAAAGATCCAAATAAAAATAAATTGATATAAGACATTTGATAATGGATTAAAATTTCAAATTGGGATCCAATGAGGAATGTTTGAGATATTATGCATCATGTCCCTGAGTAAATCCATTTTTATATATCTGATAAGTTATTTTTCACAATTTTCACACATTAATTGTTTGTAAAAATGGGACAAACATTTATAAAGGTTCTAATATATAAAAATGAATCTATTTGTGGGTGTTGCTTAACCAACAATGTCTAGCTTGTCTGCCTCTTCCATGATCATCGATATGCACGTCCCATCTCCATCTAACCTCGCACGACAGGTGACTCAGCGTCTGGCTGATGACGAGAACCAGATTATCTTACGTCCACACCAGATTCACACCCTCTAGGATATTGAAGTGATCAATCCCACTAAGCATCCATGTGAGCTTGATGACACGGCCACAAGTTCTTGTAAGAGGCAGAGGAGTTCTGAGCTGATGGACCAAGACGATTGACCAGTGTCCATCCATATGGCTGAAGAAGTAAAACATAGCACTTCCTGGGAGGCAACCCATATTCTAGAGTTTCATCATTTATCATTTTTTACTTTATTTTAGGAAATAAACATGGCATGTATGCAACAATTTTTTAGCTACTTCTGATCTGTATGTGCACTTGACATTACTCTGCATGACTACTTCTATTTTTTAATAATCCATGGTGTTATTTTTTATGACATTATGCGGCTATGTTCTGTATATGTATAGATTTTACAGGTACATAAGTATGTGCACTTTTCATTATTACATTCTTTCAGTGCTTAGTTTGATGGTACGAGGGAGGTTCGTACCAGAGGTAGACGAGCATCTCCGCGTACCCGACTAGACCCTTCCCCTCCGACCAAACGCATTCGGATTCTATTGATACATAAGGGAAACAATCCATGGGTCAAATTTGACGTGTATAAGTCAACCCCACCTCAATAAAAGGCACGGTGTGGCCAGGATCACTCACACTTCCTCTCTTTTGTTCAAAATTTACTTATTTTTAAGTGAAATCAACAACTGACATATGGGAAACCGACCAAACGCCTTCGGATTGTGTTGACACTATAGGAAACAAATACCTCTATCATATGTGACATGAAAAAGTCAACACCACCTCAAACCAATGCGCGGTGTGGCCGGTATCACTCCAAGTGTATGTATGTTGTTTAAAATGAACAATATTTTATGTACATACACCAATCCAATCAAACAGCATTTTATTGTGTTGATACTTTTTAAAAATGATACATTACACATATGTGATGTGTACGAGTCAACCCTGCCTCAATTCGAGGCCCGATGTGGCTGATGCCACTCAAAGTGTCTCTGTTTTGTTAAAAATGGACTTAATTTTAAGTGAAATCAACAACTGACATACGGAAAACCAACCAAACACATTCTTATTCTGTTTAAACTTTAGGAAAATGATCCATGAGTCAAATGTTACGTGTATGAGTAAAATCTGCCTCAATAAGAGGCTCGGTGTGGCCGACACCACTCAAAATGCCTCTGTTTTGTTAAAAATGGACATAATTTTAAGTGAAATCAACAACTGACAGACGATAAACCGACCAAACGCATTTGGATTCTATTGATACTATAGGAAAACGATCCATGGGTCATATGTGACGTGTAAGAGTCAACCCCGCCTCAATCCAAGGTGCGGTGTGGACGGTACCATTCATAATGTATCTTTTTGGTTCAAAATGACATTAATTTTAAGTGAAAATAACAACTGACATACCGAAAACCGACCAAATGCATTCCAAATCTATTTAACCTTTAGTAAAATGATACATGGGGCATATTTGACGTGTACGAGTCAACCCCGCCTCAATCCAAGGCATGGTGTGGCTTGAACTACCCAAACTGTCTCTCTTTTGTTTAAAATGGACAATATTTTACGTACATACGCCAAACAGATCAAATGGATTCTGATTGTGTTGATACTTTTTCACAACGATCCATGACTCATATGTGATGTGTACGAGTCAACCCCGCCTCAATTCGAGGCCCGGTGTGGCCGAAACAACTCAATGTGCCTCTGTTTTGTTAAAAATGGACTTAATTTTATGTGAAATCAACAACTGACATACAACAAACCGACCAAACACATTTGGATTATATTAAAACTTAAGGAAAACAATCCATGAGTCAAATTTGATGTGTAAAAGTAAACCCCACTTCAATACGAGGCCCGGTGTGGCCAAAACCTCTCAAAGTGCATCTTTTTTTTAATTGTACTTAATTTTAAGTGAAAACAACAACTGTCATACGGAAAACTGGCCAAACGCCTACGGATTATATTGAAACTTCAGGAAAAAGATACATGGGTCATATGTGATGTGTACGAGTCAATCCCACCTCAATCTGAGGCACCGTGGGGCCGAGACCACCCAAATTGCCTCTCTTTTGTTGAAAATGGACTAAATTGTAAGTGAAAACAACAACTGTCATACGAGAAACTGACCAAATGCATTCCAAATCTATTAAAACTTTAGAAAAACGATCCATGGGTTATATGTTATGTGTAAGAGTCAATCCCGCCACAATCGGATGCGCGTTATTGCCGAAACTACCCAAACTTTCTCACTTATGTTTAAAATGGACAATATTTTACGTACATACGTCAAAACGATCAAACGAATTCTGATTGTATTGATACTTTTGAAAAACGATCCATGACTCATTTGTGACGTGTAAGAGTAAACCCCGCCTCAATTCGAGGTCCTATGTGGATAACACCAATCAAAGTCCCTCTGTTTTGTTAAAAATGGACTTAATTTTATGTGAAAACAACAACTGACATACGCCAAACCGAGCAAACGCATTCAGATTATATTGAAACATAAGGAAACCAATCCATGAGTCAAATGTGACCTGTACGAGTCAGCCCTTCCTCAATCTGAGCCGCGGTGTGGCCGGGTCCACTCAAATTGTCTCTCTTTTGTTCAAAATGGACTATATTGTAAGTGAAATCATCAACTGACATAAGAGAAACCTACCAAACAACTACGGATTCTGTTGAAACTTTAGGAAAAAGATTTATTGGTCATATTTGATGTGTACGAGTCAACCCCTCCTCAATCTGAGGCTCCCTGTGGACGGGACCACCCAAAATTCCCCTCTTTTGTTCAAAATGGACAATATTTTACGTACATACGCCAAACCGATCAAACGGATTCTGATTGTGTTGAAACATTAGGAAAATGATCCATTTCTCATATGTAACGTGTATGATTCATCCCCGCCTCAATACGAGGACTGGTGTGGCCGACACCACTCAAAGTGGCTCTCTTTTGTTTAAAAGGGACTTCATTTTAAGTGAAAACGACAACTGACATAAGTCAAACCAACCAAACACCTTCATATTCTATTGAAACTTTATGAAAACGATCCATGTTCTAGATGTGACGTGTTAGATTCAACCTCGCCTCAATATGAGCCGCGGTGTGGCCGGGACCACTGAAATTGTCTCTCTTTTGTTGAAAATGGACTAAATAGTAAATGAAAACAACAACTGACATATTCCAAACCAGCCAAACGACTTTTGATTCTGTTTAAACATTAGGAAACGATCCATGGGTCATATGTGATGTGTACGAGTCAACCCCTCCTCAATCCGAGTTGCGGTGTGACCATGACCACTCAAACTATCTCTCTTTTGTTCAAAATGGACTAAATTGTATGTGAAATCAACAACTGACATACAAGAAACCGACCAAACGCATTTGGATTCTATTGAAACTTTAGGAAATTGATCCATGAGTCATATGTGACGTGTACAAGTCAACCACACCTCAATCCGAGGCACCATGGTGATGGGACCACCCAAACTGCCTCTCTTTTGTTCAAAATGGACAATATTTTACGTACATAGGCCAAACCGATCAAACGGATTCATATTGTGTTGAAACTCTAGGAAAATAATCCTTGGCTCATATGTGATGAGTACGAGTTAACCTTGCCTCAATATGAGGCCCAGTGTGGCCGACACCACTCAAAGTGCCTCTTTTTTTTAAATGTACTTAATTTTAAGTGAAAACAACAACTGACATACGGAAAACTGACCAAACGCCTACGGATTCTATTGAAACTCTAGGAAAACGATCCATATGTCATATGTGATGAGTACGAGTAAACCCCGTCTCAATCGGAGGCCCGGTGTGGCTGACACCACTCAATATGCCTCTGTTTTGTTTAAAATGGACTTAATTTTAAGTGAAAACAACAACTGACATACGCCAAACCAACCAAACGTCTTTGCATTCTATTGAAATATTAGTAAAACGATCAATGGGTAATATTTGATGTGTACGAGTCAACCCCGCCTCAATCTGAGCCACGGTGTGGCCGAGACCACTCAAACTGTCTCTCTCTTTTGTTCAAAATGGACTAAATTGTAAGTGATATCAACAAATGACATACGAGAAACCTACCAAACTCCTTCGGATTATGTTGACACATTAGGAAACGATGCATGGGTCATATGTGATGTGTACGAGTAAACCCCGCCTCAATCCAAGGCGCCGTGTGGCCGGGACCACCCAAGCTGCCTCTCTTTTGTTTAAAATGGACAATATTTTACGTACATACGCCAAACCAATAAAATGGATTCTGATTATGTTGAAACTTTAGGAAAATGATCCATGGATTATTTGTGATGTTTAAGAGTTAACCCCACCTCAATCTGAGGCCTGGTGTGGCTGACACCACTCAAAGTGCCTCTCTTTTGTTTAAAATGAACTTAATTTTTAGTGAAAACAACAACTGACATAAGCCAAACCAACCAAACACCTTCCGATTCTGTTGAAACTTTAGGAAAATGATCCATGGGTCATATATGAAAAGTAAGAGTCAACTCCGCCTCAATCCGAGTCGTGGTGTGGCTGGGACCACTCAAACAGTCTCTCTTTTGTTGAAAATGGACTAAATTGTAAATGAAATCAACAATTTTCATATGGGAAATGAACCAAACGCCTTAGGATTCTATTGACACATTAGAAAAACGATCCATGTGTCATATGTGATGTGTAAGAGTCAATCCCGCCTCAATCCAAGGCACTGTGTGGCCGATACCACCCAAATTGTCTCTCTTATGTTAAAAATGGACAATATTTCATGTACATATTCCAAACAGATCAAACGGATTCTGATTGTGTTGAAACATTAGGAAAACGATCCAGGGCTAATATGTGACGTGTACGAGTCAACCCTGCCTCAATACGAGGCCCGGTGTGGCCGCCACCACACAAAGTGTCTCTCTTTTGTTTAAAATGGACTTAATTTTAAGTGAAAACAACAACTGACATATGCCAAACCAACCAAACGCCTTCAAATTCTATTGAAACACTAGTAAAACGATCCATGGGTTATATGTGACGTGTAAGAGTCAACTCCGCCTCAATCCGAGCCGCGGTGTGGCCGGGACCACTAAAACTATCTCTCTTTTGTTAAAATGGACTAAATTGTAAGTGATATCAACAACTGACATACGGGAAACGGACCAAACGCCTTTGGATTCTATTGAAACTTTATGAAAATGATCCATGGGTCATATGAGATGTGTACGAGTCAACCCCACCTCAATTCGAGTCACCGTGGGGCCAGTACCACCCAAACTGCCTCTATTTTGTTCAAAATGGACAATATTTTACGTACATACGCCAAACTGGTCAAACGGATTCTGATTATGTTGAATCTTTTGGAAAATGATTCATGGATCATATGTGACGTGTACCAGTCAACCCCGACTCAATCCGAGGCATGGTGTTGCACTTATGGAGTCACAAGTGATGGGACTCCTAAGAAAATACCTTTCCACCATATATTAGAAAAGTGGCTGTCATATGATGATTGAAATGGGTGTAAATAATATTTGAGTTATTGAAACTCTTATTCAACTATAATGGATTATTGTTGTCATATGAAGATTCAAATGGGGAATTATTCACCATGTCTCTAATCAAAGAGGTGGTCTTTTTTTGTTTTATGTTTTTCACTGTTTTAAGTGCTTTTTTGTATGCAGGTGTATGCGTTGGAGGGGCTGTTGTGCAACAATTCTAGAAATACACAATACCAATGGTTTGCAACCGTTGGTATACTTTGAGAAAGAATTATACCAATGGTTCAATAAACTGTTGGTAAAAAAAACTATCCCAACGGTTACAAACCGTTGGAATAGTGTTTTTTATTGAACATATGCCAACAGTTTCATTGAAACCGTTGGAAAAAAAAACTATACCAATGGTTGTAAACAGTTGGTATAATATCAAAATCATAGAATTAACAACAGTTTTAAACCGTTGGGTAAATCTATACCAACGGTTCAACAAGAACCGTTGGCAAATCAATACATAGAGTGGGCTATTCCAACTGTTTAGTTAAAACTGATGGAATAGATCTTTCCCAACGCCTTACTTCCCTGCGGTTTGGACAACCGTTGGTATAGAATATACCAATGGTTTTCCGGCCTATACCAACGGTTTAGAACCATTGGTATATCCTCCATTTCAAGTAGTGTATTCAAATGCATATAACTCATGAATGATGACTTGGAATAAAAATATGATACCACAGCTAATCTCATGGGAGTCTTATTTCTTTAGGCGAATTCTATCATAGGCTGGAAGAGGCCAACATTGGATGTTAGTTTTTTGGCCAAAAATAAAATAATTAAGTAACATTTATTTTATTTTCCAAATCTTATAACTCTGAAATGGTAACTCAATTGGAAATATGAGAGTAGCTTTTATATCATGAGGGTGTGTTCCCCTTAGGTAGAGCCTTACCTTGAAAGGCACGGGTTGAGGGCAAAACTTAATTTTTTTTATCATTTTTAAATATACATTCAATAAACTTGAAAGCTAGTTTTTCTATATTTTAAACCCATTCATGGATCAAAAATCTGAGGCCACCATTGAAATAAGAATTCCAATATTCTCTTAGAAATAAATTATCTTCGGTCGGTAAGGGGTGAGGAGAAAAGTTATTTTTTGGACTTTTCTTGAAAAAAATAAAATAATTTTAGATAATTATTTTAATTCATTCTCATCGTTGATTGGAAAACAATGATGTTGTAGTGAAGCGAAGAGGCATTAATGAGGTGCATTATAGGAGGGCAATAATAACAATTTTGAAACTGCAACAATATCATCTTAATGACCCATCATATGTGGCTCATTAAATGTGTCTAATTTAAGGAGAATCATTAATGGGCGCATCTTTGTTGCACTTTTTGTTTTATTTTATTAATACAATGTGTGATGTTTTGGAATTAAAACATGGAAGTTTCTCGGAATAATATCCAAGAAATATCCTCTTCAATGAAGAATGAAGAACACCGGTTGATCTCTATAGTCTTCGATTCACCTAGAAGAATGGAGCGGGATGTGATGACGTTGACGACTTGGATTCCCAGGGATGAATGCTTTGGCATCGAACATCAAATAGGTTGGGGTTTGAGTTTTATTTTAAATATCTTCCCCAATATTTTTTTATAATAAACTAAGAACACATATTATCCAACTAATAGGTTTATCAATGATCTATAAGTTTATGTGGGAGGGTGACATCAGTTGGGGTTTTTTTATCCGAGATTCAATCTTGGATTAAATGGTTGAGCTTCAAATCCCTATACCTTCTCATTGCAAAAACCTCTAACATGAATGGAATTGGCCAACACGAACAAGGCATGGGCACCCCCATTCATGTGGTCTTGGTGGCCAAATTATCATAAATAAATCTAGGGTGATTTAAGGCCTTCGCAGTAAAGAAGGAAAACTATGGAGGCCATAGACATAGGCGGCATGAAGATAGGACCACCTGTGCACATCCATTGGTCTGCTGAATGATTTGAAGGTGTTCTGGCAATGGCAGTGATGGCAGCACATGCCAGCTGTGTGCCAGTCAGTGGGATGGAGGGCTGCATGACATGCCGACGGATGGGTGGAGCAGCACACCCGTCAGAGTGCTGCGATGGCTGGAGACCACTTCCATCAAGCTGTGGCTGTAGAGGATGTGGCACTAGGCGGGGTGCCACATGGAGGGGTAGCCTGTAACCAAGGCACTCAACTAGCTATAGGAGATACAATCCATTTACCGCAGCAGGAGGTGGAGTCCACACGACATCTCTCATGGTAGAGTAGGCCGGACGAATATGGACGTCCTGTCCCTTATGGGCGGTGCACCACTAACCACTCATGCGGATGGTCCCCAGCTAGTAGGTTGTGTCCCCATCAGGCGAGGCTGGACTATACAGTGTTTTCAGGCAACCCGAAGTGCTGGACCCTTGTCCAAACCGAGCTAGGTCAATCGAGGCATATTGCACCCGGTATATTAGCTAGGCCGGACCAAACCAACCCCAACCCCAACCAGGTTTGTTCAATTCCTTCTAATTAAACTGGGGTATGTGGCACCCCATGCCGGGTTTGTCGGGTTGGGAAGGATCTCTTCGCAACCATCCCCCTAGTTACTAAAATACATTCATCATTCAAATCGTGTATTTGATTGATGTGTCATTTTTTGTGGTGGGACAATCGTGATGAGATGGATCTTTTGGAATGATTTGTGTTGGCTTTCATGGATGGAGATATTGGTAGAGTGGCCTGAGAATCAGTTCTTCTAAAGGCACTACTTATAGAACCCTGCGCTTGGCTGAGACATAAAGACGTCTCGATGATGGCCTATTGGGAAGAGGCTTTGTATGACCTGGTAGGGCCACTATGAGGAGAGTCTATGTGTGACCTGACAAAACCTTGGTACTCAATAGGAGGAGTACCTATGTTAAACCTAGGTGGGAAGCATCTATGTGTGACATAGCAGGTCCACGGTGGGGAGCAGCTCTGTGTGACCCTTCATTCCCATGGTACTCATCATGGATTAGTACCACAATAGTCCGAGGTAAGTGGGAAGCATCTCTTTGTCACCTGGTAGGCTCACTATACTCGATAGAGGAGGAGCTCTCCAATAGTTGATGATTTCACGGATGTGACTAATGATGCTACTATCACTGTAGAAGAATATACTTTGTGTGAGATACATATTCTTCATTATGAAATGTGGTTGTGTTCTTGATTAGTACTATTACCACTATGGTACTATCTTTGTGTTGTTTTCCTTCATGGATTACTGAGAGGCCTTTGGGGTTCTTGGCATCCATACTGAGTAATGTTATACTCACCCTACATAGTCATCACCTACAGGTGTTTTTTCTAGTGCACATGATCGACATTTTGAAAGTGGTACTCTGGGGGACGAGGCTGAAGGACGCTACGATGGTGTAGTTGGTGGCGTAGGATCAAGCAGGGCTTAGTAGGATGGAGCAAGAAAGACATAATACATAGTCTTCGAGTAGCTTCAATACTCTGATGATCTGGTGGTAATTTCCATTAATGGTCATCACATTTTCCTTTTGGCACACTGCTTTTTTGAGTTCCTTGTTGAGATTTTATTTTGGTCCACTTAATTTCAATTTAACATGAAGTCCAAATTTTTTTATTAGTATAGTTTTTCCCCGATTTAGTGTTTGGGACGTGGTTGGTCATTTGTGTGTCAGTATAGGTTTAAAGGAAATTTCATCCCTTTTTGACATATTCCTTTTCGGTTCTAGTAGACATCCCATGACCTATGCAAAGTGGGCTTGGGGTAGCCACAGAACGGGACCAGGGGGATGGTTCATGAAAAAGTGAAAATAGAGGGTGGTCAGTCCAACAACAAAAACAACAAGTTTTTGTTTTGTTTTGGGAAAACATTGTTATGTTTTGTAAGTCTAACTTTCATATTTTGGGAGTCTAGTATTGGTGTGGTAGCCATCTTTTCCATAAACCAGGACCTTGAATTTTAATTTTCAGGATAATACATAAAAAAATTGGTTTCATAAGTTTCTCCTTATATTCGTTTTAATATGATTCATCTCACCAAGCATAATCTTCTACCTGTGGTACATCTTGATCTCTCTCGGGATGCCTCTATGAGGACGATGTTCCAGGATCCTAATATAGGGTCATGATTACATTTTTCCTAGAGACGAGGCATCCATTTCGGGACCAAGGCTTTAGATGCCCCCCCCCCGAGTGGTGAACCAGATCCACCAATACCCAATGGTCAATATCTACTACTAGTGGTTTCGGTATAAGAAGTTTGTTGGCTTTGTGCCTTGAATGAGTTTCTGAGGCAGAGACGTCTGAGGTTCCAGGGAGAGACAGATCCTTAGGTTTCTAATGAACAAATATAGGTTTTTTCATGGGTATTCCTCTTAGGGAGGACCTCACATGACTAGATGGTGATCTTAGGGGAAATCTATAAGCTGTTTCGTTAGGGGGACGGTGGAGCTTGTCCACCTAAATGCACAAAAAGATGACCCTTACCAAGGCAGACATCAAGTAGTTTTTCTGAGATGAGTTTTTCCCTATGACCTTATTCCATGTGCACATTCATGAGCTTCTTCACCTTCAGATGGTTTATCAAGATAGTATATGAGTAATAATTTAGGTTCACTGATATTTCTTTCTACTCTATAGACATGGTGCGTGACCCTTTCTTCCATGAACATTCCTTTGAGTAGGGACTCGGGTGGGAGATCAGGGCATCTGTTTTGTCTCTCAACATCCATACCCAAGTCTGGGTACTGGAGCAAGACCTTCTCGTGGAGTGTATCTTGGCAGAATTGGCGCCGTCTGCTAGAGCTTCCAGCAGACCCCTGGAGGCAGAGTCTTCTGTGGGTAGCAGACAGCAGACACATGAGCCCATGCAGGCCAGGTCATTGAGAGGCTGACCCCAGGACTCAGGGTCAATAGTGCGGGTCTCCCAATCCATGGGGAGTTAGAAGGATGGTCGTTATTGGTTCTTCTATGATAGGAAATGATGTATGGATTTTGACTACCCACCTGATATACAGGGCACTAGGATAGGGTCGAGGGGCCACCGACGGATCGACATCAGTTTGAGGGAGGAGGTTCGCAGTGCAGCAGACAGGGTAGGGGAACTGGATGAGTGGCATGTGGCAGATGAATGTTTGAGGTGTTACCTCCACCACCTTTAAATGGTTCACCCTGGCCTTAGGGAGTAGGCAGGAAAGAAAGAGCTTAGATCTAAGCATTAGAGGATTATGACTATGACACACCATAGATGATCTCAGGTATGAACTGTGTCTTATCCACCATAGCTTTTGTTCTTAAGTAAACAAGTTTTAGTCACTTATTTATTTCCCTGGATCTTTTTCATATCTCAGAGATACCAGTGGAGATGTTTTCTCGATCAATATGGCAAGAGAGTATTTAGGGGGATTATTCGAGTATTACACACTGGTGCTGGAAGTATGAGCTTACTCTAGGAGGTGAGAGATTCACAGGGATCTCCATGTAGTGGCATCGAGGACATATGATGTCATCATGGGTATGGACTAGTTATCAATATTACATTCGTAGATCGATTTTTTTAGGCTTATAGAGCGGTATGTCTGCTGAGATGGGAAAAATTTTAATTCACCATCTTTAATGAAATCCTTGCAGCGAAGGAAAAACTTCCTCAGAGGAGGGTGCAACCGATCATTCACTAGATGTCTAGTCTCACCCTTAGTGTCGTGGATGAGAGGAGTCTGATCATTCCTATTGTGGAGGATGAGTATGAGGTTGTTTTTCATGAGGATGTTTTCAGACTACCTACTCATAGAGAGTTAAACGTTTACATTGACCCGTACCCAGTGATGGTACTGATTTATAAATTTACATTTGTGATGGATCTAGTGACTCTTTGAGAGCAGAGAGTACAATTTGGGGACATGTATATGATGGTCTTAGTAAGATATAGTATTCAAGGTTATTTTTGGATTATTGGAACTTTAACCCAGTGGTTGTGGAGAATGAGTACCCACTACCAAGGGGTCGATGGGCACATTAATTAGTTAAACAGGGTAGCATTTTTGTGGATGGAAATGTGCCCATAGGCTTCTCAGTAGTTGAGACAACAGAATTAGAGAGAGTTCCTCTCTGACTATGAATTTTATATAGTCTATACTCCTATTAAGGGGAACATGGGGGATGATGTTCTCTGAAAGAGGTCTAGTTTGTAGCCTTTATGTGACTCGATGAAGAAGCATGACACAATGTATATATCCTTCATGGATAATAATGTAGTAGCATACTTATAGTATATAACTATCACTCCCCCACTCCATCAGTGATTTAGGGAGGCATAGCTAGTGGATGTTTACTGTGAGGCCTCATGTGCTCAGTTATCCTCAAGATGGGATCCTCCTAATGGATTTTCAATAGGTGGGGAGAAAGTCATCCTTTGTAGAGGACACACCATAGAGATAGTGACATTAAGAGAGGAGGTGTTGTGGGAGTTACATACAACCCATTTTGTGGTACATCTTTTAGTGTAAATGATGTACTAGGACCACTTTTGTCAGTACTGGTGTCCAGGGATGAAGAATGTAGTGGTTGAGTTCATTTCTCGATGCCTCAATTATCATCAAGTGAAGGCTGATCCTCAGATTCTAATAGGCTTGGCCCAGCAACTCAAGGTACTAGAGTGAGAATTGGACTATATTTTGATGGACCTTTTGATGGGGTTACCACGTACAACAAGAGACCGTGATTATTTCTAGGTGATCGTTGATCAAGTAACCATGTCGTCTCATATTCATCCCCTCTAGGAGAAGGGACCGGTAGATGGCTTTAGGTGCCTATATGTCTAAGAGATAGTGTAGCTCCACAAAGTTTCATCGATGATTGTTCAAAACCGTGATGCACACTTTAAATACTGGCTGTATAAGGGATTAAAAGAGGCATTCGGGACTCAGATATACATAAGAACAACTTTTCATCCCCAGATAGATGGTAAGATAGAGAGGACCATATAGACCATGGAGAAAATGCTTTGTGATTTCTTCCATTACATTGGTTGCATTTGGGAGGACCACCTTTCTTTGGTAGAGTTCACATACAAAACCATTTATCACTCCACCATTATCATGGCACCATTTGAGGCCTTGTATCAGTTACTTTGCAGAACACCCATATGCTAGAAATACCCAGGGGAGTTGGCAGTCATGGGTCCGAAGATGGTATGGCCTACCACTGAGAAGGTCCCAATCATCACGGAGAAGATTAGGACTTCACATAGTATATATAAGTCTAATGACGACAAGAGATGAAGACCCTTAGAGTTTGAGGAGGGAGACCATGTTTTCCTTCTATTATCATCCCAATGAGGATATGGGATATTTTTCTTGGGCAAAAAGCTATCTATGAGATTCATCAGACCATTTCAGATCCTACGCAGAGTTGGCGAGATAGTGTACTAATTATCTCTCCCCCATAGATGAAATGAGTAGATAATGTTTTCGTTGTGTCATAGCTGGGGAGAAACCTTCATGATCCATCACATGTCATTAACTGGGGAGATCTGGACATTGAATATGGGGTGACATTTGCAGAGTTTCCATTGGAGATAAAGGATCGATAATAGTGGGTTCAATAGGTGTAGTCAATTCATTTACTGTGCGTTCGGGGGTAGGACAATAATCTCTAGGAGATCACTTGGGAATGGGAGGCTGAGATTCTAAATCCGTACCCATATCAGTTTGATTATTTATGTTTTGGATTTTAGGGACATAAATACCTAAGGTGGGGAGAATGCAATGTCTTGTAAAATATTTGTAAATTTTTTTCTTGTATGGAATTATTTGGAGACCATGCACAGAGACGACTTGTGATTCCAAGACAAAGAGTTCCCAAAATGTCCCGTCGAGAAATGTTTACCATTAAATATCTTGTGTGAGTGTTTTTTCAAAAGAAGTATAATAACATTTAAATGGGTTACCCAATCTGAAATCATAGGTCATTATTTCATTCAGGATGGCAGGTTTACCCTAGGTGTGACTTATGTTTTGTCGGTGAAAGCCTCTAGTGAGAAAACCTAAAAATGGCATAAATGTAAATAAAATAATTAAATAAAAATATTATGTTTTTCAAAGTCTTATATCTCATGTGCAGTGACTCTGATTGAAAATCCCAAACCACCATTGAGTTTATGAGGGTATTCCTTCAATTGGAAGATCCTAACATTCACTGGTGCAGGACAACAGTGGAAGTCGGTTTTTGGCACTAAATAAAAGAATTAAGTAACAATTATATTATTTTAAAATACTTATAAATCCAAAACAGTAACACGGATTTGAAATATGAGAGTACGTTTGAGATCTTGATTGTGGGTTCCCATTAGGCAGAGCCTAACTTCGACCAACACTGGTCGAGGGTGAAAGATAACTTTTTTAACTTTTTTCAGGTAAGTTTACTAAACATGGGAGCATGTTTTCCAATATTATGAACTGGTGATCAGATCAATAATATGAGGGCACTGATCAGCTTGGAACACTTGGATTTTTCTTTAATTAACATAACATCAGCCAGAACGGGTTTAGAGGGAAATTTAGTTTTCATAATATTTGAGGAAAATAAAAAAATAATTAAAAATAATTATTTTATTTATTTTTCATTGTTGAGTGTAATACGGCGATGCTATAATGCAACGATGAGGTGGGAACGAGGCACATTAATGGAGGGGAAATATTAGATCATTTTAAACCGAGACACTATCATCGTAATGATCCATTAAATATGGATCATTAAATGTGGATAATTTAGTGAGCATCACTAACGGGCACAACATTGCTATGGTTTTTGTTTTCTTTTAATAATACAACATGTGAAGTTTGTGAATTAAACCATGGAGGACTATCTAATGAAACATTGGTGAATCTCCTCTCTAATAAAGAATGCAGAACGCTGGAAGATCTTCATCCTCTTCGACAAACCATAATGAACAAAGCCAGAAGTGACGACATCGACGCCATGGACTCCCAAGGATTAATTCTTCATCTTCGAACTTCAAACATGTAGGGGTTTTAGTTTTATTTCAAAGCTCTTACCCAATCATATTTTCTATGAAATGATGAACATTGATATACTAATGAACAGGTTATTCTGATATCTATACATTTATGTGGGAGGGTGACATTTATTGGGTTTTTTGTTATCCATGATTCAGACTTGGCCCAAATGATTGAGCTTCAAATTTCCAAACCTACAACTTTTTTAAACCTCTAATGCAGAGAGCCTAGATTGAAACGAACAAGGACCAAGAACATCTGGTCATGTGTTCATTGTGGTTTCATTCTCAATATAATGGTACGAGTGATTTGAGGCATTCATTGTGATGAAGGCAAATTCTAGAGGCTATACAATCAGTCGGTGTGATGAACGGACCACCGGTGTGAATCTGGTGGTCTACCTAAGGATTGTTTGCCACACGCGACAACTGAACATGATGGCATCGGTGACCTATGTCATCCAAGTGGAAGTATGATATATGGAGTGCTACAGACTACGCCATCAGCTGGGAGGAGCGGTGCCCCTGTCAGCGGGTCATAGTGGCTAGAGACTGTGGACATCATGCAGTGGCATGGGAGGACGCGACGCCAGGCGGGGTGCTGGGTGGATGGATGGCCTACAACTAGGCCGCCCGGATAAATAGAGGAGTTGTGGTCTGTCAACCACAGCTGGAGTTGTAGGCCTCATGGAACCTCATCGGGATGAGGGGATGGATGTGGTGGGATGCCACGTCCCGGCTAGGTCGTGCACCACCAGCCACTGTAGAGGCTAGTCCCCAGCTGACCGGCTGAGCCCCCAGTGGGCCAAGCTAGACCCGCACTTGTGGTAGGGGTCGGACCCACGCCAGCATGCCATACCCACACCCAGTGGGCCAGACCTCTGCCAAAAGGATGGACACATGCTCTTAGTTCCATGCCAAATAATACAGGGTCACCAGGCGACCCGACAGGCAAAACCCTCGACTAAACCCGGATGGGTCTAGAGAGGCATATTGGTCATGGAACACATGCCCATCAAGATGAGAATGACCCCAACCGAAACTAGGTCATTTCATGTTTATGTAATTAAACTAGAGTATGTGGTACCCCTGGGCCAGGTTGGTCAGGTTGGTCCGACCGAGTAGGATCGAGCCCCATTGCAACTTGTCTCCTAGTTACTAAAACACTTGTATCATTCAAACCGTGTGTTTTATTGATTAGGATTTTACTGCATTAGGACCATAATAATGATGAAGATACATTGGAGTGGATTTTATGACCTTCATGGATGATAATATGTGACTAATGGCTTGAGGAGTGGTTATCCAAAGCACACAATGTACAAAACAATGTCGTTGGCTAAGACCTAAAGATTGTCGATGAGAACCCAATTGGAAGAGGATCTATGGTACATGGTAGACCCATGGTGTGGAGTGGATTTGTGTGACCCAGTAGACCCTTGGTACTCAAAAAGGGGAGTACCTTAGTTCGACCTGCGTGGGATATGGATCTGTGTCACCTAGTATAACTATAATGGGTCAACCTATATGTGGCCCAACATACCCATGGTACTCATCAGGGATGAGTACCAAAATAGTCCAATGATAGGTGTAAGTTGCTCTATGTAACCAATAAGTCCCTCTATACTTGATTGAGGAGGAGTTTTGCAGCAGGTAAGGAGTTTGACGATGTTTCATACAACACTTCTATCACTACCCAAGAATATACATAGTGTGAACTGTGTCTTTTGATTTGTGTTATATGGTTGAGGTCTTGCCTGGTGGTATTACCCCTATTGCATTTTTATTGGGGTGTTTTACTTCATGGATTATTTGGAGGACTTCATCATTCTTGGTGTCCCCACTGAGTATTTTGTTTATTCACACATATACGGGCATCACTTTCACGTGTTGTGTTTGGTGAAGGGGATCGACATTTCGACAGAGGTACTCAGGGGGACGACACTAAATGACTCTACGAATACGGATTTGGTGGCCTAGGACTAGGAACGGCCCAGTAGGACTAGGTGGGTGGGACATATAATTTCAGCTTCTATTAACGTCACAACTCTAACGATCAGGAGGGGATTTCCGTAGATGGCCATCAGAGTTTACTTTTTTTACTTTGCTATTTAATGTTCCTTGTTGGGTTTATATTCTGGCCCACTTACTTTCACATGCAGATACCCTCATATTTGTTTTAGTGTTATACTTTTTACCGCTTTTAGTTGGTTTGTATGTTTTGGGCGTGTGTGTACATGTTTAAAGGCAAAGTCTTCCCTTTTTGGGAAATACCTTTCCAGTGTTAGTCTTCACCCCCTCACTTATGGAAGTCGGGATTGGGATAGTGACGGAAAATGACCTGAGGGATGGGTCGTGACTTCTAGGTAGTGTTTAAGGAAGTAAGGAATATATTGGCCATGTTTTTGGAAAAGATAAATGGATTTTATGGTGTGTAGAGGAGAGTATATGGGGTGGCCTTTTATAAGTTAGGTGAGTGGCACACTTGTATGTTTTTAAAATAATAAGTTCTACCCACATTTTCCACATTCAAAAGGCCCAAAAATGAAAAAATATCAATCCTTATACAATATATGTCCTAAATATTTTAATAAAATAAATTATTTATATGTTTTTAGGTCTTTTTAGTGCTTATATTTTTTGTTTAACCCCTCGGTAAATACGTTTTTACCTTAACCGTGATAATCATTTTTGACTATTCTTACTATAAATTGTAGTAATAATTTATTTTTAACATATTAAAAAATATAAATCATATAGATTCCAATTATGGAATCCATTTTAAATGATTAAAATCATATATGTGGTAAATTTTTATTTTAAATTAAACCCAAATATGAGACGAAAAACAATTTTTTAAAGAAGTTAATTTTTCAAGATATATATGATACAATATGAACTCTATGAATAGTAATAATTATTTTATGAATCCCACATAACATTTTTACATATATAATCAATATATATCATTTAAAAAATTCATTATAATGGGTTTTTAGTTAATTAAATTAGAATAATATAATTATTTTTAAAAAAGTTTGAGAAAATTGAGTTTTCAAAATATAAAATAAAAATATAATAAAATTAAATATAAAGATTAATAAAATATAATTAATTTGAATAGATAAAACTAAATAATACATAGGTTTCATGAAACAATATTCCAATCATATTTGTTCCTTTAATATAATTAATTTACTAAAATGAAATTATTGTTATACAGAATAAGTACTTTCACTACTCATGAAAATATAAATATTTTTCAAAAATTCCAAAATTTCTCACTTTATTAATTTTTTATGAAGATTTAAAAAATAAATAAAATTTTATTATATCATTTCAGAAAAGTATTTATAAAATAATGACAATATTTTATCAGAAATATAAAATAAGAAACATTTTTGAGGAAATTTGTTTTGAAAAATATAATAGCCATAATAAAAAAAATTAATTGATTATGTACTAACAATTAATCAATAATTTTTATTTTTTATGATATATATATATATATATATTATAAATTATTTTACATTATTCGTATCTACCAATTTAATAGCTAGGATATAAGGGTAATATATTTCGCATGTCATTTAACCTTGCTATTGTGTGTTCAATATGCAATCAAAAAACATTCTGTTAAACCACCACCATAAAGATTTTTTAATTTTCATAAATCATGTTTTGGTTTGTTGATAACCAATAGTTACACCAAGAAACAATCCCCACCTAATCTTTTAGAAACAGTTTCCCCCTCTAGGAATTTATAACTGAATTCTTACACATGAGACCAAAATTTTGGCTGATGGAGTGACTTTGCTTCCTTCCAACCATGCCTTCTACCTCATTCCTACCAAATACCTTCATGGAAGTACAAAGTTTGGGAAAATATGTTGATTTCCCTCTCATTTGTTCTTCCTTTTTGGATGATTTTCACCCATAAGGTTTAAAAACTGATTATGTGTAACCACATGAGAATCCAGGGGCGATGTGCCTGAAAATGAATATTTCCCCAGGAAAACTGACATCATAAGTGATGTTAACATTGGAAAAATTAACTATGGGTTATCTCTAAAATGATTGGATATTTCTCCCTATAGGTTCAATCCCCAAAAAATGAAAAACATTCTCATATAAAGGTCCATCACCCCCTAAAACAACTTCAATGATGCCCTTACACATCATGTCACCATCCAACACCCTTGTAACAAAGGGAGGTGCATGAAATGACAAAACGAACAGACCAAAAGTAGGATGGGTGGGTTTTCTGGGGATAAATGTGGATGGATCTCATTGGAACCTGGAGGGGATTTATGTACACCGGGACATGGACTCATCCCACCACCGTTAGGAGGCATTACGATTTTAATCATGGGTATGATGGGAGAAAAGTTGTCAATAGGATAATCCACTAATTTCTTACGAATTTTCCTCCAACATTGAGAGAAGAATGAAAATCAATTGAGTCCTATGGCTAACAAAAATTAGAAAAATTTTCTTATCATACATTGTTAAAAAAATTGAAATTCATTTTGGAGAACATTTTCCCCTATAGAATATATTATAAACGCATTGATATATTAAATAATAAGGATTTAGTTTCGTTAATATGGTTATGAAGACCACCATCTTTTTATTTTTAGGGCATGTGACACTATCATTTTTCAATATATATTATAAACATTATATGAAAAATAATACAAATAATACAATTATAATAGTGTACATAATACATCACTATCAGCTTTAATCACCAATATAGAATGTTTGAAGTGGATACCAAATTTATATGTAGTACACCAACTTTGTATTCATTTCCATATCATAATTACTCATATTCACCAAAAATAATGTATGGACTTCACGATGTGATAAAACATTCCTCAAGAAATTGATACCTTCGGCTTGCTTGGATGCATCAAAGGGTATACTATTATGATGCAATGAAAATTTCATTTAGTGAACTTGAACAGTCATCATTAAATAATGTGTGGATTTCATATTCTCCATCTCTGATGTTGTATCATTTAACCCTTATTTTACATCTATTTTATATTATAGTCATTGAAAACATAAAACAGTTTATAATAAAATAGAATGAATCATATTTGAAATTATAACTAATGAAAATAATATAGGATATGAGTTTCATGAATGAGGGATCTATATCATATTCCCCATCATAAAAAGGTATTGTAGTTATAAATAAAATCCAATGAATCATTAATATATTGGCCAATCAAAGTTAGTAATATGATTATAATCATATTATATGATATTATCTGGTTTAATTTTTCAATACTATAAAACACTCATTTTTTCATGTCTTAAACTATCACCAATGGTTATTGATGGAAAAAAATTATATATTACATTGATGATTATAGAATGTTCCCATGGATAATAGTGATTACTCAAACATATATGTTGTTTAATTATATCACATGTTATTGGTGATAAGTGGAGAATAATCATATATAAAAAAATTGTAATTTTATACTCATAATGTAATGATGACCGTTAATATCAATATAAAAGATTGTATAATGAATCATGGGATATAGAATCACCTTATATTGTGGTAACTCCTCAGAAAATTTGTACGGTTTTCATGATAAATTTAATAATAAATTACGTGGTTTAGATTATGCTCATTGAGAAAGAATTACATGACATGTTTTGGAATAGAGAAATCATGGCATCAATCATTATCGAAAATCAGAATTCATATATATTTTTGAGTAATATCCACTATATGTGATATTTTATTAGAAAATTCTAATATATAAGTACTTTATTATCTATATATGTTAATGTTTTTTTCTAATAAAAAATAAATAACTCTATATGTCTGAATCTTATGGGGTTGAATGATTGTTTTCATGTTGTATCATCAAAGAGATGATCCTAAAAATAACATAATAAATGGTTTGGGTCATTATTGATAGTAAATATATCATGATAATCATTAATTAGTATAATTTTTAGAGAAATATTGAATTCTTAGTAAATAAAATAGTTATTACATATATATCAAGTTATAAAAGTCGTGATAATTATTTATGTGAAGACACTGATGATTTGGATCTTATATAGGGAGAAAGATGGCAGTGTATAGTTCATTTATATAAATTTGAAATATAGACAACTCACATGACTGCTAGAGGATTTTGAAAGGAAAAATACTATCATAAACCCATATTTAACTACTTAATGTCTATTATTAGGGGGTATATGTTGAATATTAAATGGGTATTATGAAACACCTTATCCCCACTAGCCTAGAGTCAGTGGTTACTTTGTTAAATTAGAATAGGATACATAAAATCACATTCTATAGGACCTAATAGTATAAAATTATTGGTAAAATAAATACATAATTTAATGTAAAATTACAATGAAAACATATAATATATAATGCTTTTTCTTTGATATTATGATTATTCCCCTCAGTATAACCCTGAAACCCAATAAAAAACATCCTCATATCCTGAGGGAAAACCAAACAAAATATAGGGGTGATCTAAAATAATTCATAAGGGAAACCTTATAATATAATCTATGAATATATAATTCATAAACAATATGGAATGGTAAATAATGAAAACACATTACATTTAATCAATATCTTGAGCATAATATGGTTTGAATAAATGATAATCAAATAATAACATGTAAATAATAGTTTAAGAATTAAACATAACAATAGATGTTTTAAAAATATAATAGAAACAGGAAATATCAATAAATAATCTTATAATTATGAAATTAATAATACAGGACATCATAAATGCATTGTTATGGCTTTGGCCAAGACACCATACATAAACTCATAAGGCCTCAGACAATACCAAAACTAGATTGTCACATGGGTCCTACTGATACATCAAGGGGCTATAGAGGGAACCACCCATTACATACTATGTAAAATGAATTCCTTATATTAAAAAGTGAAATATAATCAATATAAACATTGTTATTGAAATATAACATATGAAATATTAATACATACATCGATAAAAAAGAACATAATCTTAAATAATCTAGAGTAACATAGTTTATGGTTTAAAAATATAACATTAACAATCAGATCAGTAGGAATCAATATAAATAACAAGGATGATATCAATAAATAATTTCACTTTTCAATTATAAGTACATTAAAGAAATTTTTTTATTTATGAATAAAATTTTCATTACAAATATTCAATATGAAAATGACCATTTTATATTAAAATCCCTTTTTAAAACTAAATTTCAAAAAAAATATAGAAAATAATGTTCTTTAAAGATGATATTAGAAAATGATTCAAATAATCATTAAACATTTATATGTTCATGATGATTGAAAATTTCTTATATATCGTACAAATTATAGAAATGTTTCCTCTGGCATTTTTAGTAAAAAACTGATAGTGATTTTATAAACGATTTAGGATTATTTTCCAAAAAATAAGTTAAAAATAAGAATTTTTTTTTGTTAAAATCATTTTTAGAATTGATAAAATCATTTTTTAAAACATTTATAGGAAACAATTTTTTTTATGACCGCATAATTCTATACAAAAAGATAACTAAATTAATGTTTTATTAAAACCATTCTCCATCATTTTAAAAACAAAATAGTTAATAAATTGTACTATATCATGAAATGTTCACTAATATACATATAAGGAGAAAATATAATTTGTTTATATATAATTATTGAATAATTACCCCAAGAGAGACAAAAAACAATCTCAAATAATGATGATATAGTGAAATAAATTCCTACCACTTTGGTAACTTCTTAATCGTAAACCTAATAAAAGTTATAATCATAAAATAAAATTTTTAATAACATAGAGATAACAAGATTAAGTATATTATTTAAAAAAATTAGCACATATACGAACCAAAATATATATGTGGTGAATAAGTCATTTGACTCACAAAAAGTAAATATAAGATGAGAAACCCTTGTCACATGCTAATCAGTTGAATCACATGCCCCAAGAATGAATAAAATTTAAAAAAAAATTATATTTCAATCTATTAAATATATTCATGAAAGAAAATTTCATATGGGACATATATACTCCTAAATATATTAGGCACATAACATAAAAATATGCATCAAATAAAGGGAATTGAGATGATGTCCCATACAAATATAAAATGAATGAAGTGATAATTAATCAAATGAATATTTTCTAAAAGTAAACTATAAATCAATATAAAAATATTTTAAATAACACACAAGATAATTATAGGTCATTTACACCCTAATATTAGCTTGAAATTATACATGGAGTATAATTCATAACCTAATTAATGGAAATTGAGTTATGAAATCCATTACCTCATGTTAGATTTCATTAAATAGTATTAATACATCATGTATAATGGTTTTAGACATGTTATTATTTCCTAAAAGAATCTAATTTATATTTATAACATATTATATGACCCTTTTATGACATATTACCACCCATAAATTAATAATATTTCTATCTTTTCAATGTTTCTATTGTTAATTAACTTGTTTTGTTATGCTTATTTTGTGATGAAGGTCTTGGTTCTATTGAATAGGAAAGAGATAAATCATATAATAAATTATATTAATGTTATTAATAAAAAATTTAGTCATTAAATACATTTAAGATTCATTATTTAGTTATTTATCATAGAAAATGATTCATATCCCTTCATGGAGATAGTTAGCTATATGTACGCGTGCGTGATGATATAATTTATAAATGGTTGAAAGGGTAAGAAAATAGATGTTATATTAATTTTAAAGAACCAATATAATTCAATATTTTCTTATAAATCCATTATTTATGTAATTATGACCATCCATGTAATTATGTGATGAGAAATGAATTACAATATTGTTTAGAGATAGTAAGTCGCACAGGCACATGATTCATAGTTTCGATTTTCATAAGATGGAGAGGTGATATAAAATGGTTTTACCATAAAATAATTACATATAATTATATTTATGAAACTATATTTATAACATAAAAATTGGCATCATAGATTATGATTATGTAGAAGATGAAATATAATTGAAAAGAGTCATTAATGTCGATTACCATCTCAAAAAGAATCCCCCTTCAAATATCCTCTCATGGAAACTAGGGTTGGTATTTTTAGTATTTCCGGAATAGTAGAACATAGATAAGGATATTTAGAAGATAAATGGGAATGTTATTATTTATCTATATGGTGTTTATAATTGTGTATGAATTTAGGGTATTTATACTTGAGGAGGGGTGGTTTTTATAGATTTAAAAATGATTACTTTGTAATTAAAGTTAACTTATTTTGGTGTCATTATTTACAACTTTTTATTGTGATTGATGTATTATGTATTGGTTTGTATCATAAAATATATAATCAAGATATTTATTGTTTTATTATTTATGTATTTTATTCTTCTATATTTTAATTTTAACTTTTTTATTATTTAATCTATAATACTGTAAATAATTTTTTTACCACTGAAAATGTTTTATTCCCAAATATAAAAATAATATTAGTACATAATTTAAAAATATATATTAAAAATATGAATAACTTATTCCAAAATTTCAATCACATAATTTTCAGAAATACATTTAAAATTAATCATGTAAAATGTAACAAAAATTAGTTTTAAAAAAAACAATCCATTTTAAACATAAACATTTTCAATACTAACATAATGTAAAAAATCATTTTCGAAAACCATATTTGTAATTTTATAAAAAGTAAAAATCTGATAATAATAATTTAAATATATTTTAAAATATAATTTGATATTATAAACAAAAAAACTGTATTCAATAAACACTAGTATTTTTCAATATTTATTGGAAAATTAACCTTTTATGAAAATTCACAAACATTTACCCTAATATAATTATAATATACTAATTTAAAAAATGATTTAATTTTATCAATAAAAATTATATCAATGTAAAAAATCCTTTTATTTATTTTCTCAATGAATTAATTAAAATTCTCTTTTTGAACAAATCATTTATTTAATGAATAAAAATAATTTACTAAAAATTATATTTTTATTTCATAAGAATAATTATATTTTTATTAAAAACGAAATTCACATATATTTCACAATATATTTACTATTATTCACACCTACCAATTTAACATCAAATTAATAACTATTGAGTTTTTAAAAAATTATTTTGGAGTCCATTTAAGCTCGATGTTCTATTAAACATAATCTATCAAAGAGATACACGTTATTTTAAAATAGATATAGCATAAAATAATTGGGAATAATATTTTCATCCCCTTTATTAAATTTAATCCTTGAAATTGAACATTTCAAATAAAAAATTATAGGTTGGTATTTTATAACTCTTTTGTGTAAATTCCACAACATAAAAAGGAATCATAAAACACTATCTTAAAAATATGAAAATATTAATGTGCATCTTACCCAAAAAATTATAGATTTATAATTGGAGATTGTTTGTGGGTAGTAAAAATATATAAATTGAATTGAAATATAACAAAAAGTTATGATATATAGTGATAGATAACATGATCATGAGAATGTAAACCATACTAAAAGCATCAATATGTGATGAGTTAAAAGGAAAGTGATTCTTCATTAAGAAAACATAATGGATAACATTATCATTCCAAAATCATTTTCATTGAGTTGAGAAATTATTTTACTATCAAGATAAGTCACTCAAAAAATAATCATATTTGATTTATATTAATTATATAATAATTTTTTGGTTCTTTGATCTATTTCCACTTCACTTCTTATGCCTAAAAATGGATATTCAAAATGAATTTTTCATTCCTAAATCCCTTTTAATGGATCAACAAATCTATATATAATTTCTATTGCCTTCGAATATTTACTGACACCAAAATTGTTAAAAATTGGTTATCCAATATGATAAATCCAAATTTAACCTCTATAGTTTATATTTAATGTTCAACTATTTTCATTTAATAAGTTGTTAACCTTAAGGATCACTGAAACATTATCTGTCCCAATTCAAAGACCAAATATTTATAAGGAAGTTCGCTAAATTTATAAAATCAACTTAACATTAGATTGCCGATTCAACATAATAAAACTCTTAATGAACTATTCCAAATATTTTAATACCATGATCACCATAAAACTATAATGAAAACATGCATTATACCAAAAATAAAATAAAATATAGTCGAATATATTTCATAAATAGAAACATATTCTAAACCCTGAAATGACCACATAACACATCAAATCAAAAAAATCATTGTATAAAATACAATCCCATAATTATGTATTTATCATTTTTATCTTAGCATAAGAATCATATTTACAATGATCTTCCCCAAATGATTTTTTTTTTCAAAATACAAACATTCCACAAAATTAAATCTCTTGGTTATTAGTGTTATTTATCATATGTTGACAAATTCATAAAGAATAATTAATCTATAAAATTCTTATATATGTCATGAATTATTAAAAAATACAAACATTTATAAATTATTTTTCTAAGATAATTCATTTATGAAAAAATTAAATAAAATTAGCCTTTCAACATTGGTTGTACCAAAAGATTATACTTCACCTTGATCCATTCGATTATTCTCCTGAATTTTTCTTGATTATTGTGGTATTTATTTTCGTAGTTCCTTAACTCATTATAGTTGAAACAATGAATATTAGTTTTTTCTTTCTTCACTTTTCATTCATTAGCTTGTTGTCCCTTATATCAACACATATAACAAACTCCAAATACATTTAAGAATTTACTAGTATGATTCCTTCAATTATTATTAAATATGGGGAAATACATCTTTTCATTCTTCCAATTATACATATTTCATCCACTACAATCACCTTCTCCTATTTTTCTTCAGAACCATAAGTCATGGAGATTTATTTCTCTATCTTGATAGAAAAGGATATTATGTCATCATATGATGATATTTTATTAGATGACTAGTTCCCTTTAAGGGATTGGTTTAATCCAATCAATGAAATTTTAAATATTAATCTTTGGATTACATATGTAGTCCACTACATGAATTTCCAACCATTTAATGTTATCTTCATACATAGAAACATTTTATTCTTTCTTTTGTCTCAGGATCAATAATTACCTCTCTATATATAATCATTGATCTTGCAGAAAACATTTTTTTATGAAAATATCCCCAAATTCCATTAATTCAATTCTTGTTGTTTATTTTTCATCCCTTGTTTTTTAAATCAATGAATACCATTGATAGGTATACCTTGAGAGATACATATGTCCATGATAACCCTATCCCTTTCGTTACATTCTAATGTGAGAAATATATTCTCTATGAACATATCCACTGCTCAGCTACAAATGGATTCATAGTTACATTTAATGGTGGAGGTTTATAATGCATTAACAATTCTAACATTGTTACACCACAAAATTATCAGTATGAAACTCCTTATATCCAATGATATATATCATAACCTTAGTTAGCTATCTCAATCAAGTTATAATTTTTTCAGCTCTATCTGAATCTTATGCTTCAGCAGGATCAATAGTTCCAGCTTTATTATATTTACCTAGAGGTAAATTTCAATGTGAATTAACATGGTTTTTATTCCTTCAACTATGTGTTATTTCTAAGAAAAACACACTCTATATTATTTCATAACATTATAAAACACAATTTTTAATAAAAAATAGTGAAATACTTTAAATAAATATAAAATTTAGGTATCACTAATATCTAAATAATAATAAGGCTTATATGGTTTTATTTTTAAATTATATCAAAATGTATCATTACATAATAAATATTTTCCTAAATATAGTTCTCTAGGCCTCTATTAAACATTTTCAAAAACCAATTGTAACTCTCTTGCCCGAGTAGCCCAGAGTTTGATGTTAGATTATTACAGTGTCATTTTATATAAGGAATCACATAATAAATTATTAAATAGTTTATCAGTATAGGTAAAATATATTAATAATTGATATTAAAATTACTTTTAAAACATAAAATAGAAAAATTATTTTCTTTGAGAATCAATAATTCCCCTTAGAATAAGCCTCTATAACAATCTGAAAACACTTCCCCATATATTTTGCAAAAAGTAAAAAAAGGTAAGGGGAGAGCACAAATGATTAGTAAGGATAAGTGTATAGTATATGATATGTATAAATATGTCATAAAAAATATGAAAAGTTAAATTACAAAATCACATTCCATTTAATTAATAACATGATCATAATATGTAAGTGATAAAATGTGGTTAAATAATGTTATATAAAAAATCACGTGAGAATGAAACATAATAATGAATATTATACTAATCGAACCCACCCATTGAATATCAATAAATAATATCATAATAATGGAACTAATAATTTGCTACATCATAAAACTTATATCAAGGATTCATCTAAGACATTATACAGAAAAAGTTAATGTCTCATCCAATACAAAAAAAATATTTTTTATAATGGGGGCATTCTGATGCATCAAGGGGCTATAGTGAGCCCCAATCATCGCTGACTAAGTCCATTTCATTCCTCATATAAACAGTTGAAATATATTAATACTAAAAATTCGTATTAAATGAGAGCCTATGAAATTTTAATACTTATCCTAATCCAATCAACATAATCATGAACCAACAAGAGTAATATGGTGAATCGTGTAAAAATTGAACATACACAACAAAACCGATCATAAACTATCCGAAATATTAATACTTTTGACATCAAAATAGAACATCCCTAGATGATGATTATACACTAAATTTTTGATTTCATTAGTGAATAAAAATATCTTTAAAAATATTTATTAGGGAAATAATAATTTTATATTAAAAATCACATTTTAAAATTAAAATATAAAAAAAATTGAAACTAATTTTATTTGAAGATTAAATTCTAAAAAATGTAGAATAATATTTAAAATATTTTGTGGTCATGATATTAGGAAACTAAATACATTCGATACACATTAATTAAATTTCTCCTCCCCTGTTTTCCTTAGATGCCAAACATGAATTGTTTTGAAAATGAAATGATGATTATTTTCAATTTTTTCATAAAAGTAGGTAAAAATTTTCATTAATAAATTCTTATGAAAAGGATTAAAATATTTTTCAAAACCTTTTTAGAAATCAATGGTTTTGATGTATACCGATTTTTGATCAAAAAATGAAATAAATATGGATTTTCATAAAAACAATTTCCCATTTATTTTATGTACTAATTATAGAAAAATGATCTTATTAAATGAAATGTTCACGAATGAACTGAGAATAATTAATTATATTGAGATTAAATATAAATATTAAATAATTCACTCTTATTAAACATAAATAAAAACACACTAGAATAATGATGAGGGTACAAAATAATTTTGTACCACTTTGGTAACTTATCAATCATAAAAATAATAAATGTAATAATTATAAAATGAAACTTTTAATAAAATTAATATAATGATATTAATTATATTATATATCAATGTGTTATTATATACACTTCATGAAATAAATATGTCATGAATAAGGCATGTATCTTAAATAATTAAAATTGATATACGAAACACTTACCCCTTGGTAATTAGTCAACTCATCTGCCCCATAAAAGTATAAAATTTATTGAAACATTAAATTTTAATAGACTAAATAAATTCATGATATAAAACTTTATTGGGGTGTTATGTACACATCATAAGTGAATATAGGTTCATAACATCAAAACACGCCTTATTGATAGACAATTGAAAGGAATTCCCATACAAATATCAATTCATTGATGTGATAATTATAAAAGTTAATATATTATGTGAATACAATGTTAATTCATACAAAAAATTAGAAATACCAAATAATTTATGGAAAATTATTTTCACACAAAGTCAAATCAGGAGATAATCAATAAAGTAGATGATTTAACACAATTATGGGTAATTGTCTTACAAAATCTCTTACATTAGGTTTGACATCTTTTAAAAACGAAACAAACTATAGTATAGTGGATTTAAAATGTTTATTAATGTAAAAAATAACATTATTTACATTTATACCATCTTATATGATCCTTTTATAACTTCTTACCTACTATTCAATAATAATGTTCTAATATTTTCACTATTTCAGGTGTTGATTACCTGGTTCTCCCATGCTTTATTTGTCATGAAATTCCCAGTTCTCTTGTATAAGATATACATAAATCATAATAATAATTATAATAATATTATAAATATAATATTTAATATTTTAATTAAATTTTAAAACCATTATTTTATTTTATGTGACTTTGTAGATTAATTTCATCGCATTGCGGAGACGATATGTTGTATGTACCCAAGAGAAGTAATACAATTTATTAATGGTTGAATGTGAAAGTAATTATACTATATATTAATTTCACATAACATATATAATTTAATAATTATCATATATATCCATTATTTCCATCATTACCCCCATCCATGTAATGTGGTTATGAAAAATGAATTACACTCATACGTGGAGAAAATCCTCCATACGCGGGCACAAGCGATGTTTTCAATTTTAATATGATGAAGAAGAGATGGAAAATGGTTTTACCATAAACATAATAACATCTAATTATATATATATTATACTATATTTTTAATTCATAATTGATACAACACATTAAGATGAAGTTGAATACGAAATAAAATCGAATTCTTTAATTAAGAAGATCACATAGTTGTAAAGAATCCTCCATTGGTTCTCTTCTTAGGGACGCTAGGATTAATATTCTTTGGAAGGAATTCAAAAAAATGACTATGTACGTTATGAATATCAATGGTTTGGGTTTTAACTATATGTTGTGGAGAAGTGATGGAGCGATGAGGGTTTTTTACTTGACGAGGTGTGATTTTATGTAATTAAATATTGATTTTTTTGTATAAAAAGAAACCAAATTTTGGGTGGCCTTAAATCTAAATAATTGTTTTAATAATTAATGATTAAAATTCAAGTTATGGTTGTTAAACACATCAAACACCCTTTCGATATTGTAATTTTCTATGTATTTTATGCTTTTACCTTTTAATATTAACCCCTGCATTATTTTACCTATACCACAATGAATCATTTTTACCTTATATATTTCTTATGCCTATAAATTAAAATGAACATATAAAATAATTTGTACATAATATTTAAAATTATGGAATTCAGCTTCCGAAATTTATATCAAAGAAGTATAAAAATTAAATTAAAAAATAAACTTGAAAAACATAGAATATCAATTTTTTTATAACAAATTACTAAATATAAAATGTTTATACACTAAATTAAAGTAGAAAATATAATTAAAAAACAATAATTGGTTAAATTAAATAAAAATTAATTCACAAAAAATTATAAATATTTCAAAACATAGTTTTACCATGTAAATAAAGTTTATGTTTTAATTAAAAACTCATATTCATTATTATTCATTGATAAATAAACATTTTCAAATAATTCCCAAAACATTAACCTAATATATTTATAATATGAAGAATTTAAAAAACCAAGTTATTTTTATCAAATAATAATTCTAAAAGATTCCAAAATTAAAAATAATATTTTTCCCATATAACTCAATAAAAATCACTTTTTTATGAAAACATATATTTGAAGAATAAAATGAATTTTCAAAATGATTATTACATAATTATAAATAATTCTTTTAGTATGAAATTTATTTATATTTCATAATATAGTTAAAAATAATCACACCTTCCAACTTAAAAGCTATTTTGTAACATTCTTTTTAAAATAATAATAGCTTGGAGTCTATTTATGCTCATTGTTCTATGAAATGTAAGCTATCAAAGATAATGTTTTTATTTAAAAAGATACAGAGAATAAAATATCAGGGGGTTAAATATTGTTATTTTCATAAATAATCCCTTTATCATTGTTTATTAAAATAAATACATGTTACATATTTTATAAAAAAATTATTACTGCATACCCTTTAAATGATAATGTTTAGAATGGTGTCACATAAGGGGTTGGTTTCTTCATAACCAAATATTGTGTGTTAAATCACTATTTTATTTTTAATAATTTTCCCAAATAGATATTGTGTTTAAAAAATGATCCTTTTTATGGAAACATATGAATCCATCCTCCTATAAAAAATAGATCAAGTCACTATTATGAATATAAGATGGAGAAGAAGAATTTTTTTGAGAACTACACCAGAAGATTAATGATTATTTAAAAATAATAAACCCATTTATTCATTTCCATTTATTTCCAGTAAGAGGAAAAAGACAAAATTTAACTTTGAATTGTGATGTGTATTAAAAAATAATCTAATGGTTGATATTGAAGTACATGAACAAATTCATGTATTTCATTATATTTGTTGTCAATAATGATTTGAAAATAAATGTAAATATTTACAATGAATATGAGTGAGATTCTTAAATTATTAATGGAATTGGTAAAGTTATTCAATTACTTGTGAAACTTGAGAATACATCATCAGTATATAAACCTCATATATATATATATATATATATCTGTGTGTGTGTTATTATTGATATTCTCCCTCAATATACGTATTGATGATTGATATGTATAACTATATACAATAGTGTATTAATATGAGTTTAAGTGATTGATAATTACTTTACATAATTTTATATTGTTCATAATCTATTTTATAGAAATATATAATATACTAACTAGGGTTTTTGTTTCCTAAACTGAATTGTGTATGATTTATTATTCATATATGTAGGAATCTTTTCGAGATTGAGCGTAAAAATATTCAAATTTAATATATCAATTTAAATGTTAATCAGGACTCTCTAAGAGTCAATTTATAAAAAATTAAAACACTCATTCATGCCATTTAGGATATTTTATGAGCCATATGTGAATAAACCATATATATGTATTAGTCTTTTTCCTCATTGTATGATTCATTTGAGACCAAAAATGATACGTAGGAGTAATATCAAAAAATGTACGAGTGATTTTTAACAAGAATATGAGTCAATAGACCTTTTGATGTTTCATTTGAAGACTTTTTATGAGTCTATAGAAACTTCCTATGAGTTTTCAGTACACTCTACATAGTATATGTATATGAAAAATTTTAAATAATGTTGAGACATCAATATTTGATGAATTTTCATCATTAAATAATAATATATATTCAGATGAAATTTGATTAATTTAGATAATTCCAAACTGATATACAAGGAATTACATATTCTAAAAATATTTTATTTGACAATTATGTATTGAAGTAGAAATAGTTGAGTAATATTCTTTATATTGATATTATTTCAATGCATGATAAGGGATGTACTAGGTAAAAAACATTCTTCAATGAATGCGTGGAGATGATCAAATGGAATTGAAGAAAAAGATTCTGTTTAGATTCAGTGAAATAAAAATATTGAGTCAAATAAATATAATATATAATATAATGAGTGTTAAAATGAGATATCTATAAGAAAAAACTAGAAATATCCTCTAGTGTTGAATACTGATTTCATTTTATCCTCAATTCATTTGGTATAAATTATTTAATTATATTGACTAATATTTAGGATACTTTTTTTCCAATAGAAATATAGTAAGTGTAAATAATAAGGTGAAAATACAAAAAAAGAAAATAATTTATGTTTTTATATCATATATTTATGTAAGATGGATACTAGGTGATTTTTAAAAAGAAATATAACATGCATACTCGTGCATTCAAGTACATTGAGGAATATCTAGGCCATTGATGATCTTGTGAAGGACAAAATGTGCAAAAGCCTTAATCATGGTCATCGTATATAAAATTTAATTAAGAATAATAATACCTCTAACTATTTATTGGGATGGAATGAGAAGGAGGATCTATTCAATGTGATGTTGAGGACAACAGGAGAAAAAATGATCTTTCTTTTTCTACTAAAAATATTAATTTTGTGTGTTGTAATAGGATTCATTTTCCAGTTTGAATATAAAAGAATAAAATCATGTGACACTATTATGACAGTATTTAGAATATCCCTAGTGGGAAAACATGGGTTTATAGTGGAGAATCAATTCTTTGGATGACTAACCAGTAATAGAAGGGAGTAAACTTTTAAAATCAATCCACGTAAATACAAGTGTTACTATGTTATTTATTTTATGTTATATTCAAATATTATTGAGTAATTTATATGTGAAAGGACATATACTATAACTATGACATGTGGTTCAATAAAAAATGAATTCTTAATAGCGTACCACTGATTCCCCCCTTCAAATGTGGTGTTTAACCAACCTTGTCACTAAAGTGGAAAAGATCTTTCAGTATAGGTAAAACTAATAGTTATTTGAGCATATTAATCATATAACGTTACTATAATATGTCTATCCCTATCAATAAGGTTATTTTACCTTATATTAACGTCATAAAACACTTGGATAGTTGAAAATTTTGACTAATTTCAATGATAAACGGACATGAGTATATTTATTCGATAATTTTTGATCAAGTGTTATCTACTCAGTAATATAGTTGTTATATCAATAAATTGTTTTTCTATATAAATTTCATTGTGATCAAGTAAATTTTAATGAAAAATAATATCATTTTAAAATAATGTTCTCCAAACAATAAAAAATATGATCTAATTTTTTATAATTTTAGTGGGAATATATTAAATGAGTTTCATAATTTGATACAATTTAAAAATAATATACATACTTGATAAATGTCAAATGTTATACTAGTAAATCTAATTTTAATTGTATTATGTTCATTAAATATCTCCAAATATATTAATGAGTTCATTTTTTCATAAATATAATTTTATAATTCTTACACATGTGTATTATATACCAGTTATACAATAATGATTTTTGTGGAAGTAAATATAATAAAAATATAATATATTTTTATAAGTAACAAATTTATTAGAAAAGTTGTAATGGGTAAATAATATATGCATTGGAGGTATAATAATATGATATTTATACACTTAATATATTTGTTTGAAAATTTAAAAAATATTTTCTATTATCTGTCTAAAAATTATATTTTATTTATTTTTATTTTAATAATAAGATATAATTTATTTAATCAATAAAAAGTCAATTTATTCTGTTTAAGTGAATTAATCGTTTTATTCAATTAGATATATAATAATGGGTTTGTATATACAATACATGAATTATACAATTAATAACATTTAAATTAGTGATTCAAGATAAATGATTCCATTTCCATCCACATTTAAAATTATTCCTTAAATATATAAAAGATAAAGGAATTTAAATATCCTTAATGATGGGTTTTGATAATAAATATTGTATAAAATAATTGATACTTCTGAATCCTTATATGAGAAATAAAAAAAATCTCAATTAACTAAAATGGCCAAACATCTACTATGCTAATGGAATTAATAAAGTAGTCATTTGTTTGATAATTATAATAAAATTAAGTATATTATATATGTTCTTTGTATCTTTTACTAATGAATTGAGTTATTATGGTAATTGTTTTCAACTTATGAATATTACAACCTTTAAATAGTTTGATATTTTATATTAAATCCCACAAAACAATGTTAAATGGATTGAGATATGTCCATTAGATTAAGGTAAGAAATTACTTAATATAATAGTTATTATTATCTTTGATATTGTTTTATTATTTAATCATTAACCCACATAGCCACAACATAATGGATTGGAATTTGAATGGAAAAATTATATATTATAAGACATTGTTTGGTAGATGATGAGTTAGCCAATCCTTAATATATTATTTATTTATCCTCTAAATGATTACAATTTCTTAAATAACAACATTTAATATTTTGAAATAATAAATACATTACATGAAATATATACTATGAAATAAGTTTACATTTTATTTCGAAACATTTTTTATTTCATGAGTTATATGATATCTAATGTTTTTAACATGTTTTTTTATTAAATTTTACAAATTTATATTTTTTATAAACCTAAAATAAATTATTGGATATTAATTTTATGGTCTATCTCAATGAATGGATTTTTAATTTAACTATTAAATTTATTTTTAATATTTACAAGAAAATTGTGATTGATATTGATATCAATGAAGATAAAGACCAGTAAATATAAATATTTCCTCATATATAATACTATATTGTTTCAAAATAGAATAATAAATAATATTACTCATGTATAAAAATAACCTATATGTTTAGAAGGTTACATAATGTGTCTATTTAAATGAATTTCTTATCAAAAAGGATATTGAATTAGATTTTTTACTTTTTAAAACTTTTTATAAAAAAATACATAGAGAATTTTATTTTTGAATTTTTTTTAAGACTATGAAATCTAAAATAAACTCTTTATGTATGTACAATGATTTTAATTGGTTATATCTATTTAAATATCTATCTGTTGTATTATTTAATCAATGCCTTTTGAAATTATTTTCACATGGATAGTATTTTTTCTACCGATATGGATTTCACAGTGTTAAAATGTCACAAACATAGTAATTTTAATAACTATGAAGAAACCATCTAAACAATATCTGTGATACTTCATATGTTTGTTATTCTTTTATAAAAGAACATTTTGATTTTGTTATTTACAAATTAATTTTTTCAAATTCATTTCCCTTAATTTATATCTTTCAATAATGTGTATATAACACAACATGATTGTTATTAGAATCCAAATGATGTCTTTATGTTATTCATGTTACAGCTATCAATTTATTTATTATGGAAATAAATGATGATGATGTGATATCTGTTTTTTGATGTAATCATCCAAATGTTTTCTTTAAAAATATAGATCAGTATTGTTTATATGTACATTTTATAGTTTAGAATTATTTTATTATTGTTATTTTATATAATTTTGTCATAGTACTCATTAGAAATTATACCAATATAGTACTTTATTATCATGAATTCTTGTGAAATACATCCTAATAAATGATATGGTTGAAGAGTCAAATAAACTAGTGTGAGATATATATATATATAAATCTAACATGACTATTTCTATGTCAATAAATATGTTGTCAATGTAATAAAAATATTTATCATATATAATTCTGTAAAAGGATTATATTGATAATATACGGTGTGAATAATTAAAATGTACCCTCATACTATGATTGAGGTACATCAATGATATTCCTTATACCTTAGTAATAAGATTATTCACGTTTGACTTATTGAGTGATTTACATGATTTTTCTTATGTTTTGGAAAGATTTGTTTTTTGAAATATATGAGAAGTATAACTATAATATTTTTATGAAGAACCTTATTTACATGAGAATTATATAGATTAATATTTCAATATCAGATATTTTATAAAGATTTCTATATAGGGTTAAACCCATATGATATTTAAATATGAACAGAATGATATTAGATGAAAATAAGGGTTTATGATTTACAATAATGGTGGAGTTAATATCACTAATATTTCTTGGAATCATATTTTATATAATTATAAAATATATTTTTAGTATATCCTTATATGATATATGTAAAATAAATTCTTATTGATCATGAATTTCATTTTCAAACTCCGTATATTTTCTATAATTTCTAAACAAATATAAAAATATTAAAAAATCATTGTTATTATTTATTACTATCAATCCCAATATCATAAAAGTAAAAAAATTCATAACCTTTTAATTTATAATATCACTATGTAAATTAATGAGATGAATGATATAATAACATGTCTCGTGTCTTTTTTGTTGATTATTTATAACCAATTCACAAAAACAATTATGACATATATCATACAATTACTATGAAATGTTCATGTGAATTAGATACTTCATATATGGGGTGTAATATATTTGGATTTTTTTTATTCATAAATAAAATTCATGTTCTCTATATTTTCAAATTATATAAATTTATCATGTTTTTTAAAGATAATATAAATTTTAATTTTATAATTATTTCATGTGTGCTATAATTTTTGATAAGATTAAATAAACCCTCATAAGAAATATAAGGGTAATTAAAAATATATGACTGATAGGTAATGTCATTTAATATAAAAAACCATATAATTAGGGTTATTATGGGTTTTAAAAGATACATAGAGTCGCTCATTAGAAACATGTGTGAATTGTCATATCGACATTCCCAGTGAACTATATAAAATAAAACTTTATGAATTATTTCATTTATATACATATAAAACTGTAATTTGTATTAATATCAAATAAAAGTGGTTTATAATGTCGCTTTCATGTGAAACATAATAAATTGATACCTTAATTACACCCACATTAAGGGTATTCTAATCAATGTTTATTGTGTTTTTACAGATTATATATTTGAAATTTTTCATAACCTATAGATAATTTCATAAAACTTATTATTGCATTAGTGAAATAAGTCCTAATAATTCCATGATCATGTTTATAATATGATTTCCTCAAATACTTGGAAGAATTGATTATGATGTATTCATCTAAAATGGTGTGTTTATTTTAGAAAACCGAGAATGTTTGGTTTTTCTTGTATCACATTTCCAGGATTCATGTCTTGTTTCTATAGTGAATTCTTAGTAATTTATCCAAAAAACTTGTCCTAAGTTATAAAAAAACAATCTTCAATTATTCATCAAAATATCCATGGGTTGTATACATGTACTGAGGGTATAAATATCACCATAAATGTATGCATTACACATTGGAGAACACAATTCCAAGTTGTAATGAAATAAAAAAAATAAAGTCATGAAAATAAGTAGTATATGATTAACTAATATTCAAAATAAAATTTAATTCCTCGATATCATACAACATCAAACTTTTATCACATAAATAACAATATAATGATAAAAACTGAATCTCCAAAAATGAAATAAAACCAAATAACTCATATACCTTAGTGATACAAGAAATAATACACCAAATACCAAAATGATTACTACCTACCATAGTCGTTCGGTAGAAGAAACCAATAAAATCCATCAAAACAAATTAGAAATACAATACATGAAAGTAGTAGTGGAGAAAATAATATGATCAATAGTCGTCCCCTATATATGAAAACCATAAACATTTCATCTAGGGAAAATAATTACAGTAATAATTTCATAATACATATTTATTCCCTTGCTATTAAATTTAACTAATATTGTATACTACATCAAACATTATCAATTAAATTTTACTATAAATAAGTTTCCTTAGATAATATTCCCAAAGGTATTCCATATTAATTTTTAATTTGTCATTACCGATTAATATATATCATTAGTTATAAAAATATCTTTATCCTCATTCATATTTCAAATGAATTATGTATTTTATTCCAATCTTGACTCACTAAATATGAATGTTTACATAATAGTGGCCCATAAATTTCATACATATATATTAGATGTTAATATAATAATATTAAATATATGACACAATGATAGACACTTCAATTATAAAGGTCTAGTGTCATTAGAAATGTTCTTTCATGAACGACTTTCTTATTAAAGATCTACATCCTATCTGAATAAGTTAATCACAACTACCATCATTCTTTGACATATAAAAAATAATACCATATTTCAAGACCTATCGAAACAAAATACAAGAAACGGTGATTTTAGATTCTTAGTAAGGTAAAAAAGATATATCAATGATCACTTATGAATAACCTCAGAATAAGGGTATGAGAAAATGAGAATAAAATTTCATAATATTTTCCAGCATGCCAATATCATAATCATGAGTCATATAATAAATCATGGTAGTTCATAAGATTTGATTAATAATTTAATTAATGAACATGATCCATTATAATTTAATATTGGAATAATACAAAAGTTGGTGTCATAAAAATAAGAATTGGAAATCATATCCTTTATTAAGTATCATTGTCAAGACATTTAGAGTGGATTTTGTTATGTCTCCATTACATCATATACTTATTCAAGGTTTACTCCAAATACTGTCATACTTGGAATAGTACCTTACTAAATATGGTTCACTCCCCATATCAGTCCATTTTATCCCATTAGATATCCACAATTACCTAATACATTGGAGGGCTATTCAATTCTAGACCCACCCTTCACATTATGAAAATCAAACATATTCCCCACAATATGATAAAACATTCATCATCATATAATATTTGGAATGGAAATATTCTTATAAAAAAATCAACATTTATCATATAATAACCTATAGAAAATATATATGTTTCATAAAGGTTTTATCATAACAAAATTTAACTATGTGAAAGAATATGGTTTTGTAGAGTCATCCTAAAATAATCATTATCATAATCAATCCAATAATGAAAGTGGGAAATGTCATTGGATCAATAAATAATAAATCATAAACAAAATATAATTATTCCATTATAAATGAAATATGTCATTAAAATATCATTTGAATATTTCATGAGGAAAAATGTATTTTCAATATAAAATAACTAATTTAAAATCTAAAAACTATCAAATATTTTAACATTTTATATTTCAAAAAAGCATTTGAATGATGTAATTAATGCTTAATATTATTGACTGGTCGTGAAATAAGAAATTATTTTCATCCCATTACAATTAAAATAATGATTTCATTCATATTTTTTGTATAAATCCAATAGAACATCATTTCAAAAATGACAGCAATAGTAAATTTTTAATATTTTATATAATGTCTAAAATGGGTAAAAATTACATTAAATAATCATAGTAGAATTGTAAAAATATTGATGAAATAATTTTTTGAATACATGAACTTGGAAAAAAGTATTTTTGACCGCATATAGAAAAACATTCTATTTTACTTAAAAGTATTTATTCTATCACTTAAGAACAAAATAGAGTAAAATGAAAAGAAAAAAATATAATTTCCAAAAATAACCATATTTGAATAAATTTCATGAGTTCATTGAGAATTAGATGACATAATTTCATCATTAAAAACATTATCATAAGCATTATCATTAAATAATGGGATTTTGACCCCAATCCCTTTCCACTTTGATAATATTTTAATTATCAGAATAATGAAATTATATCATATAATGAAACATTAAATATTACTAAAATGAGGATACTCAGTATGTGATTTGTCTAAAGTGATAATTTATAACCTTTTTAGTTGTAAATTGGTGCATAATGTAAATGAAGTCTCAAAGAAACAATTTTGAGATGATGAAATTTTTTTTCTTTGGTAATCAATGATTCAAAATGTCAGGAAAGAGTGAACACTATATTGATATTTATATCCACATAATATTCATGAAATGAATTATCAAATAAATTCAAACAAATTATATAAACCACACAATGTAAAATAAGTGTTTAATATAGAATATGACACATGAATAAAACATTTTGACAAGAAACCCTCAAAAAAGTGTTTACATGTTTTGAATGTGATCTAACATCCAGGATAATAAATTTAAATTTATTATAATTTTAAAAACAATTATTTACATATTTTAATTAAGATATATGATAAAATTAAAACATTTCAACACAAATTTATTAATTATACCATTTTGAAATATTTGTTTTTATGTGCTAACTATTTTTATTTCTCATAATTTTTTCAATTCGGTAGTTCCATTAATTATATTTTGATCATATATTAATTATATATATAATATTAATAATGATATTAATATCATACAAATATATATATTGATTATATATATAGAAAAAATCAAAAATGATTGAGATATAAAAATTATTTACACTATTTATTGAGATGGTAGGTCATACGTACATATGAATGTTGCATTCACATTTTGGAGGATAGGAATAAAAAAATTAAATAGTAATTACAAATTTCAAAATAATTATTACGTCATATACATCATCTATTTTAATTAAATATACACGTATTCAAATCAATGTAATGAAGAAATAAAAAATGATTCGCTAAGGGGAATTCGTAGTGTACATATACAAATGAATGACATTATCATTTTCTAATTTATGGGAAGGTATGTACGTAGATAAGAAATTACAATTTTAGAAGAATTATTATGTCATAGATATCATATATATAAATATTAAATCCACCATAATAAATATCCTTTGGGTATTATGATGGAATAATAATTGTATTGTTTTGGGGGCTGCAGTCCAGACATATACTCAATCGATGAATTCACATACACTTTGATGCAATATTTGGTGGATATGAGTGGATCCATAATCATAAAAAATTATTATATTAAAAATAAAAAAATATTATGATGAATACAAATAATTTATAGGATGTTGAAGAAGAAATAAATTTAATGTGGTCGTATAAGACAATTACATATTCTTCGATATCCCTTTTTTAAATATCTTTTTTAAATCCCGTAGAATGATACTTTAAGAATAAAATGATCATTTAATAAAATAAATATGTGTTATTAAGTGAAATATTAAGGGTATTATTTAGTTATATGCCACATGGAGGTGAAAATAAAATATAGAAGGGGTGGCCTTTTATAAGGGGGTGGAGGACACAATTGTAATTAATTAAAATATTTATATATAAATAATGTTTTTATAAATTATAAGGCTTTTGAATTTATTTTAATACAATTAAAAAGATCCTATGGTATAAATATCAAAAGAAAGTGATATCTGGAGTGGTTAATTTTTCATTTTAAACATTTATTTTGTTTGAACCTCTTTATTAACTAACAATAACCATAACTGGAATAATAAACATTTCAATATTAAAATGTTATAAATTTAAATGTAAGGTAACAATTAGCTCATAAATGGAAAATTCATGACATAATAATCAATTTGTGATCATAAAGGTCCAATTCAATTATTTGTTTTATTTTTAAAAAATATAATAATTTATTAATTTTCATGAAATATTATAAGTATCATTTTTAAAATTATTCATTTTATTAAACACTAAATTCATCAAGAATGAAATGGATTTAAAATATAAAATTTTTAAAATCCATAATTTTCCATATTAATTTATAAAATTCTTTTATAACAATAAATAAACAAAATAAAGTTACTATTTGGATTTTTTAAATCAATTTCATGATTTTTTAATAGATTTCATATGCACTGTATTGGAATTGTCTCGTAATTTACATAATTGTTTCATCAAAAAATATTAAATATAAATAAATATCATAAATAAAATTAACTCAACCTTAAAATAAAATTTTATCCCAAAAAATACTATTTTATACTTATGTAAATATATTAGATATATTAATGTAAAGATAGTAATATTTGGAAATTTTATTTATTTATAATAATAATAATTTTTTTTTCAAGTGATAATTATAAAAAAAGTTGCATTTATTAATTCTTTTTAGGGATATTTTTAAGTCACTCCCATATAATGAAATAACGGATTGTTTATTGGATGATTTTCAGATCATATCTCATGCTTCATAACCATTTTTTAGCAATTTTACCCATACTAAGTTAACAAATATGTACCAGGGTGACTATATGTAATGACAAAAATATATAACCTATTTAACAAATACAATCCACCTAATTCTAAATAGGGTATCCATTTTTCATGATTTAATTTAATGAAGTGGTGGAAATTATCTTTAAAGTGAATTCATAAAACACAAAAAACTAATATTTTTAAGAAATGTGTTTTAAGCATAAAAATTAATATATATCCAAATTAAGAATATTGTTGATCCAAATATAATTAATTAAATTACTCTAAATAATAATCATCTTATTCCAATTTATTTCCAAATCCGAAATCAATTATTACTTTTAAAATACAAAATTTAATTAAATGATATTTGAGTATTTGAAAAAATTTGTATTTTTAAAAATTCATTGAAAATTTAATTGATTGAGAAAGGTCAAAAATAGTCTAACTCAATTAATAATTGTATTCTGATTTCATAAATTATTTATATTTTATAATATAAATTTTCTACAATTTTAAAAACATGATTATAATTTTCCTACAAAAAAATAATAAAATCCATATTATATAAATTTCAATTTTGAAGAATAAAATTACATCACTAGAATAATGAGTGAGAATGTTCTAATAATTAATCAATATATTGTTATTTAATAAGACTGTTATAAATATATTTCATAATGAATCTATAAATATTCATATATTACAATTTGTTGACTAGGTTATAATGGAAGGATATAAATAATAATATAATTTATAGTATATCAAATCATTATTAAAGAGTACTGTTTATTATTTAGTAAGTTATTGATCTAGATTTTATTTTAAATAAACATTCTATGGTCTTAAATTCACCTCAACTTAAATAAATTTCAACCTAAAAACTTTATTTCAGTAATCAAAGGTTCAATATTTGAAAATAATATTACTAAAACCCAAGATTATACAGAGGTACAATAAAATATCCTTTAAGAAGGTGTAATGGAAAAGATAATGTTTTCCTGAAACAAAACATTATCGGGTTCCCTAATATATTGTTCATGATTGGGATTCCAAATTATATATTTTTTGGAGAATACAATTGTCCCAATAATTATAGGTAGTGACTTTGAATTGTGTTATATAAAACTGAATGACCAAAAATCATAAATTTGGGGGTTATAAAAGGACAATTAATTCATCAAAAATGAATGTAAAAGGATAAATTATTCATTTAAGATTATTTTAATGAAGTATAATTATTTTTTACTATCACGACAAAAAACATAAGAAAATATAGTTTATCGATATATTCTTTATAAGAGAAATTTCATCCATTGGTTATACTTCAAACTATTTCCACTTCATCCCTTACTACAGGAAATGAATAATCAAGAAGAATTTTTCATTTTTGAGTCACTAAAATTGAGTTTTACACAATCATTAGAATTATAAAACAATGAAAATTAATATATTATTTTTTATAATATTTTCGCATAATTATATAAACATTTTACCCAATATGAAAATACCATATGTTAATATCCAAATCCATAGAAAACTCGGATTTAAAAATAATTAGTTTGATAAATACTCAAACATAAGACTCCACCAAAATATTTATACAAAAAATTAAAAACCAAAAATCAACATGGTTTGATCATATATACTTTTAAGATCAACACTAATAATTATCCTCCAAACAAAATAAATTATCTTATAATATCAAATTAAAAAACATGTGAATACGTTGATCATATATTCTATAAAATAATACTAATAACCGGAATTGCTATAAAATCTCAATGAAAATATATATTATTCGAGTAGTTAATAAAATAATTATTCTTAAAAATTTACATAAAATTAAATAACCTGTATAAACTAAAAAATTCTACAATCATTATTAAAGATATCATAAAAGATTTTTTCATCAAATCACTAATTTGTTCTAAGTCCCCAAAACTAGTCATTTAATTATTCGATATATGTCATCTCTTTATCTCAATCAGACATTATTATATCGATATACTATTCATATTATGTGTTATATTTCCCTTAATCATTTGTTTTCATTAAAATACCACCTTACCATTAAGTAACATTATAACTATTCAATATGTAGATTCAAAAACATAGTAAAAAGTTTATGTATAACAATCCTTATGTGACTCATGATTCATATTACTAGAATATCATATATTAAAAACTAATATAAATTTTGTTCGTAATACCAATACATAAACACTTCAATCATTCCCCTTCAATGATATGTATATCAGAATCCCTTCCTTGGATAAGGAGTTGGAACATTGAATAGGGAATTGAATCAGATGTTTCCCACCTTCCCCACATATAAGAGATTGAGATCCTTGGACATTCATTTCTCTTTGACATTCATCTATACATAGAAATCATCATCTCTTCACATTGATATATTCTAATGTAGGTTTCATCCAACACTCATGAAATGTTAAAATTGAAATATAATTATTTTTTTGGACATTACCATAGAAATGTCAATAAATTTATATCTTATTATTGTTCGATACATTATAAAACTCATTAATATTTATGTTTTTAATCATATATTGGGATATATAATTATGAATAATCTTATGTTTTTGGATTTAAAATATTATTTCATTCACTCTCCCAGGACGTCAAAATTTCATTTCTATGTCAAATTGAGCATAAACATGAATCCTTCTAGTACTATCCACTTACTAAAACAAAAAGCCACATAGTAAGAAATAATAATCATTATGGGAGATCATTAATAATAATTTCAATACTTATTGAATTTATAATCCTTATTTCTGATCTAAGAAAACAATTTTTTAGCATAGTTAATCTTTGGTTATTAAATATCATTTCTGATGTTTTGTTTTGGACATTTTTTTGGGAAAAAATAATATTTTAAATAGAGTGTTTTTTGTATTTAAAAAGTAATAAATGTTGTTGAAATTTTATTAATTTATTATTTTAATGTTTTATAAATTCTGAATATATAACTTTTTATACAAAATTGGAAATCACACCCCGTTCATCTAATGATCATCAGACCCATTCCATAAAATTGAGTTTTTTCTTTTGAAATGATAGAATAATTTAAAATGCTTAATCGATGTGGGTTTTTGAAAAAGAACTATTGGGAAGACATAGAACATCATAAATAATTTATATTTTTTAATTCTTTTACAAGATCCTAAAAACGTCATGGAGAATCTATGATAAGAGATGATCTTTTTATATAGAATGAGAATTTCATTTTTATGATGACTACATAATGGAAGTTTCTTGTATGGAGTCTATATGATCCAGAAGAAATAGGTGCATATGTTTTCAAAATATTAAAATAATGCATTGTTTAACGTTAAAAATTTACACATTTTTATGATCTGGTTCATTGTCAGATGCACCATCTGGTGTATATTATCATATCTAGAATCAATGGACGCCAATGCTTTCAAAATATGAGATAATTGTTTTTGGTTGAAATAGGATGTCGTTTCAAAGTTACAGATCATATGAAATATCAATTATGATACACTAGAAATTATTCATATAATGATCCATCAGATAGAGCTCTATAATAATCCTTGATGTATTTTAGTTGATGAAATTTGATGACTTATAAAGTTTGAATTTTTTTACCTATATAATTACATCGGCTAATGAATTTTGATAGAAGAGTTCAATATTGTTATCATGCTGATCTGATTCGATTGGAAGAATTTACTGATTTTTGAAAGTAGAATTTTGATTTATGGAAACATGAATTGATCCATCATATGATCTAATGACATGGATCCATTGGAAAGACAGTTGACACTATGAGATCATCACCTTCTATTGTCTGTCAGACCCAATACGAATAAACATAATGATAGATGAAAAACCGATATTTATAAGGAAATCATTAAAACAATATATTATTTTATTAGTCGGTATAGGTTTTTGATTCCTTTAAAATTTAAACCAATATTTTCAAAAATAATTCATAGTCCTAGAGCATCGAAGATAGAAATTAATTATATATTAGTTTAAATTTAAATTGATTAAAAGGTAAAGAATATAGTTGTTTCAATTGATCTAAGATTATATGATTGATAAATTTTGAAGTCTGATCTCATGAATTATTTCAGGATATAATAAAATATTTTTCATTTGATATAATATTTTTACATTTTTTAGTTAAAAAAATTAATAGACTAAGTAATTGTTCTATTTATTTTTAATTTGTTCAAGAGAATAAAAGTTATAAATATAGCATCAGACAATGTTTCCCATATAATAATTTCTATAGTTATTCATTTAAATATGATATTATTTGTGAAGAATTAATATGTTTTTAGATGCTACCAAAATATAATAGAAGCATTGAGTTAGTCAAAATAATGTTAAAATAAACACCAAATTGTGGTATTTGGAATTTGGGTGAGCAAGAAAATATTTATGTTTTACACCTATACCAATTCTAGAGTACCTATAAATAGAGGAGAATATTATAGTGTTACAAAACACTATTCACATATATGAAAATTTATATACTCCCTGGAATTGGTTTCATAGATGGGTTTTTCAATTGATGTTATTTTGTGTTGAGGAAGTGTTTTCAGATATAGTGTTCTAATTAGAATGTGAGACTGAGTTATGTTTTGTTTACTAGATAGAGTTAATCTGGATGTGGTTGTTGATCTATGATTTTGTTTGTTGTTTGTGAAGAACAATGTTTTTGTATAGGTATATTTTTTAAAAAATTGTATCAGAACTGGTTTTATATGACTGAGGCCATAAGACATATATACATCCCAAACATTATTTGGACAACCCTTCTAGGGATCAGAATGATTTGATGCTATTTTCTTTTTTGGCCTAATGTTTAGTATGAATCTTTTTTTAAAATTATGGGAGTCGGTATAATAATTCTTATTCGGAGTTTGAAAAAATAATGAACTATTTGACACAATTTCTATTCACTTAATCTCAATAGTGCATTTCCATAAACACGCCAATGTCGCAAAGAAGGGACTAAAGTTCCCGCTTTGTTTCCAAACCTTGAAAATCATGTGTTCCTTATTTAATTTTCTATTTCTAAATTCACATGGGTTCTCTAAATGTTTATAATTAATAAAATATAACTTTTTTTAAGTTAAATTTATTAGAGTGTAAATATTTTGAACACAATAACTGATTCAACCCATTCCCCACTTAGTTGTTATTTGATCTATTAGAACATCGTGTGGTATTATTGGAAGGTTACTTTTTGTTCCATATCTTATAAAATTTATATTATACCAATGACAGAAGGATTCATACATTTTATTGGGAAAATATCATGGATCTAAAGATAGGTTAATTCAATATCTTTCTTCAATTTTTTGGAATTTTTTGATATTTCTACAATATATTTTTCACCTATAGAGAGAGATTATCCTATGGATTTTGAAGATAATATAGATATTAATGATAATGGGAAATATAGAAATGATATTCTTATTTCGTTTTCAAAATAAATTTGATATGAAGGTGATGAGCCTCAAATAAGAAATCAGTATATCGGAAAATATCAAAAATATTTTCAATTGGAAAAAACTGGTTATAGAAGATAAACTACAAAAATGTTAGAAAAAGTTCAAAAATATTATATTGAGATATAAAGAAACATTTTATTAGTACATCAGTAGAGTAAATGAAGCAATTTTAAATGTAAAATATTTATATATGTCTTCGACGATTATAAAATTATGAATAAAATCATGAAAAACATTCCGGCCATATTTGATTCTAAAATTTACTTATTAAAATATGGAAATTATGTATTTAAGGATGAACCACATAACATTCATGTTACTTATAAATTTTAAAATAACTATTGTTTAAATGGAATATAAAAGTTAAAATTTATTTTCTATGTATGACAAAAATTAAAATGCATGATTTTTAGTATGTTTATATTTCTGATTTTGAAGATAAACATGATGATATGATTGAGGAAAAAATAAAATAATTTATATATGTGAACTATAAAGGCTAATGTTTAATGTATACAGTAAATCATCCTCTCAAATTTATTGATTATGGTTGATTCATAATTTTTTTGAAAAATTTCCCTAATAAGCATTTTGGAGAATATTTAGATGATTAGGAAGAAAACCCTCAATGGAAGAATTTGAACAAAAGATCTATTGAATAAAATTATTCAAAAAAATATATGAAGATGTTTATTAGAAAAAAGTGGTATGTTGAGTAAGAAAGCTAAATATGACTCAACTAAAGACAATTTTTCAGAATATGGATGTTTAAAAGGGTTTATAACATTTATTTTAAAAGTATAATTATCAAAATATACCTCATATATTGATGAATAACAAGTTAATGGACCTTATAGATAGAATCATATTAAATATGGTCTTGTTGAATGCCTTGATTAAAATAAAACCCTCAAGAAAGAAGTCAATATAATGAAAAAATATATTGAAAAACATAACGAAGGGGGAAAATATATTTTCAATAATGAAGAAGAATACATCATGTATATCACAAGTTGCAAACTGAGAATTTTAGAATGGGCAAAAATGATTTAATATCATAGTAATAAGTTTATATATAAAGAACCTGATGGTAAAAAGTATCATTAAAAATTTCATAAGGTATAATATACATTAATATTATTGAATGATATTTTTTGAAATGATTTAAAATTAAAATATTAATCTTCTAAAGGTGAATAGAAACCTCACTCCAAGAATCAGGTGAAGTCTACACCCATTGAAATAAAAATTTGAATTTATTCATAAAATATTTTAGGCATAAAGAAATGTTTTGGGAAATAATAGTTTGATAGGGTATGAGTTAAATCTGTCACATCTTTAAATATTGGAAATTTATCCCATATTAAAGTATTCACATGCCTAGAGTTAACAAATATATAAAGAAGTTATGAACCTAAAAAAATATTTTTACAAGGAATGGGAATTATTCCACACAAAAAATTTAATGGATTCTATAGGTGTTTTGGAAGTAGTTGTCACAAATATTTCAATTGATCATATAACATGTCTCTACAAAGAATTAGGATTGAATAGGGTGGAATAATTGGTAAAAGTAGAATAAGTTACTTTCTTGTTTCACATGAAGTAAGAAAAGAAAAATTCAAAGAGGTTAGAAATATTCCAACAAAAAACTTTGTGATTTATAGGTGTATGGTAGTCGAATATGTGCTCAACCATGTAAAAATGTTCTAAAAAATATGATATTCCTTCTAGATCATGTTTCATATAAAATAATGGAACAATAATATTGAATAAAAAAGATGAGGAAAAATATTTATTTTGATACATCATTAAAAGATATAAAAACCATGGATTCATTCAATTGGTTATTCTACATGTATGATACGAGATGTAAAAATGTTGAAAATATTGAAAATCATGATTGAGGGGTGGTTACGGTTTGAAAATATATATTTTTTAAATTAATGGAATAGAGACTATCGATACAAAATATCAAAAACCAAATTCTAAGGATTTTTTATTTGTCAATGGGATCAATTATATCATTTTTATTATGATTTAACATTGTTATTATGGAAAAAAAATTGTTTAAAAATATTATTGTATCATCATATGTAATGAAGGAGGGAAAATTGTTAAAAAATGATAAAGAACATGTGGAAGTCTCTTTAAAATTTGAGAACTTTTCAACTCTTATTACATGATTATTGAAGAATAATACTAGTTGTTTCACCACAGACATGGTAATATATAGAATAAAATCATGAATACATATTAAAAATTCCATGTTTTATGAATTTTTCAAAAAATTTAAAAAAATATAATAAGATGTTTGTATAACTTTTTCGAAATGGTAAATGACTAATAAAATTATTAATATTTATTATATTCTCTCTATGAGGCCATATAAAATTATTAATTATGATTTATGTGGGCCTATTAGACGTCAATCAGAAAAATTATATATTTAATTTACATCTTTTATTGATAATTTCAATCTGATGGTCAATATTGTGTTTATGAAGAAAAAAAGGATATAATGTTGTTTAGATTATTCAGAAAAGATAATGATGTCGAAATAGTGTTTTATATAAATAATTTGAGAACATATAATTATAAAAAATTTATATGAAATTATATTGAATGTTGTACAAGAAATATTGGAATCAAACATATGTATAGTGCTCCCTACACTCCATAAAAAAATATTAGTATAATGGAAAATATAACTTTGGTGGAAATTAGAAGAATCATGTTAGGTGAATATAAACACTCAATGTTCATTTGGAGAGATATTGGGAGTATTATTGTTGATGTGGAAAATAGTTTTTTGTTGAGTCTAGAACCAACAAGGATTCTTATAAAATATGTTATAATAAAAACCGTCATTGAACTAATTCAATGTTTTTGGAAGTCTCTGTTTACTCAATATAAAAAATCTAGATATTGGAAAATTTGAGGAGAATTATAAAAAAGGGTTTATCATGGGATATTCTCACAATGAACTAAGTTAAAAATATTATAACAATTTTTCACACAAGTTTATTGATTCATATGAGGTGGATTTTCTGAAAACCCAAAATTCATTAAAAACAATTGATGACAATGTTGAGGAAGAGAAATTGAATATATCCGATGAGAATTAATGTGATTCAATGATGACTTATTTAGATGAATTTTGTGGTAGGGAATGTCAAACTGGAAGTGATTCCTTGAAATTTCCAAACGTACAGAAACATTTTGATATTGAAAAGATTCTTTGGAATCAAAATGCACGAGTTCTGATTAGAATAAGGATGAGATTAGAAAAATAGACATCATTAATTTCTCAAATTTAACCATAAAAAGTTTTAGAAGAAATTGAATGCAAATAATTGATATATGTAATGAGTGAGGAGTTGGGTAAAATTGAGAAAAAATGGGAACCTTTTCTATGTCTACAAAATAAATATTTTATTTATACAAATCGGGTGTGTAAAAAAAAATTTAATGGGTATGTATACGTTTCAAAAATCCGAGAATGATTTCTTAAAAAAATGTTATTCACACATTCTATGTGTCTAATTTATGAAACCCTTTCCCCTGTAACATGATTATAAAATATAACAATGTTACTATTAGTAGATGAAAATAGAAATTACATAGTTTACCAAATGGATAAAATTCATCTCTCCTTAATGGCGAGATTTAAGAAGAAGTTTAAACTGAACTAAAATGAATGTTTATACTTGATATAATTTGAGGAAAAGATTGATAATTGAATAAATATATGAATGGGATAAAATAAGCTCCACGTTTTTGGTTTTCCAAAATTGAAATTTTATTGGAAGTGGTAAATTTTTATAAAGGAAATTATAACAATATATTTTATGAGAACGAATTTTTCTCCATCGCATTTATTTTAATTGTGTGTGTTGATGATATAAATTTTTCTAGAGATGTTGAAAATTTTTGTAATGAATTATCTATGGAAATGAATAATAACATTTATATTTCAATGTTGGGATAATGAATATTCTCTTAGTATTACAAGTTTAAAAAATGGAAAAAACATTTCTCGATGTCACAAAATGTTTTCTAGGGAATTTTTACAGTTGTTTGGTATAGAATAATCTATGAAAGGTTAAACCCCTATTTTGGGGGGAAAAGGGTTGAGTCATTATAAAACTAAAAAAATTGTTAATATGAAATATTTTTTGTAAGATTATTGGAATATTTGTTTCTCTAACATTATCAATACTTAATATTTATTGTGATGTGACAATGTACTCTATATATCCAACTTATCTGAAAGAATAATATATTTTGGAAGAAAATATAATACAGAGATATATGGATGGAACAACATCACATGGTAAATGTTTCCAGAGAAGCTGTGATATAAACATTAATTTTTTAATAATGTTGATATATATATAGATGGAAATGATAAAAAATTCATGAGGAACTTTTTAGTTATGAAAATGTTGTGTGGGTTGGAATAGAAATAAATAGGGTTTAGTAACATTATTAAAGTGGAATAAGAATTTGTTTCTGCTACAAAGTAGTGAAATTAGAGAATTTTTTTAATGTTTAGATTTGATTCATGAAATTTGATCATTAAAAACAATAAATATAATATTGTGATAATGAGTGTGTGATTTACATTTATAAAAATCATATCAAACACTAAAGATCAAAACACATTAAATATGTTTCACCTCATAAAGGAATTATTTGTTTGTGGATATTTATTTATGGAATATATTTCAAATAAATATCATATTTTTGATATATTCACTAAATAAATTCCAAAATAAGGATTTTTGATTGTGAGGATGAAATATCATTTTCATCGACAAACAAAGTCTTCTAAAAAAACAAAAGGATGTCCCCACTATTCTTTGGATTATGTTGACAAAGGGGTAGAATATGTAAAACATTTTCCTATAATTGGTTAAAAAGAAAATTTATTACATTAATGAATCAATGAAATGGTTATCTTAGAATGAGGGATGAAAATAAAAATGTATAGGAAATGGAAAAAGTTAAAGGGGTTATCATAAATACATCCATAAATTTTTTTCTCACTTAGGGATGAAATTCGTTCAAAAATGTTAAATTATCCAGTAGTATGGTGTATGGACACTCTTTTAAGAAGGAATGTGATTTGATAAATTATTTTAAAAATAATTGTTTTTATAAAATTATGTTGTAAAATATTATAGATAATTATATCTGATGAGTTGAAAATGTTTTTCATGAGTTTTTTCATCAAATATACCATTGAAAATTGATGATAATTTTTGATAATTTTGTTTTAAAATATATTTTTTATTAAAAACTAATTTATTACAAAGAATGTATTTTTAGTTTAGTTAAGGGATATATTTTCGAAATTTTATAATTTTTGTTTTGAGATGTTGCTGAAATTCAAGATAAGAATATGTTTAACAATGATGGAAGTTGGTCTCATTTCAAAATAATCTTCATCGGAACTATTCCATAGAATTGAGTTTTTTTATAAGTTATAAGTTTTTTAAATCATGGGAGGGTAAAGGATGTTTCACACAATGAATTAGGTAGTTATAGAACATCAATAATTAGTCATACAGTTATTTCCAAATATTTCGTGTTTTTAATAACATCATAAAGAAGTCATGATACTGGCTTCAGTTTCTATTATGATAGAGAAGGTAGAGTTTCTTGAGCTCCCAAAATAGAATTATTTCAAATGTAGTATTTCAAATTGAGAAGCACCATGTGTAGATGTTTTCATAATAATAGAACTATGAATTTATATAATTTATAATGTTTCAAAATTAGCTGATTAGATTCAAAATAAGATTCAAAAGAATATATATATCCTTATTTCCCATAGAACTAGACACGAAATTTCTCAGAACATTGGAAACATTTTTTATTAAAATTCAACGATTTTGTAAGGTTGTGGACCAGATGAGTAACTAACACTAATACCCAAGAAGAGATAAAAAAGATACATCAAACATATAACAGTTATAAACATTAATCATGATTAGTTAAATAAATAGGATAACTAAATAATTCTTGTGTTGTTTCACCAAAGAAGTTGATAAAATGAATAATCTTTTAGAGGATTTCTAGATTTCTGTCAGACTAATCTGATCTGATTAGATTTAGCTGATGAGTTTACAAAAAAGTTTTTTTCTATAAATCAATCACTAATCCATTAGATGAGAAGATAACAACGATCTATCATATGGTTTACAATGATAAATTAATGGATGCAATGTTCCATAGTACCCATTATAATTTTATAGAATAATATATAAGCAGATAGAGCATGAGAATGAATTTATGAAAAAAATTATGATTTATTCTAATCAGATGATGTATGTTTATGATTTCTTTAGAAGTTTCAATAATCATTACAACCATTTTTAGTTGTCCTTGAAAATTGGAGTGTTAAATAAATTATTTAGTATTTTATTTTAATGGGTTAAGGGAAGAAGATGAGAGTTGTTTCACTTCAGTCAATATTATTTGACATGTGAATTTTCAAGTAATAATTCATGATGTATATCAATTTTTAATCAGATAATGTCCAAATTATAGAATATATTTATAATTTATTTCTAATAAATTATAAATGGAATCAAAAAAAATATTTTCCGTTCAATTGGGTTATGAGAATTGGAATGATTAGCATACCGTTAGAATGATTTTTCTATATCATAATTTTTTGACTGTTGTTTTGGAAGTTGAAAACTATTGTGGAAAATTAAGAATATTTGATAATCTACCACAAGATACGATAATGGTTGTATTTTTTATAATTATGGTTAAATAAATAATAAATTTAGGGATTTATAATTGGTTGTGCAAGAAAAATATTTTATTTTACTACCTATACCAAATCTAGAGTACCTATAAATACATGAAGAATAAATGTCAGTAATTAAAACTATTAACATGTATATAGATTCTTATAATCATTAAAACTAGTTTCATTAGTGTTTTTTTCAACTTAAAGTTGATTCATATCTAATAAGGGTATCTAGAGAGACTATTCTGATAAAAAAATCAGATATAGGCTACTACAGTTTACTGGATATAAGGAATCATATTGAGGCTATCAGTATGAGTTATTAGTAGTTTTTTAAGAAGTGAAGTCTTGTTATATAATAGAATATTGAAAAAAGGCTTATCAGCCATGGGTTCTTCAGACCGAGAAAATAAAATATAAGGACATCAAACCTAGTCTTTGTACAACCTTTTTGTGGAGTACAATGTTTTGATGTTCTAATATTTTTTGGTCTAAGGATTTTTCTAAAAACATTTTTTAAAATGGAATGAGTTTGTATAATAATTATAATTAGGAGAAACAATTAATCAAACAATATTTAATTCATTTTCTATTCTGTTATTCAAAATAGATAATTCACATAGACCCATGAAATTGGATATGGAATGGATATAGGTTATCACACTAAGGTTTAACCATGTAAATCATGTGAGACTTGTTTTCTTTTTATTTTTGCATGAAATTGAGTTTTAAAAAATTTGATAATGAAGAAACTCTATAAAGATATAAGAGTCAAATTTACAATGCTTTAAATTTCTAAAAATATGACAACATATTTAGCCCTCCACCTCCACTCAGTTATTATTCGGTCCTTTGGAACTAAAATTATCATCTATTCAAATACTTTATAATGATTTATAAATTAAATTATTGGTCACCCAATAATATCCCATAGGAGTTTCAATCCAAGTGCATATTATGGGCCCAGACACTATTCACTAAAAATGACTAACATATACTTTTTCAACTTTTGTATGGTTATTTATCAGTGACTTTTTTTTTCTAAAACCACATCAACTTATAGTATCTATAAAATTTAGTTTTCCCTAAGAACAATTCTCTTCTCATGACCATAAATTAACAAATTATCTAATATTAAGTTTATACAAAGGGTCATCCTATTTTTTCCTCCTAGATATGAATGGTAACTAAAACATATTCTTATGCTAAATATAGTTACCCTTAATTTTTATTCATATATATTACATCTTAATTGGTGAATATTTAATACATAACATAAATATATATATTAGTTTCATATAGTTGTATTTTATTTTGATATATAAATACGTAAACAATATGTTCATAAGTTATTTATATCATATTTGACAAATTTATTCATAACTATAACTCTTCATACACATGTAATACCTAAATCCATTAATCATAACCTGCAGAAAAGAAACATAATAATGGTTGGGATCAAATTATCATTTATATTAATCAAGGGATATAAAAATTAATACATAATCATAAAATGAGTAAAGGGGTTTTAGAAAATGATATTATAACATGAAAAATATACTCAACATTTCATAGTTCATAATCAGGAGTTATAGGATTAATCATGATAGAAATTGAGACATGGAGTTTAAATTAATTCAACAATATGATCCATGAGAATATAAAAATGGTATTCGTTATAAGCTTTTTTCATACACATAACCATAGAAACTCATTTACTTATTCAAACATCACTGTGAAAACTATTATAGTGGATTGGTTTAACCACCCCTTTTATCATATACTTATTCTTATTTAACTCCCAAGACTATCATAGTTGATTGATTCCCTTATTGATCAAATTTCCCTCCCCTTTTCCATTCATATTATCTCATGAGATATCGGTCATTACCTAGTGAATTGGAGAGATATATAATTTTATTCCAAGCCAGGACATAAGTAAAATCAAATATATGGGTCCGAAAATCTCATAAACCATTCATCATATCAAAAATTCATTAAATAAAACCAATTTCAAATACACACCATCATTTTGTTATATAATATCCCGTTGAAAATAAATATTTTTCATAAAGATTTCATCATATTATTATTAACCCATCTAATAGAAAATGGTTCCAGTGGGTCATCCAAAACAATTATCATCATAATATATCCATATAGTTAATTTGAATGGAATTGTTGGACAATATCCCCAGAAAAGAATATGAATTATAAAAAATGATATCAATGTTGAAAAATTATTTTAAAATTTCACTAGAACATTCCATGTGGACTATAATATTCTCACATTAAAATAACCTATTTAAATTTTAAAAATTTCATAAATAATAAGGAAAAAATATTCATGGAAAATATACTTGGACACTTCTCTATGAATCATTAATTCATTGAATATTCATTATAGTAGAAAATTCATTTCATACCATGTATGATAAAACAACATTTCTGTTAACATTTTTAGTAAAAAGCCAAAATTACCTCATTTCAATAATTTCTATAATATTACCTATTTAATATTCATATAGAAATTAAAACATGTGTAAAACTAGATTTAATGAATCATAGGATAATACTAAAAACATTCTTTAATATATCTTAACAAAAATGATCGTGTCAGAAAAACAATTTTGGGCCAAAGTTATAAATAATATTAATTATCTATAAACATATTCTTTTAGTATGATGAGTAATTAAAGAGAGGAAAATGAAAGGAAAAATGTATTGCCTATGAATAAATATAGGATAAGGAAAATCCAGGGTTTCATGATATGAATATCCTGAAATTTAATCACGTGAAACATATTCTTAAAAAAATACTAAAAAAATGAGAGAGTTACAGAAATCACATTCCACACTAGTAACCTTTGAATCATTATCCTCGTTAAATAATAACACACAATGAAAGACTAAATATAATTAGCATTAGTTGAATCAGTATATAGCATGTCATAAAAGGAATTATACATATTAAAAAAATAGGTTCACAACATCAAACATTTCTCGACAAGACAATATTGAGATTTGGAACCCTTACCGATTAGGTAATATCTATGTCAAAACATCATGAAATATTAAAACATATATGGATATATAAATATCCTTTATATTATATAAATTTATATTAATATAAATTTATGGGAATTATATAAATTAAAATAATTAAAATACATAAAAAATGCATATGTTGCATAGAAATGAAATTGAGGTGAGAACCCCTTTACTCATTCCTGAATTGATTCAAAAGCACTCTATCCTATAATATATTAAATATAAAATAAATATAATTATATTAAATTTCCATTTAAAAATAGATAATTTCATATATTATCCCCTAATTACATTTCACCACCAATTTATTAATCATTCCATATTAAAATTATTATTTTGTGGTGTTATCAATTTTGGATTATCGTGATAGTTTTACATTGGCAGTTCTGATCCTTTCACATTGATCATATATTCATTATGATAAAAAATTTAACAAAGATATAAATATAATTTTTATTCATTATATATATAATTATTTATTTATAGAAATCAATAAAAATGAGATAGATAAATCAATTACACTGTTCATGGAGACGGTAAGTCGTTCATAAGCATGTGCATTGTTTGAAATCTTTATCGATTTGAATAAGTGAAAGGTAAATAATAATTCACCATTAAATAATCATTATTATTTTATTTATATCATATATAATAAATAAATATATACTTATTATCATCCATGTAATGAGGAAATGAAAAACCCAATCACATCTCTTCATAGAGGTGGTATTCTATATGTATAAATGATAGAATATATCAATTACTATAGGACAAGTAGGTAAGAAGGTTGATACAATATTATTATTATAATATAATAATAATATAATAAACATAATATATAAATATTAATCCCATACAAATAATAATTTTCAAAATAAGGTAATGGAAAATGAATTGTATAATAACGTGGAGGTTGTAATCCAAAGCTACACACAAGTGACACTTTCACTTCCCATTGTTCAAGATGAAGGGAGATAAAAGTGGTTCCAAAATAATAATAACATTTCATTATAATGAGGAAATATAATTTGTTATTTAATGGTTAATACAATATATTTATAAGAGTTATAAATAGAAATAAATTGAAATAGGTAGGGTATGATGATGACATCTTCTTCAGTATACCACCTTGTGATACCTTATTAAATCTGATGGAATTATATTTTATATGGACACTGAAGACATCATTGTTTCTATAAAATTTTTAAAAATTCATCTTTATAGTTTATTTCAGGTATACGGCTTGATATGTTATAAATAAATGATAGAATGTTATTTCATTTATAAGGGAGGGAAAGGCGACAATTGGAATTATATAAATTATTTAAATATAATTAATGACATTATAGAGTATAAAGATTACCAATATCCATGGATTAATATAAATATATTCTTGAATCAAAATTTTACCATCCAATTAAATTTAGATATGTTTTAATATCATTACCAACATTATAATTTGGTTTGACGCCTCTATTAAACAATGTTATCCTTAATGGTATTAATGAATTGTTCACTTTAATATGTTTATACTTATACATATAAGGTAAAATAGAATCATAAATATCTACGGGGTGATATTTTAGATTATTTATCTTTCTACTTGTAAAATTTTATAAATTTTATGGCTTTTATTAATTTACTAAAACATAATTTCTCATATTATATCATTAAAGTCATTTTTAACACTATTCATTTAATTTTAATATGAAGGCATAAAGAGAGTAATGTATATTAAATATAAAAATTTCAAACACCCCTAATATGTTTTATTAGTCTATACAATTCCTTTCTAACTATTACATATGGAGAATCATCAAATAGTGGCTCGCTTAGTGGGAAACCTAGCCGAGATTCTCATCTTCGTGGTGGCGGTGACCTTTGCGCCAAATACCCCCTCACTAATGGGGGGGAGGGATATATGTCACTCTTAAATGGGATGATTCTTTTTTTACCCCTGGACGATGCCCAATTTACTACCTCTATTCACTCAAGTTTCAATCTGACCAATTGTTTTGGAGTTTCTCGATGGATTCCCTAACCTCAAGTTATCAATCGTGGAGTTCTCATAAACTTCACATCTCATGAATAACGCATTAGTTGCCAGGTTTTTTCAGTGGAGACCTTAAATGGATGTATCTGACAGACATTCCTTCGACACATGGGATTCGCATGACAGGGAAACAGTGGGTCTGTTGGATAGTCTTCATGTTATGATACTCATTTTCCCGGAGATGCTTCGCATCAAGGCATGGTTAAGTGCATCACTGTATTTCAACAGTTTCTGATTTTTTCTATTTTGGTGGTCTTTAGATTAGAATATGAAGTGTGATCCTCCAACTATGGTTACTTGGGTAAGCTTTCCTAGTCTCCCCCTTCCATTTAAATCAATCGGTTTTGCGTATGTTAGGGAATTTGATCGGTAGGCACATGTGTTCGGAATGAAAAACCGATGATCTTTTCCAACCTATCAATCCACAAGTCTGTGTTGAATTCGATGCTTCAAGGGTTCCATTTGAGTATTTATGGATCAATATTGTTGAGGAATACCACTGAATAAAATGGTTGATCTATGAAAATTGGACTGATTTCTATTCAATATGTACGAGTCTCAGTCACTCACTTGACTTTTATCGTAGGGTAGCTCATTTTTATTTTAAGATTAATGATTTTAGAAATGAACATGAGGTGCTAGTAATGGTATAGATGTTAAAATATAATTTTATTATTGTGGAAGACAAGGTGGTAAGGGGATATCCCTCTGGTCAATTAGAGGAGATGACCCTCAGAATTCGTGTTACTTGCGAGGCGGCAGTTGTCGGGCCTAGTCGGCATGTTTGATCTTGTTCTCCTATGAATAATATTTTGATGCATCATGTCAATACTTCAGTTGAAAATGTTTTTAATCAGTTGAGGTTGGACAAGGATAGACCCTCACATGTTCTTGGGGTAGAGGAGTATAGTCTGGTTCATCAAGACATAGTGAGAGTGGAAACCCAAGAGTCTAGAAGTCATGAGGTTATTTTGCAGTTGGCGGCTGGTGAGAAGAATATTTTGGCTGAGTTAGCAGGATCAGTTAATGGTGTTTTTTAGTAGGGTTCTTAGGGGAATTCTTCAGATGTGGCATTCTAATATAGTGAGGGGAATGCATGGGGTCCTCATCCAACATACCAGACCCCAATTATTCGAAATAACAAATGTAAAAGGATTGTAGAAGAATACTTGAGTGCATGCCTCAATAACCCACAAGAGGTTATTCGATGATGTGTGCATGAGTGAAATAGAGATTAACACAGTCATTTAGCAACAAAAACACCAAGCCCGATGAGTGGAAGGGGTAATTTGAGGAGTAACTGTAGGAAGGACTACTCATCCATACCTCCTCCGATAGAGACCCGATCTGCTAGAAAGGATAAATCGAAAGAGGTTGAGAATGAGGAAGTGAGCCATCAGGGATCAGAGGTCCAATAGGAGAAGCACATGGAATTAGTGTTATGCATAGAGGAGGAGGTTATAAAGTAGTTTTTTCTACTCAATAAGTCTGGATAGGAGGCATCTAAAATGATGGGGCACCCCTGAGAGGCAACACTCAAATAGGGGAAATATACTTGTGTGGAAGAAACATGATGTGATACATGTCGAGTGTACAACAAAGGAAAAATTAGCATTGATGAGTATATACAATCATGGGACCAGTTATCCATTGTGTTTGAAAATATGATGATGGATGATTCTAACATATATGTAATATATTTTTCAAGGAAATTATTTAGGGAAAAGGCCTTTGGAAAATTTATTTTTATTATCATTTAATCTATTTAATTTGGTGGTGGTTGTTTATTTTTTTTGGTGCGTTATTCTTTGGTTTCAGTTCATTTTTTTTGTATTGTTGAATTCCTTTTGTGTGATTCATCAAGACTTTACTATATCTACCTCAGAAGGTGTTCATAGAATGAAGCCTGAAACATTACATACCATTTTGATTTGGAAGACTGAGAGGGAATGGCTACGCCATTGGTATCATGCCCATTCAACCTTGTGTGGGACAGTTAACCGAGTGGTATTCATTCGTGAGGGTTTATTGACACGAGCTAGTTGCTAGGGAGAGACCGATCCAGTTCTATGGTTTTTATTTTGTTTGGGTTAGTTGTTAGTTTGATGGACTATATAGTTTCTCACTTTATTAAAAGTGTTTTGATAATAAAAAAAATAAATTTTCATCCATTAATAAAACTATTACCGACCCAAAAAAATACATTTAGGATTTTTTTATAACATTTACATGAATTTTCAACAGGTTTAATGAGCACTATTTCCATGTTGTGTCTGCATAAAAGGTAAGTATTTCATTAATAATGGTTAAAAATAAATTAATATGATAAAATTTAATTAATATTTCACGTAATAATTTATAACTGAACATGCCCTCTTTCTATCTAGGTTCAAAAATGTTATTGATAGTAAACTCAAAAGGGGGACATTTTGGATTGCTTTTTGATTATTATTATTATCATTTACAAGAGAAAATGATACCAATACTCAATATATTATAACTTTGGAAGGATAAAGTCTAATTTAACACATTAATTGCAACAAATCCTTGTTTTTTGTATGTTTTGAGACATAAACTCTTGGTTTAAACCCTATTTTACAAATTTTTCATTTATTGGGATGACAATTCATTTCCAAGGTTACAATTAATAATTCCAAAAATTAAAAGGATCATGTTTACCAAACTTGAACCTCCTACTTCCAAAGATGGAATCAATTTTTATAAATTAATTACCATATTTTTTATGTATAAATTGTAATATAAATTCATAAAAATTAATAAAAACTATTTTGAGCAAAATGCACATTTAAGAATAAATATTAACTAAAATAAAACTTAATAATATTACATATTAAAATTGAATTAATTAGATTATTATAAATTTTAAAAAATATCATTTCACGTTATTGCCAAATAAAATTCATAAGAATTTTAAATTAAATGATTTAATGAATATAACTAAAAGTATTTTAAAAAAATATTTATTTCTAACCATTTACTGTGAAAATTAATCACTTTTGAAAATCCTCAAAATACCAATTTACGTTAATTTCTATAATATTAATTTAAAAATAATTTTAATTTTATAATGTACATAATCTAAAATATCAATTAAGTTATTATAATTTTCAATCACAAGGTAAAACTAAATCAATTTTGACTAAATAGTTTTTTATGGAATAAAATAACTTCACTTAATTTTTTAACATATTTACTAAGAATTAATCAATACTTTAGTATTTAGTAGAAACATATTATATTTATTATATAATTATTTTACTCATAATCATGTACTGCAATTTAATAAATATATTATAATGGTAAGATTGAAATTATTATATTTATATAGTGTATCACAATTCACATAATGATATGTGTTTTGTATTAATCAAGATATCCATATTATTAATAATTTAACAACATTTTCATTGTTTTAACTAAATAGTATATCACACAACATTAAAATATCATACGGATCACATTATTCATCACCCTCCAACCAAGTCATAGATATTCTCAATGCCTCACGTCATGCATGGCATCTACATCATTTCCTCCTCATGAACAAAACAACCACATAGTCATATCCCAATAGAAATATACCTTATCCCCATTTACTCATTATTGTCTCATTAACTTATTCAAATCATACCCACATCCATAAATATGGTGGGGCTGATGTTATGTATATTTTCATCAAAATTGTTTATTGATTAGTATGTGTTGTTTCATTGTTTTGAAAACCACCATCATGTGTTGGTTAAATAAACATTGGTAATCCTTTGACATGAAATAAATATAAATAAATTCTAAATTCACCCACATGATAACAAATAAATATTATATTTAATAAAAATATTTATTATCATTGTATTTAGATAACCATAATAAAAAAATAATCCAGAATATCCTTATTATCATCATGTAGTTTCCTGAAAAATCCGCAAAGGAGAATGATGATCCCCATTAACTCATGGGAGATTCTTCCCAATTTACCCTCAAAGGGGGTGGTTAAATGTGGAAAATACTCAAGGATGGAAATGGAGGATCCAGTCCGCGGACCAGTCTAATTTTAGTGACGCACTACCAGTTCCGCGAAGTGCCCCACCTCCACGGACTGTTCTCGTTCATCGAATGGAGGTGGAGATTCTCCGCTGGTGCGAATCAGGGCGAGTGCCAATCTGATTCACCGACATGAACCGCCCCTGCCGCGAGCCATGTCAGTCGGCCCAAACATCCTCTGGTGTCATTCGCGAAATGGAGGCGGAACCCTCCGCGGCCATGAAGCACTCCCCTCGTTCTATTTGAAGGGGGGGAGAAGCGCTCAATACCAACTGTGAATTACGGATTGACCAAGTTAGCTGTAAATCGGGTATTCGGTCATGGGCCTCCGCAAAAGGTGCCACATGACCACATCACATTCGCAACACTATAAAAGGAGACTGAGGGGGGAAGGATTCATATTCAGATTCGGAGGAAGAGGATTCAGAGGAGACTGAGGGGGGAATGGTTCAGATTTAGATTTGGAGGAAGATGATTCAGAGGTGATCGATCAGACTCGGGTGGAAGGATTTCGAAGGAAGGCTTAGGATTTCACAAACAGCGAAGATCCACCTTGAGAACCAGAGAAGGTATAATCCTGGGAATGAACTAATGAGGAATCAAAAATTCATAATAATTTGGTAAACCACGAACTTAAAATAACATAAAAAAGAAGACTTCGAACCATAGCCCCTCCGCGGATGCACTCCCCACGGACTAGGGGGTTTATGACTCCTTTCCGATCCATCGCACCGCGTAACGCCCCCCCTATATGGGTGAAGCCTCGACCGAAGAGACCCCGACTGGCACCAACCTTGGCCACCACTACTCACGTTGAACCCTCTGCGTACCAATCCTGTATGCATAGCGAACCCGAATCTTCGAACCCTCCTGGTTCTCGGATGGCCTCTCAGTCTGCGGGCCACCCTGGTTCCCGGAAGTCCTCTCAGTCTCTAGACCACCTTGGTTCGTGGGTGGCCTCTCCAGCTACGTAGAACTTCCCTACGTGAATGGAATAAGCACCCATTCCCATGTGTGGTCCACTGAATCCTTCAGACTTCCCATTCCTGACCCACATAAGATCCTCCCGATCCGACCTGATCCTCCGTGACTCCTTCACTGGCCTACTCATCGGCCCCGAGTGGAGGCCTCCACCAGAGCCACCAAATCCATGTGGTGTAACCCTTAGGCACATTAGCATGCCGTTTTGAGTTCACATACCCATAGGAAACAGGGGCGTATGGGTTTCCCCGACCCTTGAGCAGATTCCCGGAGCATTCCTGGGTTCACATTCCCACGGTAATGTGGAGTCTGAGCTCGCGAGTCCCCTTTCTGCCCCTCCACTTGTTAAGGGATCCACCGGGGTAGTAAAATACCCATCATAAGTAAGCCCTAATGCACTACAAGAGAATAGATGGGAACAGGTGCACCCCATTTCCCTCTCCCATGGCACTTTGTCGCCATCGGCCGCCCTCATGCGTATGCCCCACTCCACTTCTCACAGACGCACCTTTTGTGACATGATCCTCGGGTCCCTGTTGCCGCTTATTTCTCACACCGAGCATGACTCACATGGGATTAGATTAAGAATCGACCATGAAATCACCTTATGGGACTCCTCAGAGTGTAATACCTAATCTATCTCCATGGGCCTCCTCAGAGTGTAAGCCCCAATCCATCGCCCTGGGATTCCTCAGAGTGTAAGCACCAATCCATTACCATGGGCCTCCTCAGAGTGTAATCCCCAATCTATCGTCATGGGCCTCCTCAGAGTGTAAGCCCTAATCTATCACCCTGGGCCTCCTCAGATAGTAAGACCCAATCCATTATTCTGGTCTTCCTCAGAGTGTAAGTCCCCAGCCAATGTGAACTATGAGGACTTTGACTCCCTACCACAGGGATACGTAGGTAGCCTCGATTAGGTTCAAGCCTGATCACCAGCAGACCCACTAGGTCCACCTTCACGTCGGTTTTCTGACACTCCCATTCAAACAATGTGGACTTTGATCCCTATCCCATAGGCAGGGTACGTAGGAATCCTCCATGAGGTTCAAGCCCAACAACTGGTCGACCCGACTATCTTCAAATCGGTCAACCGTGCCACTCCTAGTGGCACTTCAAGGATTTCCAACTCCACGGGGTCATTAATCAAACGAGGGATGGTAACCCTCAGGCGTAAATGATTCCAAACCCCCTAGAATCTAGGTGACCATTTCCCATAAGGGTTAAATCCGTGGATACTATGTTTGGGTATAAACCAATGATTCGCGAACATATTAATACATCTTAAATCTATAAGAGAGTGTGAGAACATGCAATTATTCCCCCCAAATGGGTGTGATGAGCCCGACATCCCATCCACATGACCAATGTGAGTTCTTAAGAGTCACTGGTTAGACCATCCGACGAACGCCTGCCTTTGGAAAGCAGGTCCACATGTCATCAGATACGGAACCATTGGGCATTTCGAGACCAAAACCCGAAACAAAAATGGTGAACTTGACATGAATCTTTAACCAAGCATGACAAATTTAACCTAATCCCACTCTGTTCCCCCATATACTCACATGGGGGGCCAGGAAAGGTCATTAATTATCCATGGGATCATTAGATGATACTTTGACGAGTTTGAAGCTTGTATTTGATAATATGTTTTGCAGGTACTACCTTTAGAACGCCCTTCGATCCAATGCCATTAGAAAGGAACTCACAAGTGCATGATTCCAACTATGAAATTATCGGACGTCCTCACTAATGGAGGACCCCGTCACCCACCCAACATCTTCAACGCTGGGTCTCGGATGCGCTGATCCGAGCATACCATGTGTACGGTACTCTCCCAATTATAGAAGAATCCATGCATGCCCTCCAATCCGCCATAACTCACTGGTCTCCTACCTAGCATTGGCCGTAAAGGCATATCCAGATATCCCCTTATGCAGGCACAAACCATTTCAGGAGTATGTCCCCAGAACGGGACAATGCGTATCTCTCTTATCTTAGGGAGGCGGATGCGGTCGACGTTGAGGACTTCATCCCCACCAAACGGGGGTTCCTCTCCAAGTCCCCCGCACACAGACGTCATCGCGGTCACACCACCATTCAACATCCTCACACCAAGGAGGATGTCTCCCCAAGGATTCAGGCCCACGCTCCCCGAGTTCCGGCCCCTCGGACCGCCCGACAAGGGCGGAAGACATACAATCACGGACCGGTCATCACCCTAGTCCCTGAGGAGGAGCTCCGCTGCCTATCCACGGAGACGTACCGTAAACAGGCACCTACACTTGTTCGCTCCTCCTGAGCCCTCCATCCAGACATGGGGTCATCATACGAGCTGACGCGCATCCCTGCCGAGCTCCACCAAGCCCATCACTCACACAGGATGACACTTACCCGGCATGCACCTCTCAATGCCCATGGCCGTGAAGCCCACCATCTTGACGTAGTGGAGGCCCAACGCCTGCATGACCATTCTTTTCACACCCTCCATTTTTACATGGTGGCCAGTAGCAAAGCCCGCCACCCAGATGTTGTGCCAATTAATAGGTTGGAACGTCTCCCCACCAACAAAGGCCACCTACTCAATATGGTGGGAAACCCATATATGTAGGGCCTGCTCCCTGTGGATGCATATAATGTCTGCCACACCGATGTGGTGGAAAATGTAGAGATAAACCGTTGTATCCCGGTACAGGGGAAGACTCATTCACCTGCCCTAACATAAAAGAATTGTCAGTACCCACTGACCACCAGAGGACTAGAGCATGATATTCCTACTCCGTGACCGGAATGGGACTTCATACCCGTTCTAGCCAAAGATGTCCCTCTACATATCTTAGGAATGGTGGAGGAGCAAGAATCGATCTCAGATCATATCTTGCAGACTTTCTAGAATGTAATTGCATCAGTGGAAACAGCAAGGACACAGGCCCGTGAGCCCATCTCCCCAATTGTGGCGACTCATCCAAGAGACGAGATAGCTGCCTCAGAGCAGATCTTCATCCCTTCTTCTGCCCAGGAGGGTCTCCGACCATATTCCGCGATGTAAGGGCAACCAAATCGAGCAGCTTTACTCGTTCCAACTATGGGACACCCGTCCATCACGGTGGATGCTCCTGAGCAGGAATATATCCCTGCTAAATTTCAAGATGTTCGTCGGTGTACCCCGACAACATCACAGGACCCAATTAGACAGGGGCCCAAAGGTGAAGGCCATTGTCAACAGCAGACGGTCCCTGATGCCTGTAAAATAGAACCTCGAACGCACCAAAGGTAGCCGGAAAATAATGAGGGTGTTCATGACTCCGCTCTGCTGGAAGCTAGGATTCTGAAAGAAAAAATTATTTTTAATAAGAACATTCATGGAATGAAAAATTACATTAGCCTTGAACATGATAACACACATTGAAAACTCACAATTTGGATAGCAAATAATTTTTCATGCCTTGATTCTGATTTTAATGCATGTTTATGTTCATGAGCATAGTTTTTGAAATGTTCGGTTGTCCGATGTGATTTTTCAAGGATTAAATTTTGATCCTCTTAATTAAAATGTCACAATGCACGTCTACTAGATCATGGGTGTAAATTTGAGTTCATGGGTCCCTTTCATTATAGCATAGGGTTCTGGGGTCACTTTTAGTTTAATTTGAGTAACAAAAAAATTGAAAAATAATGACCACATGGAGTAATGTTTTGTCCAAATGTGTGGCGTCTGACACTTTGGGATTGTGACTCCATAGTTCTCTTGCCCAGAGTTAGGCTTTATATCTCTATTTTAGAGAATGGAATTGAAAATATGTGTGGTGTACAACACTTGGGGATCGCGACTCCATAGTTTTCTTGCCCAGAGTTAGCCTTTTCATATCTACTATGGTTAAAAAATATAAAAAAACAAACAAAAAAATCAAAAACAATTGGATAATCATCTTATGTTTTAATGTGATTCCCACCTAGAGCTTCCAATTGTTTCCCCTTGAACAATAAAATGGGCCCCATATCTTCTGTGATGAAAAATACTTTATCATGATTAATTGAAATTGTATGAAATATAGTGATGGATTTGAACAAAGGAATGGGCTTGGGCTTGGGGTATGCTTATAGACCTAGCTTGTTTTAAATAATTTTGATGGGTTTCATAATTTTTTTTGGTATGAGGTCTTTGGGTGAGTAATGTGTATTCAAATGTTTTTGGAAAAAGGGGATTTGAATTTAATATTTGTAATATATTTTGCTCGAGACTAGAAAACCTCAAGTTCGGGGGTGTGATTGGTCAATAAAAGTGGCTAGTATATATTTTTAATATCTTTATATTCATTGTTCCAAAGTCCATAAACATTTTTTAGTGCATTACAAAAATAGAACTTCATTTCTCATCTTAAATGCAATTCATGATTAAAATGAAAATTTGGGCCCTATCATTAATCTATTTCTGGATAACATTATATTCATTTTATGAATTTGATATTTCGGGATATGATTGATCACTTTGTTTGAAACATTATATCTTCTAGGTTCGATGGATGAATCCCATGGGAAGATTGATATTTTTGCGCCTGAATACAGATATTTAGAGGAGAAAGCATAACGGGCCTAAGGACCATCAATCAAATGTGGGGCCCAAAAACATACCCCAATGAAGCTCGAATGTTTACAGTATAAAGAGAAAAATATGAGGACTATTTTATTTAATTGTGGATGGAGCTAATTTCGATGTTTTCAGGTAGATATATTGACTAGAATTTTACATTTAAATGGTGGGACCGATATTAACGACCATATATTTTTCTCACCATATCGGGAATAACATTCAAACGGATGCACCAAATTAACTATACATTTGACAGATGATAGGGGAGACATGGAAGAAGATATTTGTCTTCTACGACCACTGATGATTCATCCATATTTAATGACAAATTTGAACGTCCAAATAGAGGATGGATCTGGACAGTTTTCCGGGTCAACATCAAAACGTCAATTTTCTTTTGATTCTTTACCCTCCTTTTTAATCTATTAATTTTTGGGGGGTAAATAAATTATTGTTTGGTGGATCTAAGGCTCCTAATATTCATATATAAGGAGATTGTGGTCATGGTAATTATCATCTCATATTTTTCTTTGTAATCGATGTTTTTCTTTCATTTGTATTGTCATGATTTCATTTTGTAATCATTTTTTCAATTTCTCCCATGTATGATTTTCGTTCACCTTCATTTAATTAATAAAAGATCATCAAATTCTTCTTCTTAATTTCTTATTTAACTTTGATATCATTTTGATACCTTTTCTTTAGAGAGTTTTGTTATTCACATATTGTTTTGTGAAACTCTTCACACAATGGTTGAGTGATTTTTATTTATTTTTCTTATTCTCAAATTCTACCATCATAAGTCTACTACCCGCTTTCATTGATAGAATAGGATCAATGGAGGGATAATACTCTAAAGGTTTGATCTAAGGGAGTATAAAGGGGATGAATTGAATGTTATTTCTTAATTTAATAATTCCTAATAAATTCTATTTTTGATATTTTCATTCAATGATTTACGTTCTCCTTTAAAGTCACCAATTTTAAGGATACACATCCTGAGTGCTAAAAATGATCCTCTACTGTGGAGTTCTCATAAATATTATCCTAAATGTGTATAGGTGATTATCCTTTGAATAGGTGAAACTATAAATTGGTGAGTGATTTGGGATGATTGTATTCTGTTAAAAAAATGCTCAAACTTAAGACATTGAAATAATTTAAAAAGATATTTCATCCAATTCACCCCATACGATACCAAAGGATCAACTAATGTTTTTAAATTGAATTCAAATAATTCTTTAAAATATAAAATAATCCTATCAATTCAATCCAAAGATTTCCACTGCATAGCCAAATCAACACCATCAAATCACAATCTTAGAATGCATGTTTCTTAGGTTTTTTCTTAGGTCTCTGAGGATCGATAACCGAAGCCATACTACAATGACCGCTTACTCCATACAACGTGGGTAAATTTTGGTGCAACCAAAATTTGGTCAACAACCTATGATAATTTATTATATGAAAAATAAAATGATTCAAAATGATTGGTAACATGAATAACATGGGTTGCCTCACATGCGGTGCTTTTGTTTAACGTCGTCAGCTCAACTTGAACCCCCCCAAGTTATCAAAATCAATATTTAAAAAAATTTAGGAACCCATTTTCTCCAATTAAACAATATTGAGAGTAATTATATTTTTATAATCTGTGCCATGTGAAATACCTTATTCAACAATGAGTTTTAAAGTCCAAGGAATTTTGGTAATGGTTGATTGAGTTTCATCTATAGTCCTTCCTAAGATTTCATGGGTGATTCCACATTTTTGGGATTCGTTATGAATGTGGATGATAATTGAATTCTCTAGGTTATCATAATTAGAGGGATTCTTGAGTCGGTAATGATTTATTGAAACATCGAGTTCATTTTGATTGAATTTTCCTAATGAATAATGAAAAAATGAATAAAAAATTGTTTCTTCTTCAAAAACATTTGAAAGAATTGGTTCCTTTTGAAAATATGATTTATCCCCATATTTTTCCATTTGAATTTCATGAGTGGGTATAGACTCAATATTTTTCATATCTCCCAATGGTTCAATGATCGGTGATTCTAAAAACAATTTATTGGAGCAATATTCTGAACACTCAATCCATGGAGGCACCTTTTCCCCCTGTGAATCCAAAAAATTAATTTCATCTTAATTTGAAGACCTTTTAACATTTAATTAATCTTCTTTAGTTATACTATATCCAAATTTTAGTTTTTTTAAATTCATGAGTGGTTTATGGGATAAAATATTCTTCTATTGTTGATGAGGAAAGGAAATCCTGAGTGGGAATTGGTTCCTGAGAAGTCTTAATGCTTTGTATTTATAATCTCAGTGATGACACTTATGAATTCATTTTAACCATTTTTCACATAATTGTTCAATAATGTTTTCAGTATTAGGGTTGATATAATTTTTTACATCATGGACTTCCTCATTATACATATTTTTAACCAATATTGATTGTTATGGAAATTGATCTTTTAAACATTCATCATCACAAATATCATTCATGTTATCGGGTGTGGGGTATTCATTCATTAGTTTATCCAAGTAATTAAAAAAGGTTGGTGATTCCCAATCTTGATTTTCTAATTGATTCCATCCTGAGTTTGTGAAGGGATATTGTTGATTATACTCGATTGGATTCATTTGTAAATTTAGAATCATGATTTTTGGGATTCAAAAAAATATACAAGGGAAAAGAGAAGTGAAATGTGGATGAAAAAAGAGAAATGAGGGAGAATAAAAAGATGTTCTAAGGTGACTTTTTTGGTCCCCAACAACAGTGCCAAAATTTAGTTGCTCCCAAATTTACCCATGTTGTATGGTGTATGTGGTCATTGTAGTATGGCTTGGGTTATCGATCCTTAAATACCTAAGATGAAACCTATGAAATGTGCATTCTACGAAGGTGAATTGATGGTGTTGATTTGGCTATACAGTAGCCAAATTTGGATTCAATTTATTGGATTATTTGATATTTTTAACGAATTTATTGAATTCAATTTAAAAACATGATTTGATCCTTGGGTATCGCATGGGGTGAATTGTATGAATTTATTTTTAATGTATTTCAATGTCTTAAGTTTGAGCGTTTCCTTTTACAAAATACAATCATCTCAAATCACTCACTAATTTAGAGTTTCACTTATCCTAAGGCTAATCACCTACACACTTGTAGGACCATATTGATGATCACTCCAAGGTAGAGGATCGTATTTAGCACTTGGGATGTGTATCCTTAAAATTGTTGAGTTTTAAGGAGAACATAAATCATTGAATGAAAATATCAAAAATAGAATAGATTTGGAATTATTAAATTAAGAAATAACATCCAATTCATCCCCTTACTACTCCCTTGGATCAAAAATTTATGGTATTAGCCCTCCATTGATTCTATTATATCAATTAAATCATGTAGTAGACTTATGATGGTATAATTGTAGAAGAATAAAAATAAAAATAATCACTACATCGTTGTGTGAAGAGTTTCACAAAGGATTATGTGAATAACCTCACTCCCTAAGGAAATGGTATCAAAATGATATGGAAAATGAAATAAAAAATTAATAAGAAGAATATGATGATATTTCATTAATTAAATGAAGGTGAACAAAAAACTTACATGGGAGAAATTGACAAAATGATTGCAAAATGAAACCATGACAATACAAATGAAATAAAAACTTCGATTCCAAATAAAAATATGAGATGATAGTTCTCTTCACCACCAGATCCATATATAGGAATATTATGAGCCTTAGGTCCACCCCCCAATAACTTATTTACCCCCCAACAATTAAGAGAGTCAAAAGGAGGGTGAATAATTAAAATAAAATTGATGTTTCGAAGTTGACCCGGAAAATTGTCCAGATTCATCCTCCATTTAGACGTTCGAATTTGTCATTAAATATTGATGAATCATCAGATGTCATAGAAAAACAATATCTTCGTCCATGTGTCCTCTATCATATGTACAATGTTTAGGTCATTTTGTGCATCCTTTTGAATTTTATTCCTGAAATGGTGAGAAACATTTATGGGCATTCATGTCAGTCCCACCATTTAAATTTAAAATTTGGGTCCATATATCTCCATGATAACTTCGGAATTAGCTCTGGACAGAGTTTAATAAAATGATCCTCATATTTTTCTATTTCTACTGTAAAAATCTACGCTTCACTGGGATTGTATTGTGGGCCCCCCATATGTTTGATGGGCCTTAGGCCCATTACGCTTTCTCCAGAAAATTTATGCATTCAGGAGAAAAAATATCCATCATTCCTAGGGATTAATCTATCGGATCTAATGATAAAATGTTTCAAGAAAAGTGATCAATAATATCCCAAAATATCAAATTCAGAAAATGAACATAATGTTTTCCAGAAACAGATGAATGATTGGGCCCAAATTTCCATTTTAAACATGAATTAAAGTTAAGATGAGAAATGAAGTTATATTTATGTAATTCACTAAAAACAATGTTTATGGACTTTGAAATAATGAATATAAAGATATTAACAATGAATATTAGCCACTTTTAGTTACTAATAAGGTTCCCAACGCTGCTAAGAATACTTTAGAGGCTCAAAACCCTACCCACCCATTACCATAATATGGGAAAGGCAGTAGTAGTTGTGAAGGTCCTCCACGCAATATTGCTACCAGTGGCTCTGAAGGTCCTCCAAAGAGCACATGTGGGGGCCTCCCCCACGGGCATATAACGATCAATCACTAGAGCCCCTCTTTTGATGTGAGTCACGGAAACCCTCCACGTGGCTAGAAGATCGAGCAGCAAGAAGGTCCTCTACTTGTTGCGGTCCACCCTGAAGGTCCTCCCCGGGGTATACACTGTAATCACACTCCATGTAGTGGGACCACAGATTATGACAATAGTCCTCACTATCATAGTCTCAACTATGGAGGCCCACCCCACAGTGACGTCTCATCATTACAAGAAGGACATCCCCTTGTCGTAGCCTATCCTGGAGGTCCTCCCCAAGGGTTATGCTACAACGAAACTCCACACAGCTGGGCATCAGATCACGGTGGCAGTTCTCACCACCAAGATAATGGAGGTCCTCCCTATAGAGACTTCAAGCAACGAGAAGGCCCTCCCCTCATTGCGGTACATTCTGGAGGCCCTCCCTAGGATGTATCCAGCATATATTCTCCCTACGGCAGCAGTAATGGTAGTCCTCACCATTGCTACAACAGTAATGGTAGTCCTCTCCATTTCCACAACTATGATGGTAGTCCTCACCACCACGGTCTCCATTGTGAAGGTCCTCCTTGCATTGGCCCCAAGCAACAAGAAGGTCCTCCCCTTGTCGCAGTGTGTACTGAAGGTCCTCCCCAGGATACACATCTAACGTCAACCCATGATGGTCATCCTCACCATGATGGCAGTTGTTGCGAAGGTCATCCCTGTAATGATGCTATGCAGCCAGAAGGGCCTCCCCTTGCTGCGATATGCCTTGGAGGTGCTCCCTAGGGTGTTCACTTGAAAATTCCTCTATGAAGTGAAGCATCAAGTAGTAATAGTATTCCCCGCCATTATGGCCGCCATTGTGGAGGTCCTCCCCACGATGACATATCATATTGACAGGAAGGTCCTCCTCTTACCGAATCATCACTGAAAAGCCCTCATATGACGAGACACTCAGAAGGATGGGATCAAGCATGTCAGATTCCCAGTTATTTGCCGATGAGATCCTTCTACAATCAGGAGACGGTCTAGGGCCTCATTCATCCTCTAAACCACCTCGGAATCTCCAAAAAATTATTCAGCACCTACCGGTCCCACTACCTCTGACCACATTGGCAGCGAGCATTTCAGTTGGGCCGACCAGTTAGAGGAATCACTAGAGGAGGAGTATGTTGATATGCTGCACCTGAGGAAACAACTGGCCCGGGATGATATACCAGTTATGTTTTGGCCTACGACCACCTCTATGTTTGGCATACCCACAGTGTTGTCAGTATAATGTGTGCACGGTATCCGCCATAATATATGGAAAACCCTTCGCCGACTGAAATCAATCTTCCTGCCCTATGATGGGTATGTAGACCATGTCAATACTATAGGAGACCTCCTGCAACACATCGACCTGGATCCCTTCCTTCGGCACGGTGACAGCGATCCAATAGGTGTAAAGGAAACATGGAGATGACCAGCCTCTGTGCGCTGCACTAGCTATGCCGCCTCACCAGTGATGTCCGACGGGAGTCCATATCATGGGATGGGGAGAACATGGAGCTCTGCATTTTACTCCTCTCCCCACCTAGAGAAACCTATTCAGCATGGTGTCTTACAACGGCGTCACATCATGACGGCAACCGAGTGGTCTCTCTATTCAGGAAAGTCAATGCACCCAACAGAGTTAGGCCTTAAGCAAGTCTCAGAAGAATCAGGCCCAACGGGGATGACCTATTCAAGAAATCCTGAATCAGGCCACCGATAGCATACAAGAGGCCTCTCGCCTAAGAAAGGCCAATCATTGATCTTTTCCTGCCTCCCCAGATGTGATTGATTCATTGAAGAACTCAACACCAAACCCAGTTCACCCCCGAATGGGGGCACAGATGAACATGTAGGTAGCGATAGACGCAACCACTACCGCAATCCAGGGTCAACCACAACCTGTAGGGCTGAGGGAATTTTTAACCACAAATTCCCCCGTAAGACCAATAAAACCGGGAAGAGACTTAATGTCCAAGGAACAGAGCCAACCCCAGCCCTCAGGGATGTGTGCATTATTACCCCGTCAACAACAACCTCTCCCCCCTGAGAGTCAGTATTATCTCATCTAGGGAGGAAAAACAGAATAGTAGGTTCCCTTCCTATTCCGTCATTTGAATCATCATCCCCTCCGAGAAGAAGGGGCAACGTAGGGTTGCATTAAAGATCTCTTCGCGTTACCATTCGTCAAGAAGTTAAAAGGCAATCCCATGTCACGAAAGGGAAGGCCAGAAGAAGACGCGGGAGATCCCCTTCCCATTTAGATGATGACATCTTCTCCGCCCCACGATATGCATATATCAACGTCATAGTGGATAACCCCACGGGTGACACTAGAGATACTGCAAATCATGAGGGATCAGGAGACGATAGTTCTGGTCAGGCTGTGACTCACAACGCACCACCAGCTGTGCACACCCGGAACCAGAGGGCCGCCCTAAATATTGATGTTCATCCATATAACCCTCCTCCACCTACCCCATGAGCTTCGAACAAGGATAAGAATAAAGGAATTTTTAACCTTAACCCGACTCCTTCTGTCGACAAAGATGTGCCACTCACGCTTGAATAGAGATTCACTTGACAGGAAGAGGGGATGAAAGAATTATGTCGGCATAACGTCGAGCTACTCCATAGGAACCGCCTTATTGAAAGTGAGTCCTAGGAGGATCCACATCATGAAATCCTAGTATGTGCACCTCAAATACTAAGGTTTACCCCGGCAAACAAAACACGACCAGGGCTCTCGTCCAACGAGGTTCCCAACCCTTCCAACTACCGGAATGTGGATGATGAATACCAGGATTTCCCTCCACTCAGGAATCAACTGGAGCGAGTATGCCTGAACCCTCTGAAGGTTCCAAAAACAGCACACACACCACTGGTATCGGCCAATCTGGATCCTCAAGAAATGCATCGGGATATGCCTTCCTTGGACCGGGACCAGCAGAATGTAAACCAGGGTCTCACCAACACCATCGAGGTAGTAACTGCTCTATTGGAAGCAATGGAAAGTCAACACGATCTGATACAGCCGGAGCGGACACCCAACAAGGATTGGGTGAGCAACACACAGCCACCACCCAATATTGGGAGCCCTGTATTCCCTATCATCAATGGATCAGGTGATCCAGAACAACATTTGATGCACTATGCATCCTATTGAGTCCCTATGATGGGGACACTGGAACAACCAGAAGCAGTGAAACTCGGATGCTTTGTATGTACCTTTCCAGGATCCATCGTAGTCTGGCATGTGAGTCTTCCAGCCCAGTCAATAAAGAATGAAGAATACCTTCGGCAGCAGTTCCTATTCCACTTCATCTCAACGTTGCCTAACACAAAAGTCAGTGATCTCATGAACTGCAAGCAGAGGGAGAATGAGAGGGTCTCTGATTTCATCGCAAGATAGAAAGGTCTGACCTATTCCCTGAAGAGGCCAATGCCCCTAGATGAGATGCTAGACATATGAATCGATAATCTTTGAGATGAGCTGCGAACACCGCTCATACCAGTGGAGTGCACCACTGGCTTCCACCATCTCTCGACCATTGCCCAAAAAATTGGGGACTCCCTATAGCGGACTAATTCGAAGTCCTGAATAGCCTCACAGGCTCTTGAGAAAAGATCCCCTAGACCTAAAGCGTCCACTGTCACACTCAAGCGGCCCCTGTGCCCGCTCCACCACTCAGGCCTCCACCAAATCGTCAAGGGCCTCCAGCATATCAGCGGCCACCTCTGCCTAAACTGGATGATCAGAGAGGACCGAAGCGGAACCATTTTGAGGAAAGAAGACGAAAAGTATACTCATTACGAGACGATCAATTCAGTGGCTACTTCATTTCCACCATGAACTGCATCTTGCTCCACCTTCCGGAGCCGAGCAAACCTAATGTATTCGGCCATGATGACATGCCAGATTACTTCCCCTACCATCAGATGTTGGGACACAGTATCCTAGAATGCTTCGTCTTCAACGACCTCCTGCAGAGGATGGTAGACTCCGGGAAGGTCGAGCTGGGACCACCCCCATCACTTGTGGCATGTATCTCTAACACCGAATCCGACAAAGAGGAGGGGTGGCAGATAGTCACCAGAAAGAAGGGGCATAAATTTGACAACTGTATGACTCGGAAGACTATCAACCGAGCCCAGGGCATACTCCGAGCTCATCTACATCAGCTGGTGTTCCCCGCAACAGCCCCTAAAGCCGCATAGCCGACAGTATTGACCTCACAACCCTCCACGAGCCAGTCATCTGGGCATAATCAAAGGAGGAGGAAACAATCTCAAGAGAAGCAGTCCACGACGTGGCCAAAGCTAGTCCCGAACCTGGCAGATTATATGCACTCGAATTTGGCACCACGAGCACCGACCCACCAAACGACACCATTAGGGACAACTGACTAGGTTGAACTACCAGAGGATGAGGAGTCAATCATTGGTTCTATCAACATCATCAATCTTCTGGAATCATCCACTGACAAAGGGTATGGTTATGAACCCGAGTTCCCTGCACTATGAGCTGGGAGGAGGAATCACACAGGTAGGGGATACCAGGGGAGGCGTAGCCGCTACTGAAACCAAACCTATGGTTAGACCCCAGCCCAAACCGTTTTTATCACGGAAACCCGTGGGAGAGCCCTTAAACGGACTCAGTAGGAGAAAGAATGCCCCTCCACCTCCACAAGTAGCCACTATGGCCCTGTTGTTCCGTGATACCCACCAGAGGATGAACAAGTGTTTGGATACCTACTGCGCACAAACTTACTGACCGTTACTAGTCCTCAAAATGAGGGAACACCATCGACATCTGTCCCCGCGGATGGTCCCCCCTCATCAAATGCTCTATCCCTCAAAGCACCCACTAATAATCTCTCTCCAGAGGATAAGCGTCGACTGCTGGAGCAAAAATACGACATTATTAAGCAGCTGGCGTCAGTACCAGCCGATTTGTCAGTCCTGGATGCCCTGAGTTTGTCAGCCTACCTTAGAGAGGCCCTTATCAAAGCTTTGACCAGCCCCAAGAGTTTCAAGCCGAGGTAGCTGCTGCCGAAATTTATCTTACAGAGACTAACCCGACTAAATGAAATGCCGCGATTTCGTTCACCGATCAGGAAGAAGACTCCATCATGCAAGGACACATCAGACCACTATACATGTCTGGCACACTGAATGGTATTAATATCTGGAATATCTTTATAAATAATGGCTCTGGAGTTAACCTCATTCCCCCACTAACACCCCGTAAGTTGGGCTATAGTGAGGACGATCTAATTCCTCATCCACAACTCTGTTGGGTTACGATAGGAATGAACAGAAGCCAATGGGACATATTAAGCTAAGGACCCATTTTGGTGACCTGGTAGCCTTCACGGAATTCCTGGTGGTCCAGCAGAGCACAACATTCAATGACCAACTGGGAAGGTCATGGATCCATAAGCACAAGGTCGTTTGTTCATCCTACCACCAGTGTATCAAGTAATACGTAAATGGACAAGGTGGAATGTGGCATGTCGACAAGGCACCATTTGAACTTTCCGAGTCACATTACATTGACACTGGTTTGTACGAGAAAAATAAAAAAAAGCATTTGGTCGATGGTGTCGATGGGATCCATGCTCCAAATGGCCTAGAAATGGTTTCTGATGACCCCCTCAGGAAACATGGTAGAGATTATGTCCTGTCCATCAACCATGTTGAGAGTATGAGTTCAAGTACGGACACAAACTCGAATGTCCTCATGACTTCAGTCACGATGGCCAAGCACGACAATGCATGAACGTCCTCCAACCCTTGATTTGGGGATGAATACTCAAGAAGGGATGCCCACGATGACTCTCCATCAAACCCTCGAAGGCTCAGACCGTAAGCTCTCTACTCATCAGATCAAGAAGACGAGGACTTGGGAGAAGAAGAGGTGGGAGATCGTAGGGATGCACCTCCTGCATTTGAGGAGGGTATCTCCACCAAGGAGGATGAAATCAGTGAAATATACCTGGGTACCGAGGAAGATCTGTGGCCTACACTAATTAGTGCATCCATTTCCCCCGAGGAGCACGAGGTATATACCTCTTTCCTGAGGCAACACCGGGATTTTTTTCCTTGAATTACACATAAATGTCCGGACTCCATCCCGAAGTAGCGACGCATCACCTGGGTCTTCAGAAGACCACTGGGGCTATAAACAGGCCCCCAGAAGGACGCACTCCTCACATGCCACCAAAATAGAGGATGAAGCCGATAAACTCATTAATGAAGGCTTCATTCGAGAGGTACAATACCCCATTTGGTTGGCCAACATCATCGCTATCAAGAAAAAGAACAGACAAATCTGTGTCTTCATTGACTTCAGAGATATCAATTGGCATTTTCCGAAAGATGATTTCCCGGCCCCGATCACCGAATTATTAATTGATGCGACGGACGGGTACGAGGCTCTATCCTTCATAGACGGCTATTCTGGATATAATCACATCAGGATGGCCCGAGAAGACAAAGAATCCACTGCCATCATTTCCCCTCAAGGTGTATTTTGATACAGGGTCATGCCATTTGGTGTCAAGATCGATGGTGCCACTTATCAACATGCCATGCATCGGATCTTTAAACCGTTCCTGGGAAAATTTGTTGAATGTTATGTAGATGACATGGTGGTCAAGTCCAGACAACGCTCGGATCACCTGTCAGACCTTGAGACCATCTTCAATGAACTCCAACAGTATAGCTTGATGATGAACCCCTTGAAATGCGCCTTTGGGTTTACCACAGGGAAATTCATTGGCTTCGTCATACGCCATCGTGGCATCGAAGTCGACCCTGAGAAGACAAAGGCTATCCATGGGCTTCCACCTCCCCGAAATCTCACCGAGTTGAGGGGATTCCAATGACACCTAGCCTATATTAGGTGTTTCATAGCCAACCTGGATGGCAAGTGTTTTCCCTTCACCAGGTTGATGAAGAAGGGGGTCACGTACTAATGGACGAATGACAACCAAGAGGAGTTTGACATATTGAAGAAGTACCTCTTAAGACCACCGGTGCTCATGCCCCCGGTTGAAGGAAGACCTCTAATCCTATATGTGATGGCCCTAGAACGATCACTGAGAGCCTTCCTCACACAAAAGAATGACGCCTGCAGTGAAAACAATCTATATTACCTCAGTCGAAAAATGATTGATGTTAGGACTCGAAAATCAAATATTGAGAAGATTTTTTTGGCCTTGGTCTTCGTGGTTCAAAAGTTACGACATTATTTGTAGAATCATGAGGTCCATTTTATCTCACGGAGTAACCGGCTCAAGTACATCCATAGCCGCCCGATACTAACCGGATGCCTATCCCGATGGGCTATCTTCCTGTAGCAGTTTGACATTAGGTTTGTTCCATAAGAATCCATAAAGCGCCAGGCATTAGCAGTCATTCTGACAGAGCACCCTTCAACATGGTCCACTGCACCAGATGCTGAGTTACCTGATGAAGACATCTTCTAGGTTCAAGAGGAGTTCCTAGCATGGGAAATGTACTTCAACAACGCATCCCGAAGCCCGACTGGGAAGAGGATGGAGGATCCCATATTCAACAAAGTGGGTTTTGGAATAATACTCATGTCCCCAGAAAATGAAATCATTTCATATTCGATCCTCCTATCAGAAGGATGTACGAACAATGAATCGGAATATCAATCTCTCATTGCAGGCCTAGAACTCGCACTCCAAGCACAAGTACAACACCTTAAGGTAAAAGGTGACTCGGAACTATTCATCAAGCAACTCAATGGTGACTATGCTATTAAAAATGAGGATTTTATCCACCTCTTTGACCATTTCCAAGTTTTAATGGTAGAATTTTCCATAGAAACAAGATTGACCTATATTCCCTGGTCCAAGAACGCTCAGGCTGATGCATTAGCCAAAGTGGCCACAACCTTAGCTAACCCAGGCCTGGATGAAACGGTTATCAGTATTGCTCACTGTCGAATGTTATTTCCATTTTCTCAGACCAATATGGAAGAAATCCATGAAGTCCGTACTGTCCCTGAGCCATATGCTCCTCCCACGGGCTGGATGACCCCCATTACAACCTACCTTCAATAGGGAGAACTTCAATTAGATAGGGTTGAATGAGAGAAAATACGGAGAAGGGAAATCAACATTGACCTATATAGCGGCACGAGTCAGCAAGAGGTACTATACAAATGAGGCCTCGATGGATTTCTCCTCAGATGTATTGATGGAGAAGAAATAGATGTCGTAATGAATGAAGTGCATGCCGGAGCGTGTGGAGCACATCAGCTAGGCACCAATCTATCCCATTAGTTTCGAAGGCTTTGGCACTACTGGCCCACAGTGGCACCAGATTGAGAGCGCTTTACCACAAAATTCCACTCATGATATATTTATGCCAACTTCATACACCAACCCCCGGAGTTAATTCATCATGCCAAGTACTCCTGGCCATTTTCTGTCTGGGGAATGGACGTCATGGGACCATATCCTCCTTCTACGACCAAACTGCTAAAGTATATCCTCACAGCAACCGACTTCTTTTCCAAATGGGCAGAAGCCATACCCCTCAAGGAAGTAGGGGCAAAAAATAATGTCAACTTTCTTATGACCAATATCATCACCAGATTTGGTGTCCCTCATACCATACTAACAGACAACGACACCAACATCTGCTCTGCTGAATTCGAGAAACTATTCCACGAGTATGGTATCAAGCCTAACAACTCCTCCCGCTACCATGCAGCAGCGAACAGACAGATAGAGGCTTTCAACAAGACCCTATCCTACATTCTCCACAAAATGGTGGACAAAGACAAGAAGTCATGGCTGAATAAACTCCACCATGCATTGTGGGCTTATCGAACCACAATCTGCACCACAAATTGGGCCACCCCATACTCATTGGTGTACGGCACAGAGGCGGTCCTACCAATTGAACTTCAACATCCCTCACTCTGTGTTTCCATATGTTATTAATAATCTGATGATGAGCAGTTAGATAAGTGTCTAGGTTAATTGGAATAGCTATATGAGAAGCGGTTTCACACTTTGCACCATCTAGAGGTATACCAAAACCGGATCGCACGAGCCTTCAACAAAATGGTTTGTCTTTGGTCATTCTTGGAAGGAGAATTAGTGTTGTTCCTACAGACCCCAATGATACCAGGAAAGGAGCCTCCAAATCTAGAGCCCATGTGGGAGGGACCATACATTGTACACACAGTCTACTCCAACGGAGCATATACCGCGATCTCCATGGACGGAAAATTTACAACTGCTCCTACAAATGCGAGATTCCTGAAGAAGTATTTCACATGATAACTAAAACTGTGTTCTTCGTTCGAGCTGCATGAAATTAAACTTCCAAGCACCCAAAGATCCCAAATATATGTCTTTAAACTAAGAGTATCACTTCCTCACCACATGACGTCAAAATTCATGGAGTTTGTCCTTGCCGTAGGACATTAAACTGCACAGAATATAATAATACCCCTCATCCCAACCACATAACATTAAACCGTATGGATTTCATCCTTACCTCACGATGTTAAAATGAAAAGATAATAATAGTTAAAAATTCCTTCATCCCCCATGTACGGACCAAACCTGCATGGGGTGTATTCCTCATCCTCACCGCATGAAGTAAAACTGCACGGATTTCAAAGAAATCTGTACGTCTTGATTCCTGCACTTGCAGGATATGTAGTGATGTCGGGATCCCCTATCCTGGCCTAGCCAATCCCAAATAAAAGTAAAAAATGACTTCTTCCCCCGTGTATGGACCAGACCTGGACGAGGTGTATTCCTCGTCCTCACCGCATGACGTTAAACTGAACGGATTTCAGAGAACTACGTACAGCTTGATTCCTGCCCTCGCAGGATACGCAGTGATGTCGGGATCCCCTATCTTGGCCCAGCCACTACCAAATAAAAGTTAAAAATTCCTTCTTCCCCCCGTTTATGGACAACACCTACACGGGGTGTATTCCTCGTCCTCATCACACGACGTTAAACTACACAGACAAGAAGTTTTAACAATGCCCATGTCCCCCTATGTAGGGACCAGACTTGGATGGGGTATACTTCTTCCAAAGAACAATGTGTGGCTTGATTTATGCCCTCGAAGGATAAGTAGTGATGCCAGGGTTCCTCGTCCTAGCCTAGCCACCTACAAATGAAATAAAATGGATGTTAGACAATGTCCCCCTCCCCTGTGTATGGACTAGACCTACACAGGGTGTACTTTATCCAGAGAACTATGTACGGATTGATTCCTGCCCCCGCAGGATACGTAGTCACACCAGGGTTCTCTGTCCTGGCCCAACCCCCTGAATAAAAGATAAAAATACTCCTTTCCCCCCATGTACAAACCAGACTGGCATGGGGTGTACTTCTCGTCCTTATCGCACAACATAAAACAGTACGATAGCAAGATTTAAAAAAATGCTCCCTTTTCTCTGTGTATGGGCTTTACCTACAGGAGGTGTATTTTTGCATCCTTTCCACACAACGTTATACTGCACAGACAATAATGTTAAAAATTCCCCCATCCCCCATTTACAGACCAGACCTACACGGCATGTATACCTTGTCCTCACCACATGATGTTAAACTGCATGGACTTTGTCCTCACCGCATGACGTTAAACTACATGGGCTTCGTCGTGACCCACCCAAGACACATGGTGATATGAGATTGAGATAATCCTTGCACATTTGGATACATCCTCTCCATACATCAGAATCCACGACCCAGATTATTATGGATCATCATAACCATTCATAGCCATTGGAATTGGAATGTCATCGGCCCAGAGACACCTTTGCATGACTATTCATACCATGCCCTTAGCGGATCTGCATATTGATAGCCCATGGCCCATCTACCAGAGGAAATATTTCCTCGGGCGGTAGTCTTCCTAGCTCCGAAGGCCTACTAGCCTCAGATCCCCCGTATCCCATCTCCCGATCAAAAAATTTATGGAGCATTGGTTTACAAGAACATTCCCCTTTTCACATCCTAGTGTTTCAAGGGTATCCTTATCTAGCTATCCTATGTGTCTATCGGTTGTTCACATAGCGACTTGCATCGACGAACATCAATCCACAACTAGGCTACTTTGACTCAACGAACACTTGCAGTGATAATGTTTCTTGTATACTCAGACACCATTATCCCCGCGTGTCGAACTCTACACTGTGTGAAATCTCGGATTCTCATAACCATTCATGGCCATTAGAAGTGGACATTTATCAACTCGGGGAAAACATTGTATGACTATGCATACCATGCCCTCAGTGGCTCTACATAATGATAGCCCATGGCTCATCCATCAAAGGAAAGATTTCGTTGTGTGGTACTCTTCCTAGCTCCATACGCTTACCAGCCTCAGAGCCCCCATGACACACCTCTTGATCCGGGAAAGTTCAAAGTAGCATTTTACAACCATCATCCCCCACCTTGTTTCAATTATATCCGAGCATATTGACCCAGTTATCCTTTGAGTGGCTGCAACAATAGTCATCCAATGGCCCACTCTCTATGACAACTATACTAGGAGTACTTCATCGTTCCCACATGACATTAAACTGAATGGAGTAAAGGTACAACCCCACATAATAAATAAATCAGAACATGGAGCTCTTTAATCTTTAATAGAAACCATGTCTGAGTATGCCCGACATGTTGAGACATTTCCTTCCCGGATGACAGACTTCATGGCCCGGACAATTGTGGATCTTCATAACCCTTCACATCCATAGGAAGTGGGAAGGCATCGACCTGAAGACACCTTTTCATGACTATGAATACCATGCCCCTAGCGGCTCTGCATATTGATAGCCCCTGGCCCATCTACCAAAGGCACGATTTCCCCAGGCGATACTCTTCCTAGCTCAGTACGCTTACTGGCCCCATAGCCTCCATGAAATCTCTCCTAATCAAGAAGCCCCAAGAACCGTGATTTACACCATCAACCCCCTCCACATCTTGGACATACTAGGATAATCAGGCCCAGTTATATTCTAATCAAGAGAGGCCTTTTTAAGTAAGTCCTTTCCACATGACGTCAAATGGCATGGAGAAAATCTTGGCCACCTGGCATAAGGCTACAAAGGTCAAGCATCAAACATCCGGGGGAATGCCTCCAACAAAAAGAATTTTCACTAGTTCAATAATACTCCACATCCTCACCACACGATGTTAAACTGCATGGTCAATCGCCCATGCAACACGACGTTAAACTGCACAACCTCCTTTAATAATTCTCTTCTTCTTTGCCGCATGACGCTAAACTGCACGGTCAAACCCGACACGGGTTCAGTAAGGAACAAATGCCTTTCATTGTCCTTCAATGAATGGGTCAGAACTGAACAAGCCACCATCTCACACCCGTGTGAGAAGGGATTACTTCATCCATTCTTGGGAGGTTTTTTCTTGATGTTTCACTCGTGTCCAGGCACCCTCTCATCATAAACCATACTCTGTACTCAGAAAGAAGTCGGACTCTCATAAGCAACCAATGGTGGTCCCAAATATCAACTTCCCTAAAGTTGCTTGGATATCGGAGGAATACAATCATCGACCTAAGGACTCCTTTGCATGACTATGCATACCATGCCCTCAGTGGCTCTACATATTGATCACCCCTGGCCCATCTACCAAATGCAGGACTTCCTTAGGCAATGCTCCTCTCCGTACACATCTGGGCCTCTGAGGCCCCATGTCTATCCTGGTATTCGGAAACCCTCTGAGTTATAGTTTACCAACCTCTTTCACAACCCTGCCTGAATATGGAGGAACGTCTCTTACAAGGTTACCGACAACCAGGAGAAGCTGTTTCATTCCAGACGATGTCCTTGCTGCATGAATTTAAACAGTGCCAAGTGTCAACCATCCCTTATGCTAATTAAATGCATAGGATAGTGGTCTCTCTACCACCCCCTGATTAGTAAAAATGTTCTCAAAACCTTCCATAAGTCACATACCCTTTCCGAGCCATCCCCGTTGGTTTTCATAATGTTCCAAGCCACCCATGGTAGTTTCCATAAGTCGTACTTTCATGAAGTCCTATGGCCATCAGAAATGGAGAGTCATTGACTTAAGGACGCCATTTCACGACTATGCATAACATGCCCTCAGCGGCTCTACATATTGATCACCCCTGGCCTGTCGACCGAAGGAAAGATTTCCTTAGGCAATGCTCCTCTCACATCTGCACGCCGACGTGTCTCCCATGCCTTCAGACATTCCCTACATATCATTCAAATTTAAACACACTCCCTCCAGATGTGTCTTAAAGACACCAAGACATCTTCTAGTCATCCAAACACCATTGGGGCCCTTGCCCCACTATATTTGGTCAATGATGTTCGACATAAAACATTAGTAATGATAGTCCTAATGGCGGGAATTTAAACTACTCACAAAAAAGGCACAAAGCCTGTTAGGACGAAAACCGAAAAGGGAGACCTAAGAAAAATTCAGGCCATACCTGCTAGGTTCACACTGAATGAGCATAGGAACAATTAGGGTATGAAAAGAAGAGAAAAAAAGTTTGTAGCGGTTTTCTAATAATCCCTAGAAATAGTCAAACTATGCTCACTGGATCCCATGGTCCATGAAAAAGATAGAGCTTGTTTAAATTTTATCAATGGTCCTGGACTCTGGTTATTCTATGATCGGGGAAATACCATATGCAGCTATCATGCCAAATAATTTCTATCATAGGAGAAGATGACAAGAGCACAGAGGAGAAATATTTCTTTGTTCCATAAAAATTTTGGTATGAACGGAATCCACAATCTGGAGCCTCCTCTAGCATGAAAGGTTATTAGAAGAGTTTTTTGGTGGATTCACAAAGTTTTATCAGGCGCTAGTTTGAATCCTCGATTGTTTGAGAGAGATTCTGTAGTAAGGTCATTTTAGCTTCTGCACCAGCCTGCAACTCATCCGCCTCCTGGGCCTCATTTGTGCTCTCCCTCATTCCCTCCTCCATTCGCTACTCCCCTTCTTCAATTATGGCGGTAAATTTGGCCTCTTATTGCTGTATATGCTGTATCTCATTCCTCAACACCTCCAGGTGAGAATTTTGCACAATAACTTCTCCCTGGAGCATCGCGACTACCCCAGTGTGATACTGAGCATCTGTTACGTAAAGCTGTCGGGTTGCAGAAATGTAGGATTCGGATTGGGCAGTGAAAAGGTGAAATTAGAAACCACCCAGTCTTTCCCGATCATCAATCACCTTCTTGACTTTGTCATAAACTCCGTGATAGTCAAAGCCCTCAAATCCCAGCAGCATAAACAAATTGCGTAGCCTCGGTAATTTGGTCGGCATCTTGACCAAGGGAGTTTGAGAGATCAGCCTCCATATTTTATCCAAAACCCTTTGGCGAGAAGTCTGAGGAATGGAATGGACTTGTTGACCGGTCTCCGAATCATTCTAGGACAAGGACATATACTTGGGGATGAACGTCACTAAGGATGGACCCGATGCGATTTCACCCGCAAAATCTAGCACAACAACAACTTCACCCCTGGCATTTGTAGTCATAGGCATGGTTGGGTCTGATGAAACAATCACCAGCGCCAAAGGTTTTGGTCCTGATGCCCGAGAGTCAATCAGATAGATATGTACCCCTAACTAGAAAAGGTAAGAAAATGATTTATTGGAAATAGATCAGGAAACTTACTCTTGATTGTCAAGGCTTCGGCATCCTCATGCTCTGCACTGCTACGACAACTACTCGAGAAAGATACTACATCCTCAAAAGGCAAGGGAGTCCAGGGATCCCCCAGTGAGGTCCAAGACCTAAGGCCGTGCCCGAGGTCAGCAACTTCCAAATCCATCCCCAAGCAATTACCTACGGAGACCATGCTCTGGGAAATCACTCCCTCGGTAAACAAGACAACGGCCCGCTCCGGGTTTCTGACAACTAGACTAATGGAAGGCCCTCCCCCCATCACTACTAGATCCATTGGGATTGATGTGGCTTGCCCCATCAGAACGGGGGGCCCCTCAACAATCACGAGCACAAAAGCTCGCTCCATAATTGAAAGGGATGTTTGATCTGCAGGAGTCTCGAATACCAGCAGTTGATCCTCTGATGTATCCATGAATAATGAAGGAGGTAGTAAAGAATCCATATCACTAGCCCCCCTAGTAGGGACCTCCATCTCGTTGTGCCCAGGCATGGCTACAGAAGACTCCGCATATGGAAAGGAGGCGGAAGGAATGACCGCTTGGGTAGCCGCAACCAGATCCCAGAGTGGCCCTGAACCATATAGCAAAACAACTAATGACTGGCAGAGTTGGAATATACTGGTTGGTAATTAAGAAAACAGAAAGTCATGATTACCCAACGTCCCTTATCTGAGATATTCTATTAAATGGAACGCCTGTTGCCATCTCCGGATCTTCCCAGGGGACAGTTTTCCTAGAATTATTGGAGGAGATGGAGGAGGGAAGACCCTAGCTGGGTCTTCAATGGTCTCATCCATGAGCTCAGCTGCGCTAGGGGACCCCTCCTCGATGACCCCCGGGGTAGAAAGCGCATGCTCACCTGTTACAGTACCACGGGGAGTATACTCTTGAGAGGGAATTTCCCCCTGAGATTCTTCGGCACCCTTCACAAAGGGGAGAAAATTTATAACCTCCACAACAAGGTGGATGAAATTCAGAATGGGCAAGCAGAGAAACATCTTCTTTAGGGTCGGACAATTCGGGATGTCTAATCATCATGGACACATGGGTGGTCTCATAGATCTGGTTTCGGAGTGACAAAACATATGTGTCTATATCCTTCAATGATGCAACCATTTCATCGAAGTCCTATTCCAACTGAAGGCGTGGCGGAAGAATGATAACCCCAATACCTGGGATCTTTAGTGGGCTCATTTGGAGTGATACTCAAACCTCTTTATCTGATCCCCTGGCCCTCATTTCATCCCAAATACTCCATGTGTCTGGGAATGTAGCTGTAATAAGAACGACTAGCCTGGAAGGATCAACTAGATAGGGCCGGACAGGGGCAGGGGCTGGTAGGGGAACCAATGGCCATGTTTGTGTTTCAGATCTCACCACCGCCCTAGAACTCTCTGGGGCTACTTGTGGACGGGACCTCAAAAGAAGGGAGGAGAATTCCCTTGCTTTAGCCATGGTGGAGAGACTTCGAAATCATTGCTCCCTGAAGAGTGGTCACTCCCTTCCCCCTCCTCATCGGTCACCGGGTGCAACATGGCCTGGACTCGGTGGGTTAATACATCGTAACCCTTGCGCGTGTAAATATTGGTTTTGAGCTCTAGGAGATACTGATTGAACCGATCTAGGTCTACATCATAATGGATGTAAATGGGGCGGATATGTAGACCAGCCCCTCAAAAGACTCTTTTAATTCCTGAAGATACTGTCATAGGGAACGGGGATATTGGCAACAAAAGGATGATCAACCTTTGAATTCGGCCCATTTACCCCAGGCCGTCAGAAAAGTTGCATCTTCAAGATTAACCACCCCCCTCCAGGCAACCTCAAGGTAATGAGAGGATACACCTCTGTCTGTTAATAGTTTCCCAAGGAGCACATGACCAACAGGGTGGAAAAAGACTTTGCCCGGCCTAGTTGAAGCATCATCCACCTTTCACTTCCTCTTTCCCTTTGATGGATTGGGACTTGAGATGGTAGGCATCAACTCCCCTTGCTGTCTGTTTGGGTATGATTGTACCTAGGAGTCAGCATAAATCTTGGATAATAAGGGAATGGAATCTGGAAGCGTGGGGGTCATAACCTCGTAGCTGGTATCCTCTCAGGTAAACATTAACCACAGTTTCCTGGACACCATTATATGAAGATTCTCGCGGGCACCATTAAGTGCAGGAGGACAAAATTCCTGGATGCATCCAAACTGGTGCCCGAACCAGCACGACACGTACACCTCACAGATCAGTTCCCTGCCAATGCGACCTACCAGAATTCTCTCTCGGTGAGAAAAGAGGTATCCGCACTTGATAAATTCCTCTGTTATGGTGTTCATGATTTCACCAGTTGGGGAAGAGAACAGATGGAAATTGAAATGATCAAAACATGAGATTTGACTCGATAACAGATGCCTGTTATGAACTGTCTGTTGATCATCCTTCTATTGGGTTACCAACTCTTCGGGCATAACCCCACTGGTCAGTTGCAAGTATGGCCAAGAATGTGGTGACCGGAACCTGAAGTGGGCTGATGAAGCTGTAGCAGTTCTTGAAATGAATTCCTAGCCATCCCCAGAGAATCTGAATAGGGTTAGCCACTCAGTTTGGCCGGCTCCCATTGGTAATATTACCGAGCAACCAGTAAGTCCTGGCAAGCACTGGGACAACTAGGTTGATAATGTTGCTGGTATCCAATTGTGCCTCCATGACAAAGGTAGAGACCCGTATGCCGCTAGTCTCGCATAGATGAAATAGCCATCCCCTCAAAAAAATGGCCAGAAATGCCACCAGACTAAGTAGCTGATCGACATCTAGAGCAAGCTCCCAACCCTAATCGTTGAATTGGCCTTGCTCCAAGTTCAGCCAATAGCTTCCCCTCTGCTTTCATGCCTCAATTGTAGGGCAGGTTGTGGGCCTACGCGGATGAGCTACATATTATCTTTCCTTGGAAAAAGCCTTGATCCAGTCACGATACAGGATAAGCTATCTCAGAGGCGTATATTTCGGATGCTCCTCATGACTAGGGACAAGTTTTTTCGGTGATGTATCCTTCAAATGTTCCGAGGACAGATCAATGAGACGCTTCACCAAGGGAGGGGTTCTGCCTTCATTGTCCCACACAGAAGGGGGGGGGGGAGGGCAGGAATTCGTCATACTTACCCCCAACAATGGGGACCCCTAAAATCTGAAAGACATCCCAAAGAATAATTCCCACCTCCCTGTGGACCAGATGAAAGTTTTTGTTTTCCGGGATCCAAAAGCTCATAATTTTCATATCGAGGGCTTGAGGCTGGTAGGTATTGGTTTGGGACACCCAGGCAGCTTCATACAAGCCTATGTCTTCCAATTCTTCCTCGAAATCTACACAGCTTTGGCAGACCCAGAAGGGCCACCCCCAATCTGAGGACTTAAATGCTCCTCCCGATCGGAGATCCTGATTCGCTGACCATCCATGTTGTTCGTTTACCATGGCATTATGGGAAATGCTTCGATAGTAGTGGATTTCTCTTTCCTGTTGACGATGTTCTCCCATTGGAGATACTAGAAGGTGATTCCACACAGATCTGACAGTTGTGTCCCTCAGGGCCGGCTGCCCATTGAAAGGTTTCACGAACTGAGGTATAGTGGTAGTGAATATCCATGCATTAGGATTGTTGTCACGGGATGGTACCAGAATCGGGGCATTGGAATGAAAACCGAACCCATAGGTAGGAAAGCTGTTAGAAAAGTGGCACTCCTGCCGTGACATGGAGAGCCGACCGTCAAGGAAGGAAGATAGTGGGGAGTGGTAGATTCCATCCTGAATAGATCTCTCTATGTCCTTTAGGTGGTGATCGGCAATTGGGAGAGGGTCGACAGCAGTCCTCGGTACAGAACGAGGGAGAGCCATATTTTCTCCATGCACGACGAGAGCCAACAAGCGGTTAGTTCGGAATAACGTTTTTCGGACAAAAATAAAAAATATATGGCTGAGGATCATTTGAGGAGTATTCATATAAAAGTCTGTGAGGAGGCCTCGAAAGCTGGTTTGCGATGACAACATCCCGCGAACCAGCCCTTCGCAAAAGTAGTCCGTGAAACCCTGTCCCATGGAGCGTTGTCCAGGATACTATGGACCAAGTTGCTCCATGGAATTTCAATCATGAAATTAAGTGGTTAAGTTTTAAAGGCATGGAAATTTATAAAGTTCAAAAGATTTTAGTCCGCGAAGCACCAAAACCGCAAGGCGAGTTCCTACGCTGCCCGTCGTAACTTAATTTTAAATTAATTAAAAGTGTTAGTTCGTGGCCAAGATGTTGATCCGCGGATGAAGAATGGAACGAATGAGGAATGGTTCACGGAAGTAGCTCCTTGTTCGCAGACGAAGCGTTCCGCGAAGGAAAAATCATGTGCACGTAAAAAAGATCTGGTTTTTTGAAGAATCAGGTAGAAGACAAATGAAAGGCCCTCCATATTTATAGGCATGGTCCCCTACCGTGTCCACCACTCTACTGCGAACCACCTGAGTTTTAGGACCACTCTTCATCAGAATATCCTCCTCTTTGTTATTATCGGACCCCATTCCGATGGGGGGAATTTTTAGGGTCCTGAAAAATCTTCAAAAGAGACCGATGATCCCCTTTAACTCAAGGGAGATTCTTCCCAATTTCACCTTAAAAAGAGGAGGGCAAATGTGGACACTACTCAGGGATGGTGAAGGATGCGCCGGTCCACGGACCGGTCTAATGTTAGTGATGCACAACCGATTCTGCAAAGTGTCCCCCCTCCGCGGACAATTGTCCTTCTCGGAATGGAGGTAGAGGTCCTCCGCCGGCACAAAGCAGGGCAGGCACCAATCTGATTCACCGACATGAACCGCCCCAGCCGCAAGCCATGTCAGCCTGCCCGAACCGCCTCCGCTGTCATTTTTGGAATGGATGCGGATCCATCTGCGGCCACAAAGCACTCCCATCGTTCAGTTCGTGGGGGGGGGGGGGGGGAGAAGCGCTCAATACCCACCATGAATTATAGATTGACCAAGTCAGTCATAAACCGGGTATTCGGTCATGGGACTCTGCAAAAGGGGCCATGTGACTACATATCATTCCCCACTAAATGGATACCGAGGGGAGAAGGATTCAGATTCAGATTCGGAGGAATAGGATTCAGAGGTGATCGATCAGAATCGGGTGGATGGATTTCGAAGGAAGGCTTAGGATTTCTCAAATAGTGAAGTTCTAGTTCGCGAACCAGAGTAGGTATAAACCTAGGAATGATCTAATGAGGAACCTAAAACGTATAATAATTTGGAGAACCATGAACTTAAAATAACATAAAAAGAAGACCATGAACCATAGACCCTCCGCAGATGCACACCCCACGGACCACGGGGATTATGTATCTTTTCCGATCCGTCGCACCGCGTAGCACACCCCTACGCGGGCGAAGCCTCATCTGACGAGCCCCTGACCAGCGCCAAACTTGGTCGCTGCTGCTTGCGTGGAACCCTCCACATTCCAATCTTGTACACAGAGTGAACCCCAAGCCGCGAAACCTCCTGGTTCGCGGATTGCCTCTCAGTACGCGGGCCACCCTGGTTCGCAGACGACCTCTCAGTCCGCGGACCACCTTGGTTCACGGGCGGCCTCTCCAGCAGTGTAGCACTTCCCTACGTGAAGGGCTTCACCACCCATACCCCTGTGTGGTTCGCCAAATCCTTCAGAGTTCCCATTCCCCGAGCCACATAAGATCCTCCTGATCCGACCTGATCATCCGTGACTCTTCCATAGGCCTAATCATCGGCCCTGAGCCGAGGCCTCCACCAGAGCCACCAGATCCGTGTTGTGTAACTATTAGGAACATCAGCACGATTTTTTGAGTTCACATACCCATGGTAAGCAGGGGAGAAGGGGATGCCCTGATCCTTGAGAATATTCACGGATCATTCTTGGGTTCACGTTTCCACGGTAATGTAGAGTATGAGCTTGGGAGTCCCCTTTCTGCCCCTCCACATGTTAAGGGCTCCTCGGGGGTAGTAAAATACCCATCAGAAGGAATCCCTTATGCACTGCAAGAGAGGATATGGGCATAGGAGCACCCCCTTTCCCTCTCCCGCCGTTCTTTGTCACCATAGTCCGCCGTCATGGGTATTCCCCACTCCACTTCTCACGGATGCACCTTTCGTGACGAGATCCTCTGGTCCCTACTGCCTCTTGTTTCTCACACCGAGCATGACTCTCGTGGGCTTAGAGTAAGCATCGACCATGACATCCTCTTATGGGCCTCCTCAGAGTGTAAGACCCAATCCATCACCATGGGCCTCCTCAGTGTGTAAGCCACAATCCATTGCCCTGAGCCTCCTCAGAGTGTAAGCCCCAATCCATTACTATGGGACTCCTCAGAGTGTAAGCCCCAATAATTGCCATGGGCCTCCTCAGAGTGTAATCCCCAATCTATCAGCCTGGGCCTCCTCAGTGGGTAATCCCCAATCCATCATTCTAGGATGCCTCAGAGTGTATTTCCCAAGACAATGCAAACTACGAGAACTTTGATTCCCTACCACAGGGATACGTAGGGAGCCTCCATGAGGTTCAGGCCCGATCACCAGCAGACCCCCTGGCTCCACCATCATGTCGGTTTTCTGACGCTCTCATTCGAACTACAAGGACCTTGATCCATATCCCTAGGCAGGGTATGTAGGAAGCCTCCATGAGGTTTAATCCCAACAATCGGTCGACCCGACTATCTTCACATCGGTCCACCACGCCACTCCTAGTTCAGATTTAATGAGTTCTGACTCCACAGGGTCATTAATCCAAAGAGGGATGGTAAAACTCAATACTAAATGATTCCAAACCCCCTGCGTCCAGTTGACCATTTCCAATCAGGGTTAAATCGGTGGATACTATGTTTGGATATAAACCAATGATTCGCGAACATATGAATACATCTTAAATATATAAGAGAGTCCCGGAATAGGAAATAAATCCTCCCAAAAGAGTGTGATGATCCCCACTTCCCATCCGCTCGACCAATTTGTATCTTTAAGAGTCGCTGGTCAGACCATCCGACGAACGCATGCCTTTGGAAAGCAGCTCCACGGGTCATCGGATACGGAATCGTTGGGTGTTTTGAGACCGAAACCCGAAACACATCATAAAGTCCATATCATCATTATAAAAATCACATATATTAATACGTGAATATAATAATAAGACTAATCACTACTCTCTATCCAAAATAATTTGAGAGAAAAATGTACATTTCATTTGAAAATATTGTGCATGTTTTTTTCAAAGTAATTATCAGGTATAATATATTTAGGTTATGATCTAATGTGTGTTATGAATAAGATATGTTTATCAAGAGACGTTGTGACTTGAAGTTGATGTGAGCCTCATGAGATTTTTTATACCCTTTTAGTGTTTTTTAAGATATTTATTAGGGGATGTACCAATATTTTTTGTTGTTATTATGGGGAATAATATTTAGAGAAGATATATTCTAGATGTGTTTATGTGTTGTATTTTCTTATTAAAACACAAATCATGTTAAATATATAATATAATAATTTTGATAATAGTATATGAATGATGAAGTAATTTTTTAGTGAGATTACAATTGTTATTTATAAATATATAGTTACTTTGAATGTGTTTTTGGAGATTAATAGATTAAAATTTTAAATTTGATATGTCTTGAAAACGTAGGAGACATTCTATATAATTAGAGAGAATATGATAATTTTATTATATTAATAATATAGTTATTATATATACATATACATATGTTTTTTAATATTATTTTATATTAATAATGTCCTCATGAATTCCCAGATTATGTAAGTGTCATTTCAATAGAGGAGGACTAGACATTTTCAAATTTTCAAATACATAAGATTCATTTTGATCAAACATAAGATTAATTGTAATTAGTAACCTAAAATTAATATATAATCAAAGATACCCTATATATAAGAGATGTCTTTAAGTATATAGTTTGGAATGGTGGAAATTTAATTTACTAATAGAATCATTTTAAATATTTGTAAGTGTCAATTTAAAGTTGATGATCTTCAAATATGATTATTCCACAGAATATATGAGATATTTATTGCATTCATATTAATTATATTTAGATTTATTATGAGATATTTTATGATATGTGTTATTGTAATAGTCATTTATATATCTAGAAACATTCATTTATACTTTATATATATGGTTATATCATTAGAATAGTTTGGATGTTTTGGAATTTATTATAGATTTAAAATTTAATAAGGATTTTTAAGAGATTTAATTTTATGTCAATTAATATTTATTTTCTAAAGTTTTATTTTTAGATATTTTAAAGATGTAATTTTATATATCTAATATCCAAAAAGGTAAATTTTTGGTTGAAGAGTTGGAGTTTCATGATTATGTCAAAAAAACACAATCATAATTAGTTAATGAATTATTGAAGAAGTGGAGAAGAGGTTTTCAACATTATGAGTATGTATGAAATTTATGTATCATACAATTATGTAATGTAAGATATTCGATACCATGAATCGGTTTCTAATGCCATAAAGGGAGTTTTATTTTGAAAAAAATGACATTCAATAACAGATAAAATATATTCATTCCTTGATCACAAAGAGAATTCTTATGCTTAATGAAATAAGAGATAATATAAGAAGAAGTTATATGTAAATAAATTAATTTTTTAGTTTGATTATGAATTTATAGTTTAAATTAAAAAATTGATAGTTTATTTTTTCCATGAAAAAAAATATTTTTTATAATGTTTAATTATACTTTGGAAATCAATTAAATAAATAGATTTCTAAGAAGAGAGATAGAGAGAGTGAGAGAGAGAGTGTGTGTAAGGATACCTCTCTTCTTTTGTAAAAATTTAATTTAATATTATTATTTAACATAAGTACTATAAACAATCGGGATATGATTTTTTTGTCACTAATAAAGGGTAATCCTAATTGATTGTAATCCATCTGCTGATAATAGGAGACTATATGGTCTTAAATTAAACATGATCATGATAATTACTAACTACCCATTTTTTGAGTATTAAAACATTAAAAATATATTATGCATTGTATGTGTGTTTTTGGTTTATATTATAGTGATAAATTCATTCATGTTAATTAGTGATGAAGATTTTTTTTAAATAGTCAAAAAAATAATTTAATTTAGTGATTGACCTCATCAGTAAAATTTCAATGATCATTCAATTTATATTAATGTGATATAAGATAAATCATATTTCCCTCATAGAAAATATACTATTTATATTTCAAAAGAAAGCAGTTCCTCTATGTAAAATGATATGTTAACTTAATTTATATTGTGATGTTTGACAATCATAATACAATTAATAACAATGGTATTCCAAAACTAGATAAAAATATTAATATATTCAATGATTATTTGATGTCATATTTGTTATCAATTATTTTTAATAAAATGGATTTGTAATGAAATGGTATTATACCATGTATTTAATTCCCTACTATGAGAATAGTCTGTAAAAAGAACATAGATAATAATAACTATGAAAAAATATATTTTTTTATCCTCTAGAATTTTTTTTTGTAGTGAATGAAATAAATATTGAAAAATTCATCTAGGATAATGTAGAAATACTTATGAAGTCTCTAGGAAAGTGATGTAATGTAAATAAAATGATTGTAGATTGAAGTGTGAACACCGTGAAATTATGATCAATGAAATATTTTATTAATTATTCTCTATGTTTAATGAAATAGTGGACATTAATATTCGTAATATTTATCTATTATTGGAAACTATATTTATTAAATAAAATTCTACAAAATGTTTCAGTCATGTTTGATGAAATTTTATCTACACTTGAAGACTATGATTTTTGAACACAACCATGGAATGAAATACATTGTTTTTTATTTTTTTAATGTCATAAAAAATGAAAATAAATCTATGCAGAATATTAAGGATGAAAATTTATCTTTATCTAGATATTCAAAATAATATAAGTTCATGAAATAAGTGTTTTTAGGAGAAGGGGATTATAATGAAGAAGAATATTTTGATGAAAATATTGAAAAACTACTTTCAGACATCATAACACATGTTACATGTTAATAATGAGTTTCTCATGAAAAAATACAACTAAAATGATTCATGAATTCATATATTTTAAATTTTTTAAAATATTTTCCAACAATGGAAGGATATGAGGATTAACTGGATAAGGATAAGAAAATTAAGAGTTCTTCCATAGATAATGTTACAAAATTTAAAACTTGATTATTTTACATAATGGAGTAATATATTAAATTAAATAAATCCAATCGAATATATACATTATCAATTATTGGTTATTATTAGACTAATGATGATGGTGTGGAACTTTAGGTATTCATTATATATTATGAGTAATGATTTATGTTTAAAATGAATGAGAAAGTGTTCATTTCCTATGAAATCATTGATGGAAGTATTGAGGAAGAAACATAAATAAAGATTATGATGTGTCCATAGTAGAATAATTTTATTTTATTGATATTAAATATAAATAATGAAATCAAAAATAAAAAGTATGATTATAAATCATTATGAATTTATAATTTTTTTCAAGATGAAGAAGATTCCAGAATAATTAATGAGCCTTATTAGATAAATAATATTATTTCATAGAAGAATAACATCAACGTTTAAGTGTAAGAAACAATTAATATAAATGATAATATTCTTAGTAAAATCTAAATGTGTTTTATCAATGCAAAAAAAGTAATTAGAAGTGAATAAATCCAACATTAATAATTCTATTCAATTAGTAGATGAAGTCTCAATGACGAAGGTTAATAAATATGTTGATGAATTACTGAATTATATGATCCATTTTACCAAGAATAACACACACAATTTTTGATATATATCATGAATGTTTTTTCAAAATTCTTATTTTATGTTATGGTTGAAGTGTGTCAGTTTTATCAATAAAAAAGATGATTCTAGGAAATAATGGAATTTTTGGAAATCTTACATTCAGGTAACAAATAATAAAAATGGTGATTCCAAGAAAATTATAAGATATATTGAATAAAAATATAATACTAATAAATATATAAAAAAATGTGAAAAATTGGATCCCAAATCATGGAAAAAAATATAGAACAAAATAATGTTTCGACTTATAGATTACAATATAACTTCATAGGTAAATAATCATTTTCTGGTTGTTGTTTTAACTATGGAATATTTCGATACATTGATAGAATTTTGATTCCAAATTATAATTATCTATATGATCCTACAATGTTTTTAAGTAAAATTTGTAGGGTGAGTAATTCCACTCAATAGATAAAAAACTGGGAAGAAAATTTGATATTATGCACTTAAGGTTTAGAATAAATTTCAAAAATTAGAAGATGATTGTGGAATTTGTTACTAGTTAGGTAAAATTATTTGAAATTATATAACCATCCTTATAAGAAAATTGGGATTCAATTTCTACACTAAAAATTATCAATATGAAGAAAAATAAAATGAAAAATATTATTATTAATAAATATTAATTTAGAGTATATGAAAGGAAATGTACTAGTATTTTGAATAGTTTATGTTCTTCACACATGAAAAGAGATTTAAAACAGTTAAAGTATTATTAATTGAATATATAAGGCTCAATTATATTACTATATAATGGGCCACATAAAATAAAGAGTTGAATCGAATGTATTTTGAAATGATAATTTGATGTTCAAGAAGACATTATGTTGATGGGATAAAATGTGAACTATAACTTTTATCTTAGACATGTGATTAAGTAAATGATGTTTTCTATAGAAATAAGGTATATTTTAAAATATTTTAAAATATGAATGTGTATAAAGAAGATGATGGAGAACATATGGAAAAATGTTTGAGGATATTCATTATTAAAATGCTTGATTCAATGGTTTTAAGTAAGAAAACAATTGTGGCATTGAAGGCTAGTTCATATTGGAAAAAATAACCCGAGAAATGATACCTGGAGATATAATTTCCATGATAAAACTATTATAGAGGGATATTATTATTTTTATGGCCCACGTCATAATAAGGAAATATTTTTAACTCTATATACAAGCAACTAGTGATTCCCATATCTCGTCTCTTAGATCATATTTATTCAAACTAAATTTGGTATATGACAAAAAATCACGAAAGAGTAAATAAGTATTTTAATTATTTATTCGATTAATTTAATCATATCATTTTTTAATTTTTAAAAAATATATTTCTAAGGATATAAAAAATTCTATTTATTTATGGATTTATTAAACCGAGTGTGTTTAATCTATAAATAATAACTAGAAAACAATGGTGGGGAATACACTATTTGAAGATTCAATTTATATCATTAAATATATGGTTTTCATAATGATATCAAAGAAGCATAAACACCACATCAGAATTATTCTAATGAATATATGATTCTATGACTGATGGAGATATATCATACTAGTTTCTCAATTTAAATTCTTCACAAAATTTCTAGATAGATGAAAATTTTATAGTGGTTATCATTCAAAAAAATTTATGCATAGAAAATTAATATAACTATCCATTGTAACATTCATGTAATAATTATAAAATATTAAAATATTTATGTTTTTTTTTGTCCTTTTATAATCAAATTCAATTGGTATATATTTTGGAACTTTGAGCAGAGAGGAATTCATGGAATCATTCTTGGTTATCCTCTAAATATAAGAGGACACCACTAATAAATTTTTGAGATTGGGAATATTGTTTAGTACTTTTATCTACTGATTTTATAACAATATATTAAATAAAAAAATTATTAATAAGTATGTTCTAAAAGTTAATAGTATTCTCATCTAATGTAGAGAATATGTGATGTTTCTAAGACTATTAAAAAAAATTAAAATTAATAGATTCAATAAGATAATTTGACCAATTATAGTGATGAATCGAAGTCTATCTATTCTCATACAAGGATAAAGAAAAAGTTAGAGGTCTAAACTATTTTTGGATAACAACGACTATCTATCCAGACTAGACGAACGTTGAGAACAACAACCCAAACATCATTCTTATCTCTTTCTAAACCATGATATTTTATAATGGATATGAAATACCAACAGTGGATTTTTGTTATTATTGATGAATTATAACAAATTTTAAGTAATGTAACATTTTAAATTTCCCCCAATCTATCAAAACAATTATTGGAAAAAAGTGTGTATTTCGAAACAATCTAAATAAAGGAGGTATTGTTGTTAAAAAAGAATAAATTCTAGGAATAGGTTACTCAAAAGAAAATGGAATTTATTTTAATGAGACTGTCACCCAACTTCCTAAACTATAGACCAATGCTAAATTTGTTTTTATTATTTCAAAAAGGTAATAAATGGTTATCCCAATATATTACATTTTTCCCTTACCTAATTTAGAATTTTAAAAACAAGTGTGTATATTGAGTGACATAGTTGTTTCTTTTACGGTGATGATAAGTGGGGTGTTTAATTATTAAATAAGGCACTATAAGTGTTTAAAAACATAATATCTTTATATTTCATGTTAGATTCATGAAGGAATGTATAATTTTTATTGAAATGTTGGTCATATAGAAACCAATACTCTAAAAATGATAAAGAAAATTAACATATTAATTTTATCCATATATATTATTATATTTTCTCAATAAATATTGAAGGAGAATTGAAATAGTACTATTTGGTGATGAGTAATAGTTTTAAATGCCCATTTTTATGATTTAAAATTTCTCAAGAGGAAGATAAAACTATTATATCTCATGATAAATATACTAGGAAATATTTTCTGGATTTTTAAATTGAAGAATAAAATATTTATTCAACTCTAATTATAAAGGGATAACACTATATGAATGAAAAATAGAAGTAAGTTGACCTAAAAATACATAATATTTTTTAAATATTACAATATTTGATAGCTTCAATTCCATACATTGTATATGATTTTAAAATATTTTATAAATATCTATTTAGTCCAATTGTATTTAAAAGATATAATATATGATGTCATCATGTGATTTTATGGGGGTTTTCCTGATTTTTGGATCTATCTAATATTTTTTGTAGAGAATGTTTCTAGGAACATGAAATATTCAGGTTCAATAAACTCTTTTGGATAAGAGAAGAATATTTAATAACAGTTTGATTCAAGGGGTATAAAATTTTTAAAAAAATAGAAATTTGTATACATTAATAAACAAAAATATTTTTTTATTACTATTCCCATTTTCAAGAAATATTTTCGTTATATGTTCATGCAATTATTGAATAATGTTTAATTTATAATTTTTTGGGATTGATATTTATCTATGTTCTGGGTTGAGAGAAATGTATATATACAGATACTATTGAGAGTAATATATATATATATGGAGATGATGTGACATTGGGGATGTAGTTAAAACACAAGGATTATTTACAAGTAGATATATTAATGAAGTATCTTGTAAAAAAAATTTATGACTAGGGGATAATATTTACAGAAGAGATGTAGTGAATTTTTTTCCTTGGATTTTGTATTAAATATAGAAATAATTTTGAATCTTTCATTTCAAATGGTTTTGAAATTAAGATGAACATTTCTCTGAAAACTAAAATAGTTTTTATATGCTTTGAATTAGTTTACAGTTCATTTATAATTATTTATAAATATCATTAGATTGAAACTAATAAATTTTTAACTCCTAAAAAAATAATTTTCATTCTACTAAAAAGAAAAAAATTGAAAATTTATTCATTTTCTAAGAGAAAAATTTATTTATATGTTTAATGAATCATGTGGACATCATATGAAGTTGAAAACATATTCATGATTGTCTTTTTTATGTAATATTCAACTATGTATAAGAATATTATTAAATTCGTATTTAATAAATATGTTAGATTCATTATAATGAAATATAAGATTAATTATTTTGAATAAATAAAATTGGATATCTCATCAAAGATACCCTATAAAAATTAATTTTAATTTGATGTAAATCTTCTAGAAATATAGAAAATTCTTAAAATCGAACACCCATACCTAGTATAAGTAAGTGTAAAATTAAACAAAATGGTCGAAAAATGTTGCCAAGTGCATGAACACAATAGAAATTTATCTCAGTCAAAAGATTCATTCTATGATTATTTGATATTCACTTCAATTATAGGTGATATGTGTAAGAGTTTATTACACATTACAGAAGATTACTTTGTTCCATATCAAATTTATTCCAAATATAGAATAAATAAAATTTATTTTTTTGATGTTAATTGATATATTTTTATTTTATGAGTTCATTTTTAAGAAGAATTATCTTCATGAAATCAAGCTTTATTTCATAAGATTCTATATCTAGCTTTACTAAATATGAATTTTAATAAATTAACATTCATAAAAGGAAAAATTATGATACATGTAGTTGGAGATTGAATTTTGTTCTATGAAAACATAGTCACATAATGATCAAGTAGACGTAGATATTCAAAGAATATTGCTTCCACCAAGATGATGATATTTGATTAATAATAAATAAATTTTATTGAAGAAGAACTATAGTATGTCCAACAAAGTAGTTTTCTATGATGTGGAGGGGATTATAGTATGAAAAACAAATTATCTGGATGGTTCAAAATCATGCAGTCATTATTTGATGACAGTTAATATTACATAAAATGAAGAATTAAGATGTAAAAAATGATGATGATGGTGGTGGAAGTTGATATATGTTATTCCGATTAACATTCATTTTAAATTTTAATATAAATTTAATGAATTTTTTTCTGGTGAATGAAATATATTTTCCACGACTATGATATTATATTACGTAATTCAAAAAAAATATTAACGTATTTATTAAAAAAGGAAATGTTAATGTGTATACTTGTTACTTTTCTAGTAAAATAGTAATATGTAGTATAGGAATATGATGTTGCAAAACAACAACAAGAATATGATTTTATTATAATTAAAAGGTAAAAAAACTTTTTATATATATTTTATGTTTTGATTTCATAAGAGAATGGTACATGGTCTGGGGAAATTATTTATGTAATATTTATTTTATAATCATTGATTATTTATAATTTTCATGATGATACTAGTGTACTATATTAACTTCGGTGATTCAGGATCATTTTAGTAACTAGAAAGTCATTTTTAATAATGAATCTAGTAAAACAATTATCATCTAGTATATGGTTGTTCTTAGTGTATATTTATCATTGATAAACTAATTCACTTTACATGATGATGGTTATTTTAGATATTATAGAAAAATTAAATTGAATTAATTAAGTTACCCCACCCTCTCATTTATTTTTCATGAATCTTGTCGATTCTAATCAAGGAAACAAATTTCTATTCTTGGACATATCTATTTCGTCTCATTAAAAAGTTTTTCATTTTCATTACATTTTAAAAATAAACCTTTAGATAAACCCAAAACCATATATGATTCAGACTCTATGTACACTACCATATTAAGAAATCAATCAGGAGAGAACGTGAATATTAAAATAAATAGTGATGCATAATAAAATGGTCCATTGAAAAAAATTCCATGAAAAATACACAATTCCTTAATCTAATGTAATAAATAATTCATGTTAATGTTACATGGTATATTAATTTAAATTCATATCCTTATAAAATTGGAATTTTCAGTAAGGGGGAATAATATAATTCCTTTATTGATTATTCACATAAAAAATAATAAGATTATCACATCTCATAAAATTTCTTTATAACCAAATCATTTAGAAAATGATTAATCTGAACTCTCTAATTTTTATAATATATTTATATTCTCATATAAAATTTAATAAATAATTGATTCAAGTTATAATAGTTTTCTCAAGACCATAGGTACTACCAGAGATTCAATGGGAATTGTGATAATCACAACAATCATCAACAGTTCAATAAGTTTATTATTTACACATATTCATTTGAATATTTATTATTCATAGAAGCTTGAAATAACTCTACTAATAGATCTATCATGTTCTATTAATGAAAATATATTAGTGGTTTTACTCAAAAAAATTTGTATGTCAATACCAATCAAGATGCCAAATATCATTAAAATTTCCAATATTCCACTCAATGAGACCAAAATTTTATGAAATAAAAATATCCATGATTAATTTAAAAAATTTATAGTTACAATTCATTAAATTATTAAAATTAAAAAACCTTGTTAAAAACCCAAATTTTATTAAAATATTGATCTAAAGAGGTCATATATAAAGTTTGGATTACATTGTTCGAGTTGGGTCCCAAGATTCAACTTCTACATAATTACAGAGGACATGTATTCATAGTTTTAAATATTAATAAAATTTTACCATGTCATGATATGTTCTTATATTTAACATAGAATGTGATAAGTTCATAAAAATAGTTCACATAAAAAGGTTATTGCAGTTCCTCGGTATGATGAGAACCTAGAAGTGTCATTGTAATATTATTAAATATATGTTCTATAGCCTGATAAAATAATTTGATGGATATATGTGATACATGATATCATGCATAGATATTAATAAGACATTGAGTCACCTTATGATGGTGTACTCCAATGGTAATATCTAGAGTATGATATTATTAGAACAAGACCCACCAGTAGAAAATCCATACATATATGTTTCATTGGATATTCAAATTTTTGGACTAGTCTATTGGACATAATAATTTATCATTATTATTAATGAGTTTACAAGATACATACTTTGATGTATTGATGAAAATTGTGAGGAAATATGTTCCCAGTGAGTTAGGATACATTAGGTCCATCACAAATAATAATTTATAAATGAGTAATGCGACAAAGGATTTTTCCCTTCAATAATTTAGTGGAATTTGATATCTTAAGAATTTCATTGAAAGTATATTGTCTAAATAAATCAGTGAACATGGTTTTAAATAGGAAATTACTTTTTTCAAAAAATTAAATAAAAATACATTGAGCACATAGTTTGATGGCACCATCATGCAATCTTCTTTATTATAGATATAGTTATAATGAGATTATATTACATAGTAAATATATGAGGTATTATTTCATTATAGAATTAAAATATTTATCTAAGGGTGTCCTGATGCATTGTTTGATTCTACACATGGACTTTTTAATTCATTTCTAATTCGAGGATGTAAGAGGCCAAGAGGGACACACACTATGTTTATCCAAAATCTGAGTTAAATAATATATTATTCAATATTATTCAATATATTGAATAAATATTATTCTTGAACATAGTTTTATAATGATTCATGTTTTCATGATCGTATATATTCTTTCACTAGTTATTCGATATAATATTATGTGAGTGGAATATTTTTTGAATATTAATCTACTATTTAGTAAATATTATATTTATTTACATATATGAAAATAATGTACGGATATTTATTTATAAAACAAATAGTAATTATTCAATGCCCGATATATATTGTGTATGAGTAGTGGACTGATTTTAAAGGTCCAATGAGAGATAATATATATTTAGTTTTATTTTATTAAATAGTATTTAATTTCATTCATGAGTCTAGTGAAATTCAATAAATAATAACAATATTATTATTATAGACATTGGGTTTCCCATGGATTAATTAAATATTAAAGGTCCCTTGAGGAATTATTTATTTATAAACCTTATAATATATAAAACCAATTATATTATTTTTAAAATTATAAAATTCAATTTTTTTTGCACAAAAAAATCTATATAATATTCTTGAAGCCCCTGAGATCCCCCTTCATCAAGAATGTTACCAATAATTGAGAGTGCAATTCTTCCACCTTCCACTCTAGATTCTATAGATATTAATTGAAATCCATTGGAAGTGATTCTTATGGTGATAAATGGTGATACAAGTGATATGATCTGTCATTCTAGAACATGGATATTTCTTTGGAGTAATTCAAAGAAATTTTGAAAACTTGTGGATTAATAGATGTGGGAATCTATTATTTATTTCTACACTGAATGATAGTATTATGTAGATCTCTTTTCAACTCCATAAAATAATAAATAATTCCTCAAAATTTAGTTCTTTAATTGATTAAATAATTTCTAAATAATATTTGATGATATTACACTTTGGTTATTGAGATTTATCTATTGTTTATATTCATCAATTCTGTTCTGTTGACAACAAATTTAATATTCTTGAAAATATGATACTGATCATCTATCAAAATAAAACAAAATTGGGTATTGACCATCACAAATTTCAACTATTCCTAGAACCTTCTGGTGGTATCATAACGGTATTCATATTTATTTGTAATAATTTTAATATCATTGATTAATTAATGCAATTTCAATTTAGTTATCAATTTATATTTTTTAATTCTCAATTCATAATTGTGAGATATAATTAGTTATCTTCATTTATTGTAATTATAATCAAGTAGATTAATTTTATGAATGAAATAAATTTGATGATATCATCTGGAGGGTGTATGGAATATGGTCATAAAACAAAATATTATACAGCATGTAAGTCAGAGGTACATGTCATGTACATGTAACGACACTGACCCCAATAACCAAGAACATGTGGCTTACATTATTAAAATGGTACTATGTTCCCGAGACCACATCCTAGTGGAAAGAATATTTTAGTATCATTATAATACAATATACAAACATATGTATTACATTACAACATTCAATGAAATACAATATAGTAACTACAATGGAAACATTTCTAATCTCCATGATTATCTATATGTGTCATTCAGAATATGCATCTTACCATCTAGGGGAAAATGAAACATAAGAAATGGGTGAGATGAAAATCATAGTAATTGTAAGGATGCAGAAAAAGTTATCATAAATAATTATAAATAATAATTCAAGGTGAATATCAATAAATAAATGTCATTAAAACATAATATTTAGAATAATATGGAAGAAATAAATACAGATCAAATAATTCCATATAAATAATCACATTAGAATGAAAATTTACTATGGATATTATACAAGTAAAAATATCATATCTATTATCAATAAATAATCTCAAAATGTGGTAATGCATAATTCAAGATAGCATAAACATACTTTCAAGGCTCCGACCAATACACCATACATAATTAAGTAATATATCATCCAATATCCAAACTAGTTAGTCGCATGATACCTACCCACCAATCAATGGGTTACATAATAAACTAACCGTAACTTACTATGTTCAATTCATTTCTCAAAAAAACGTGCCAAAACATAATTAACAAATAAATTAATATTGAAACTAACATATGAAATGTCAATAATTATCCCCTAACAATGAACATAATCATAAACCACACAATCTAATATGATGAATGGTATCAGAATAGCACGCCAATGGTCAGAATAATCATAAACAACTCAATAAAATATTTTGGATGGTATCCTAATAGATCAAAATATATTTATAATAAGATCCTTCAATGGGTGTTTAAAAATATAGAACAAAATTCTAATAGAATCACTGCGAAAATCTTGAGCAAAATACCACATTACATTGAAATCGTTTATTTACAATGATGTGAAATTATAAAAGTAATTTTATTATAGAATAGACTTTTAAACATATAATTTATTCCTAAATACATTAAGGGATAATGAAATAATAAAATCTTATAATTTTATATGGGTTTAAAAACAATCCTTTTAAATTTTCATATGGAATAATTAAAATATATTTTTAAAACAATGTGTGAACTTTAATCAAATGAATTGTTCAGATATAAATACACAGAAAAATGTAGGATTAAAACATATGATAATAAAAATTAATTTGATACATGATCATAGAATTACATAATCAATGGAGTATATAGTTATCCCAAATAATGAAAATTTGGTTAAGAATTCCATTACCGCTTTGTAATCTATCAAACCGTATGGCCCAACAAAATTAATGATCATAAAATGATGAATATAATTTCTTTAAGATAAATTGATTAGTTATATGATATAATTAAATGAAATATGTACACCACACATAGGAAATAACAGTTTGATAAATAATATACATTAGTAAAGTAAATGTGAGATTAGAAACTCTCACATCCTGTGTGAAAGCATGAAACACATTAATTAATGTTCTGAATAATGAAATTAAATTCATTAATTATTTTATTGATAATCTCTTTAATATATATTTTATTTAGTATGATTTAATTATTTATATTTATGGGTATTTATATAAGTTATAATGATTAATTTTGTTGTTCTGGGAGGGTGTGTTTAATGTATTTATGGTCGGTTCCCTTGAGTATAAATATGGTAGATCTTGGAAAATTGAAATAACATATGTAGAAGATAAATTATATTTTCATAATGAAATTTCCTATGTTTAAATATCCTCATATTTCATATGATTATATGGTTTGAGGATGATTCATTATATAAAATTTTTATGAAAATATCTTAATTTATTATTGCGGTTTTAGGACCATGACAAACGTATTTCATTTTAAATATTATTATGATTATATATTAGGTCCAGAACATTATAAAATTTAGAATATTTATATAATAATATTAATTAACCATAATAATGGTTTAATGACAATCCAAGAATGTTGCAATGGATAATTAAAACATGTGGTCCACAAATGTGGGGAATCTACATGATAAAGACATTGTTTTCATTTTTAAAAGAAATGAGGTGAGAAGATATTGGATGATGTATATAATGTTAAAACAATACATTTCCATGATACTATAGTTACCTTTCCAATTTTAACATTCAAGGTGAGTAGTGGAAAAGAAAACCGAATAAATTAAAAGATAACGAAAGTGGTTTTTGCTGCTTGAATAACGTCTCCTTGGGAACCTCCTTACGAAACATGGATTAGGTCTATTGGTAAACCCATATGGTACTAAACTTTGTAATGTGGATTCAGAAATTAATTTATTAGAATTTTCACAACCATAAATTCATAGAATTTATGAGGAATAGGGTTGGTGATAGGTTGTTTTTATATGGGAGGAGAGAGTGTTTATTGATTATTTTATTCATTTATTTGGTATTTTAGACCAGGGCAACCAATAGTGTTGATTTATTGGACTATGTATAGTATATAGTGCGTGTCACATCGTAAAAATGGGTGATTAAATAATAAATGACTCAAAAACTAATGTATTTAACTTATAATGTTAAAAAACATAAATTAATGTATTTTACAAATAAAAAAAAATTCTATTATTTTAGAAAAATCACAAAAATTCACCATAACCATTTTCCAACATTTATATTTTAAAAATTGACTCCATTTTTGGAAACAAATTTCTACATATGACAAATTAATTTTTTAAAATAAAATCATAATTTTTTAAAAAATACCAATTTTAATATTATAACCAATTTTTCGAAAGTTATACAAATTAGGTATATTATCATAAAATTATATAAAAGTATGATTCAAAAAATATTAATGTATGAATAAATTTTATTCAAATAAAAATTATATTAAATAATTATATTAATTAAAAAATCATAAAGAAAAATTTATGTTTCACCAAAATACCAACTCATAATTTGTAAAATTTTAAAAAATTATTTATCAATTATATAAATAAATATATGATATTTTAAATTATAAGTACCTAAATTTTATTTATAATATCATTGGTGAGTTTATTATATTTAAATAATGATTTTTATTTCTTGCGGTCATAATATTATTTCAACAGTCATGCTAATATTTTACAGTATATAACCATTCCTTTTAGTACAATGTTTTGCGCAATGTAATCTAATGAATTTGTTTAAGAACATACATACTATAAAATTTTGTGGGATATACTCTTATCTCATTCAAAACTTTCATCATTTAATTTTCTATAATGTCACCCCATAAATAATATTATGGTAGTTTTTCATCCAAATTCCTTCAAGTCCCCATATTTTTAAATTCATTTTATTGTTTCTCCAAAGAACCATTACTAGTTGAGTCATACAATTTATCGATACATTCTCCTTGGTGTCTAGAATTTTTATGGGCACTGTAATGTGAGAAAAATTAGATTCTAATTCAATTTCCTCATAGGTGAGTATACGCGTAGGGTCTATCTAGTACTTCTTTAACCATGAAATATTGAACACATCCTATACTTCAAAAATTATTAGTGGAATTTCAAAATGAAAATTTGTTGCTCCACATTCTTCTATAATTTCAAAAGGTATGATGTACATAGGAAACAATTTCCATTTCACAAAAAATCTTATAAAACCCTTTCATTAAGACACATTCAAGAAAATATGATCTCCCACTTGAAACTCTAAATTATCCCATCAGTTATCAACATAACTCTTTTGAATACATTGATTTTCTTTAATTTGATTCTGGATAGTTTTAACATTTTTTTCTCTTCAATATGTTCTTGTCTTATAAGTTTCCTCCCACCAACTTCATCACATCAAGCTAGAGTATGACCTCTATTTCTATATAATGTTTTATATGGAACCATTTCGATAATATAATGATAACTATTATTGTAGAAAAAATCTACCAAAGGTAAATATAGATCCCAAATACCTTAAAATTTATGTGATCATGATCTCGACATGTATATTAATGCTTGAATATTATTTTCAGACTTTTCATCTATTTTATGGTGACATGGAGTAATAAAACGAAGCTCATTATCCAAATCATTTTGAACACTTTTTCAAACTTTTTGATGTAAATCATGGATCAAGATTAGACAAAATAGAAAGAGGTGCCACATTATGTATTAAAACATCATTAATATAGATTCGTGTGAGCTGGTGTAGTGGAAAATACTCCCTTTTATCAAGGAATTGTGCATATTCGGTATCTCAATCAACAATTTCCCATATTTCATCATTCTTTCTCTGACTGAAGGTAATATATTGAAACAATAATTAGTAATTTCATCTCATTTCGATGTTATAATAGGTAGAAGTCGCATAACTTCCCTAGGATGTTATCGTTAATCCTTGATCTGTTGACAAACTAAACATATTGATATATAATCAATAAATTCCTACATTATATTATTCCTCAAAAAATGTTCCGTCAATGATCTATACATTGTTGTAGTACCTAGGTGTATAATGAAATTCTTGCTATGAGCATCATCCAATAAATATTTTTAGTTGGATTTTTTAGGGAATAGTCATCCTCTTCTAAAATATTAAAATTCAATCTTCTTATATGATTTATTACAATTTATGATCATTCCTGGATTTAATTTTATTTTGAAATTTCTTATTAATTGACTGAGAACATATTAAATTTTCCTATAAGACGAGTTTTGAAACAATTTTAAAAATTAGTGATTTTCACCTTCCAGGATAATTCCTATATCCATATTTACTAGGTCAATTTACACATGATCTCTATCAATCATCATTTTTTTCAAAAATCTGTGATCCTTCCTACTGAATTCATTTTTAATCTTATTTTTTATCCATGGGTGGTAATGTATTGAAAAATAATAATCCTTGATTAGCTTTATCCCTCACCCTTTCCTTATGATAATATTTTTCAAGGAGATAATATATTTCAGACTCTTGTGATTTGTATATATCTCAAATAATTTACCATTGAAATAGTGTCTAAATATCTTCAGAGAAAAGATTATAGATGATAAATTAAGATCATGAATTGGATTGTTCTTTTCAAGAGTTTTTAATGGCATTGACTCATAGAAAATAATATTATCATTCTTCATAAGAACACAACCAAGTCCTTTATTTGATGCAACATTATAAATAACAAATCCAATATTTCTCAATTAAAGAGTCAAGATCATGGAATTCACTATTCTTCTCTAAAATTATTTGATTCATTTTTCACATTCCTTTGTCCAAATAAAGTTAACCGCTTTATCATTATGCTTGGTTAATGGGATAGATAATTGGGAAATTTTCTAAAATAAATTCCAATAGTTACATACTAAAAAAATAAAACAATATACTTTGGTATTGTTCACTAATTAAATCCATTTCTAGAGTACACATTTTTTAATACTATTAACTATGGATAAATCTTCAGAGAAAATGTTTCCCTGAAAAGGAGCTTTTTGAATCCCCAATTCACACTCTCTAAACCTCCAATATAATAATATTCTTCTAATTGTATCTAGAAAAATCTGTAAGTGGTTATCATTGTCCACATGGAATTTTATGCACACCATGATATCATCATTAAAAACCACAAAAAAATTTAAATATATTTATTTAATACTTTAATCAATAAATCCATTAAAATAAAGGGTGATTTGTTTAGTCTAAAAGGAACTATTAGAAACAATTAACGTCCATTTCATATTCAAAACTCTATCATCAGAACATGAACCTCCATTACACAGAAGTGATTATATCCAAAATGAAGATCGATCTCTTAAAAATTTTGAGTTCTGTGAAGTAGGTCAAATAAGTCATCCATAATGGAAAGAGGATATTTGTTCTTAATTATAATATCATTGACCTCTATAAAGTCAATTCATAGCATTATAGATCGATATTTCTTCTTAATGAAGAAAATAGGAGCTCTCAAATGGGAATCACAAGGGTGTATAAATCACTTAACACTTGATTCATCTAGTTTTCTCTTCAACTCTACAATCTCCACTATGGACTTTCTATAATGATTCTTAGATATAGGTCTTTTTTCAGAAATTAAATCAACAGAAATATCAAATTCACACTTAGGATTATTTTCAGGTTTTTAATTTTGAAATACATCAATTTATTCTTGTTGAATTAGGACATCATGAATTTGAAGATAACCTTTTTCATTAGTAGGTTTTATTTGATGAAATTCTCCATGAATATCCTTTAAAATAGACATAGGATATGAATATATATATGAATAATTTGAGAATGTCTCTCCTAAAATAGGAGAATTTCAATATATTCATTATGAATTATATTTTTCTTCTATATCCAATAAATTTATTCATTATTTTCATAATCCATTCCTTACTAGGGATTTTATCAAAATCAACATAAGAATGAACTTAAATCCATCAGTAAGAGCACATTTAGGTGTCATAATAAGAACTACTTGAAACAACTTTATTATAATAATAATTCCATGAAGAATTTTTAGTGACAACTCCCAAGTTATGTTTAATTGGAAATATCTAATTTTTTTAAGAAATTGGGAAGATAAAAAATAATGTGATGATCTAAAATCAATAATGGATTTAGATAAATTTGATTAGATTGTAAAAGTACCCACCCCCAAATCATTAGGATATTCAACCATGGATTTTGTGAATGCATAAGAATGCCCTTGTTCCCTTGGCCTTTTAAGGTAAATTTTCTACGAAATCAAGGAAAACCATGTGCATAGTGTCCCATCTATTTAAATCTAATGCTTTTGACATTTCCATCTTCTTTTATTCCCATGTAATCATAGGCCAAGGGTCCTATCTCCACACTTGTAAAAAACTCTCATTACTAATATGGATGTTCCTTGATGTTTCTTTCCTGATTTATTTTATGTAGGATATTATATTCTTCCCATCTTCCCATTTACCTTATTTCCGTTTTCAGACAACTCAACGTCCCTCTTCTTATCATTCATACCTTCAAAGCCATATTCCTTGAAAAAGTATTTCTTTTCCTTGATGTATGATGAAGCTAATATTTTTATTACTTTTATAGTGAAATTTAATGTTTATAATCTTTATATAGTGTTATTTCATAGTAAAATTTCACATTTTTATGATTTTATTTTATTTTTAACATAAATGAAAATATAATCTAATTTTGGATTTTAACTATTGTATTTATATTTTGAATTTAAGAAAATAAAATTAAAAATTGATTGAAATTATAAAATTCATTTTTTAGGTTTCATGATATATTCGTATTCATTTCACCCTTTTGGACCAAAAGCTCAATCCATCTTTTGGAGGACCAAAATCATCTCACAGTCCGAGCCTCGAAAACCTTGAAAATATCTAAAGATATTATATTTTAGGTCTATATTACATAAATCAAAAACAAAATTTGTGGTTAAAATAGACATCATGACCTAAAAAATCCATATAAACTAATTTTATTTATATATCAATGTGTTATTATTTGATTTTAATGACTATAAATGCAATTGAGTTTAGAGTTTTTGAATACAAAGGGTCATCTAGACAGATTTAATGTGCCTATGTAAAATAGAAATAACAATTTCATCATATTTCCAATATTGAAAAAAAATTTAGAATTCATGTGGGAGAAATAAAGTAATAACGTTGATGAAGAACACATTACGAAATTCATTAATTTAATTGGGAAAAAATGTAGTATCTTTTGAGAGAAATATATTGGATCCAAACATTAGCACTTTTTCTAAATAAATATTTATCTCACCTATCATACAAAAGGATATATATTTCATGGGGATAAGGTGGATTTTTTGAACTACAATATTTATTTTTAACAATTAATATTTATTACTTTATCTCTTCTTCTTCCTCTATTAATTTCTATTCTTTTTAATTATATGTTTCTCCAACCGTGATTCTTTTATCTCTAGGATTATGGAGTGGAAACCCTCACTTTTTATTTAAGGTGGTATTTTTTAATATTTTATTTTATTGTGATTTAATGAATTATAAATTATTATATTATTATTTTAGTAGGGTTTAAATTGATTTTTGTGAGTGGTCACCCCACAATAACTACCACTGTTTTCTTCCTCTCATTTATTCATTTTCCTTTTCATTGATATCTAATTCATTTAAATAGAGGAGTATAAATTAAGTATTTATGTGGAATAAATTACTCATACATGATGAGTTATCATTTTATGGTAATAAAATTCAAATGAAAGGGTTTAGAGTTGCAGATCATGAACTATTTATTATGTAAAATACTGATGATGTATTCTGAATTATAATGATAACACCACTAAAACACATCAGTGCAATGATCTTCTTCATCTAACACATTTATTTTCATGTTTTTACTGTTTTCATAATTGTGGTTTGATTTTTAATATTTATATATGTATATTGATATTTTATTTCATATATTTTTATAATCAACTCCATGTATTTATTTAAGTATATAAGTTAGTTTTATATTAGTATGTTTAAAATAGTGGGAATAAGAAAAAAAATGTTTGTTGTGATTGAACTCTTTTTGAACATCCCAAAACTCTGCCACTATGATAAAATTTTTGGTAAATTATAATTTAACTGAATATGGGTTCACAAAAAATCTATAATCAATTTGGAACCATTTTTGGGGAGGCCAAATGCTTACATGCACTAGTTTTAATAAAAACAATCCCAACAAATCAAAAAATCAAAAAACTAAAAGAAATAATTATTATGATTCATTGTTTCATTAGGTCATGAATTACAATTGTGACATTTAGTTTTCATGTTCTTGTACTAAATTTTCTATCATGGAATAGAAATTTGTGTTTCAGATGGAACAAAATTACTTAGTGATTGAAAATAGTTAAATTATTCTTTAAAAACCATGCAAGATTGTAGCATCTCTAGAGGACGAAGATGAATATGTAAAATTTATATAGATATAGTATAAAAAAATAAAATTTAAGAAAAATTAAATTCCCATTCCACCTACATTTTAAGTTGAAGAACCAAATGAATACTTGAAGATGAAACATAAAGTTCCAATTATTACTCATTGGCCATTGCTTACCGAGGTTCTTGATGATTCCATGATAGAAAATAAATTGATGGTAGATAAACAGGAATTGGACGAACATTGGATTGATTTTTTTTCTGAAAAAAAGTTAACTGATACACCCATATTTTAAAAATATTATTTAGTACCTCTCTTCCCCTCTCTTGATATGGGATCTGATGAAAAAAACCATGCTAATATAGAATTCTCAATGGTCTTTCCTGAGGAAACAGACACTCAATCTGCATTAAATGAATGGGGATATAATTTTCATTATTATAATTATTTTATTTCTCATAAAAATTAAACTCTAACTAAAATTCACATCCCTAAAATTATGTTTTTAGCTAATTCACCAATGTAGACCATGGATAATTCATTAATGTTACGCCTGAATACGAAGTAGACTGATTATTTGACCTTCCCCCATAATTCAAGTTATACTAAATTTTAATGGAGGATGAGATGATATAAAATTTAATAGATTTTTTCTATGAACTGTATATATTTAATATAAATTGAATAATGATGTTCTTGTGGTCTCTGAACCAAAACCCCATCCACCTTCAAATTGGGATTAAACTATTGTGACGGCCTCAAAAGAGGCAGTAAAAACCATGCACCAGCTTAATGGTCAAATAAACAATTATCCATTTTATTTCCCCTATATAATTACTTATCTTAATTTTTCTCATATTTGTTATGTCTTTATTTTATGTTCAATGTGGTATAAGTTTGGTTCTTAACTCCATGCTAAAAATTGGAAAATATATCTGGTTGTGTCTGTCCATTAATTACTTTTTTTACTACCCAATTCAAATAATTTATATGAACATATATCTAAATTAAACTTAAAATATAGTAGTATTTGTAATATTTTTTGTTTATTTCATTATGTTTTTATGAATTGTGTTTAGCTTTTATTCTTTCATGTTTAATTTTTCGTTATTTTTCATGTTTTTATTTTCATTTTTAGTTTGTTTTTTAGATTATTTAACTGAATAGAATACATGACAAAATTTAAATCATATTTTTATTTTTTTCACATATATTTATTTCAATTAGTGATGATTTGGATTATTTATTAATTGATTTGGTTTCAATTTTTCTTATCTTTTCATGTGATGATGTTTGATTAATTGTGAAACTCATGTTCACTAGTATAGTCAAAATAGAAAATCATGACCAACCTAATAGGTTTCATGAAATTTTCTTCATCTTATTTTCATTACTACTTTTCTTAAAAGTCATTAATTTTTTTCGATATATAACATTCTCTTTTTCACTTTTTCAAATAATTTAGTGTTCCTAGAATTGGAAAAATGTGATTGAAGGAGCACTTTGAAATCCATTTTTGCATTCAAAACTAATTTTGGGTTACCTTTTCATCTTCCCATTATTAATCCCAAGGTATCCATTGATTATTTTCTATGTAGATGCATTAAAATAAAATTATCCCCTTAAAATATATTATATAAGTTAAACATATGATTTTTGTTGAACTCATTTGTGGGTGAGGGAGAACATGCGCTGTATTTTTTAGTCCTGAATAATCTACATCAGATTTATAAAACTTGTTTATATATTTATTATTGATTTTTTGATTATATTTTGTTGTGGAATGATTTATGGGAATCCTTAATAGTAGTAAAATTTTTGGATGATTTCTTACTAATTTTTTATTATCAAAATATTCTTCTTTTTCATAAAAATTATAATTATGATGAGAAATCCTATAACTGAACTCAAGATGATAAAATTCTACAAATGGGGAAAGGTGTGAACACATTTATAATTTATATTGAAACATATAGTGTTATCCTACTATTAAAATTAATATTTTATTTCAGGAAATTTATTTTTAAGTGGATTATGGAACACACCATTCTCTAGAAAAACAAGTTTCATCCATTTACATCTATTTAGAGACTAATCCTTATTATTCTCCCTTTGATGTTTTTACATTTAAAATATTCCATCACCCAGACTCAAAAACCCCATGGAAATTAACCCATAATTGATTTTTATCCTTTTATGTGGAGATATTAGGTGGATATAAACCCTATGTAAATAACACATTTTCATTGGATTGAGAAAAACTCTAAAATAATACTTCAATGAAGTGTGAAATAATTCACCGGGGTGGATTGAACAACATGAACATGACTATTAACAATAAATTGAATGTATTATTATTATTATTATTGAGGTTTTGGGAAAATGTTTATCCACATGAGAAGAGTTATAATTTTTTATATGTGATAATTGTTCTATACTATCATTTATACTCTGTGAAGTTTGTTTTGACCTTTGTATTAGATGATTTATCAAGAGGTATATGGTTAAGTGTGGGGGATTTTTTAAGATATTATTTCATACATTTAATAAAATAAATTATTATTCATAATCCCACCATTATGTTATTTTATAAAGATGTTTAATTTTTTATTGATATTTTGGTATTTTGAGCTTAAATGAAAAAAAAAATTATGTAAATTTATATTTTTACTATTTTATTTTTATTCTATATTTTGAAAATAACTTCTTAAAAATTGATTTGAAATGTAAAATTATCTTTTTTAGATTTTGTACATTAGGGGCTTCATGTCATCACTCTATACCTATATCTAAATCCATCGTTTGGAACCCCAAAAACAACTGACAATACAGACCGCCAAAACGATTCATAAATCTAGAGATTTTTTTATGAAGAGTAAAATAAAATGTTTTACAATTTTTAATTGTAGAATATAAAGAGTCACCTGGAAGGATTAAATGTCATCATGTAGAACATTTATAACTCGTTAATCTGGTTAACAATAAATTGATACATTTTAGGGTGTGTGTGGGAGAAAAAATGGAATGGAATTCATTAGGAACATATAGCATTATTAGTCCATTAACATGGGATATATCCTTGTAGTGTTTTTCATAAATATCTTGGAGAAAAAGATTATCACTTTTTATATATAAATATAAGCCTCACCTCCCATACCAATTGATATACATTTCAGGGTACTAAATTGATGTATTTATTGAAAAATAGCAAATTTTTTCCTTTTAATGTAAATGAGTTAATCTATAATTCATGTACTTCTATAAATTTTCATTCCATTCAATTTTGTCTTATGACTCCATGTATCTTTTATATCTCTTTTAGTAGAGATTTCACACTCACTCGTTTCCAAGGGGGTAAATAGTGTTATATTATTTTGTTAGGATTTAATTTTTTCTCAGGTTTTATTATAGGATTAATTTAGCATTTAAGTTGATCTCCGTGCGTGTTCTCACAACATTCTCTTCTATTTTTTTATATTATCATATAATAATTTTCCTTCACATTGATATCTAACATAATAAAATGGTGGAGCATGGATTTGGTATTAATGTGGAAGTGATTACTTCTACAAGAATAGGTAAAAATGTAGTTCAATATAATTCAAATTATATGGTGCATAGTTACAATTCCTTATATCGACAATGATTAAAATAATGAATAAATATTTTCACTTACACTGATATCAACAATATAACCAACTGAGACAAATGGTTTTTTCAGTTGACTTCATCATGTTTTGTTTTAATTTATTGTATATTTTATATTAATACATATATATTATTTAATATATTTTAGTAATCAAATCCCCTTTATATTATTATATACGTTAGTTTTATAGTAGTTAGTTTAAAATGGTGACAATAAGATAAATATTTCTGTTTTGAGAGGCCTCTTTGTTATAGAACATAGTGTGTGAAGCTATGTTAAATTAACACGAAAATAATAATATAATTGAATATGGTTTCATTATAAATTGATATCATGAATTTGGTGTTTTTACTGAGGAGTCCATAAGCATACGCACACTGTTTATCATAAAAAATCCAAGAATTATCAAAAATAACAAAAAATAAAAACAGATATTTAGAATGTATTATTGTTTCTTTAGGTCATAGAATAAAATAGTTATTTTTCATTTTCATGGCATAGTATTGAATCATTTATTAGGTAGGTGATATTTATTTCGAAGATGGGACCATGTTCCATGTGATTGAAATTAATTTCAAAATTCTGGAAAAATCAAGAAATATAGTATAATCGCTAGAAAATGATGTTAAAGATATCAATTTTTTATGGATGGAATGAATTAAAAAGGAAATATTATTATAATTAAAGTCTTATACCACTTAAATATTTTTAACAGCTAAATTAATACAAAAATATGCAACCTAAATATCCAATCTTCTCTCCTTCTCCATTGCTTGCAAAGGATATTGAAAAAGTCATTCCAACTGATTGAATTGTTAGAGATCCACATTATTTGGATGAAAATTTTTTAGATATTATTGAAGACAAAAGGTACATCATCCTAACATATTTTTAAAAGTATAATACATACCTCCCTGCCTCTCTCTGTCAATGGAATAATATCAAGAAAACCTTACTGAGCCTGTGTAACATCCTAGATAAATAATGAATAAGACACCGTTAATATTTATTAATATTTTTGAATCAAATATTAATTTTAAATTAAAGTATATTATACGTTTGACGGTGTACCGGATACACAACAACATGTTTCTTTGAAATCTTACGTTGCACACTAATGATATAATATTATTATTTTAAATGGTAGTTAACGCCCTGACGTTTTATTAGCGATAATGAATAGAACTAACTAAAATATATTTATATATGTTTTATAAATGTTTTTTCAATTATCCAATAAAATTTAGGGGCTTATAATATGAATGAATCTAATTTTAAGCATGAATACTCTAATATTCAGTAAAAGGTCAATTTACCACCTTTCGATGGTGAACCCTATTTAAATCTTGTTTTGGTTATATTTATATGTTCTATTTGAAAAATAAAATTATTATTTATATTTGGGACATCAAATTTTACTTTGGGTAAATTATTTGTATTTGTCTCCAAAAGATCACTTTTAATGAATAGTGAAAAAATACAGTATTTTAATTCAAAATTTCCTTTTAATCTAATTTATTTAAATGGTTAGTTTATATTTTTAATTGGTTAAAAAGTTTAATTACAATATCTCTTACTCATTTAATCTAATTTTTTTAATTTAAAATAATTTTATTTTGAAATTGGACATAAACAAGTGTCAATCATTTGATAGCTCTTATTTCATAAAAACACCATATTTGTTTCGACAACAAAAATTAATTTTAAATTTATTAATGAAACATCGATGTTTTGAATTTTTTAAAATAGACATCATTTTTTAATTTATAATATCAAAAAATTCTTAGGATAAATGTATTGTTATTTTTCTGAAAAACATCAATTTTTTTATGAATAGTGAAACCACTTAGTTGTAGTTAAAAAACTAACTGTTTCATTTAAATGAAATTTTACCACTTTGGTGAATTTAATTTTGAAATTATGAAATTCATGGTTATTAATAGTAGGTTAAATTGGGTTCAATAAGTTGAAAATAATTTTCAGTGAATAGTAAAATTAGACTTTTATTTACAGCGGTTAAAGGTAAAAAGGGTAATTCAATGTAAAAAGAATATCATAATAACAATAACTTGTCTTCAAACTTGTCCTAACATAAATGGATGAGTCATGGCTGACCATGGGAATCTCTGTGTCGATTTTGGGACCCCATGGATCAACATAAGAGTGATAATGACACATTAAATTAATTTATTTAATGTAAAGGCAACAATGTCACAAAAAAATATCTTTTAGTAAATTAATTTTTACATGAGGTTATATAAGTTATCATTTCTAATATAAATATTCATTGCAAATAAAAAACAATTTCCTACATCATGGTATTGGTATTATAATTTTCATAGATCAATAAAATTAAATTATATTTGACACAATAATGATGCAGTATTTACATCATTAATAAACAATTTAAATAAATAAGAGTAAAAATATTAAAACAATATCCAAAACCTGTACAATTATTACTTTATGATTTTATTTCGACTATGAGTCATCTTATATTAGTCTTTAATTAGTTTTGGACCTTCATAAAATGAATATCATTATATTATAAAATAATATTTTCACACTTTCCTAAAGAGCCCCTCCTACCCTTAAAAAAGGACACCACTTCTAATCAATTACTCAAACATTTCAAGACTTTTTTCTCGACCAAACTCTGCCCAATTAATCTCCCCACATCCCTCTCCTCCTCTTAGAATCCATAGCTTAGTCAGACGGAACTTTAATAAGTTCTTTTGGTTTAAACCGAAGACAGTTACACAAATTAAAGGTAATGGTTCCTCTTAACTTCTTATCATTTATTTTACATCTCCAACCCTAAACTATTTTCATTCCATTCTTTTATAACCAAAAAAGTATCCTCAATATACTAGTATGTTTTTATGATAATCATTTTAACTACACCTACACACACCTCCATCTAGTGGGTGATGAAGATACTATTTCTGTGGTGGGAAAACTAACACCTCACGAAATGATGATTGTTCGATTATATCCAACCGCATCTCATGGTGGCCATGAAGATGAAAATTTATTTATATATGATATATATTATGTTTATAGTTTATTTATGATTCTGTATTTTACATTTTATATCCTACCATTATGGTTTCCCTAAAGGGTAAACGTTATAATTTCATTTGAGAAAGTGTGGACTACAGCCCCCTCAAGGTGATATGACTCGTTAATGCATTATGTGGGATGTATAAAAGATAGAGTTTATGATATTATATAAGATATTATACTGTAATTATAATATAACTATGTATCATTATTTTTTAATTACATTAAAATAAAAAATATAAATGATAGTTGCGTTCATGTGTAAGTACGACATACTGTCTCCATGAATGGTGCATTTCGTTTTTTATCTCCAAAATTTTATGTACTATTATAAATACATATATATATTGGATATATATTATTTAAATGATATATAAATCATGAAAATCATTCTAGAGATAATTTACTATTTACCACATGGAAAACATGTAGTTATAAGGTTTTCATTTTTTGACTCAAGTACCAAATATCGACCAAAGGACAATTATTAACTTAAATGATTGCATTATGTTTATAACATGGTAATTAGTGATATAAAGAAGTTAATAAACATTAAAAAGGTTCTTAATCAATATAAATTATCTTTATATTATTATTCCGGAAGAATAATGAACAAATGAGTCAAGTCAGACACAAGGAAAGGGATTTTCTTATCTCACTTTTAATTCCGTGATATTTCCATTGTTCACCACTTATTGCTTGAATGAGGGATATTATGTACTATAATTTGATAAATATTATCATGATTCTCATTATATTAATTGTATTATGTGATTCATTTGGTGTTTATTAACTTTTGTTCATAGTACTCAGTTGATTATAATGCGGTAAAGGGTTTCATCTCACTTTTTATTCTGGTGAGATTCATGATATATTTGCCACTATTTCCTTTTGTGTGGTGTATGTAAATCCCATTATTGTTCTCATTTTGTAATATAATTTCATTTATGAGTATTTACATTTTAATTTTATGATCATTCTTTCACGTGGCGTATGTTTTGTAAGTTACCAAATCCGTAAGAGAACCTTTCACCCTCTACTTTTTAAAAGACTACTTTTTTATTTATTTTAATTTAAATATTATTATGTTGTTAAATGTTCTACTATATCCTTATTAATTTAAAATTTATTTCCCTGTGTTGAGATACACTTTTTATTTCATCTAATCTTTTTCTTAATTTTGATTTGACGCCATTAGGCTGTTGATGTTTTACAAGAAAACATTTTGAACCAATTTCAATTCATTGGGTTCAACTTGTACTTCATGAATATGTAATCATTTGAATATGTGTGAATGACCTATTATAGTTTTACACTTAATATCAACTTATAGTGGGTGTATTTATATTTGTCACAAATAATTATGTAATTGATTTATCCTTATTTTAAGGATACTATCTTTATAAGGGATTTTATCTCAATTTACATTACCACTGAGACTTCATTATTATTATGAACCAATTCAATATTATATGATATATATACTTTCCATTGACATATTATATCATGAATCCCTTTATTCTCATGATATTATAATATTATAATTAAATTTTATTCCTAAATTATTTTGTATTCAAGCGTCTATCTTTTTGTTAAACAACTCTTTAACTAAAATATCGTTTTAAATGTTTTAATGATTTATTCTTCTAAATATTTATCATTAATGTAAATGTTTTGAAAATTTGGTTTATGATTTATTTATATGGACATTAATGTTTTAAAATGATAATTCATTTAAAATCTTTAAAGTGGAATGGGACACCCTGATTCAAAAAACTATTTTTAAATGGTTCTGAAAATGATTTGATAAATTATTGTTTATTTCAATATATTTATTTGATATATTGGAATGTTGAAATTTTATCATTCCTTTTTAATCGTGTTATGTGTTATGACTATGTTATGGATTATTAGGCATTTTTTCAGTATACGGGTGGTTCCGTGATAAACCTAGGGAGGGTAAGCCAGAGATAGCTCTCCAATGCATTGGGTAATGTGATGGAGGTAAACGTGATGTTCCTCCTAATAGATTTACGGAATATATTGTGATGGGTATTCCATGTGTAACTCCCTATGTAGTTGTGATGGCTACAATGTATGTTTGATATGGATTCCATTAGTAACCTTTCTTATTTATGATTTTTGTTTGTTAATCATAAATCTTATGATTTCGTAATGTTTGTTATTATTGAAATGTGTAGTTTCATTGAATTGTATTTATTGATGGGAAAATGTTTTCCTTCCTTATTTTCTTACCCTTAATGAGATTTTTATGTTCATCCCAAGATTTTGAATTGCTATCCACATGACATAAATATGAATAGGGTCAAGGATGGGATCATGGAAAAGTCATCTTGTATAAATTATGGAACTAGATAAGCTTATTTTTAAGATTTTTTATATTATGAAAAAATGGATACTGAGTAGTAGTGTCTACATGTAATATTGAAGTTGTTATGTAATAGTTATGGCCTAATTCTCTAAAACATTAAATCTGAAAAGAACGGCAATGTGAATTATTCAATTAATTCAATATTATTTAATGTTATAAAGTCAGGTCCTTATAGTTGGTATCAGATGTCGGTTTAGACAAATTTAGGGATTAGGATTTTTCGTTAAACACATGATAAATCCCCATTTCTATTATTTTAGTTAAATCCTTGTTTTATGATTTTTTACGAACAAGGAATGTGTAATGACCCGCGAATTCTCACTAGAATGAGAGTACCACAATTCATTACTAGGCCATAAGTGACATCCTCAAAATGCCAAAGGCTAATAATAAATACTGAAGGGATACAAATACATGTTGGGGGATGATTTACCCTTTTATAAATAACCCATAAACCAACCATAAAAAACATTCACTATATAATGCATGAAAAAATGAAAGACCAACAAATAACTTCATTTATATCAACCCTCATCAAAGTACACAACATCAGAAGACAAAAATAAGAATCAAAGTACACAGTGTATGAACAACTCAAGACTCTCAAACGACACTACAACTCCATGCTCCACAATCTCCAAGCTCTATGACATCTCCCAAGCATCACCAGAAGCCACTATAAATAAGATGTTTTACCTTTACCTATGTCCTGGAATACGACACATTCAAAATCACTGAAGTGCCAAAGCAGGGGTGAGTATAGAACTCAGTAAGTTTCCCCTAATAACTTTTCTACTCATGCCACTTCAATAGAAGATTTATCCATATTTATATAAAAATAGTTTATTTAAAAGAATTTCTTAAATGCAGTTTGTATCTAAATATAAACAAGTTTTCAAAAACATTCATGACGAAAGGCATTCCAAGAGAAATTGAAACCAATTTTCTAGAAAGTTATTTTTCCATAAAAATAACGAAACATGCTTAAGAACCATTTCACAAACATTCCTTTTTTTGGCATACCTAACTATTTCACAAACTCATGTATCTAACCATGCATGCTACCTGGAAGATTGAAGAAACCCTAACCCTTATCCATCCCGACCATGATGGGGGAGACTTCTTACTGTTATCCAACCCAAATGCACATGAATACATGATGAGGTAGATCCCTAACCCTTATCCAACCCCGCACTGATGGAGGACTCACCTATCCCGTAACTGTCCCGAATGCAATATGAATGTTTGATGGGGGAGATCCCTATCCCTTATCCATTCCAACATTGATAGGGGAGACTCTTTACCATTATCCATCTTGAATACAATATAAACACACAATACAATATGTCATTACACCTTTAGCACTAAGAACAAAGTCATATTTCAACCATGTCTCATATATGCCACACAAACACACACCGCATCTAACCATCAATCCTGCCAAAAAAACCTTTCAAAAAAACACGTTCTTATTGAAAACCATTTCCTTCAAAACTATTTCAATCTCAAACCATTTCAACAAAACTCCCTATTTATTGAAAACCAATTCCATGAAAACCATTTCAATACCAAACCATTTCATTAAAATAATCATTTTATTGAAACCCATTTTTCATCATACCGCATCCAATTTCATCAATCCTATAATTTAAAACCAACATTTAAAATTCAAGAAGCCACATGAATTTTCATGACAATTCACCGTGATTTTAAAATCTCATCAAAACCATAAATCATCAATAAAGAAGATTTATTATATTATTTTCACAATCAAATCCATTCAAATAATCCAATTTTAATCTAAGCCAATATATTCTAGCAAGTGGAGTCAATAGTGATTCCTCTTACCTTTAGGGTTTTGGAGAAAACCAAAATGAATTAAGAATGCCCAAGAAAACTGGGATTCTTCTTGAAGAACCCACATTAGATCTCTCCTCCTAGCAAGATCACAACCAAATATCATCATATTTGGCATCCTAACCTATATATATATACCCATAGTAGGTGTAGATCTGAGAAACCAAGAGAATAGGATAATTATAACTAAGTAGATCTAAGGAAATGTTCATGAACGATGAAGAACGATCACATACCTCAAGAATGCGACTTCTATTCACCAAGAGAAGCCTTAGGATCGCCTCCAGAATGATGGAAGAACCTTCTCTGACATTAGGAGAAGTGAAATCCTGAGTTAGGGCTATATAAGAGAAAAAACGAGCTAGTTAAAGGCAAAAATGCATTAGATCAACCTTTATAGGATCTTGTTTAAGTGGCCCAACAATATTCCTGCATGGTTAGACAAACCATGAACTAACCGTGTTTTAGCTACTGCCTCTCCCTCCCTTCTCACACGGTTTGGCAGCAAGGTTTAGACAAACCGTGTGCCACCCGTGCAAATTCCCCTTTTGCCTGAAAAAACATCATTCCAATTTATCCTGACTCTCCCATTCATCACCCTTAATATTATAATCATTAAAAGAATCAAGAAAGGGTTACATACTAGAAACTAGGGGTACTAAATTCTCCCCACCATTGGCCTTTAAATCCTCACAAAGTAGAAAAACTTCATCCAACTGAAAGTGTTCTAGACACTGCACTTTCATTTACTTTTCATGTTACCAAACCTCTTCCTGAATCTGACCATGCTTCCATAAAACCCGCACTAGAGCAGTGCTTTTTACATGCAATACTTTCTCTTGCCTATCCCTAATCTGTATCGGGATATGTGTCAAATAAGCATCCGGCTCTAGTTCAACGTGATCCCATCTGATCACATTGTCAGGATCATGCTGGTACTTTTTCAAGGTAGATAAATAGATCACATAATGCACCGAACTAAACCGTGATGGTAATGCCAACCGATAAGCCACCTCTCAAACCCGTTCCAGTATCTCAAAAGGGCCAATGTGTCTATGAGATAACTTTCCATGCTTCCCAAAATGATGATGTCTAATCAATGGAGATATCCTCAAGAAGTCATTATCACCCAAAATGAATGAAAAAAGTCTTTGACTGTGATTTTCATAAGATTCCTGATGACTATGAGTCATCTCCATCCTCTTTCTAATCAACTGAGTCTTTTCTATTGTTTCTTGGATAAGGATCATCCTAACTAGTGATGTTTCACCTGTTACCACCTAGCAGAGTGGAGAACAACAAGGACGCCCCTAAAATTCTTCAAACGGAGCCATGCATAATAACGATTGATATCTATTATTGTATGAGAACTCCACTAAGGGTATACGCTCCTCCCATGAGCTGCCAAAATCCATTTCACAATCCCACAACATATCTTCAAAAGTTTTTATTATTCTCTCGGATTTTCCATCTGCCTGGGGATGATACACCGTGCTAATAGTCAACTGAGTTCCATGTTCTTTTTTTAATAATTTCTAGAAACAATATGTGAATCGTGGGTCTATATCTGGTCTATAGACAGTGGTACACCATGCCTCTTTACCACCTCTCAGAAATATATTTTTGAAAGATCATCCACAATATGAGTTTCACGATTAGGTATAAAATTTGCTGACTTGGTTAGATGATCCACTATCACCCAAATGGAATCATGTTTCCAGACCATTCTTGGTAGACCTAAAACAAAATCCATTTCTATCTAATCCCATTTACACTCTAGGATAGGTAACGTTTGTAACATACCATTTGGTCTCAGATGCTCTGCTTTAACAAGATGACACATTAAGAACTGTGAGATGAACTCAGCCACCTTTCTTTTTCATGCCGCTCCATCAAAACTACACCTTCAACGCCTTATACATCTTTTGTGTACTTGGGTGTATGCCCCATAATGAATTGTGGTATGAATTAAGGATTTGTTCATGAAAAACCATAGGTACAACCATACGATCTCTGAAACACAAAACTGAGCCCTCATCAAGTTTTCAGCCATCAAGTGTCTCCCCACCATTGAGTTTTTAACTTACAACCAAACATTATGCATCATATTTTTGTGCTTCTTTAATAAACTTTACTAAATCTGGAACAAGTTTAGCTAAAAGGAAAGCAACAACATCACCTCAGTCTTCACATTCCACATTCATGTCAGCTAAGACCGACATCAACTACCATTCACCTGATGCTTCTTTTGCTAACTGAACATATGAATTTCTACACAATGCATCTTCCACAAAATTTCCTTTCCCTAGTGTGTACATCAAGCCAAAGTCAAACATTTGGATATACTCCATCCACCTCCTTTTCCTCAGATTCAAATCTCGCTATGAGAAAATGTGTTTCAATCTTTTTTGATTCGTAAACACAATAAATTTATCACCAGAGATATAATGTCTCCATGTTTTCAAAGCATTGATGACTGCAACTAACTCCAAATAATGTGTTGGTTAATTCCTCTAATGCACCCAAAACTGCCTTGAACCATATGCAACCACATGGTCTCCTTGCATGAGAACACTACCCAACTCTGATCCTGAAGCATAACAATACACCACATACCCTTATACAGATTCTTCAAGGTACAAATAGGTGTCAATGTAATCTGAAAATTCAGTTCCTAAAAGAATTTATGACATTCATCCATCCATTAGAATAGATCACTCTTCGTAGTTAGAGATTTCATTAGTGACGATAGTCATGAGAAATCACGCACAGAGCATTGGTAGTAACTAGCTAGACCAATAAAACTAAGTATCTCAAACACATTCTTCAGTGATTTCCATGAGATAATGGATTATATCATTTTAGGATTAATAGAAATGCCTTTCTCAGAAATGACATTGACAAGGAAATATACTTATTGTATCTAAAAATCACACCTTGATAATTTGGAATACAAACATTGTTCTGTCATGATTTGTAACAATGTTTCCTAGTGCACCTCATGATCAACCCTTGTCTCTGAATAAACCAATATATAATCAACAAACACCACAACAAAATAATCCAGATATAGCTGAAATATCATATTACTCAAAGCCATGAAGACCACTGGTGATTTCGTTAGACCGAAAGGCATGACTACATATTTGTAGTGGCCATATCTACTTCTGAAAGTTGTATTAAAAATATCCTCCTTCCAAACGCACAATTGGTGGTATCCTGATCGCAAGTCAATATTGGAGAACAACCAATCTCCCCATAATTGATCGAATAGATCATAAAGTCATGGAAGTGGATATCTATTCATTATCGTAACCTGTTTAATCTTACGATAATCAATACACAGACAAAGAGTTAAATCTTCCCTCTTCACAAACCACACTGGTGCTTCCCATGGAGAATTACTTGGTTGAATGAAACCCTTGATTTCTGGATCCTCTAACTGCACTTTCAATTCCTGTAACACTAATGGTGTCATCCAATAAGACGGAGGGAAATACGGCTGGTCCCTGTAGGGAGATTAGTCGTAAACTCAACTCCCCATAGAGGTGATAACCCTGAGAAGTTCTTGGAAAATACATCTGGATGTTGTTCCACCATAGCTGGAAATATATCTCTCTCGATATCTTCCATTGATGATAATGTCAATGATTCCAAATGGTAAGAGATCATTCCCACCATTGGTGCCAACAAGCTCATTGCACCTTTATTTTCCATCCTCTCTCCTCTAAGGAGATAGTCGATGTCTTCATCAGTCGTGAAACTAACCATTCTCCTATAACAGTATATGGAAGCTTTAAACATTGTCAAGCTATCCATACCCAGGATAACGTCATAGAAATCCATGTCCAACATCGAGAAGTCCCATTTTAACTCATATTCATCAATTGTTATTGCACATGATCTACACATAAAGGCATGACACTCTCTTTCACCAAGATGAGTTTTCAATTTCAAAACAGAAGGCATCATTTCCAGTTTTAAACATAGAAAGTCAACAACATGAGAAGCAATGAAGGAATGCGATGCAACAGTATCAAAGAGAACTTGAACAAGGGTAGAATTCAATAGAATCATAACTCTTACCATAGATGGTCATGCCTGATCATCGACCATCATCTGGTCAGCTCCATATAATTGCTTCATCGCTAAACTTCACTCCTTAGGGCCTTGTTGAAATTTTCCTGGTTGAGGAGTCATTGTATTTCATGAATCACCATGGCAAGCTCTATTATACGGATGAGACTGACTCTGCTATCCTCTTCCTATCGAAGCATACGATGCATGTGATTCCTGGGAAGTGTCACGTGCACCCGACCTCAGATCATTCCTACAATAGCGCTATAGATTCCACATCCACTTGAAATTGTGACATTATCTAGGTTGCGCCATACAATCTCTCCTTTTGTGGTCAAGAAAACCGCACTAGAAACAATATGCTTTACTCTAGGGTAGTGGAGTAAGGTTCACAGATCCAGTTGTTTGATACTGATTTCCACATGCACCGTGGAAATAGGTGACCCTTTTCCTCTTGTTCCTAGAGGTTGAGATCCCACAGTTTCTTATAGCTTTCATCATTCCTCCTCCCATTGATCTTGAGAGATCACGTTAAGAAAAAATCCCTATTTTCACCATCTCTGTATAATCTGTAATACAAGACACTACAATCATCGATCGAATCACTTTCCGTAGCCCCGATTCGAAGATGCATGCCTTCAATGACGCACTAGCCACAACCTCTTGTGAAAAATGGACTAAATTCATAAATTTATCTGCATAATCTGTGATATAGAAACTCTGTTATTTCAGGCTGAAGATTTTCGTCATTTTATGGATCTTGAACGTGTGAGTATAGAATTGTTTTTTGAACAATTATTCAAAATATTCCCTCTTAAGGTCTTCATCCAATCTAGCCTGAACTACTAAATCCCATCATTGATATGCAAGGTCCTAGAGCATATACATTGCCAACTTGACCTTCAAATCTTATGGTGTGATGATGAAATCAAAGATATGATTCATTTTACATAGCCACACCTCAGCCTTTTCGGGTTCAACATCACCCCAAATGTTCTGTGGATTCTACTTCATAAACTAGATGGTATGATCCACAAGCCATTGTTCATTCCTCTGGTTCCCTGTATCAACACCATGAAAAGCCTGGAGAATAACTTGAACCATCTCTCGGTTCACACGTGATTTAGGTGAAACCACATTCTTCCCAACTTCTTCAGGGTGGTTTCGATGACGTCTATCAGGTGCCATTTTCTAAAACAAAAACAACATCTGTTAATCACACTCTCTAGAAACTGATGGCTAATCATTAAAATTATATCACATCATCTATCGCGACATTGTTCTCAAAAAACACTTTTTCCCATGTTCAAATTTCTTTGAAAAGATTCCACATTCAATTTGAAAATCAACCAACTTCCAAAATAAGCAAAATACACAGTTTTCAAAATCTTTTACTTGAAAACAATTTCATCATTTTTCAAAAATTCTCATCTTGGAAAAAATGCTTACTCATTTCTCACAATGAGTTATGAAATCATTGGGGGGAAGTAATTCCTCTATAATAAATCACATTCTCATCTCATTAGATAAACTCATGAAAATGAGATTTCCCAACATTCTAGAAGTGTATCCCAAAACACTTATGTACTAAAAAACCCGGTAACTTGAAGTTCAGCATAAACTAGTTATCTACGTCTTTTTATGCTATACATTTCAAGTTACAACAATAATACTCCTATATATGATTTTGAACTATGGAATAGACAAGAATTAATTTCAACTCCAAGACCAAGAACATGGATGGCCACTTTTTAGGCGAAGAAGAAATCTAATAAGAGTTTATCAAAGTGGGAGAAGAAAAAGATCTTTAAGAAAAAGAAAAACTCTAATAAGAGTTTGTTTAAGGGGGAGCTTTTTAAATAAAGAAGACATTCTTATTTTTAACTCCGGAAATCTGAATACGATCCTTAGAGTTTCAAAGCCTAAGGGGGAGTTAGTCGTATTCATCATTATTCTTAAAGCAAAGGGAGATAAGCCTTGATATTTTTTTTCTTTCTTCTTAGAATAGCTTTTTCGTAAGGATGTTTGTGCTTTCAAAAAAGGGAGAGATTGTTGAGTCAATAAGGTTTTCCTTATGACATTTCCATTCCTTCTTGTTTTAAAAAACACAAACACCTTATCTTTAAGAAAATTTCTTTCTTAAGGAAAATTGCTTTTATAAGGAAAATTGCTTTCTTAAGGAAAATCGCTTTTATAAGGAAAATTTCTTTCTTAAGGAAAATCGCTTTTATAAGAAAAACTATCCTTATCATATTTTCAACCATATTTTTCTTAAGTATTTGATTCAGATTCATTTTCTCGGAATCATTAAAACATTGATATAAATCATTCTGTTTTAGTATTCGGATTCTAGAAAAGAACTATAAGGATGTTTCATTCCGAATTCCGGATATAAACTCTGAATAAGTTCTATTCCAGATTCAGGATACAAATTGTGATGACGAATTCTCATTACGAATTCTGATGACGAATTCTCATTATGAATTTTGATGACGAATTCTCATTACGAATCCTGATGATGAATTCTCATTACGATTTTTAATGACAAATTTCTATTCCGAATTCGCATTCCGAATTCACCTATTAAACAGAATTTGAGAATCTTTGTTTTATACACACTGAATTAATTCAGACTCCGAAAAATATCTTTGTTAGACTCCGAAATTTTATATTTCTTACGCTTATAAACTTTTGTCTACTCTTTACTATTGTTCCTTACTCTCCAGACCTTCACTCCGAAGTTTTCATTCCGAACATTTATGTTAAGATTTAAAACGATGTCGTACATTCTGTTACACTTGTTTTGTTATAAAACGATGTCGTCTGTTTTGTTATAAACTAACAGTTGTCTAAGTGACACGTGTATAGGTCCCTTTGATCATTAAGGAAAATATGACCGTTGGAGAAGGAGCCGACCTTACCTATAAATAGGAGCTCATTTGAAATAGCTCGTAGCTGATGGCTGATGAAAGTACTGAAAGGCTGACTAATTTGCTTGAAGTGATTTCTAGAGTGAGAGGCTCTTATTAACTCTCAAAGCTTCGTGCGACTCCGAATGTTGGTGATTACATTCGAGGGCTTCCGGGGATAGGAAGACAAAGGTGCCGACTACCTTAATGTTCGAGGGCTTTCTTGCTGAGGAAGACAAAGGTTGCCAACTACCTTGAAGTTGAGGGCTTACGGGGATAGCAAGACAGAGACTCCGATCTTCGTATCGAGGGATTACCCTGGTGTGGGTAAGGCAGACTTGCTTGAAAGTATAAATCAAGGGACCTTTATCTAAGGTTGTTGGATACCCTTCTCTTTGGGTTAAAAGACTTATATCTTGTAACTTGTAGTTTAACTACTTGTTTTATTTTCCGCTGCAATTTGTATCTTAAGGAAAGTATAACTTTCTTATACTTCCTTACTTGTACTCTGATTAATTTAGATTCTATACACTTTAAGGTAGAATCTCATATTGTAATATTTTGTTAAGTTTCAACTTCCGGAACCATATTTCCAGAACGCTCATTCGGAATCTCCTTCATAGTTTGCATACGGTGTTAAGAGGTGTTGTGAATTTGCTTAGTTTAACTTTGTTAAACTTAGCCTTTTCCATTGCTTAAGGAAAACATATTTATTCCTAACTAACTTTAAAGGTTCCAAAGGAATTTTTTAAAGTATACAATTCACCCCCCACTTGTATATTGATCATCTCATACTATATTTCGATCCTACAATTGGTATCAGAGGTTGGAAACCTATTACTCTATACCAATCTTACATCCCCAAGATGAAAAAGGCTGGAAATAAATGATGAAGGGTTTTAAATACAAGTTGGGGATGATTTACACTTTTATAAATATACCATAAACCAACCATAACAAAAAATTCTCTATATAATTAATGATAAAACGAAAGACCAACAAACAACTTCATTTATATCAAACCACATCAAAGTACACAACAACAGAAGACCAAACTATGTATCAATGTACACAGCGGTTTAAAAGCTCATAACTCTAAAAAGACACTACAAATCTATTCTCTTCAAGCCCCATGCTCCACAACATATCACAAGAATCAGCACAAGCCACTAGAAAAAAGATTCTTTACCTATACCAGTGTCCCAGGATAAGGAACCAACAAAAGAACCAAAGTGCCAATGCAGGGGTGAGTATAAAACTGAGTAGGCTTTCCCCAATGACTTCCCAACTCATTCCACTAGGATAGATGAGATAGACCCATTTATATAAAAATAGTTTCTATAAAACATTTTCTTAGAAGTAGTTCATAACTAAATATAAACAAGTTTCCAAAAACCATTCATGACCAAAGGCATTCCAAGAGCAATTGAAACCAATTTTCTAGAAAGTTGTTTTTCCAGAAAAATAACCAAACAATCATAAGAACCATTTAACAAACATTCTTTTTTTTTGGTGTACCCAATCAATTAACAAACTGATGCAACCAACCATGAATTCTACCTAGAAGAGGGGAGAATCACTAACACTTATCCACCCCGACCATGATTTGGAATACTTCTTACCCTTATCCAACAAAAATGCACATGAATACTTGATGGGGGGGAGCCATATCCCTTATCCATCCCAACACTGATGGCAGATACCCCTAACCCTTATCCATCGTAAATACAATATTAATGTTTGATGGGGGAGAGCCCTAATCCTTATCCATCCCAACACTGATAGGGGAGACTCCTATCCCTTATCCATCCTGAATGCAATATGAACACACACAACAATATGCAATTACACCTTTGGCACTGAGCACAAGGTAATATTTAAACCATGACTCGTATACGCAACACAAACATGCACAAAATCTGACCATTAATCATGCCAAAACACCCATTCAATAAAAAACACATTTTTATTGAAAACCATTTCCATCAAAACCATTTCAATCTCAAAACATTTCAAGAAAACACCCTTTTTATTAAAAACCAATTCCATCCAAACCATTTCAATCTCAAAACATTTCAATAAAACACCCTTTTTATTGAAACCCATTTTTAATCAAACCACTTACCATTTCAACAAGTCAATAATTTAAAGTCAACATTTTAAATTCAAGAACCCACATCACTTTTCACAATAATTCACCAAGATTTTACAATCTCACCAAAATAATAAATCATCACTAAAGAAGATTTATTCTATGTTTTTCACAATCAAATAAATTCAAATAAACCAATTTGAATATAACACAATCAATTAAAGCAAGAGGAGTTGAGAGTGAAGCCTCCTACCTTTAGGGTTTTGGTAGAAACCACAACGAACGAAGAATGCTCAAGAAAACCGGGTTGCTTCTTCAAAAACCCGTGTTAGATCTCTCCTCCTAGAAATATCAAGACCAAATCTCATCATAATTTTCATCCACAAACATATATCTACAAATAATAGTCGTAGATCTAAGAAACATAGATAAGATAAGAAGTAGATCTATGTAGATCTAAGAAATCGATCAAGAATGATGAAGAATGATCACATACCTCAAGAATCAGGATTCAATTCACCATGTGAAGCCTTCATATCAACTTTGTAAATGATGGGAGACCCTTATCTTACCTTATGAGAAAAAGAATCCCAATTTAGCGCCACATAGGAGGAAAACCGATCCACATAGATGAAAAAACACATGAGATCGTCCTTTATAGGATCTCATTTAAGTGGTCGCACAATTTTCTCACACGTTTAGACAAAATGTTCCCTAACTATGGGTTAGCTACTACTACGGCCACACTTCTCGCATGGTTTGGCTGCACGGTTAGACAAACTATGCGCTGACCATGCAGAAGATACTACCTCCATGACCTACTATGCATGGTTTGGTCACACATTTTAGGCAAACAGTGCGCCGCCCGTGAGACTTCCCCTTTTTCCTCAAAACTTCATTCAAAGTTCTCCTGAATCTCTCATTCATCTCCCTTAACATTATATCCATTTAAAGCATCAGGAAAGGGTTGCATTCTAGAAACTGGGGGTACTTCAGAATGTCAGTTACAAATGTTAGGAGAAGGATCTCAAACTATATTCTTATATCTTCATGATGACATGCTTTAAATAATTATTGCAAAGTCATGTTTGAATGATTGTGAAATATTTTCTAGAATAAAACTCACTCGAAATAACTTTTTTATGATATCAAACACCTCCAATATAACTCGATATCATCGTGGATCATGGGTTGTATTTAATCAAGTCCTATTTTAACAATACACTAATATTTTCAGAAAAGGTAAATATAATCATGGAATTTCAAAATATTTTACATTATCACATGATTTTGAAGTATATTATAATTTTAAAAAGGGTACTGAAATAGGAGACCCTTGAGAAACCTATTTATTTTATCTTTTGAAATATATTCTTTTAGAACATACGTTTGGTATTTTAAAAGGACTATTAATTGAATGTTTCAACTCAAATTTGGTCTGATTGTCTTATAGAAGTCATGTTTTTTCAGATGATTTGAAATTATATGTCATACATGATTATTTTCCAAGATTGTTTTTCTATGAAAACCCATATGACCTATGTTGTACATGGTGTATTTGGATGGATGAAGAAAATGATTTTGAAGGATCTCTAAATCATTTTTGTAATTCATGGACCTTCTACCTACGTGAACAAGATGATGACAAAACCATATGGACACCATGATCAATGTATGTTGTTCATTCTTTTGGGAGTAGTTTTATTTTATAATTTAGAGGTGGAAGAAATGTCAATATATAAGATGATGAGGTCTTAATGTACTGGGATAAAAATTAAAGGTATAAGAAAGCCTTTGAGGTCAAAACATGTTAGGTTTACTTTTGAGTTATATAAAAATAACAACTCTTATGATGGGTGAAATCTCGTCGTGTTCGGCAAGGTTGTAGGAATCAAACCCACAACCCAAGGGTGACATGGGCACATCACCTACCACTATCCTATGTGAAGTCCCTGTTTAGTATGGCATATTATTTTTAGTTTAATGATTTTATGGATCAAGAATAAGTTGATTTTGAGAACTTATGTTTTTTCAAATGGATATCCTTAATATAGGAAATTGATTTGGTGATTAAGTAATAAATGTTATTTTTGAAGACGCTCTCTATTTTGGGGAGACATAATATTATTAAAAGAAACAAAATACTATGGGATCTCATTTGTAGATTAATGATTGAAATTTTATTTTGGAATAATATATGTTTTTATTTTAGCCATATGATGATTTGATTTATTTATGGAAATGATTAACCTATCATGGAGAATGTGTGATTAGGTTAATTACTTTTCAATATGAGACTTTATGAGAAACTGGTGTTACTTAGAGATAAATGTTAATATGTATCTTGGAAGTCAATGTAATTAAATCGTTATGAGATTTGGATTACAATCTCAGTATGGATTACTTTTGAAGAAATTTATGGACAGTTGATTATTGAAATTTCTTTATTGATCTTTGGGTTTTGTTTGACAAATTTTGGATATTAAGAGTATTTTTTCTTCATGTAAAAGATTTTCCTTTTTTTGTATTATTTTATCTATCACTAATCATTTTGGTTTGAGATTATGTTTAAAGACAAATGAGATATATAGTTTATCATTTGTGGATTATGTGATTCTTTATAAGGTTATTATAGTGCTTTTAATGTGAACAAGTCATCCTGAATACTCACCATTTTGATAAAATATGAATTTGTGTTATAAATATAGTAAAGTATGAAAGTCTACATGACATGTATGTATGTTTACATAAGGTTTTAGATAATCCCATAAATAAAGTTCTTTCATGAATAGTAGCTTAAAAAAACTTTTTCTGTTAACTGTTCCTAATGGGGAATCAAAGACTGTTTAACCCATCACATTGTTGTAATTTTCTGGTGGTTAACTTTCTCATAATCATGTTTTCTATCACTCTCCATCAGCACATGGCCATTTTTTCTTTCTTCCATATACATGTTTTCATACATGGAATCCTAGTATGGGTTATCTCGGGTGACCATTGTACATTTCTTTCATTCTTTTAAAGTGATAGTTTTACTGACTCTTTTCCTATGTGGGAATTTTAATAACGTTTCCATGCCCAGTTTTAAAATTATATGGAATCAATTATTAAAAGGGCGGAAGGATGTAACATCCCAAAAAAATATGTAATAATACACTTTTCATATTTATTAATAGTTGTTAATTAAATGCTAATTGTACATTAAAGGGGATGCAATGGTCGATGGAATACCCGATACACAATAACAGGATTCATTGAAATCTTACGTTCCACATTAATAATGTAATATTATTATTTTAAATAGTATTTAATGCCTATCCATTATATTGGCAGGAATAAATAGGACTAACTAAAATTTGATTATATATGTCTGTTAAATGTTTCTAAAATTATCCAATAAAATTTAGAGGCTTAAAATATGAATGAATCTAATTTTAAGTATGAATACTCTAATATTCAGTAAAAGGTCGATTTACCACCTTTTAATGGAGATCCATCTTTAAATATAGGTGTGGTTATTTTTATATGTTCTATTTCAAAAAATAAATTCTTTTTTAGACTTGGGACATTAAAATTTAATTTGGGTAAATTTTTGGAATTTTTCTGTTAAAGTTCATTTTTTAATGAATAGTGATAAATACTGTGTTTTATTTCAAAAGTTCCCTTTAATATAATTTTTTATATGTATAGATTAACTTTTTTATTGGTTTTAAGGTGTAATTAAAATATATTTCTACCATTTCATCTAATTTATGTCATTGGAAATAATTTCATTTTGAAATTGAACATTAGCATGTGTCAATCTTTTGATATTTATTATTTCTTAAAAACACGCTATTTGTTTTGACAACGAGAAATAATTGTAAATTAATTAATGCTACTTCATTGTATGTAATTTTGAAAAATAGACATCATTTCTGAATTAGGAATATAAAATATAGCTTACACTAAATTTTTTGTATTTTTTTGGAAAACATCAATTTTTGATGAATTGTGAAACCACTTAGTAATAGTTAAAAAATACTGACTTTTTCATTTAAATGAAATTTTACAATTTCTGAAAATTAAATTTTGCAAATTTGACATAAATGGATGTTATTAGTATGTGAAATATGGTTCAATAAGATAAAAATAATATTTGTGGAATAGTATATTTTGACTTTTAGTTACCACGGTTAATGTTAAATAGGGTAATTTAAGGTAAAAATAATATCATTATAATGAAAAATTACGTTAAAACTTTTAATAACCTTTTGGATGAGTCAGGACCTACCATGGGAAACTCTGGGTAGATTTTGGGACCCAATGGAGCCACTTAAGAGTTATAATGACACTTTATAGTAATTAATTTAATATAAAGGAAAAAATGAAACAAACAAATATCTTTTAGTAAATTAAATTTTACCTGAGGTTATATAAGTTTTATTTTTGACTATAAATATTCATTTATAATATAAAAGGATATCCTACATCATGGTAGTTTTATTATAATTTTTTGACATCAAGTAAATTAAATTATATATGACACAATAATGATGTAGTATTTACCTCATTAATAAAATATTTAAACAAATAAGATTATAAATATTAAATCAATGTACATGACTATCCAATTATTATTGGAAGATTTTATTTCATCCGTGAGACATAATTTTTTTGATGTTAATTAGTTTTGGACCTTTAGAAACCTAATCTCATTATATAATAAAATAATGGGTGAAGAACATACTGTTTCTGTGGATGGAAAACTAACGCCTCACGAAACGATGATTGTTCGATTATGTCCTACCGCCTCTCATGGTGTCCATTAAGATGGAAATGTATTTATATATGATATATATTATGTTTATATTTTCTTTATGATTATTTATTTTACATTTTATATACTTCCTTTATGGTGTCTATAATGGGTAAATGTGATAATTTCATTTGAGGAAGTGCAGACTACCACCCCTCAAAGTGATATGACTCATTAATGCCATATGTCGGATGTATAAAGGATAGATATAATGATATTATATATCATATTATAATGGAATTATAATATAACTATTTTTCATTATGATTTAATTCCATTAAAATACGATATTGAAATGAAAGTAGCATTCATGCATACGTACGACATACCGTCTCCATGAACGGTGCATTTCATTTCTTTTCTCCATAATGTTATGTACTATTATAAATACATATATATACTGGATATATATGATTTATATGATATATTAATCATGAATATCATTCTGGAGATAATTTACATATGACCACATTGAAAACAAGTAATTATAAGGGTTTCATTATTTTGACTCAAGTACCAAATATCGACCAAACGACCATTATTAACTTAAATGATTGTATAAAGTTTATAAAATGGTAATAATTGATATAAAAAGAATAATATAATTGAGATATGTTATTAAGAAAGTATAAATTAATTTTATTTTATTATTCAGGAAGAACAAGGAATAAATGAGTCAAGTCGGACATGAGTTAAGGGATTTTCTTCTCTCACATTAAATTTCATCATATTTCCATTGTTCTCCACTTATTCATTGCATGTGGGGTATTGTGTACTACCATTTAATATATATTATAATGATTATAATTATATTCATGGTATTATATGATTAATTTGGTGGTTATTAACATATGGTCATATGAATCAGTTGATTACAAAGTGGTAAAGGGATTCATCTCACTTTTTATTCCCGTCAGATTCATGCTATATTTTCCATTATTTCATTTTGTGTGTTGTATGTACTTACAATGATTGTACAGTTTGTGTAATATAATTTCATTTATTATTATTTACATCTTCATTGTATGATCCTTATTTTTGGTGGCGTATGTTTTGTAAGTTACCAAATCGGTAAGGGATGTTTTCACCCTCCTCTTTTTAAAATAATTCTTTTTGTTATGTATTTTAATTTTCTTCTTATTATGTTGGGATAAGTTATAAAATATCCTTATTAATTTAAATGTTATTTCCATGTAATGAGATACCATTTTTATCTCATCAAATAATTTTTTGAATTTTAATGTGACGCCATTAGGCTGTCTAATTTTTACAAGGCAACTTTTTAACACAATTTCAATTATTTGGGTTGAACATGTACTTCATGAATATGTCATCCTATGAATATGTGGGAATGACATATGATTGTTTTACACATAATATCAACTTATATTGGGTGTATTTATATTTTTCACACATAATTATGTGATTGATTTATCCTTAATTTAAGGATACCATCTTTATAAGGGATTTCATCTCAATTTACATTTCCACTGAGACTTCATTCTTGTTATGCCCCAATTAACTCTTATATAGTGTATATATAGTCCATTTACATATTATATCATGAATCTATTTATTCTCATGATATTATAATGTTTTGATTAAATTTTATTCCTCAATTATTGTATTCAAGTGTCTCTCTTTTTTATAAAAAACTCATTAACTAAAATATCATTTTAAATGTTATAAAGAGTTATACATATAACTATTTCTCATTAATGTTCATGTTTTCAAAATGGGTTTTAGGATTTATTTATATGGAAATGAAGCTTTTTAAATGATAATTCATTTAAGATCTTCAATGTGTTATGGGACACTTCGATTCAAAAATCACTTTTTAAATGGTTTTAAAAATGATTTGATAAAGCATTTTTTATTTCAATATCTTGATTTGATATATTGTAATGTGGAAATGTTATCTTTCATTTATAATTGTGATATGTGTTATGATTATGTTATGGATTTCTGGGCATTTTATATGTATAGGGGTGCTTCCATGATAAACCTAGGGCGGGTGGGCCTGAGATAGTTCTCCAATGCATTTGGTAATATGAAGGAGGTAAATGTGAAGTTTCTCCTAAGAGATTTATGGAATATACAATGATATATTTTCCATGTGTAACTCTGTATATAGCTGTGAAAGCTACAATTTATGTTTTATATGGATTCCATAAGTAACCTTCATGATTTATGATTTGTCTGTGTTGTTCATAAATCTTATAATTTCATAAGGTATTTATGATTGAAAAGTATAGTTTCATTGATTTTTATTTATTAATGTGCTAATGTTTTCCTTCCTTATTTTATAACCCTTACTGATATTTTTATGTCCATCCTATGTTTTTGAAATGTTATCCACATGACTTAATGATGGATAGGGTCAATGATGGGATCAAGAAAAATTCATGTTGTCTAAAATATGGGACTAGACATGTTTCTTTTTAAGAGTTTTTTATTTTATGAAAATAATAAATATTGAGTATTAGTGTCTAATTGTGATATTAAAGTAGTTATGTAATAGTTAAGACCTAATTATCTAAAACACTAAACCAGAAAAGATCTTCAATGGGAATTTTTAATTTAATTCAATATTATTTAATTTTATGAGGTCGGGTCCTTATAGCCGGAATTACCAGTGGGATTTCTTGAAGAAATCGATGCATTTCCTTATTTAAATGAAGGGGAAGATAATTTTCATAATCAAAATTATATTAATTCTCATTAAATTGATAATATCATAGAAATTACCCTTCATGAAATTATGTATGTATTAGATTAACCCATGTAGACACTAGATGAAGTCCACAAAGTTCTATTTCAAGAAGAAGAGGGATCCTTCTTCATCCTTCCCCAGTCATCCTAGTTGTACCATGTTACTATGGATGTTGAGATGATGTATTATATCCTTATATTTCTCCAATACACATAAAATTTGAATAGAAATTTATGAAATAATTTATTTATTTTTACCATGAAACACCATCACCCTTCATATTGGGGTTAAACTGTTGTGACTACCTGACAAGAGGAAGGAAAAATCTAGCACCTTATTGTGGGGTCAAAATTAGAATTATCGATTTTATTTCTCTAATCCATTCCTTTTAAATTATTTTTATCATTTTGTATCCTTTATTTCTGTTAGGATTAAATTGGATGCACCTGGGAGATTAACTCATGGCAACCACTTAAAAAAATCAGTTTATATTTATACTTTTAATTATTTTATTTGCTTCGTAATTAAATTTATACAACTTAATGTAAATCCAATTTTAACCAAAAATTATATAGTAAATTGAAATTTTGGGGTGGTGTTGATTGAATTATTTTTTTTTAAATTCCATTTTTTCATGTTTAATTTTTTATAATTGTTTGTGTTTTTTATGTAATTTTGGTTGTGTTTTAACGATTCATGAGACAAATCAAGTATAGTTTAAATGTCAAACCATATTGGTATTTTTGGAAAATATATTGATTTTAATGTCTTTGAATTTAAATTTTTTAATGTATTTTTTCATGATTTATTATATTTTTATTTGATTAATTTTTATTTATTCTGAAAAACATAAGCATTAATACAGTACAAATTGGAATTCATTCCCAAACATAGAGGTTTTTAAATATTTTTGATATATTTATTAAATTTATCTTTTTATTTCGAGTCATGAAATAATTTTTGTATCTATATCTTGTTTTTTTATCTTCTTAAATGTTTCTATTGTTCATTAAATGTGTCAAGTATGATTGAGTCACCACATTGAATGAACATTTTTCATTGAACTCCTATTTTGGACCGACTTTTCATATGAAAATTATTAATCCCCTAGTAGCCCTAAAATACCTTTTTAGTAATTCACATTAATGTTAATTTATGCCTTTACAACCATATATATGATTTAAATACATAGTTGTTTTGATGAAATTTAGTGGGGGAGAATTGGGTTGTATTTCACTCTCTTTAAGAATCCTTCTGGGTTGAAAAAATGGTTTTCTATATTTATTTCTTCTTTTTCAATGAAATTTAATTATGGATAGGTGGATTTGTATCCCTAATATTATTACAATGTTGGGTTTGAAGTTCACTAATTTTTTATGATCAAAATACTCCTCTCTTTTTTCTAAAAAATATAATTCTAAAGAGAAATTTCTTATTCAAAAGGAAATAATGATACAAATGGGGGAAAGAAGGAATAAATTTACCATTGATGTTGAGATTAATAGTGTGAACCTATGAAGTAAATAAATAGGTTATTGAAGGAGGTTTTCTTTTTAGATGATTGACGAGAAAACCATTCTGGAGGAAAATAGTTTTCATTCACTTACTTCACTTTAGAGCATAACACTCTTCAATATTCATATGGTACCTTTAAATTTAAAATATTTTTATCCCTAAGACTCAGAAAACCCCATGGGAAATATATATTTATTTATCCATTTTTTACTCTATTTGGTGGATATATTAGGAGGTAATCATGCTTATGAAAATAACACATGTTATTTGGAATGAAAAAACTCCCTAAAAATCATAAGTAAAGAGGGAATTATTTTCTGGGGAGGTAGGTACGACATGAACATCCATATTTACATGAAATTGAATATATTTTTATGATTTTTTGGGATTTAAATATTTTCAATCCATATATGAGGCATGATATTTCCATATATATAATATTTGATCTATTTTGTCATTTATACTGTGAGAAGTTTGTTTTGGTATTACTATTAGATGATTCCCCAAGAGAATAGTTCTTAATTATGTCGGATTGTTATGGTGGATAATTTCATACATTTCGTAATATAATTTAATTTTTAAAAACCCATCATAGTGTTATTTTATGGTAAATTTTTATAATTGTATGATTCTGCAATATTTTGTGCTTAAATGCAAACATGACCTAATTTTGGGTTTTAACGATTTAATTTGTATTCTATATTTCATTGATACCTCTTTATAAATTGATTTAAATTTTAAAATTATTTATTAGGTTTACTGAAAACCTAGGATTCAATTCATCTATTTAGACCTAAATCCCTTTTCATATTTTGGAGGGTCAGAATCGTCTAACAACAGAGGCTTCAAAAACTATGCACAAATCTAGAGAATTTTTATTTTGAGACCATATATCTTAAATTTCCAAACCAAATTAGTTTTTATTATACATTAATAAATAGTTCATTCATGTTAACTAATTTTATTGAGATGTATATATGTGATTACTTAATTTTAAATTCCATAAATGCGTTGGAATTTAGAGTTTTGGAATACAAAGAGTTACTCAACCAGAATATATTCTACCAAGTAAAATAGACAGAACTCTTTCAGCTGGTTACCAATAATATAAATATTTAGAGGTTTAATTAGGGATATATAATGGAGAAAAATTCATTAAGAACACATTCCATGATTCTCCTATACAATGTGGATAAAATGCTTCATTTTTTAGGTAAATAATTTGTAGAAACAATTTATCAGTTTTTCCTTATAATTATGTGTCTCAAATCTCATACCAATGGTTAGTCATGTCAATAGGAAAAGGATGATTTTATCTATTTTAATAGTTATTTATTACTTTTAATATATATTATTTTAGATATTACTATTATTAATTTGTTCATTTATATTCATTTTGATTTTTTTCCACCCAATATGATTCTTTTATCTACATTTTTTTGGAGAGCTAACCTTCATTGTTGTTTGAGGTGAAATGTAGTGATATTTGGGTTTATTTTTATTTAAATTTTTTTTATATTCTATTACTATATTTCATTTGGAGTTAAATTTCTTTTGAGGACTTTTATCTCCACTTTCTCTAATATTTTTTTATTCCTCCTCGTTTATTTATTTTTCTTCTCATTAGTATATAAGTCATTCAAACGATGGGGTTTGGATATAGTATTGATGCGGAAAATATTACTCATACACGTAGAGGTATTCTTTTTTGGTTATACCATTCAATTTAGTGGGTGTAAATTGAAATTTCAGGAGCAATATATTAATTAAAATAATGAGGAAATATCTCAAATAGCAATGATAAAACCACTATGAATTCATGAGTGAAATAGTTTTCATCCGCTAACTTATTTGTGTTTTTTTCCTTTTTTTATTATGGATTGAATTTTAATATGTATATATGTATATATTTATAATATTTAATATATTTTAATTATCCAACCTCACCATTTATATTCGTACATATGTTTTTTTTATATTTGTTAGTTTAATATAGTCGAAATAATAAGAATGTGTGTTTTTTGAGAACCGTTCATGATATTGAACCAAAGATTTTCTACTATGGTACATTATTAGAGAAATATGTATTTAATATATTTTTGTTTTGTGAAATACATATGTCATCAATGGTAGATGATATTATATCCTCGTGTGATGAGAATTTTTGGTATACTAGTTCCCTTAATAGAATTATCTTAATACCATAAATGAAATAATAAATCTTCATCATTGAATTATGTATACAGTATCTAGCATGTCTTGTGAACAATATAATGTTTGTTTCAAACATAGAAACAATTAAATACACGTATAATCTTAGAATAAGAAATGTTTCTCCTTATTTTATTATTTTTCGTGAGGGAAATATGTTTCCCTAAAAATTTCAATAAAATCATTCCATTCCATATTTGAAATTGTTTCCTCTTCTGTTGTATTTGAATTAATGACCAAAATTTATCTACATCTCCGAAGAGATGATAAACTTCCATTGTGACATTTTCCCATTCGATACTCCCCAAAGTGAAAAATATATTTTCTAAGGAACTTATCCATTTCACAAGTAAAAAGGGTATGTTGTCTAATAGAATGATAGAGGTTGTTGTCACATGATGTGGTCTAACATTATTACACCACAATGTGGATGTATAATCTCTATGTGAGTATGTTTATTGCTAATAACCTAACACAATTGTCTTAATATAGTTATGAGTTTTTTTAGGTCTAGTAGATACTCTAGCTCCAACATTATTGTCTATCATAAGATGTAAATCTATACATGTAATATGTTCATTGATAAAATTTCCATTCCATCCACTAAGCAAAAAATCTAAACAATGGGAATCACTATATTATTTTAAGAAATTTTAAAACTATTGAAACACTTAAAAAAAATTTTTGTAACTACTATCAAAATCATAAGAATAGTTACCTTGAAAATATTTTGAATGATAGCTATAGGGTTATATTTCCCAAAACTATGATTTCCTAAATATAGTTTCCAATTATTCAATTAAAAATACTATAATTCCAACAATAAAGACTCGAACCCTAGTATCCCAAAGTTATATCTTTAATTTATTACATTTTTATAATGTATAAGATCTAATATATAAAAAGGATGAATAGATTTTATATTTGGAAAACTATATAAAACATAAGTATTACATTACAACTAGAAATGGAATGAAACATAATAACTCCATTTGAAACACCCCTACACCCCTATATTATCCTAACATATCAATCATAATATAAATAATAAAATCATAGGGAAAGTAAAACACCATATAGGTGTCAGATAATATGCTCATTAAGGGTAAGGATACAGTGGAATCCATCATAAGTAAACATATAAAATATGTCAATGTGATTAACTAAAAACACATTCCATTAGCACATAATATTTTGAATAATATGGTAGGAATAAAGGTTGATCTAATAGTACTAAATAAATAATCACATGAGTGTTAAACATAACCATGTATATTCTACTAGTCAAATATTGAAGTAGATTATCAACAACTGATATCATAATGAGGGAATGCATAATGTGGGTCATCATAAACAAAATATCATTGAATCGTCAAAGACACCATACATAATTGGGTAAGACATCAATGAATAGAAAATCGAGTTTGTCACATAAGGCCTACTGATACACTGATGGGATATAGTTGGCCTTGACTTTCACATACCACGTCCAATGAATTCATCATATAAAATAGGTGAAACATAATCAACAGATACATTAATATTTAAATGGTCATATGAAATGTTAATTATTTTTTGCAATAATTTATTATAATCATAAACCATCTAATATAATTTGATGAATAGCTTCAAAATATCACTTCCATCGGAAATCTAATAATAAATAATTCAATAAAATATTATAGATGGTATAATGTGAGATCAATATATATTAAGCTTTATATCCAATAAAAGGTGTTGACATAGATTAAAATAATATAATAAAATTATTGAGAAATTCATGAGAGAAATACCACATTACATTGAAATACATTATTTAAAAATATGTTCAATTAAAATAAACTGAAAATAACACTTTAAAATTGTAAAGGAAGAGTTTAGAAAGTGGGAAAATTTAGTCATTCCATTTATTTTTTTAAAAACATTCCTTTTTAATTTTGTAAATGAACAATTAAAATAATATTTGGAAAATAAAGTGTGAGAATTAATTAAATGAATTAATTAGATGTAAATACACATAAAACATGTGTAAAAAAAAATTAATATAAATAAAATTAATTTGACAAATAATCATAGCACGACATAACCATTGGAGTAGAATTTTAACCCAATGAATTTAAATTGGGTAAATAATTCCCTTACCAATTTATAATCAGTAGAATCGTATTCCCAATGAAATATATTTTCATCAAATGAAACATTTAATTCCATGAAGATAAAGAGATTAATGAGGTGATATATTAAAAGAAATTATTTACACCACACACAATAAATAAGTTTCTAATATGGAATATATCTCATAGAAGTACAGTGAGATAAGAAACCCTAACCTTATGACCGAAAGCATTGCGTGCTTGTGATTAACATCCAAAATTGTCATCTTCCAGCCTAATGGTTCCCAAGCCACAAATACCCAAGCATACCTCCAATTGGTTAGGTGATGGGGACTAGCACAGAGAAGGCATATCACCTAGGTGGGACGATATTAACTAAAGTGCCTACACACACACACACACTCACAATCATATTATTTAAATAGATTATAGATATAAATTGATGAAAAAAAATGCATGGTTACTTATATCCCAAACCAGAGTACAAAATAAGTAATGAAATCCTTAAAAGGGGAAATACCTATGAACACCAAAAGAAAACAATAAAAGTAATCAATCTATTTAGAAGTAGGGGATCTCTTCCAAATAAAACTACTGAAAATATCATTTTCGCAGCTCTGGTAGACACCTCGATCGGTCTAGAAAAATAAGTTATACATTCCATAGGTCCTCATGGAACTTTTCCAAAATGCTTGTTGTCAAAATAAGAAAAAACATGTGTAGAAAAATCCCATTCCTGGATGAGTAAAAGAATAATAAATAGGCACCCCCCAAAAACCTAATATAAAGGGAATTTAGTAAAAGGAAATAGTCTGATCAAAAAAATGAGAGGGAACCCAATCTAGAGAGAAAATCGATCTCAAACCATCCTCATATATAGAAAATATTTCAGATCAGTACACAAATGGTGGGAACCCAGACATGTGACAAAAACGTAGGGACCCCTAGAATACACATAGATATAAGAATCTCAAACTAAATGTTTTGTGATGTTATAATAATGTAGAAAGATAAAAACCCTACTATAGTCTCTAATGGTAACACAAAACAAGAATAACACACTTTGGTATCTTATACATCCCTAATTTCAATCTTCTGAGAGATATGATCCATCCGGAAAAGCTCACTAGTTATCTCTCTTGTTCTGAGTAGTATAGGTCCTCCCATCTCTAACGCATGCCCAGTACAAGGATATAAGAACCTACGTGAGAGGTCCACACTCAATAATGGAAACAGTTTAGGGAGAACCACTCTATAAAATGCATAGTGTGAATCCTCTCAAATGAGATATAATGGGGGGTCCCACACCTCACCAATTCCCGATAGTGGATGAGGTATTCGTTCATAACTAACACACCAAAAATATGTCACTCGAATATATAGTGGATTGATCCTAATTTTTTCGAGGGAGTAAAAATTCCTAACAAGTTATCACACATAATAAGATGAGGTTACTACTCTTCAAAACTACACTCTACGGATGGGGGATAACAAAATCTAGTGGAGGACCCTTTCTCCATTTCTACTCATAAATGGGGTAGTGTAACATCATATGTGAAGACATGTGACTTTTTACAATATGGAAATACCATTTTTTCATTTCAATAAATATGGGGGACCTTCACCATGTCATTATAGGGGACTACCATCCCTAGGCTAGAGGATCTTCTCCTCGGTCTAATAGTGGAGTTCCAAGTATACTGGAAGAACTTGTATGGAGAACCTAAACCATAGTATGACAGTGGAGTTTTGAATATAAGGTTAGAGGACCTGGAACCTAATAGGATAGGTGAGTACCCACTCTATCTATACATCACATATTGAGGACCCACACCCTGAAACTATATTATAGTACAGACTCAATTGATAGAGGACCCACACCATGATCTAATAGGTGATTAACAATTCTCTATGGCCAAAAACTATAGAAGGTGTGCAATATGACTCAGAAGGGGGTGTTGTCTCTAACTATACAAACAATACGAGGTACCCACTCCATAATCCATCATAGGAGTACATACCCAAGAAGAAATTCCCAAATGTATAATAATCCAAACAAATAAATTGGGGAGTCCCATATCTACAAAATTAGGGCGGTAAGGGTAATCCACCGCTTCATAACATTTGAGAGTACATGTTTCATCATCTATTTTTATGATACACATTAATCTACCACATCATTAAAAACCTAAAATAAAATTTTAATTCTCAAGAAATGAAAAAATGTACCCCATAGGCCGAAATGGATGCCACCATCACATTATAAATAGATATTTCTTCATAATAGGCTACTCAAAAGTCTAAATCCGAGTTCCAGAGAAGGATATATAGAAGGATGAATAACTCAAATGAGTACAATGCATGCACTTGAGTCCACATGGTATATAATCATGCAGGGATCACAATATAGTGTATCCTGTCTATATGTGTTTGCATCCGATGCAGGGGTAAACAGTGGGTACAGACCATACACAGCATCTTCTACTTCACTTGGTCCCTAGCTGTGTTCCTCTTCCACACAGTCATCCAACTGTGTCCTTCACGCATCATTTATTACATACTACACTATGTGTTATGTTAAAATGGTCACTAGTTTATCTAGTTTTCCCATTCATATTTCCATCACCTTGTGTATGTGTACTTTGGTCATGCACTTTTACAGATCCATGTACATTCACATAGCTTCCCAAGACATATCCCATGTCCACATGATAAGGGCTCACTACATGGACTGTAACTCTAGTACACATTGTCTAGACCCAAAATGGACTTCTTCTATATATTGGAAGGTATACATTGCATGATAATTTCATTAAACATCATGTAGATGGAAATTGCTGCCAGGAATTACCTTGGTTTTCATATGATTCACCATGGTCCACCATAAAACTTGTCAATCAACCTAGAAGGTACATCTAATATTCATATTAGGGATATAAAAAACAAGAAAAAATCAAAAAAAAAATTATCGAGAATAAAACTAAAAAAACTGACTATGAGGGTGATATTTGAAAGAATTTGGTTCATATTGATGCCTAGATCATGATTCTCATTGATATGATGACTATTGGTGCCAAAAATAGAGATCAGTAGAACCTCATAGTGTTGATTTTCCCACATTTATACCATCTCAAATGGGGGAGTGGAGAGAAGAAGATCCACTTTTGGTTTTAGTGAAAAATGTGAGGATATGTCACGGTTTAGGTTTAATTTTAATTAAATTTTAATTTCATTAATAAATTCCTCATATAATCCCCCCCAAATTCCCTCAAACAATTACTCCTAGTAAGGACATCTTTATTTTGCGGATTTGGTAAAAATAACTTTCGAAAATGAAGGAAGGTAATAGAATTATGACCTGAGACACCAATCATATTTTATTTTAACTTTCAAGAGAAATAGTATGTGAGTGAAAAAATATACTTAATATTTTTTTAGACACCGCATAGAGGTACTTCAGGCCTTGGAATCCCATAGAGACTCATATCCTAGAATTAGATATATTAATTGAAATATTCCAATATCTTATTGGTAAAACCTGAGTCATTTAATTCTTCCCACACTCTTCTATCTTCGACCAAAAAAACAGGATGCCTTTGACGGAGGGAAGAAACTGATCTCCCCACTGGAACTCCTAGGCCAGTGACCTAACTAAGGGTTTTTGGGCTGCTTGTAATCACACACTCATTGGAAACAACAAGGCCAAGATACACTCGTGTCCAGCTCCAACCATGTCAACATCATGTAGTAGAGTAGAACATGACTCCTCATCATTGATAGGTGGGAAAAAACCATGCTCCATGATCGATATACTGTCATTGGGTTTAAGAAAACACCACATAGATTACCTAACATAGACACTGACGTAGCCCCATAGTTTATATCCACACACTGAGAAACAACACTACAACCTCCTTAAGCATCTTTTGTTCAACGTTGAAGCTGGGTAGGAGAGGGAACCTAAACAAATATAGGATAGTAGACTCATCCATCCACGAGAATATAGATAGAGAAATCATGTGGAATAACCTTTTCATCATCGCCTATGCTTGAAGGAGAATAAACAAAACATGAAACACCATCAATCCCACTTGTGGAATCCCATCATATTATAGATGGATGAAAACTAATTCAAACTATGGAAAATATTTGGGTATAACTATGCTTCTACAGAATGTTTTTTGAAAGGATCTCCATCCACCATGTATTACAAGAAGACAGTGTCATGTTGGAAAGCATAATATGTAATGTCAGGAACTAGTCTAACACTCATGCACACAACCTCTCCATGAATCCACATTCTAAAGAACTCATCCACCACACTACCTAACTATCATCGATATGGTTCACTATCTCTCCCTAATGGTTTTTATCATGTAACAAAAACTCATCTAAGTGTGGGAAGCATCCCACTTATTTATGAGACTAAAACAAAGTCAAACAATGCCATGTACCTTCACGAGTGTCTCACATAAAAAGGAGACGCCAAGCATAGGGGTTAGTAAAAAAAGGGCTTCCCAAATTCTAACACTAGGTCTTACTAAGACCTCAATCATTACCATAAACATGTTACTCATACCTGAACAGACAAGTATGAGAGTTTCATCCACTACACCTCTATAATATCATTTTGGGGTGACACTAACTCACCCACAATAATTTAATCACATCACAAAAATGTTCCTTGTTGGGATATGACCTATATTACTCATTTATTTGATAATATATCAAAAAACACTAACATAGGGTTACACCGATGCCCCAAGTCTCCCTGGTTTAAAAAAAAGATAGAAGAAGAAAGAAAAATGTACTTCACAAAAATGTCTAATAGTTACTTCTGGAGGAAAGATAAAGGAAATAGAACACAGATATATTAATCCTTTTATATTTTGGGTAAAGTGACTCTATAGTATTTAGTTTTCTTCACCCACTTCCTCCATTTCCATGAGCATGGAACAGACCACATGGGGGTGGTGGTGGCAACATCTCAAACTACCTACCACCAATTGTTTCTCTACCAGATCCTCCTCATTCTCCACCATATTGTGGGTATACCTCCTCTAAAAACAACCTCTTATATGATTTCCCCACAACCATATCCCTCTCAGTATCAGGGCAGGTAATAAAATCTCTATCAAAATGTCCTCAACCATGGAAGCATAACGCAACCTCTTTTATAGATGTCCTGATTTTCTATGTTCTCCTATAATAAATGCCAATTTTCTTGATTGTAGGCATGGTTATACCTCTAGTTTCTTGATTCTATATTCTATCATATTTCAGATATGCAAGATTCCTCAACCTCTTGATGACCATTATGATCCACATCTGCCTGCCCCTCTCACAGGAATCTCTTTATTTCCATTGATTGATTTAGTACCCCTAAAAAAGATGAAAAGAACACGGAGGCCACACCTTATATAAATTATCTACATAGGACCTTATCAATGGTTATATATATAAATAATATCTCTTGAACCATATCCGCAGAGTATGGCGACCAGTCTGTGAACCTCATTGAGTAATCCCCCACGGTCGTACTACCTTTCTAAAGCTGCATAAGCTCTTGGATACACACTATCCTAAATGTGGCTAGGTAAAATATTCCATGAATAGTTACTCATACTCATAATAAAATATCATCACCTGTATATGGGACTATGTCTCTAGAATCTACCATCTCCTGTCAAAACCATGATGAAGGCTTACCACTAGGATCGCCATTTGATCGGAAGTTGTCTGCACGAGGTAGAAAACATGCTTGACTGAATCGAGCCTGTCACTAGATTCTTGGGGGTCTAAATAAACCCAATAACTCATAGGTCACTACCCATAAAATTGATACAACACTCTCAACTTGCATGCATCCTCGACCTGAATTGCAGAGAAAGCACCTTTTCTATGGGTGGTGGATCAACTCGCTGACCACCGGAAGGTAAAACCTCCAAACCAGTTCCTTCCACTAAAGCATCATCATGGGATGGATCATGGCCACAATCCATCCATGGAACACTATATAGCTATCGTCGTGGTGGATTACTAAAAAAATGATCATGCTCCATGATTATTGAGTATATCTGTGAAGCTAAATCAAGAAAAATGAAAAAGGAAAAAACCAAACCCCATTCCCATATGATGCATGTACTGTTATTCCCTATGATAAATTTCTTAATGTACCTTGTTTAAAGATCACTAATCATAGTTCTTTTGAATTGATATATCATTCACCACTCCAACACTACAACCATTGGCATGTGTGAAAAACTAAAAACACACAATAACTGTCATTATAGAACACGAACTATGCTAATGAATCAATGGCATAGAAGTGGAATACGCTATGATTCCACTCTATTAGGACTTATCCCACTGGGCCCTTGACCAAAACTCACCAATACATCTTCCAATAGGCTAGGGGATGGTGAATAGCACTGATAAGGCATCTCACCCAAATGGGAGGACTTTTCTTAAAGTACTTATATGCACACACCCACAAACACCTCGATTAAATAGTGAAGATATACAAAAAGATGGAATCTAACACACATCCATGAATCTATCCAAAACCAGAGTACAACAGAAAAAATGAATGCTTAAAAATTGAAAAACCTATGCCCAAAAAAGGAAAATGTATAAGCATACAACTTCTTAACAATGAGGGGATTAGTTCTAATTGAAATTTTTATAATTCTACCTAGTCCTACTTCAGAAAATAACACGGTCGGTCAAGATCACTATAATTGGAATGCCTCTGGTTCTCCATGAACACTGTTGAACATCTTATGGTATGCACAAGACACAACATGAGTTGGGAAACCCCATGTAAGGGTGAGTATAAGAATACTCAGTACGTTCACCAAAATCCAAAATTAATGTTAATAAATGAAAAGTTCACATTATTATAACCATTTCTAGAGGGAAACCAATTGAGAGTGAAACTCCGTCTCAAGCTATCCTTGTCTATACAAGACATGTCATGTTAGTATATAATGGGTGTCAAGCTAGACTTGTGTAAAACTATTAAGGGAACACAAAAATATCCTATATATACTCATCTTATAATCCAAATCTCATGAGGATTAAACCTCACTTCCAACCACACGATCCTACTCTAGGATCAATCTGTATCATAAAAGTAGGATAAAACACTCCATGAGAACATCCATCTCATATAGTACCCATCCAAGAGATATCTTCCCTCTAGAAAAATTCATTTAGGTCTATCTCTAGTTCCCATCACTAGATGTCCTACCATCTCTATCATACACCTAGTGCAATGCTATAAGAACACAAGTTGATAGGCTGCCCCTCAATATAGAATATACTTGAGGGAGTATTTTTCTAGACTATTCACCCTGTGAATCCTTTCTAACTAATAATAATGGAGGGAACCACATCTCACCAATACCCTGTAGTCAAGGGGTTATTATCTCCTATATAACTTTTGAAACCTATGTAGCTCTTATATAATGTGTCTTTCCCCAGATTCTATCGAGGCTGCACTAACATCTGACGAAGTACAACACATAACTATTGATGGGGCCTGATCATCATAAATTCAGTCAAAATACGATTGAAAACTTACCCTAATGGAGGACCTTCACTTATTTCTACTCAAAAACATGGGATCACAACTCCATATGTATGGACTTGCACCGTGTTCCAATATGGGAGTACCACTCTGTCTGCTCAATTACAATGTGGAACCCGAACCATAGCATAATATGGGAGTAACAACCCTATACTAGAGGACTCTCTCCCTGATATGATAGGAGAGTTGAAAATATTCTATAAGAATACAAATAGTTGATCCAGTTCTTGGTATGATAGGGAAATTATGACTCTATGTATATTGGACCCCCATCCTAACATGATTGTGGAGTACCCATTGTATATATATGTCACATATGGAGGACCCAAACCATGAAACATAAGGGTAATTATAACTCCATAAATAGAGGAAACACACCCAGAACTAAACGGGGAGAAACTACTTTATATGGATAAATGGTATAAAGGACCCACACCTTGACACTATAGGAGATAATTGTCTCTATGTACACAAACGATATAAGGGACCCGCGCCCTAATCCACCAGGGGATTACAACACCCAAAAGAACTCTCCAAAGGTAAAATAAATTGTTCCCACAAATTGGGGACTCTCATATCTACCAATTTAGAGGGATAAGAGAAACCTATTCCCTAGTACCACATAGGAGTACATATCCTAGTTTCTCTTTTTATGAACCTCACCGATCTACCACATCGGTCAAGCACTACTACACACAGGTCATTCTCGAAACATGCCACATTGTAAATAATAGTTTGAAATAAAGGTTAGCCTAAAATTTTATGTTGATTTTTTAAAGATATTCAACTCAGAACCTGGAATATATGTTCTAGGGAAAGAGATATAGACATTGGAAGATCCTCATGAGATATCGAAGGAGTAAATGGCCTGCCCTGGGGTCAACACAACATGCGAACCAACTTGATCTCCTATTGTATATCGTATCTAAATGGTTTTAAAACTCAGGTAGGGATACATGTAATGTACATAAAATACATGGTATGTTCCAATTCACCTAACCCCTGGTTAAGATCCTCTTCAACATGGTGAGTCGACCATGTCCCTTATGTACCATACATCCCATACTACAAGGAGTTCTCAGGATAAATAGACCCTAGGCCATGTGGTTTTCTCATTCCCATGTCTAGAACCACAATATAAATGTACTTTGGTTGTGTAGTTTGACACAATCTTCTAAATTCACACTGCGTCCCAAGCCATGACACATGGACACACAAAATAGGGTCACTACATGGTGTGTAACTCAGGTAGACAGTGTGTAGACCTCAAAATTTCTTTTTTCCAAAAGAGGAACATATAAACCGCTTGGAACCTAGACTACACACCATTTTTATGGTAAATAAAATCAGAAAATACATTTAAATTCTTCTGAAATTCCTCGATTTACCTCGAAACATGTAGAAAAACCAAGAAGGGATCTATTGTATTCATTAGAAGGATATAAAAACAATAGAATATTGAAAGAGGAATGGGATTGTGAGAAAAACAAAAGCCACATAACTTGAGAGAAAAACACTAATGATTCATGCATAGAATGATTCCCATATCATGAAGCTCCTCAACCTGATGAAAATAAGTTCCAAAAATAGAGATTAGACACTCCTTTTTTCAGTGATTGACCTTGTTTCCTAGTTTTCCAAAGGCAAATAGGAGAGGAGCGAATCCTTTTTTGTTCTCAACTATGGTCTCCAAATTATGATCAGTGTCATTGTACGGAATTTGTTTCTTGTATCAAGGGAAAATGTGTTCACGTGACAAAGTATGTTTAATTTTTTTAAAAAATCACTATCTTGAGGACCTTTTGGCAATATAATCCCACATCAACTCTATTCCTAGCTTCAAATATATTCATAAAAATATTCCAAAGCCTTATAGATAAAACTCTAGACACTACATGGATAATAAAACTTAATTCATTGACTTCTTAATTCATATAATATTTAACATATATTTGATATAATATAATTTTATTAAGTCAATTTACGATAATTGTAATGAATTATATTGTTTAATATCTTATTTCTAGGAGAGTTCATTTTCATGGTTTAATGGAAATTTCTCTTGAGTATAAATATGGGTGTTATTTTCATATGAAAGTAACTTAATAAAAAGTAAAATTATTTAGTGTTAATAAACATCCATGAAATTAAATTTTCACATATATAATCTTCTTTATAAGGTATAAAGATGATTTATTAGATAAAAGTTTTCTGAAAATAACATAATTTATTTTGGAGGTTTTTACAACGATCACAAACTTATGTCATTTTACAAAATATTATAAATATATATTAATTTTAGAACATTATATAACTTATAATATGAATACTAAAATTGTATTTAACATTAATAACTATTTTAATACCATCCTTGAATGTGGTAATGTAAAATGAAAACTTGTCTTTCATGAAGGTAGTGAATCGACATATCACGATTTATATTCCATTCAAAAAAATAATATTTGAATATGTATATGGTGTTGGAGTTACCATACCACTTTTTACAAGGTTTTAGAGGAGTATAAACTAATATAAATTAAATGAGAAATTAAAAGTCTTATGAATCTTGAATATCATCACCTTGGGAACCTCCCTAAAACACATGGATATGGTCTTTTGGTAAGACCAGTAGGTCTTGGACATGGGGAGGAGTTTTGTGAATTTAATTGTCTAGTATTTATGAAGCCATCATGGATTAGAATGAGTGATGATAAGGGGTGATGAGGGTTGGTTTTTCTAAGGGAGGAGAGGGGAATTTTATGATTATTTTATTCATCTATTTATTATTTTGGATCAAGATTACAAATGGTGTTGATTCTTATGACTATGTATATTACCTAGAGCATGTGATTTCTAAAAAATGGGCTCTTACATCATAAATGACTCAAATATAAAATAATTTAACCTATAATGTAAAATACCAAAAATTACCATATTTCACTATTCCTAAAAAATTCATATATTTTAGAGAAATCCAAAAAAATTAACCCAAGAAATTTTTTGATGAGCAGATTTCCAAAAATGGACTAATGTTTTTTAAAATAATATTTTAAATATTATTAATTAATTTTTTTTATCAAATCTTCTTTTATTTGAAAAATATCGTTTTTAATATTATAAAAGATTATACAAAATATTGAAAAATTAATTATAGCCACAGAAAAGTATCATACACTTATAATGAAACAAATTATTAATTTATAAATTTCATTTATGAAACTAATTTTTTATTTTAAATCTATATTTTAATTATAAAATTTTAATTAAAAATTTACATTTTAGAAAAATACCATCATTAAATTTTTCTTTTTACAAAAAAATTAATAACTTATTTCATGATATAAGTAATTAATATATTCATTTATGATATACACAAAAATAATTTTAAAATCTATAGTTGAGGTTGTTATTCTAATGGAAAGAATTATATTCCTATTTTTCACATTACAATTCCAATGATCATATTTATATTTAATAGTATATCACAGTTCATTAAACTTAGTGTTTTTTGAAATGTAAGCTATTCAATTTATTTGAGATGATATAAATTATAAAATAATTGGGGTTTTATAGTACTAGTGTTTAATGGACCAAGAATTAATTCACAATTAGTTCATGTAATGTTTATTTTTTACAGATAGTAAATTTAATTTTACACTGTGTGTTAATTGGGCCATCCTAGCTCACGGTCAGTTAGAGGTACACATAGTGTAACATTCATACACATAATATAGTTCTTAATTCATATAAATAAAATAAATCTTCTTACATAATCTACCTGACTAGTGACCATGTAACATGGATAACACATTTTATGTAGCACATATATATGTCATGTACTCAAATATTTTCCATTCATTGATTACACATAGAGTCCCTAGGAATGTACCCCATATAGATTATTAGAATGGTCTACACAATGTAACTTTCTTGTACAAGTCATGTACTTATACCAAATTATGAAATAATAATAAAATTATTATGTCGTGTAAACCTTATCAATGTGTTGATGAGTGTGATCATTAAGTTAATAATATGTACCAAGTGACAATATTATCTATATATCTATTTATGGATAATTAATTTATGTGTAATGAAAAATCTAAATATCTTGTATATGTTATATTATAGCTATAACTCTACGTACTGAATCATTACATGTTGTGTTAAAAAAATAGAACTGTGTAAATAGTTTTACCATTAAGTTGATAGTACACATCAATATATTACATGATATTTCCTATATCATACATGTAACAATAGTAAACAACATATGAGTATAATATATATTGGGTAGTGAAAATGGAAACTCACTTTGTTTCCTACAAGGTACATTTTATATTGTATACAAATAATTTAAAATAAATTGTTTAATTTGATTAAAATTATAATGGATTGGAATATTAAGTAAAATATGATGAGAATCATGATAAAAGAATTGATTAACTAATAATGATAATTAATTTATTGGAGAATGATTGATTTATAATGAGAACAATAAATAATTGAATATATTTTTTTGTAAATATACAATTTTCTTCATGAAAATAGAAAATTGTGTGCTTAGACCTGACCATCGTATGTGACAGGTTTCTGTTAAGTTATAGTCAAATTGCATTGTTAGCATGGATTTCATATCTCATTATATTATGTAGGGGCCTCCATGACCATTTTTAGTGTAAACTCCTTCCTCTCACATGATTGTGAGTAAAAATATACTTAACTAATTAAGATCCTATGATAGTGGGGTGATTCATGTTTGGATCCAAGGATTATATAATCATAGAGAGATACATAGGAGGATAGATGGAAAGCTACATCATGGACCTTAATTATAACAAGGTTCTTTTAACGTAGGTCAAGAGTTAGTTTTTCACCTATAAGATAAACTAACCTTTAGTAGAAGCTCATTATCATTAAACTTTATTATTTTATGTCTATCAAGTTAAATTTTTTTTTAGTTATGGTTGTTTTGTTATGGTGACATGAATTAATGAATCAAGAAGAATGAAAGATGTAACTAAAATAAATTTTTTTATGCCGAAGTTTTATCTATGACATGGTTAATCAAATAAGTAAATTTGATTAATATTAATATGATTGTAATAAAGGTGATAATTGAAAATTCACACATAAATATAGAATCCCTCAGTTGTATATACTTGGGTATATCCTTACACTACTTCATTTAAAATTGTACCATAATTCAAAATACCTGGATAAAAAATATCATGGTTCTATAAATTATTGTGGAATTAGTACATTATATTTTGGGTTGACATAACTTTTTTAAATTGATTGTTTTCTCTCAATATAGGAATTAGCGTAACTAAGGGGAAAGAGTTAAGGGAATCCTATTTAAGGATTTTAGGATTGGAGAGTCCACTCAATGGATCAATGAACTATGCGTTAATATAATTTGAATTTGTAATTTCTACCTAAACCATTCAAATTTCATTACTAAGAAAAGTTGGGGTAATGTGAAGGGGAATATGGGTCCTTTCCACTAGAATGTCAATGAAATATGACATTTTGAACATGATGGTGTGGGAAATTATATTTTGGTAAAATATAGGGAGATTAATAAATATAAATTTTTTTATTTATCTAATTTTTATCAGATAATGTACTAAAACTACAATTATATATTTTCTAGAAAAATAAATCAAATTTGTTACAACATATGACTACATTACAAACTTGAGAATGATAACCTTCTCACTTGAAAATTTTCCAATAATTGGAATAGGGCTAATACATTATCAAACTACATGAATGGATGTTGTATGTATTGGAAGAACTACTTCTTAATATTCTTAGTAATGAGGATAATGAGGAAGAGTTATCTGTAACGACCCAATGATTCATTAATGGAAATCTCAATTGATCTAGTTAAATGTATCTTTTTGTAAAAAGTTTGTATAGAATGTCAACTTTTTTGGTTTTTTGTTAATAATTTTGACCGTTGCTTTTATAGCCGTTGAACAGTGATCACATGATTAGTATAAATATAGGGCTTTAACAAATCCAATTTACTCAGACAAAGGAAGCGATGGCCCCATCCTATAGAATTCCTTTATACGAAGCCCATTTGTCCGAGCTCGAAAAAGAGGTGGTGTCTTCGGGCTTCGCTCCTGACCAATCCCAAGCTGAGCTTCATCAGGTCAAGCTCTATTGAGACCATCTACGGGAAAAGTGGAAGTTGATAGAGATGACCACTCGAGCAATGTTATCTGAGCCACCCCAAGAGTCGGTCACCATCACACACCTTACCCTTAGGTCTAATGCGGCTGTTTAAGGGGTTATGTAACAAATCTATAGTACTATGTACATTTACATTATTTTTTTATATATTAATGAATATATTTTTTTATCATTATTGATACATTGTAAATAGTTCTTAAAGTAAAAAAATAGTGTTTTTAGTTATTATTTGAATAAGAATAATGTTTTATTAAGTAAAGGGATATTAGAATTAAATAATATTTTAATAAAATATTTTTATTATTATTAAATTATTTTTTATTAAAAATAAATGATCTTATAATTTTATGAATGCAATTGTAATTTTTATTAAGGCTTCAAATCCATTTTTTTGAAAACCCGTGAATTTTCGATAAATATCAGTTTTTATTTTAAAAGTTAAAATTAACATATTTAGAAAATTATTTAGATAAAATAAATGTTATTTCTAGAATCCGGTCGTCGAAATTATCAAATGGTTAATTTTTCATAATTTTTTGAGAGAGTCAAATTTTTGGGTAAAAATTAAATACCGTTTACATATATAATGTGTTTTATTACATTATAATGACCCAATAATGATTTAATAAAATACTATAAGCTTTATGTTTGGCCAATATATGTTTTTCCATTATAATAATGTGATTTTTGGTTTGTTTGACTTATTTTACAAATCATTAATGGACCCCTCATGACTTATTAAACATTTTGTCTTATTAAATTATTTTCCATGGGAGTGTGACTCACCTCCACAAAAGCAACGCCATTATTTTAAGAAGTTAGGACTTTGGCCTAATAAAATATTTTTTTCCTCATCCCTTTTCCAAAAACCATTGGCAAAGACCATGGGATGGGTTGTGGTTTGAATTAATTTAATATATGGGGTCCGAAACCTAAATAATAAAGAATTCCCTCACCTTTCCTATATAAACCCACCCATGCTGCCACTTCCTCCTCACTCAATGCCTTTGGAGTTCGTCCACCCTCTTCCCTACTCTTTCTAGAATCCTACCATGGTTCCCCAAGCTCCCAATAAGCCTATCTCAAGCCTCTCTCAAGCCTTTGAAAGCACACTTCCATGTAATGATTTTTTCTTCCTTTCTAATTTTTATCCAATTTTCATTAAGTTGTTTTGACCTTTTAATTTCAATTATGATTGTTGGGGCATGGTTTTAAACCTCCCTCATACGGACCTCCTTATTTTTAAATGATGTGATTCCCCTTTCGCTCTCATTAAATTCCTCCCATGTACACCTCTTACTATGCCGAAATTCTGAAATGAACTTCACTCTCTTTATTTATATTCAAGCAATACCATTGTATCATGAATCTAAATTCCATTAAAATTGTTCAGAAATGTATATATATGACCTCCTTAATATCCATTACATGTAAATATTATGAATAACCACTTTCCCTCTCATTAACCATTTTTATGAATTCTTATGTCACGTTGTTACGCTGCGGAAATCGCAATGATTTTCTAAGACAATGCGATTGTGTAGTGAATACCATGCCCATTTATCCATCAAGGGTATTAAACTTTATGCACATTTATTTATCGATTATAATGTTTCATTTATGAATTACATATTCCTCTATCGTGGAATAAATGCTTGTGTTTTATGAATCCGTGTTTTATGATCCATGTGTCACACATATGCATGAAATGATATGTCTATGAAGGGTGCGCCCTTATAGCGCTCCAATGCATTAGGAAAAGTATACTATCATGATACGTCATGTGCAATGAGTATTGAATCATGATAATTCTAGTGTAATGATGGTTTACTTGAGCATCTTGAGCAATGAGGATTTACTCATCCTCCATGTGCAATGAGCCTTGGCTCATGCTAATTCCATGTTAAGTGTTGTTGCCACATTTCCATGTTATGATTATCATGCTTTATCATGCCTTTATGTTCATGTCCCTGTTGTGCTCTATTTATATGCCTATTGTCTAACATGATATTTACTCCTCATTTATTCCATGTTTATTCCCTTACAGGGCTTTATAGCTCACCCATTTTCTTATGAAAGTCCTCATGTTATCCCATGCAATGCTAAGTACGAGGGAATGTAGTGGTCATGTAAAGGATGTTTTCAATAAAGATGTTGTATTTCATGCATTATGTTGTTACGTAATGATCTTAAGCCCCAAAGACACTAGACCTCTATATCATCCATGTTGTATCAAGTAAATAGTTTATGTAATAAATCATGTTTATGTTTGTAATAAAAAGCATGTATGGTTCTCATAGTTGTTATCAGAGGATAAGTTTAGTTATTTTTGTGATTAGGATTAGAAAACCCTAGTAAAGCCTTAGAGACAAGACTATGTATAATAAAAACATCCCTAATTTTTGGTAAGTACTGAGTAAATGGTTTATCAAAAAATACATTTGTGTCTGGATACGGGAAGGTAGAAGCGGCTCTGGCATAGATGTATCTTAGGGGTAAAACCCGAAAACACTGCTTTGAGATAGACTTGAACGAGAACTAGTGCACGACAATGCGACTTGCTGCACTCTTGGTTACGACACTCCTGGGGGATATGTTTTGATAAATTCAAAAGCATATTATGAACCCTTATTAAGGGAATTAAAGAAAATGACCCTATGAAAATATGTTAGAAAGCAGATCATGAAAAGGATAGATTGAAGCCTATAGACTAATGAGTTATGGAAATAATAGTTTATTTATAAGTCATCGTGTTTTGAGTCTATATTACCCTTTATGTGTTACACCTAACTTTCCTTTTATTCCAGCCAATGGTCGGTAATATGAGGACTCGGGCTAATAACCGATGTGAAGATCAGTTTGATGATTGTACTAATGAGATTCCCAATCCAATGGGAGCAGGAATCGTGAATTTTGTCACACTTCTCTCTCAAAAAAACACAAGATATGAATAGAAACATGGTTCAAGAAGAACATTCAACCCCCCCCCCCCCCATGAAATAACAAGTCACTATCGAGAGCTTCATGAGACAAAGGCCTCCTGCTTTTAGTGGATCATCTGATCCCACGATCGCTGAACAGTAGATCAACTCCATTGAAAAGATCTTCTCCATCCATCAATGTTCTGAACAAGAGAAGGTTCTCATTGAAGATTATCGTATGGAGGGTTAATCTGATCAATAGTGGATGTTGATAAAAAATACGGAGCCTGAGGAGGAGATCAAGGCATTGGAATGGAAGGATTTTTGGAAGTTTTTTTTCAATAAATATTTTCCGTGCACGCTCCAGCATAAGATGGAATGGGACTTCTTTTCCCTAAAGAAAAAATATGAATAATCAGTTCGAGTGTACATGGAAAACTTCACAAGGATTGCACAATATGCTTCTAACTTTTTTGTTAACCCCGAATGCAATGTTGACCGCATCTCTGGTGGCCTGAAGCCTAGCCTGCATAAAGTATTAGCGATCCATGACTTCTCCAGCTATGAGGAAATTGTACGATGTTCCCTCAAGGTCGAAATGGAGATCAGAGAATCACAGGGGTATCATGCTGATAAGAAGCGTAAGGTGGACTTCAATGCTGGAAGTCCAATGGATAAATCGAACGGTTCTAAGAAGATCCAGCACCCCACTTGCCAAAAGTTCGGAAAGAAGCACCCTGGAAATTGCCTCAAGGGGACGAGGAAATGATTTAAGTTTGGAAGAGAAGGCTACCTAGCTGTTAACTGTCAGCAAGATTGACCTGCGGCTACGATAGAAGAGAGGAAAGCTCCGTTCGAACCTCAACGCATTGTTCATTTCTAAAACTGAAATGAACCAGTGAATTTTTTAAATTAGTGCCCTAAACCAAGGGTTTTCGAAGGCAACCAACAACATCAAAGGCAGAAAGGAAGAGCATTTTCCATCACTTCTACCATTGCGAACCCCGAAAATGAAGTGGTGACAGGTACACTAGTTATTCATAAAATAATAGTGAACGTACTTTTTGAATCAGGTTCTATGCATTCTTTTATATCATGAAAGTTTAGTTGAACAATCCCAGCACCCCCACAAATCATGGAAGTGAAGATGTCGGTAAGTACGGAAAATGGGGCAATCATTGCATCCCATGAATATTAGTCCTCCCTTTTATAATTAATGGATTTAGTTTCTCAGAAAACCTTGGCATACTCCCTCTGGTGGAATTTGATGCAATTCTTGGCATGGATTGGATTTCCTTATATAGAGCCAACATAAATTGTCGGGAGAGGGAAATCACACTCTATATTGATATTTGACCCCCGATTCATTACAAGTGTAATGAGGAAGATGAATCTCCTTTAGCTCCATCATCTCAAGCATGGATATTACTTCCCTATTAGCATGCATATCTGGCTTAGATGATTGAGTCCATGGAAGAAACCATCCTTGAAAAAAATCCATATTGTGAGGGAATTCGCTGAAGTGTTTCCCGAGGAACTGCCTGGTCTTCCTCCTAGAAGATATGTTGAATTCTCAATTGAACTTATACCAGGGGCGCTACAATATCCAAGACTCCATATAGAATGGATGTCGTGGAGGTTGAAGTGCTAGAGCAACAACTATAAGAGAATCCGGATAAAGAGTATATACGCCCAACTGGATCACCATGGGGTGCACCAGTCCTCTTCGTCAAGAAGAAGGATGGGTCAATGCAGCATTGCATCGATTATAGTGAACTTAACAAAATCACCATAAATTACAAGTACACTCTGCCATGGAGCGATGACTTGTTTGATCATCTGTGTGGAGCACAATACTTCTCCAAGGTAGATTTGCGGTCGTGATATTATAATGTAAGGGTGAAGAAGGAAGATGTCCCCAAGGCTGCATTTCGTACAAGATAAGGGCACTATGTATTCATAGTAAATCCTTTCGGACTCACTAGTGCTCTAGAAATCTTCATGGACGTGACGAATAGAGTCTTTAGAGATTAACTTGACAAATTTGATGTAGTCTTTATAGATGATATTCTAATATACTCCAAAACTAAGGAGGATCATGAGGAGGATTTAAGAACTGTTCAAGAGACTTTGCGCAAGGAGAAGCTCTATGCAATGTACAAAAAGTGTTATTTCTAGTTGATGGAGTTCTCATTCTTTTTCCATATCATCACAAGCAATGGGATATCTGTGGATCCCTCCAAAATAGATGAAAATGAGGGATGGCTGAGGCCAACATCACTAATGGATATTCGTAGCTTCTTGGGGTTATCTGGATATTTTCGACGATTTCTGACATATTTATCATGTTTGTCCAACCCTCTTACCAAGCTAACTCGAAAGGGAGTAATGTTTTCATGGAGTGGTGAATGTGAAGAAAGATTCAATGAGTTGAAAAGGAGGCTTATCAATGCGCTTGTGCTCACTTTACTAACAAGTGGGGAAATTTTTGTGGTATTCGGTGATGCTTCGAAGAAGGTATTAGGATGTGTGATGACGAAGAATGATAATGTGATATCCTATGCCTCAAGGCAGTTGAAAAACCATGACCAAAACTATCCACTGCATGACCTAGAGTTAGTGGCAGTGATCTTTTCCTTGAAAATCTGGCGGCATTATCTCTATGGGGAGAAATGTGAGATATATACTGACCACATGAGTCTTAAATATATATTCACAAAGAAGGAGCATAATATGTTCCAGAGAAGATGGATGGAGCTCATCATGTATTATGACTGTTCGATACATTTCCACCCTGGGAAAGAGAACTAGGTGGTAGATGACCGATGAAGAAAGGACCCATATATTCTATCAATGATGAGAATTGAGAAGGATCCAATCTTCTTAGAATTGATGTATATGGACATGGGAATCATAAAGAAGCGAACATCATCTATCTTTTCACAAATGATTTCTCAACCATCTCTTTGGGAATGTTTAATGGATGCTCAATAGGATGATGTGAAAATTCAGGAAAAAGTAGAAGCTATTGAAAAAGGTAAACCCTTGGTGTTTAATGTTAATGAAGAAGGAATTGTGTGATTTGGGAAAAGACTATGTGTTCCATCAAGTCTGTAGCTGAAGAAGGAACTTTTGGATGATGCACATAGTCCAAATTTCTCTATTCAACCATGGATCACAATGATGTATCGAGATCTCCGAGAAAACTTTTGGTGGGATAATATGAAGAAGGAGATCGCTGAATATACATCAATATTCCTGGTGTGTTAATAAGTGAAGGAAGAGAGGTAGAATTCTAAGGGGATGATGAAAACATTGCCCATATTAGAATGAAAATGGGAGAAAATCACCATAGACTTTGTCACTGGACTCCCGAAAACATCCAAGGGAAATAATAAAATCTGGTTTGAAGTAGATCGTCTTACAAAGAATGCACACTTCATTGCTATTCAAGAGTATTGCTCATTGGATCAACTAGTAAAGATATATATTAGGGAAGTGGTAAGGCTGCATGGAGTACCACTATCTATTGTGTCTGACCGAGATCTGAGATTCATATCTAAGTTTTTTTAAAAGTATTCAACATGCTATGGATACTAAACTAGACTTTAGTATGGCCTATCATCCTCCAACTGATGGTCAATCCGAGAGGACTATCCAAACACTTGAGGACATGTTGAGAGCGTGATCAATGGACTTTAAAGGATGATGGGATAATTATCTTACTCTGGTTGAGTTATCTTGTAATAATAGTTTCCACTCGCACATCCAAATGGAAACATATAAAGCCCTTTATGGGAAAAGGAGCAGAACACTGGCGTGTTGGGATGAGGTTGGTGAACGTAATCTTCTTGGACTGGAAATGGTCAAGGAATTGGTGGAGATGGTGAAAACCATTCAGCATCATATCAATGCAGCCCAGAGTCGACAGAATAGTTATGCAGATAATCGTCGATGAGACCTTGAGTTTAATGTTGGAGACATGGATTTTCTACGCATATCTCAATGGAATAATGTAATGAGGATTAGAAAGAAAAGTACGTTAAGTCCAATGCACATCGTCCCCTTCGAGATTAATGATCGTGTCGAGGTTGTGGCCTATCTACTAGCACTTCCACCTACCATAGAAAAAGTACATGATGTCTTTCATGTATCGATCTTAAGGAAGGATATAACGGACCCTTCACAGGTACTCTCTTATGATGTGGTACAGTTGGAGGATGATCTTTCTTAAGAGGGGAAACCAGTTAAGATCTTAGATAATAGAGAAACATTTCTATGAAATATGACAATGCCCCTCATCAAGGTGTTGTGGAAAAACCACATGTGTGAAGAAGCGACATGGGGATTGGAGGAAATGATAAATATGAGTTACCCACATCTATTTTAGTGTGGGAAAAAAGTAAATTTCGAGGGCGAAATTTTTTAAGGGGGGAATATTGTAATTACCCAAAGTTTCATTAATGGAAATCCCTCATTATCTAGTTAAATGACTCTTTATGTAAAACATTTAAATAAAATGTTAACTTCTTTGGTTTTATGTTAAGAATTGTGACCATTGCTTTTATAGCTGTTGAATAGTGATCACATGATTAGTATAAATATTGGGCTTTAACAAATCCAATTTACTCAGAAAAAGGAAGCGATGGCCTCGTCGAGTAGAATTGTGCCATACGAAGCCCATATGTCGGAGCTCGAAAACGAGATGGCATCTCTGGATTCGCTCTTTACCAATCCCAAGCTGAGCTTCATCATGTCATGCTCAAATGATACCGTCTATTGGAAAAGTGGAAGTTGATAGACATTACCACTCGAGCAATGTTATCTGTGCCACCCCAAGAGTCTGTCACCATCACACACCTTATCCTTAGGACTTATGCAGCTGTTTTAAGGGCTTATGTAACAAATCTCTAGTACCATGTTCATGTACATTATTTTTTGTATATAATAATGAATATAATTTCTTGTCATTATTTATAAATTGTAAATAGTTTTTAAAGTTCAAATACTGTTTTTAGTTATTATTTAATTAATAATTATATTTTATTAAATTAAGGTATTTTTGAATTAGTTAGTTTTTTAATAATATCTTTTATTATTATTAAATTAATTTTTTATAAATATAAATGATCTTATAATTTTATGAATGCAATTATAATTTTTATGAAGGCTTGAAAGCCATTTTTGTCCAAACCCGTGAATTTTTTATAAATATCAGTTTTTATTTTTAAAGTGAAAATTAACATATTTAGAAAATTATTTAAATAAAATAAATGTTATTTTTGGAATCAGGATGTCAGAATTATCCAATGGTGAATTTTTCATAATTTTATGAGAATCAAATTTGTGGGTAAAAATTAAATACCGTTTAAATATATAATGTGTTTTATAACATCATAATGACTCAATAGTGATGTAATAAAATACTATAATATTTATGTCCGGCTAATATATGTTTTTCCATTAAAATAATGTGATTTTGGGTTTGTTTGACTTATTTTACAAAGCATTAATAGACCCCTCAAGACTTATTAAACATATTGTCTTTTTAAATTATTTTCCATGGGAGCGTTACTCACCTCCACATAAGAAACCCCATTATATTAAGAAGTTAGGACTTTGGCCTTATAAATAATTGTCTTCCACTTCCCTTTTCCAAAAACCATGGGAAAAAACCAAGGGATGGTTTGTTGTTTGGATTAATTTAATATAAGGGTTCCAAAACCTAAATAATAATGAATTCCCTCACCTTTCCTATATAAACCCACCCAAGCTCCCACTTCCTCATCACTCGATGCCTTTGGAGATCATCCAAAACCTTCCCTAATATCTCTAGAATCCTACCAAGGTTCCCCAAGCTCCCAATAAGCCTCTCTAAAGCCTCTCCCAAGCCTTTGGAAGCACACATCCAAGTAAGGGTTATTACTTCCTTTCTCATTTTTGTCCAATTTTCTTTTGGTTGTTTTTCCTTTTTAATTTCAATTATGAATGTTGGGGTATGGTTTTTAACATCCCTAATTATTCCATCCTTCTGTTTGAATTATGAGAGTCCCCTTTCACTCTCATTAAATTCCTCCCATGTACACCAGTTACTATGCCGAAATTCCGAAAGGAACATCTCTCTCCTCATTTAAAATCAAGCAATACCTTTGTATAATGAATCTAAATTCCATTACAATTGTTGGGAAATGTATCTATATGACCTAATTACTTTCCATTACATATAAATATGATGAGGAACACTTTTATCTCCCATCAACCATTTTTATGAATTCTTATGTCACGCAGTTACGCTGCCAAAATCGCACCGATTTTCAAAGACAAAGCCATTGTGTAGTGAATACCATTCCCATTTATCCATCAAGGGTATTCAACTTTATAAACATTAACTTATTGATTATAAAGTTTCATGTATTAATTACACATTCCATTATCATGTAATAAATGATTATATTTTATGAATCCATGTTTTATGATCCATGTGGCACACTTCTGCATGAAATGGAGTGTCTAAAAAGGGTGCACCCTTATAGAGCTCCAATGCATTGGGTAAAGTATAGTATCATGATAATTAATGTTCAAGGATTATTGAGTCATTCTAATTCATGTGTAACGAGGGTTTACTCGTGCTTCATGTGCAATGAGTATTTACTCATGCTCCATGTGCAATGAGCCTTGGCTCCAGCGAATTCCATGTTAAGTGTTGTTGCCAATTTCCATGTTATGATTATCATTTTTTATCATGACTTTATGTTCATGTTTATCTTGTGATCTATTGATATACCTATGGTATACCATGTATTGTACTTCTAATGTATTCCATGTTTATTCCCTTACCGGGATTTATAGCTCACCCATTTTATTATGCGTGTCCTCAGGTTATCCCATGCAATTCTAAGTACAAGGGAATGTAGTGGTCATGTAAATGATGTTTTTAATAAAGATGTTGTATTTAATGTATTATGTTGTTACATAATGATCCTAATCCCCAAAGAAACTATCCCTCTCGATCATCCATGTTGTATCAGGTTAATAGTGTATGTAATAAATCATGATTAAGATTGTAATAAAAATCAGGGTTGTCATATTATCTCTCTAAGAGATACATTTGATAGATGATAAAAATAATCATTGTTTCAGTCTATTATATTTAACAAACGATATTTTAAAGAAAAATTAGTACATGGATGAGTATATCATGATTTATCACATTCGTGATATCTATCAAGAGAATTAAATACAAGAGAGATATGAGATCTAAAATTCATTTTTTACAAAAATGATTATAGATTTTGTCCTAGTTGGGCCCCACATTGTGAATCTTATTGTATACATTGAACTCTTAGTAATCATGGGGATTATATTTCCAGGGGAGTTTCACTTGGATCTCATACATTACACACCACCAAATAACGTCACAATTTTTATTTTTAATTATTACTTGAGAAAAATTGAAAATAGAACTTTGGAACATCTTAATAATTATCCATGTCGATAAGGACATAGGGAATTAAAAACCTACAGTATTTAAGGTGAATAAGAAATTTATGAACAAAGAAAAGAGGAAGGAGACACATAATAATTCTATATCTCACAAGCACTATCCTTACAAGAATATAATGATCCGGAGACAAGGAAAGAAAAATGAGGTGTTCTTTTTTCATGTGGAAAAAAAGAACACTAGAACAAGAACTGTACAGATTAGAAATTGGGAGATAAATAACCATTCCATATCGAGTTAAATATTTCAATTTCTACAAATATTTTGTATTATATATATTGTGGTCCTGACATCTGTATCCAGATGTCAGAACCAATTAGATTATGAAATATTACACGAGGATATGTGGATTTTCGAGCATCCAATGGCGTCGGGTTGGCTCTTCTACTCACTGGTGACTTCCACATTTCATTGGTTGTGTTAATGATATTGTTTTTAAGGAATTTTTATTTTATACCCAATATATCTTAAAACATAATTTCCATGTGATTCCTAGATGATTATTTTTTGAATTTCATGTTTTGGAATAAAATATGTTTCATTTATATTGAAAAAATATGTTATGTTTTGGATCACTAAAATTATGGTCTTTATTTATTAGATTATTTAAACCAAGAATTGGAAATATATAAAAAATAATATTTACAAGACTAATATAACACAATTTTATGGAATCACCATATTATTCAGGTGAACGAGAAGAATTTAACAAATCGATGTCAAATGGTAGTTTAGACTCTTCAGATCTAAATGTACATGAAAGTAGTCATGACTATTTATAAGAAAAATTAACCAAACCATAATTTTATAGATATGGTGAAAGGGAAAGATATATTTTTGGATTGGTACACATCGATATGTGTGGATCAAGTTCAGTAGAAATTGTAGGTGGGTATTCTTACTTTTTAACTTTTACAGATTACTTGGGTATATATGGAAATGTATATTTGATGAGGTATAAGTATGAGTAAATTCTCAATATAAGTGATATAAATAATGATTTAGGGAATCAAATTGGAATGAAGATAAATAATATGTTTTAGGATTAAAGTGGTGAATATCATAATGAGGAGTTTTTCAAACTTTTTATGGGTGTTTGGGATCCTATCTCAATTCACTATACCATACACACAATGGTGGAATGGTGTTAGTGAATGGAGTAATCGAACCATTTTAGAAATGGTACGGTTAATGATGATTCATGTTGATATTCTATTAGCCTTTTAGGGAAATTTAGTAGAAACTAAAGAATATACATTAAATCAGCTACCAACTAAAGCAGAAAATGGAATTACATTCATGTTATGGAGTGTAAAGAAACACTTTTTGTTGCATACACATTTATTGGGTTGTGATGAGTTTATCAATCCCTTATCAAGAAACCAAATAGCACCCTGGTGCTCAAATTTTTTCTTCATATGGTATCATAATTATAAAAAAATTTACTACCTTTATAACCAATTAGAAAACAAAATGATTATCACTAAACATGATCTCTTTATTTTGAGGGAGCACATCCTCAAAAAATATAGTTGAAGAAATATTGAAATTGAAAAATTTTATTCTTAAGATACAAAGGAGTTGGTATAGGAGATGTCATAGGTCCCCGTGGAAGAATTATTTCCAAAAACATATGTACTTCAAATTATTACTGGAATACTAAGAGACCCATAATGATATGTTTTTCTAGTCACATTATATGGTGAAAATATACTTGTTAACAATGATATACGTAACTCCTAAAAATATGTATTATATGGCTCAGATTACTCAAAATGGAACAAATCCATGAATTTTGAAATGGATTCATTATATCAAAACAATTTTTGGGTTCTGGTCGGTGCTCTAGTTGTTGTAAATCCTATGGTGTGAAAGTGGGTATTCAAGAGGAAATAGGACAATGAAGGTAAAGTGAATACCTATAAAATAAGGTGAGTTAATAAAGGGTACTAAACAGTGTCAAGTAGTTGACTACACTGATACCTTTTTTTTAGTTTTTATTTTTAATTACATTAAAATTCTACATATATGGTATCTCACCATGACTATGAAATTTTTTAGATCGATTTCAAAACTAATTTTTCTAACTGCAACTGTTAGTATGATGTATATATAGAACAACTATATGGTTTTGTGACTCTAGGTGATGCCAAAATAATTTTAATTTTTCATGATCAACTTCTGAATTTACGACAGGATCTAGGTCATGGTAGATTCAATTTTATGATGATATAAAATAATTTGGTCTCATTTTTAATGATTATGATCCATCTATTTACATGAGATTTAATGGAAATGTAGTCATTATCGTAATAGTATTTGTTGATGAGAAATTACTTAAAGTGAATTCCATATCAGTCTTCAGTCTATTAGGGACTGGTTAAAAATGTTTTTCTCTATTGAGGAATTTGGTGAAAAAACATATATTTTAGGATAAAGTTCATTCCAGAAAGATAAAATATGATTCTTGGACTAAGTAAATGTAAAAACATTTACTTGATACTAAAGAAATTTATTATCAATCAATCCAAGAGTGTATTAGTTCCTATGTCATATGATCTACATCATTATAAGATAATTTTTCCTCATGCATAGTGATAGTAAGAGATAAAGAGTAATATCCCATATTCTTAAATGATATGATCAATCATGTATGTCATACTATGTACTAGATTTGATATTTCCTAGGAATTGAGCATGGTGATAATATATCAAATTGATCCAAGAGAATAACACTAGTCTTCTATTAATGATATCCTCATGTATATGATAATAACTGATGATATGTTCATGGGGAATAGAGGATATTAGAATCTATTTATTTTGGGTTATAATTATGCTACATTATAAAAATATCTAAATGATCTAATGTTTTAATATTGATATGTATTTTGTCTCAATGGACGAGATTTGAGATGGAACAGTTCAATAGATCCATTTGGAGCTAATTCTAAAGTGGTTTCTATGTATACAATAGCATAAGATACATTTAAGGAATATTTTTTTGATACAAAACATTATCTAAGATATTGATATGGTACGTAGTAGTAAATAACCTTTCTCATTTTATTGTGAGAATATTACAGTGGTGGTTCTTGAAAAATATTAAAGGTCACAATAATGAATAGAGAACTTAAAATAGAAGTATCACCACTTGAGTGGTATTTCCTAGATGGGTGATGTTTCCATAAAAATTATTTCTAGGGAATGAAATGACGATAACCCATTAACTAAAGGATTATCCCATAAGAATGATGAGTATCATCTGAGGTCTATCCAGATTGAAGTTTATTATTAGTTAGATCTAATGAAATAAAGAATATATTTTTTTCTAGTGGACTGAAGGTTGTCATAACAATTAATATTAATTTTTATGAATATTAATAAAATCCTTATCATATCATGATTACTATTATCTATAAGGTAGAATTTGTTGTTGTCTTATGAATTGTTATTTCCCTAAAGGTAAAAATTGTTCCCTACTATGATGAGAACCTAAAAGTTCCAAAAAACATTCATAAATATATGTTATATATATAGATGAAATAATTTGAGTGACCTAAATGATACAATCTATCAGGTCTTGAAACATGTAAGATTTTGAGAAACCTTCTCATTAGGTACACCCTGGGTCTTATACAATGTAGGATATTTTGAGAACAAGTCCCTCTAATTGGAAATCCACATTTTTATATGTCATTTTATGTTCCTATATGAAAAAGTGTTTATCGGTCCCTATAATGTAATATTATTATTAATCTGTCTTATAAGTCATTTACATAGATTTACTGTTGAAAAACCATGACGGAATATGTTTGTGGCAATGTAGGATATGTTGGTTATGTCATGAGTAATAATTCATTAATGAATAATGTGAGAAAAGATTTTCCCCTTCTATTCTTAAATTTATATTTAAATATATATTCTTTTTATGGAAATTATATAGCCTAAATAAATCCATGGTTGTTGTGTTAAATATAAAAGTTCAATTTCAATATATTCAATGATTGGGACATCAAGAACATAAGCTTATTGCACCACCATACACTATACATGATTAGTGATATCATGATAAAAGGATTATATTACATAGTAAGTGTATGTATGTGGTATTATGTCATTATGGAATTAACTTCATTATTTATGGTTTACTTGGTGTGTTGGTAGAGGATAACCATGGACTTTATGCCGCTTCGTTTAATGTCACTGGGAAAATGGGCTAGAGGGACAAACACACTAGATGTATCCATAATCTCAGTTAAATAATATATTATTATTTATTATTTTACAACATCAAAAAATATTATTTACGCACATGATTTAAAAATTATTTTGTTTCTTGGTATTATATATTTCATTACTCGTTATTTGAGAGAAGGCTATGTGAGAGGAATATTTAAATATTTTTTTTATTTAATGAATTACATATTTTTAAATTTATTGGTTACTAATGAAATGATATTTATTTATCCAAAAACTATTCATTATTCATGACTTGATAAATAATATGGAGGAATGGAGGACCATGTTTACTGGTCGAGTGTGAAATAAAATAGTTTTTTAATATTATCTGATTAAATAATATTTAATTTAATTCTTTAGTTTATCAAGTGAAAATAAATAATAATATTATTATTATTTTATACAATTTGTTCCAAAAGGATTAAATAAATTTTTAATGTATATTTTGTAATTATATATTTCTAACCCTAGTGGTATATAAACCAAATTATATTATTTTCCAGTTGAGCCAAATCATTTTTCTTATTGTTCACAACAAAATCCACGAAATTCTCTAGAAACCATAGTGAACCCCCTTCTCCAAGAATTCACTCAATAATAGTGAGAGATCTTCCTCAACCATTTACTACCAGTTCATGAGTTATAAAAGATAATCATTGGGAATATATTATTGTGAAGATCAAAATAAAATAACATAGAAGATATGAAATGTCTTGTAAGCACCTCGGGATTCCAATAGTGATGTCCAGAGATTTTTTGAACATGTATGTATCACCTCTAGAGGGAATCTACTATTGATTCCAAAAACACAAATATGGTATAGAATATATCCATCTTTAGATCTGTCAACGAAAAAAATATTTCCCACATTGTATTTCCTTAATTTATTAAATTAATAATAAATAATAAGTGATGATCCTACAATTTGGATTTAGTATTTTATTCATTATCTATATTCACCGATTCAATTATTTTTTTCACTGTGTTTATCATCATGTAAATATTATATTGATCATCAATAATGTTAAAAACAAAATCTTGGTAATGACCCATGACAATCTTCTGTTGTGCTTGGAACCGTCACCCAAGTCACACATTATAATTTCTTGCCACATATAAGTTCTAAATTCCATATCATGTTGTCACAATCACTACACCATAAACATTTCATGAATCAAATATCATATTAGAATGTTAGTAATGGTAAAAAGTAATGAAATAATAATATAATCATGTTCTTGTATTATTATACTATTATAAATTAAATAAGTATTATTCTTATTTTGAGAGTATAAATATAGAAGGATGTGGTTAGGGTATAGCACCAAACCAATATCCCCTTTATATATATATATATATTTATTTATTTATTTTATTTCACAAATATTTTATAACCCTCACTAACTTCTATAACCAGTAAACTAGTCCACACATTTCTGACATGTCCAGACTCCCACAACGTATGATGTATCATTAGATTCCACTTTATTATTGGGGGAAAATATAAAATGATGAGATCCTTGTAAGGGTAAATGAGATGAATCCAAGAAATTATGGGTGAAATTTAGAATTTAATTTCATGGGGAGTTCACCTCTGCTTCAAAGATTTCTAATATTTAATATGAGTTCTATACCAATACAAGAGGTGAAATAGTGTACATGCATTCGCGGTGATGATTATAGGGTTGATTTTTAACCCTATTAATTTTTTTAAATGCGGAATTAAGGTTACTCTCATTAAATATGTAATGTAATACTAATATTTATATTTATTTAGATATATTAATATTGAGGATATATGTGGAATGTATATATGTTAGAGGTAGCATAAAGTCTGATATTCCGGAGTGGATCTCTTTATGACTGGGTTCAACAGACATGGTGTAATAGAAATATTATGCGAGAGAGCCTTATATTTATAAGTGATCTTAAATCAATGTTTCCTTAATCATGTTTGACACTAATTCTTCCTTGTAGTCTTAGGGAAAGTTGTTCAAGGACAGTGGGTGGGGACCCGATATTGGAAAAGTAGAGCTAGGACAATTGGATAATGGTCAGATGAGTTTTATATAACTATTATTACACCTAATTTGGTTCAATATCAAGATATGGGGCGTTGAATCATGATATGGAAGATTAAAACAACTTACCCTTTGGATCTTGTTTCATTGGTAAACCAAATGTTTTTCTCTCTCTTTCTCATATTAATGAATGAACCAAAATTAGAGCATTCTTGAGACACATCAATATTACATGTTTCAACCTAATTGAGATATTTCCAAGTATCGTACAATGTTAACGTGACAATGTAAAAACCCATTATATGTGTACTACTCTTTGTAGGTCTTCGAGTGGAATCATTTCCTTCCTTGTTTATAACCAATCACAATTTTAAAGCTCACTGCCCTCTCAACTGAAGTATGCTCACTGATTTTTCAGATGATCCTCCTTAGATTTATTGAATCAATATGTTTTATTCCTCATTTATTGAAATAATAACATTCAATTTCGTATCTTTCTCATAACCTTTTGGGTTTCTTGTACACAACTTTAATGCTTTTCATGCAACATTTGTGATTTGTTGGGGAAAACCCCTTACGTGAAAAATTCTTCTTACATGAATCACCCTTCATCCTCCCAAATCCATTTCCTACGTGATTCATAGCCTCATATTTATCTAATGGATGAGCTAATATAATGTGGTGTATCCTCCTACTTATAGGAATTTCTTATCATACACTCAAGATTCACTCCGAGAATGAAAACCCACTTTTAACATTGTATTTGGCATATAAGTCCCTTTCACATAAACTCATATATCATGAAATTCATACTCTCGTACACACATCATACATTTTCTATATTTCCATGTTCTCATCATGAAACATGTCTTGTTCACAACATTCTAAACCACCATTAAATTGGTGCACAAATTCCTATTCCAAATATAACCATTCTTCATTATCCCGATTTTGAGGCCTAAACTTTTGGAAATCAGTGAGAAATGGTGAGACCATGTAAATGATCTTTTTATACCTCCCCCATAGCACCCATACCATCTTCTAGGATCATTGTTAACATAGCCCGTCTATAATATCTTGGGAACTCCACAAATTATCATGAAAACCCACTTTGTCAACAAACAAAATCAACCCAAAAATGCATTAGTGGTCCCTTAAGAGATTTTTTCCCAACAACCACATTGAACATTTGTCGAAAAATCTATATGGTGAAACCACTATTTTGAGGTCACAAGGGGTTTTGAGGTAATTTTCTCTATCATGCATTTTATTTCTCTCGTCCTAAAATTTTGTGCCGTGATTTTATTAAATACCAAATATAGAAGAGTTAACAAAATATGCCAATAATTAGTATTATAGAAATATTGATCTTATGAACATGGTTATTATATCACTATGGATTAATATTCTTTTATGTGTATTATAATAAAAATTATTTTTATAGAACTTACTTCCCTTATGATCTATTTTAAATCTATTTTTTCTATAGAGTGGATGTTCTCAATAATTTGACTATTTGAAAATTTGAAATTATTCTTCCAATCCATGGATGTATGTATTCTCCCCAAACCATGTAAATATCCATATTATCTTGTTCATCTTAAATAATATTTCTCTTATTTAATGTTGTTTTATATAATTGGTTTTCTCTATTGATTAATGTGTTTATATAGAAACTATTATTAGTGCTTCAATTTCACATATCAGGTTCAATATTTCTATGTGAATGATATCTATATAAGGAATAAATGTAAACTTGGATTCTATTAATAGATCGAAATTGAGTTTTTGGAGAAATAAGTTTATGAATCATCAATATCAAAATATTTTACACTATATGATTCTAGGTGTAAAAATATTAGATGTATAAGATGTGCTAGAATATATAAGAACATAAAAATTTCATATTTTTATAAAATATGTGGTAAAATATGTGGTGTTCAACATTAAACATGATATTAGAGAAAACCGGGACTGCATTATTAAATGTAATCAGAGTAATTTTTTGATGACTCGAACATAATTAAATAATATTCTAGTTATTTTCATACTAGAAATCAGTTTCTTTTCTAAATGTTATTTTAGGGTTATAGTTTTAGAGAATTAGAAGATACTCTAAAAAAGTAAAGTCATACATTACAGGTGGACACAGATATCTGTTATCTATTTTATCCACTGAAAGAATGTTTTATAATATAAGATAGTTTATTTCATGATAAAATTTCACAATTTTCATCTTGTCCTCATCCAAACCCCTACACATCCTTTACCCTTTGAAAGTATTTAATGAAAATTTAATAATCACAAAAATATAGTAAGGGATATAAAATAAAATAAATCCATTAGTTTAGTGAATAATAGGAGACAATTTGTTTCTCAAACAAATTCTTTTAAAACAATATTAACAAATTCAGAACAATATTTGTATATTTAGAGCATCACATTCATAACATGTTTTAAACCCATTTATGAAATAAAAAGTGCTCAATTAAATCCATATGAGACACCCTTCGATAACTCTCTCCTTCTCAACTCAAAATATTAGTTAATTTACCCATTGCATTAGATCCCTATCTGGGATCTCACATTTTTTAATAAATTAGGGTCTAAACCAGAGCTATCTAGGACACCCCATATTATGTTTTAATGGGCTTACCCTGCACTATAAGGCCCCATCCTTAATCTTTACTTAATCTTGAGTTATTACAAGATTACACATTGAGAATCTTTTCAGGTTTAGTGTTTTAGAGAATTAGATCATGAAACATGAATTACATTCCACATTTAAACAAAGTGGTTACATAAAATTCAGTATTCATTCTTCCCATCAATGGAAACATATTGAAAATAAAACATGGATTATTTCTTGACACATCCTTAACACTATAATCACATCATGTACCTTTCCCTTGACCTGTGAAAAACATTTCAAAAACATGGGATGAGCATAAAAAGCTCAGTAAGGGTTATAAAAATATGGAAAGGAAACATGAGTTCATATATACATAAGAATAAAATCAAACTTTACCCATAAAACATAGTCACTTTAACATACCTCATCAAACCACGAATAAATCATAGAAAATATAAGACATAAAGGTAACTTGAGGCATTCATAACATTCTTACGTAGGGAGTAACCCTCTTGGTTACATTTGGAATACCCATCATAGTATATTCCCTAAATCTCTTCGGAGAAACCTTAACGTTTCACTCCTTCGCGTTACCCAATGCATTGGAGATCTATAACGGGCACACCCGCCCTTAATTTATCACGGAACCACCCGTTCTTTATAACAGTGACCAAGAACCATAACATAATCGTATCACATAAAACTTGAATAAAGGAAACATAACATTTCCACATTTCAATCACAATATAACATTTTAGGATATTGAAATAATGAATCCATTAAAAAACCATTTTCAAAACCATTTAAAACATTTAATAAAGAGATTTTTGAATCAAAGTGTCCCATACCACCTTGAAGATTTTATCATTTTAAATCAGTAATATCCATATAAATAAATCCTTAAAACCATTTTCAAAACATTGATATTAATAAGAACAAATAATTAAAACATTTAAATTGATATTTTGGTTAAAGGGGTTTTACCAAAATTAGTGGCACTTGAATACAATAATTGGGGAATAAAATTTAATCAGAACTTTATAATATCATGAGAATAAATGGATTCATGATATAATATTCTAAAGGATAGTATATACACCATATATGAGTGAATTGGTGCATAACAACAATGATGTCTCAATAGAGATGTAAAATGTGATGAAATCCCTTATAAAGAAGGTATCCTTAAATTAAGGATAAATCAATCTCATAATTATGTGTGACAAATATAAATACACCCAATATAATTGGATATTAAGTGTAAAACAATAAAAGTTCATTCACACATATTCAAAGGATGAAATATTCAATAACTACATGTTGAACCCAATGAAATCGAAATTGGGTTAAAAAGTTCCCTTGGTAAAATTCGACAGCCTAACGGCGTCACTTCAAGAATTCAGAAAATGAGTTGATGAGAGATAAAAAAAGGGTATCTCATCACTTGGACATAAAATTTACATCAATAATGATATATGAGAACATATCCCAACATAACAATATGTAAATTAAAATACCCAACAAAAAAAGTCTTTTAAAAAGAAGAGGGTGAAAGGTTCCCTTGCCGACATGGGTATCTTTCGAAACATACACCTCGTGAAAGAAGGACAATAAAAAATTGATGTAAATAATCATAAAAGAAATTATATTACACAATGAGTAAAATAATGGGCATTACATACACCACTCAAAAGAAATTGTGGAAAATGTAGCATAAATCTCACGGGAATAAAAGTGAGATGAAAAATCCCTTACGAAAACTCAGCAGCCTAACAACACCACATAAAACATACAAAAATGGATTGATGAGATCAAATAGGGTATATCATCATATTAACATAATGTTTATAGAATTATTAATATAAAATAACATCCCCCAACATAAAAAAGAAATTCTTAAAAGAAGTGACATAAAAGAGAGTACTTAAAAAGAAAGAGAGATGATAGATCTCTTACGAAAATTCGGCAGCCTAACGGCACCACTCAAAACATCCAAAATGGTTTGATGAGAGAGAATATGGTCCCTCATCATATTAACATAAAAATTACAGTAATATTAATATAAAATAACATCCCAATAACAAGAAATATGATCTTTAAAAGGAATGACATAAAAGAGTGTACTTAAAAAGAAAGAGAGGAGTAGGATCCCTTATCTCAAGTCCAACTTGTCTTGTTCGTTTCTTTATATTCCTGAATAATAAACATTGGTCAATTAATATTTTCATATGTAACTCCTTTAGATATTATTATTCAGTTCATATCACATATTATAATGTTATAATAATTGTTTAATAATGTTAGTTCATATCAGACGTTTTTGCCGATGTTTGGTACATTAGTCAAAAAAGAACTTGTATGAAAAAAGATTGCCCATGTAGTTATAAGTAAATATTTTCCAGAATAGTATTAAAATATCATATATATCCAGTAAATATTCATTTCATACTATTCCATATCATTTGGAGATAAAAAATGAAAAACACCGTTCATGGAGACGGTAAGTCGTACGTACACATGAACGCTACTTTCATTTTTTGTCATATTAATGGAATTAAAACAAAATGAGAGAGATATATATATGTTATAATTCCAGAATGAATTCAATAATTTTGATGTAATATATTACATATATGTCCATTATATATATTTACTTATAGTATTACATAACATTTTGAGATAAGAAATGAAATGAACCGTTCATGGAGACGGTAAGTCGTACGTACGCAAGAACGCTACTTCCATTTCTATTTCATATTTAATGGAATTAAAACAAAATGATACATAAAAGTATTTTAATTCCAGTATGGTATCATATATAATATCATTAAATATATCCTTTATACGTACCACATATGGTATTAATGAATCAAATCACTTTGAGGGGGTGGTAGTCCGCACTTCCTTAAATGAAGATATCACGTTTACCCATAATTGAAACCATAATGGTATGTCCAAAATGAAAAAAAGAAGCTTAAGGAAATCATTAAAATATTATATATAATATATAAATATAGTTTCATCTTAATGGCCACCTTTGAAGGTGTTAAATGAATGTTGAACAATCATCGTTTCGGGAGGCTGGAATTCGCCATCCACGGAAATAGTATGTTCTCTAACCATTAGATGTAGGTGTGTGAAATTATAGCTCGAATACTTCTTATAACAAAATCCTAGTATATTGATGATACTTTATTTGTTACAAGAGAAATGAATAAAAAGAGTTTAGGGGCTTGGAGAAGCAAAACAAAACAAAAGTACTCAAGTGAAGACATTACCTTAAAATCGGGTAACTCCCTTTGGTTTGAGATCAAAGGCTTCCTTGGGAAGCCTTATGCCCAAATTGAGGCTTCAAGGAGTATGATAGGGAAGTGGAGAGACAAAATGGTCAGAGGTTGCCGAGCCAAATGCTTTCGGAGTGTGGTTAAGAAGGTAGGGGTGGGGGCCTTTTATAAGAGGAGAGGAGGGGCACTCATGGAAGGTAAAGAAAAGTAACTTTATTTTAAAATGGTATTCGGATTTAAGTGGTCCCACATTGGTGTATTTAGAGGTTAAGGTGATAAGGGTTATAAATCCACTCATCCAATAGGTTTTGGACATGTATAGGGCTTAGATATTACATTATCTTTCCATTTTATTTAAATCGTTAAATAATGAGGTCATCGCTGCATCATCATGATGGCATAAATAATTTAATTTATTTAATGTCTAAAAATTATAAAAAAATAATATAATGTATTATATCTTTTGATAATTCCAATTAATATTTATAGTAAAAAATCCGATTTTTATAACCACATGTAAAAATTGTTTTAGTAAAACATTTCATGTTTGTCTCATTTTTACTTTAACTTTAAATAAAAAGATATTAATGTCATTTTCCAACCAAAGTGGCTTCATGGGGTCCCCAAGTTGACCCATGGGTTGTCTTGGCCGGCCATGACACATCCAATGAGGTTAGGACATGTTTCAAGTTCATTTAATATTATTAAAACATTATTTTTACCTTAAACTACACTAATTACCTCTAATCGCGATTAAAAACTTAATAAGTTACTATTCACCAAAAAATTATTTTTTTCCCATTGAACCACATTTTACTTCTTAATGACAACCATGTATGTCAGATTTTTTAAATTCAAAATACAAAGATGGAAAAATTTCATTTAAACGGGAAAATCAGTTTTTATAAGTACCACTTATTGGTTTCACTATTCATTAAAAAATGAAGTTTTTCAGAAAAATCCCAAAAATTCACCCCAAGCTATATTTGATATTCCGATTTCAAAAATGAAGTCTATTTTACAAAATTAAAAACATATAAGTCACATTAATTAATTTAATAATTAATTTCCGCTGTCAGAGCAAATAGCGTGTTTTTATGAAACATTAAGTATGAAAAGATTGACACTAGTTTAAGTCTGATTTCAAAGTGAAATTAATTCCAACGACCACTATTGGATTTAATGGTAAAAATATATTCTAATTTCACTTTAAAACCAATTCAAAAGATAATCTAATCATATAAATAAATTATATTAATAACAGGGTTTGAATTAAAATACAACATCTTATACTATTCATTAAAAAAATGAACTTTATCAAAAAGATACCAAAAATTTACACAAAGTAAATTTTGATGTCCCAATTATTAAGAAGAGTTTTATTTGGTCCAAAGGGATGTATAAGTGTGGACAAAACTATATTTAATGACGGTTCTCCATCAAAAGGTGATAAGTGAACCTTTAGTGAAAACTAGGGCATATACACCTAAAATCGAATTATTTCCGTATTTTATGCCTTTATCTTTTATTGGATAAATGTAAAAACATTTAAAAACATATATAATCCTATTTTAGATATTTATATCCATTCCCGCCAATACAACGGCTAAATGTTAACTACCATTTAAAATAATATTATTTTATTAGTAGAGTACAACGTAAGATTTCCAAGAAACTCGTTGTTTCGTGTTGGGTACGCCATCGAGTATAGAGTCCCAATTAAAGTCATATTAATATTTTATTCAAAAATATGGATAAATATGAAAATTTCATATTCTTTATTTACCTGGGGTGTTACATCCTTCCCCGCTTTTGGGAATTGCGTCCTTGAAATTTTAAAATTGCTCTTGGAAACATCCTTGAAAGTCCCACATCGGAACAAGAGTCGGTTAAACAATCACTTTAAAATAAATAAAGATAAGTACAAAGGTCACCCGAGTTAGCCCATACTAGGATTCCATGTAGAAAAATATAGACATGGAGGAGAAAACATCGGGTCATGTTCTGATGGAGAGTGATAGAAAACATGTTTAGGAGAAAGTTAACAATAAGAAAATCACAAACTTGTGATGGGTTAAACGGTGTTGGGTTCCCCAGTAGGAAACGTTAATAGACAAAATTTTTGCTTTAAGTTACTTTTTATTGAGGAATTTATTTTTGAGCTTAAATAAAACATAAGGAAACATACTTACTTGTCATTTTGACTTCCAACTTTTACTAGATTCCATAATCAAACTCATATTTTTTTCCAAAAGATGAGTATTTAGGGAGACTTTTTCACATTAAGAGTACTATAATCAACTTCTAGAGAATCACCTAATCCACCAAAGAGAACTATATACATACCATGTCTTTAGGCTTTAACCAAAACCAAAACAAAAAGGTTAGTACAAGGTCAGATAATCCAGAAAAGGATAGCCCATTAAAAAGAAAATCTATGCTTAATCTCCAAAATTTGTCCAACAAAACCCAAAGTTCAACGAGGACCATCCGATAAACAATTTGTCCATAAAATTCTTCAAAGTAATCCAATCTAAGATTGAACCCCAAATATTTGAAGGATTTAGTCACATAGTCTTCCAAGTTAAATCGTAACATTTATCTCCAAACAACATCAGTTGCTCCTAAAGTCTCGTATTGAAAAGTAATTAACCTAATCACATGTACTCCATGATAGGTTAATCATTTTCATAAATAACCCAAAATCAACTTACTCTTAATTCATAAAATCATATAACTAAAAAGAATCAGTCAAACAAACTAGGGACTTCACGTAGTCCAGTGGTAGGTGATAAATACCAGTCGCACTTTGGTTGTGGGTTCGATTCTCGCAGCTTTGTCCGACGCGACGGGTCGTCACACGGTCTGCGTGTTGTCCTTTTTCCAAAACTATATAATTCTTAAATCATTCCCCAAAAGAGATAAAATCTTCAAAAATGATCATAACATATTTTAACCTCAAATTTATCTCATGCCTTTCATTTTCCAACATATCATATAATAACACATAATTTCCTCAAAATTAAGGATCATATATACTCTAATGGTTACCTTTATAATTAATACCTGAACTTCTACATCGATTGGTCATCTCGTACATGATGCATTATGGAACATACCAAGGTTCAAGTGGTTGATCATGACTCCGTGATATTTGGTTTAGAACAACCACGAGATTCCTCATTAAATCCTGTATTTTATCTAATATCTTAATCAGAGAACAACCACAGTTTCCTTCAAACCTGTTGTCTCTTTGGTGCCTGCTAGATCCACCCATTCACTAAAAACAGAAATGTCAATGTGAGTATATCAACAAAACCATCATGTACTAATGAGGAAGGTAAAAACTAAGATATACTTACTCATTCACTTAATCTAAAACTAGGGCTCTTTCTAAAATCCTAACCATTATGGTAATGTCAGTTATGCTTAAAGAATACCCTAACCTCAAAAGTTATCTAAACCGACCTTTGATACCAACTATAAGGCCCCAGCCTTAAACATTACTTAATCATGAGTTATTACAAGATTACACATTGAGGATCTTTTCAGGTTTAGAGTTTTAGAGAATTAGATCATGAAACTTGCATTACATTCCACATTTAAACAAAGTGGTCACATAAAAGACTGTATTCATTCTTCCCATCAACGGAAACATATTGAAAATAAAACATGGATTCTTTGTTGACACATCCTTGACACTATCATCACATCATGTACCTTTCCCTTGACCTGTGAAAAACATTTCAAAAACTTGGGATGAGAAAAAAAATCTCAGTAATGGTTATAAAAATATGGAAAGGAAACATGAGTTCATATATACATAAGAATGAAATCATAATTTACCCATAAAACATAGGCACTTTAACATACCTCATCAAACCATGAGTAAATCATAGAAAACATAAGACATAAAGGTAACTTCAGGCATTCACAACATTCTTACATAGGGAGTAACCCTCTTGGTTACGTTTGGAATACCCATCACAGTATATTCCCTAAATCTCTTCGGAGAAACCTTAACGTTTCACTCCATCGCGTTACCCAATGCATTGGAGAGCTATATCGGGCTCACCCACCCTTAGTTTATCACGGAACCACCCGTTAATCATAACAATGCCCAAGAACCATAACATAATTGTATCACATAAAACATGAATAATGGAAACATAATATTTCCACATTTCAATCACAATATAACATTTTAGGATATTGAAATAATGAATCCATTAAAAAACCATTTTCAAAACCATTTAAAACATTTAATAAAGAGATTTTTGAATCAAAGTGTCCCATACCACCTTGAAGCTTTTTACATTTTAAACCATTAATATCCATATAAATAAATCCTAAAAACCATTTTGAAAACATAGATATTAATAAGAACAAATAATTAAAACGTTTAAAGTGATATTTTGGTTAAAGGGGTTTTACCAAAATTATTGACAATTGAATACAATAATTGAGGAATAACATTTAATTAGAACTTTATAATATCACGAGAATAAATGGATTCATGATATAATATTCCAAAGTACTGTATATACACCATATATGAGTGAATTGGTGCATAACAATAATGAAGTCTCAATAGAGATGTAAAATGTGATGAAATCCCTTATAAAGAAGGTATCCTTAAATTTAGGATAAATCAATCTCAAAATTATGTGTGAAAAATATAAATACACCCAATATAATTGGATATTAAGTGTAAAAAAATAAAAGGTTAGTCACACATATTCAAAGGTTGAAATATTCAATAACTACATGTTGAACCCAAAGAAATCGAAATTGGGTTAAAAAGTTCCCTTGGTAAAATTCGACAGCCTAACGTCGTCACTTCAAGAATTTTGAAAATGATATGATGAGAGATAAAAAAAGGGTATCTCATCACTTGGACATAAAATTTACATCAATAAGGATATATTAGAACATATCCCAACCTAAAATTATGTAAATTAAAAGACCCAACAAAAGAAGTCTTTTAAAAAGAGGAGGGTGAAAGGTTCCCTTACCGACATGGGTATCTTTCGAAACATACACCTCGTGAAAGAAGGACAATACAACATTGATGTAAATACTAATAAAAGAATTTATATTACACAATGAGTAAAATAATGGGCAGTAAATACACCACTCAATGTAAATTGTGGAAAATGTAGCATAAATCTCACGGGAATAAAAGTGAGATGAAAAATCCCTTACGAAAACTCAACAGCCTAACGACGCCACATAAAACTTACAAAAATGGATTGATGAGATCAAATAGGGTATCTCATCATATTAACATAATGTTTATAGAAATATTAATATAAAAGAAAATTCCCCAACATAAAAATGCGGAGCTTAAAATAAGTGACATAAAAGAGAGTACTTAAAAAGAAAGAGAGAGGACAGATCTTTTACGAAAATTCGGCAGCCTAACGGCGCCACTCAAAACATCTAAAATGGATTTATGAGAGAGAATAGGTACTCTAATCATATGAACATAAAAATTAAAATAAGAGTAATATAAAAGAACATCCCAATAACAACAAATTTTATCTTTAAAAGGAATGACACAAAAGAGTGTACTTAAAAAGAAAGAGAGGAGTAGGATCCCTTACCTCAAGTCCAACATGTCTTCTTCGTTTCTTTATATTCGTGAATAATAATATTTGGTCAATTAATAATTGCCTAGGTACCTCCTTTAGAGAATATTATTAAGTTCATTTCACATATTATAATGTTATAATAATTGTTTAATAATGTTAGTTCATATCAGACGTTTTTGCCGATGTTTGGTACATTAGTCAAAAATGAACTTGTTTGAAAAAAGATTGCCCATGTAGTTATAAGTAAATAATTTCCAGAAGATTATTAAAATATCATATATATCTAGTAAATATTCATTTCATACTATTCCATATCATTCGGAGATAAAAAACGAAAAGCACCGTTCATGGAGACGGTAGGCCATACGTACGCATGGACGCTACTTTCATTTTTTGTCATATTAATGGAATTAAAACAAAATGAGAGAGAGATATATATGTTATAATTCCAGAATTATATCCATAATTTTGATGTAATATATTACATATATATCCTTTATATATATGTACTTATAGTATTACATAACATTTTGAGATAAGAAATGAAATGTACCATTCATGGAGACGGTAAGACGTACGTACGCATGAATGCTACTTCTATTTCTATTTCATATTTAATGGAATTAAAAAATAATGATAAAAAATAGTATTTTAATTCCAGTATGGTATCATATATAATATCAATAAATATATCCTTTATACGTACCACATATGGTATTAACGAATCAAATCACTTTCAGGGGGCGGTAGTCCGCACTTCCTTAAATGAAGATATCGCGTTTACCCATAATGGAAACCATAAAGGAATGACCAAAATTAAATATACAGAAGTTTAAGGAAATCATAATGATATTATATATAATATATAAATATAGTGTCATCTTAATGGCCACCTTTGAAGGTGTTAAAAGAATGTTGAACAATCATCGTTTCGGGAGGCTGAAATTCGCCATCCACGGAAACAATATGTTCTTTAACCATTAGATGTAGGTGTGTGAAATATTAGCTAGAATACTTCTTATAAAAACATTATATTATATTTATGATAATGGATTTGTTACAAACTAAATGAATAAAAAGAGTTTAGGGGGTTGGAGAAGCAAAATAAAACAAAAGTACTCAAGTGAAGATATTACCATAAAACTGGGTAACTCCCTTTGGTTTGAGCTCAAAGGATTCCTTGGGAAGCCTTATGCCCAAAGGGAGGCTTCAAGGAGTAAGATTCAGAAGTGGAGAGACAAAATGGGCATAGGTTGTCCGAGCCAAAGGCTTTGGAAGTGTGGGTAAGGAGGTATGGGTGGGGGCCTTTTATAAGAGGAGAGGAGGGGCACTCTTGGAAGGTAAAGAAAAGTCACTTTATTTTAAAATGGTATTCGAATTTAAGTGGTCCCACATTGATTTTTTTCGAAGGTATGGTGATACGGGTTCGAACTCCACTCATCCAATAGGTTTTGGACATGTGTATGGCTTAGATATTACATTATTTTTCCATTTTATTTAAATCGTTAAATAATGAGGTCATCGTTGCATCATCATGATGTCATAAATAATTTAACTTATTTAATGTATAAAAATTATAAAACAAATACTATTATGTATGAAATATTTTTGTCATTCCAATGAATATTTATAGTCAAAAATATGATTCGTATAACCCCATGTAAAAATTGTTTTAGTAAAACATGTCATGTTTGTCTCATTTTTACTTTAACTTTAAATAAAAAGATATTAATGTCATTTTCCAACCAAAGTGGCTTCATGGGGTCCCCAAGTTGACCCATGGGTTTTCTTGGTCGGCCATGAAACATCCAATTAGGTTAGGACATGTGTCAAGTTCATTTCATATTATTAAAACATTATTTTTACCTTAAACTACACTAATTACCTCTAATCGCGATTAAAAAATAATAAGTTACTATTCAGCAAAAAATTATTTTTATCCCATTGAACTACATTTAACTTCTTAATTACAACCATGTAAGTCGGAATTTTGAAATTAAAAACACAATGACAGAAAATTTTCATTTAAACCGAAAAATCAGTTTTTATAAGTACCACTTAGTGGTTTCACTATTCATCAAAATTGAAGTTTTTCAGAAAAATCCCAAAAATTTACCCTAAGCTATATTTGATATTCCAATTTCAAAATTGAATTATATTTTAAAAAATTAGAAACATATAAGTCACATTAATTAATATAATAATTAATTACCGCTGTCAGAGCAAATAGCGTGTTTTTATGAAACAATAAGTATCAAAAGATTGACACTAGTTTAAGTCTGATTTCAAAGTGAAATTAATTGAAACGACCACTATTGGATTTAATGGTAAAAATATATTATAATTTCAATTTAAAACCAATTCAAAAGATAATATAATCATATAAATAAATTAGAATAAAAAGAGGATTTGAATTAAAATATAACATCTTACACTATTCATTAAAAAAATGAACTTTATCAGAAAGATACCAAAAATTTACACAAAGTAAATTTTGTTGTCCCAATTCTTAAGAAGAGTTTTATTTGGTCCAAATGGATGTATAAGTGTGAAAAAAACTGTATTTAAGGACGGTTCTCCATCAAAAGGCGATTAGTGAACCTTTAGTGAAAACTAGGGCATATACGCCTAAAATCGAATTATTTCCGTATTTTATGCCTTTATCTTTTATTGGATAAATGTAAAAACATTTAAAAACATATATAATCATATTTTAGTTACTTCTATCCATTCCTTCCAATACAACGGCTACATGTTAACTACCATTTAAAATAATATTATTTTATTATTAGAGTGCAACGTAAGATTCCCAAGAAACTCGTTGTTACGTGTTGGGTACGCCATCGAGCATAGCGTCCCCATTAAAGTAATATTAATATTTTATTCACAAATATGGATAAATATGAAAATGTCATATTCTTTATTTACCTGGGGTGTTACATGCACTATCTGATCCACTCATTATTATTCTACAATAGACTTACCTTGTTATATCTATACCACCCCATGTTTAATTTTATAGTATAATATAATAAATAAAATTTTTTTATTATTATAATGTATTATCATAAAAAATTATAAAAACACTTTTAAACTAATATTTAAATAAATTTTTATTATCAAAATACCCTTTTCTTTTTAAAAAAATGTTTCAAATTGTAACACATCATTGATAATAATGAAACGATTTTATTTTAAAATAACCCTATAAATTTATAAAGGAGTAATCATATCATTAAATAATCATTAGGATTATAAAATATACTCATACCATATAATTTAAAAAATATTCTTTTTTTTTTGACTCTTATAAAAATAATCATTAAAGAAACACATTTTAAAATAAAGTACCTTACATAAATCCTTTAAAAAATACTTTTTGAAAACATTGGGGAAAAACTAGAAAATTAATATTTTAAAACATTCATGTACATATAAATACATTCATTAGTATAATTTTTATAATATTTATATGAAGAAGAAATATTTATGTGAACAAATCATCAAAATATTTAAAATGATATTTTATTAAAAGAGTTTATTTCTTTGAGTCGGATTTATCACATATGTTCTTCATCTTCCTAAATATTATACATAGATTAATTATTATATTTACTGAGAACCTTAAAGTGAAATATTTACTTTATTTCACTTATTATCATGTTAAAAATAATTATTTTTTTATTTCTAATCACGTTAGACGCTATAATGATATTTGGTATCCGGGTCAAACTAACTTTAGTTTGATTTCTATAGTCCATGAATTCATTAGTAAATCTCCTAAAAAATAATAATCACATAATAATATATATATATATATAAATCACACTTATAATTCCATCTATTATACATGTATATGAAAAATAAACAATGTTATAATCATAAAAACTGTTGGTCGTATATACACATGAGTAACATTTCCATTTTCCAATGATCACAATAGAAATAATGTAATTATAATTTTATCTTTCCATAATAATAATAATAACATTTATATAATATTAATTCCATAAATATACATATATATATCATTCATCAAATGTGGATATAAAAAATGATTCACATCGCTTCGAGGATGTGATAGTTCACATATACACATGGATGATGTTAATATTTTTCTATGCATGGAAAGGTAAGAATGTAAGTGACATATTGTCATTTAATAGTGATAATGATTTCATTAATATCATATACACACTTTAAATTCCATAATTATAACCATTCATTAGAGATTGTGGTGGAAAATGAATCATATTGGTTAGCGATGTGATAGTCCACCGTACACATGAATGGTTAATTATTTTCCAATTTGATGGGAATGGAGATGGATTATGGCACTAAAAATGAAATAATGAAATATAAAATTATGAAGGATACATTATTTATTATTTTATCATGGTTAAAGTCAATTTTATGGATGTGAAAGAACAAACAAAACTAAAATTCCTAATTTAAAAAGATACATCTTCTTTAGAAATCCTCTGTTGGTTAACACACTTAAACTACTAAGGCTGGATTTCTGCATAAAATAAGACATCTATAATGAGGTAATGGATTATAGTAAGGTATTTGGGTAGATATATTCTGGAAAAAATGTTGTTTTTATCGGTTAATTACGGATAATAATAGGATTCCTTTTCTAAGGGAGGGGAGTGACACTTTTGTAATTACTCAAAATACTGAATTAATATAAATTTTGATTTTATTTCAAATAGATCCAAACTTTTTTATTTATAATATAATAGGATTTTGGGATGAATTATGATAATAAAACTAAAATTATAAATGTTTTTATAATATTTATTCCCTTATATTTTGGTTTTAACCCTTATTTAACTCCAATAATTATTAGTATGACCACATGGATTTTTTATTTTTTGGATTAATACAACTACTATAAAATTATTAATTACTATAAATGGATAAAATATGAAATATATATCCTTATTCAATTTATTTTAATGAATTTAATTTTTTATTAATTTTATATCAATTAATAAAATATTATTTATTTAAAATATCATTAATGTCAAATTTGAGGTTATTCACTACATTGACTTTTAAAAAAATTAATATATAAAATATAACCTAGAACCACAATAGTTATTACATAAATTTCATGTTAAATTCATCAATAAATATATTTTACCACCTTAATTATCTAAAATTATATTTCTTTTCATATTGTTATTATTATTTATTTAATATTTCCATTGATAAAATAATTATTACATCCGTGTTATGTGATATTTAAAGGCCATTATTTCTTCATTAAAAAAATAATTTAATTATAGAATATGAGACCATTATATTTTAAATTATTGTATATATTTAAATATATAATCTAAACAACCTTATATTTGAAATGTAATAGTTATTAAAAACATTAGTATGGCATATTTCACTTCAATTTATATAAAATTTTATAGGCATCATAATTATTCAAATCGGAAAAAATTAAATATATATGAATATTTAATGATTATATATTTAAATTATTCATATAAAAAATTTATATTAGTGTTTTGTTTATTTTTAGTCCTTATAATTTTTATTTTTATACTTTATCACTCGATTTATCCATTAAGATGATAAATAAAATTACTCGAGTTACTATTCATATTGGAAAAAAATAAAATGTAACTATTTACTCATATTTTAAATTCATATTAAAAAATTTCATCTATTTTTAAAATCTAAATTCAAATATATCATAGAATATTATTTAAAATTAGTCTCATAAATGTGACATGGAAGATGGGTTTTAATGTGAAAATGTTCAAAAGATTAAAATGTTTTTATAACCAAATTCAATATTAAATCGATTATAATAAACTAAATTTTATTAATATACACGTTTTTTATCTATTTTAAGTTTAAAACAAATATAAAATATAATTTAAAAATATAAATGTTTTAAAATATATGTTAGTATTGAATTAAAATGAAATTTTTGTTCACTAGTCATTAAAAAATATAACTTATCAAAAAAATACCCAAAGAAATTACTGTAAGATAATTTTTACTTTAAAATTTCAATAATTAAAGTTATTTTTTCAAATAAATTTTTTAAAAGTGTCAAATTTATTATTTAAAATAGGTGTTGCATCATAAGATGGAAAAACCGCCTTTAGAAAAATACCACTTTTTATGCATATAATTAGATTTATATTTAAATCATGTATATAAAAATGTTTGAATGTTAAAAAATATATTTAATATTATATATATATATAATTAATATAATCCAAAAAATATTTTATTAATTTATTGGTATAAAACACACTTTAATCATTTAAATAGATTTCCAGAAAAAATATCCTTTTATTTTAAAATGGGTTTTATTTTCATTTATAATTTTTGGTCCCAACCTAAATAATTATATATACATGTGTTCACCATGTTTTAATAATTTAGTTAATCATGTTCCTAACTGTGATTCTAAAGGCTTGGTTATAATAGTAAAATTTAAATTTTAATATTTAATTATTCAATTAATCTCATTGTAGAGTATCTTGTATGACATAGAACATAATATTTCCTTTTAAAAAATAGGGATGTTAAATTCTACAACATTTTAATAAATTTCATCCTATCAATTTGATATTGGGATCATTAAGTATGGTTGGACTTTTCCATTTAACTTTTTGGAAATCCAATATTTGAAAAAGTGTTAATAAAAAATCCATTTGAAATTAGTTAATAGAATGTATGAAGGTATCCTAAGATAAAAAAAATCGGATTCCTTGTTGGAAAACATGGAAAATTAATAGAAAATTAATTTTCAGGTTTTTATGTAGAGTGATAGAGAAAATGGTCATTATGATGTCGACCATTATAAAATATTAAATCATTGATTGGTTTAAAGTCCAGTCATCACCTAATATGAAAAGCACATAGATAATATTTTTGTTTCAAGATCCATTTCATATATTTTATGAACTATTTTACCAAATATATGAATAATAATAAAATATTTTTACTTTAAAGGTATAATTTTATCCTATAATCAATTTCTACCACAATATCTTTATACAAATGATGAGGTTTTTTGATGAATTTTCCATGACTAAACCATTAAAATCAACATCTATATATAACTCAAAAAAAAGGAAAACAATACATTATACATATTTTTATGGATTAACCAAATCCAAAATATTTAAGATAATATTATAAAATTCTATAAAAATAATAAAAATATTTATGATGAAGACAAATTTTGTCCCCAAAATTTAATAGTAACACCTGAAGTTCAACTTACACCATTTAACAGAAAAAAATCATTAAAATTAAAAAACATATCCAAAATAAGATTGAAACCCTAAATTTAGAAGGATTTAATCATATATTCTTACCAGTTAATTTTAATATTTATCTCCAAACAACCTCAATAACTCTTAATATCACAAAACAAAAAGTAATTTCCAAAACATTTTTTATGATACATTATCCATTTCCATAGTTAACATAAATAAACATAAAATCAAAATAAAATATAAATTTCAATAAAATATAATTCTATGTTATTTCCTATAAAAAATTCCAAAATATTCTCTTTACCTTAATCATGTAGGGTTTCAATAATAGTTAATTTATTCTTAAATAACTGTAATAAATCAATCACCAAATAAGTTTCAAATTACATGGTTATATTTTTTATAAAATATATGTTTCACAAATAAAATTATCCTTTATATGTTAGATAATTTAATTAAAAGAAATTATACTAAAAAGTACGTCACACATACCAATGGTATGATACTCATCCATATCACCATTCGGTTGTGGATTCAACTCCCCCAACCAGTCGAGACATGGTGAGTTTCCATACAGTCTATAAGATTTCCATTTTATTAAATTATATAAATATAATCCTTATAAAATTCTATAAATGTGAGAAGTATCCTAAAAATAACCATAATGTGTTTTAACCTCAATGTTAATCGCTTTCCATTCATCATTCATCCAAAAATGTAACAACCCATAATTTCCTAAAAAATGAATGTCAAAAAAATACAGTTTTTCACGTTAAAATTTAATGGCACGAATCATAAAAAAGGGGTTTATGAGAAATTGATATTATGATCTACAATAAAATTATAAACCCATGATGGGGTCCATAACTCAAACATACCCTCATATGAAAACATCGTAATCTCAAAAGTTATTTCAACCCTACTCTGATGAACCCTATAAGGACCGGGCCAGAAAAAAACATATTATAGTTATTTTAAAACTATAAATAATTTTCATTTCCCAAAGATATTTTAGGATTAGTGTTTTTTTATAATTAATACATATTATCATAAAAATTATACTCATATATTAAATGTTATCCCGTATACTTAGTACCAAATTTTCCCACCAAACGATAACTTTTTATTTTAAAACATGGTTTATTTTTATGATATAACTTCATAAAATCTATATTTTCCACATACACATCCCTACTCATACATTTCCTTTGAAATTTTTTTAAATAATGGGGTGAGAACAAAACTCATAGTAACAGACATCAAATTAAATATGTCTATTAGTCCACTAAAGAACATGAATGCTAATTTAAATTAGTTTATGTGAATGAAATAATAAATTTTCACATAAAAAATAAACACATGTTTTTTCAAACAAATCCTATTAAACGTATATCAAGATGATTAAAAATTATTTTTAGTAACTTAGACCATCACATTAAAAACATGTTTTAAAATCACATCCAAAGTAACTAGATCCCTATTAAATCTATTGGATAAACCCTTTCGTAACTCCTATATTACATCATATAAATACAAGGTATACTACTCAATGGTTTAGAGTGTTTTCATGGTGAACCCATCATTTAAGCTATTACAGGGCTTAATTGGTGTTATCTGGGCCACCCCACATCAGCTCTAATAGGCATACCCTGTAGTGAACCAAAGCATGACATATATGGACATTACATTATTTTTGGGGAATACTTAATACCTAATAAAAATAGCTGCCCAAAGACCATATTATTTTAGTAACTTTGGAAACACAGAACAAAATCTTATAATCATGCTGAAAGATCTTCAACATCTCCCATAAAGATCTACCCCTTTTATTTTCATACCTAAATATTTTTTTATCCTGGGGAAAAGAAAACAGAAAAAGGATGATCTCAATTGCTCAGAAAGGGAAAACATGGAGAAGACAAAACAACCCATAAACATTTGAATGTAAAAACCTGAACATAAAACATCAAAATCATATATAGTGACATAAATCATGGTAGTATATAAGTCATAGATAATAAAGGAACATTAATCATAGAAATGGAATAAGACACATAATTGTGGATAACTATTAATAACATGATATTATTTCTATAGTAGCCAGTGCATTGCTTCCATGACCATCATAGTGGACAAAGTCCATTACTAAACGTGGTTTACTTATTGTACCAGTGCTATAATACTGAACCAGATTTACATTCTGTTCTAGCCATGTCATATCACATGAGATATATATCATTACCCAATTCATTAGAGGGAGATATAGGTCCCACCAATGTCATAATGAAATAATTCTTAAGTGTGCGACAAAATAAACATAAATCATTCATCATAACCCAATGAATAAGATGGTTTTCATAAACATCGTCACATCATGACATAATCCGTATAAAAAAAATCGATATCATTTAATCATAAGAAAAATAAAACCATTTAAATAATAGAGACATTATACTAGAAACGTAACCATATAAAAGATGTCATCTTAGATGGAATATAGTTTTGATAAAGCACATGAACTGAATTCTTGAGGAAACAATCCTTTCTTTTTAAAAAACATTTTCTATTCTCAAAATATCGTTATATTTTATAAGAAAATAATTTTGTTAAAAATAACCATGAAATCATGTAGAGGATGCTTCAGGTAAAGAAGTAATTATTAAACTGTAAAAATCCATTCACACCATAAAAGTTAAAAAAACATTCTCCTCATACGTTTGCTAGAAAAGTCAAAATTTATCTCGTATGGTAAAAAAAGAAAGATTCCTTCTATACCTTATGGTAAAAGTCAAAAAAGAGTAAAAATGAATTTTAAAAAAACATAGATGAGTAGTAAAAATTTTATGAAAACATATTTAGAAAACATGGACATTGATGATAAACATAACCCCAATTAAAACATACGAATAAACAATCTCGAATAAGAATGAGAATGGAATAATTATACCATACCTTATGTCCAATTACTTCCATATGTGTCTGAGACTCTTTTATAGTGGGTATAAACATGTTATTAATTTATAACAGAACCATAATAATATTTATGATATCACATATAATTCACTTATGACTTTATATTACCTGTTCATTGGTCAATTCCATGTTAAAGCGGCGCTTTGGGTAAAATCGTTTCATTTATCATAGGTGTTTTGACATTTAATTATTCATATCATCACTTAGTTCATGATTACATACTTTTAGAATGTAAAACATGATTTAAATATAATATATGTTTAGAATATATATATAATTAATTGATAAATGGAATTAAATACAATGTTTATGGACAAAGTAGGTCGTATGTACGTATGAACGTTGTTTTCGTTTTGTTATGAAATTGAATGTAAGTGAGTAAATAACATATACATAAATACAGTATAATTATAATGTCGTATATTTCATGATTTGTCTATTATATATACTTTATAATCATTCTAAAACGGTTAACATTTAGAATGAATCTCATCGTGTCGTGGAGACGGCAATCTTATACGTATACACAAGAAATGATATCATCCCTATAATTTTTTAATGGAAATGGAGTGGATGATATAATATCTCAAAATCATTATGATGTTATAATAATCATATATAGTTATTTAGTCCATCGTTATACCCATCCAAGTTGGTTGGTTATGAAAAACTGAATACACCACGATGTGGAGATGACAGACCATATGTACACACGCGCGGTGATTTCATTTTTCAAAGGATGTATATAAGGTGAAATAAGGTTGTTTAATATTTATAATAACATATCAGTATATTAGTGACACTGATGTTATTACATTAATATTAAACAACTAAAGAAGAGGATTTAAAAGAATAAATAAACCTTAAAGAATCGGTAGAAGAGATTACCTCTTCCTCAACGTTCCTCTATTAAATTTCTTCTTAGGGCACTAGAGTTGGCCATTTGAGAAGACCTGAACCTATATAATCAAACTAGAGAGGTTCAGAAGAGGAATTATCAGGGTTTTTCAAAGCTCTAAGGCTTAAAATGGAGTGAATAGAAGAGGGAAGAGGTTCCATTTTATAAGAGAGAAGAGGGGCTCTTTTTTGGAATCCTCAAAAATATATATTTATAATAAAATCAAAACCAACATAAAAAAAATTCAAAATGAATCAAATTCTATGATTAAAATAGATAGGCTTGTAATAGTGTCACCTAATAAAATTTAGACAAGTTGGGAAATTAATTTAAACCTTATCAATTTGATTTATCCTTATTTAATCAATTTAATATTTTTGTGGTAATAATTTTCAAAATTTAAAATTTTATAAATACTTACTTATGTGATGTGAATTGTCCATAATTGGATATATTATGACATTTTCGACCAAATAAATTTCAATTTAATTTTTTTAAATATTTTTGTGATTTTTAAACAATATAATAATATGTTACTTTTATAAAATATCAATAGGGCCAATTTTGACACTATTCATATATTTGAATTTAAATAAAACACAAACAGAAGATATGTTCTAAACAAAAAATTTAATAGATTCCTAAAATATCATATTCACTAGAAATTTTTTGTAGAACACTAATTAGTTCATATAATATATATTTTAATATTTTTATATCCATTTATTTGATATTTATCTTTATAAAATAATTACTACAATACTTTTGTATGATTATTTAATATACATATTTTCTTCATAGAAATTAAAAATGAAATACTATGATTAATATAAATCTAATATATTTTATTATAATAATTATATCGAATTTATCTTCTAAAACAACCAACATTTAAAATTTTATCTTTATTTAAGTATGAAGGTTACATCTTTGACATCATTTAAAATAAAGTAATATAAATGTCATAATTTAATTTATGAGGGTCCATATGGTCCAAAATTCGACCCTTGGATGGTTAGGGTATATATATACTCGACCAATAAGGTTTGGTCATGTTTTAGGTCCTTTTGATTGGTGTTGTTAATATAATAAAAACTATATTATTCTTTTTTCAATAAATAAATAATTTCTGCATCATTAATTTATAAGCTACTAAGGAAATTATATCTTTCATAAAAATCACTAATAAATTACCATGACGAAGAGAAACATTTTATCATTCAAATGAGTTTTTATAATTGAATTTATATTCTGTATAACCTTATATTAAAAATACAGTAATTATTAATGTTTTAGTTAGACATATTTCTCTTTCTTTAAATAAAATAAATTAAAGGTCTTAATCACATCGATGTGGGTTCCAAAAGATACAATTTCAACCAAATTATATTTTAGGATGAAATATAATCATCTAATTATATTAATACAAGTGTTAGGGTAATTTTATAATATTTTTCTTACACTTAATTACATGATTTACATTTAACTATTGTAAATTAAATTTACTACATTTACTATTCATAATAACTTATAATTAAAAGTATCCTTTTAACATAATTTGGACTTACTGATTCCAAATTTTTTATCCATTTTTTCTAATTCAAAACATAGAAGTTGTAGTATTTAATTTAAAATTAATCCCCCTATTGAGAAAACGGGTTTTAAAAGTTAAAACATTGCAAAAGATTGAGATGCTTTTACCTATGAATTCAATGTAAAATTATTATTAATGAAATAAATTATATAAAATGTTAAAAATTTATTCTATTTATACATTAAATCCATTAAATATTATAATTTAACTATATAAATTATCGTGATGAAAAATGTTGTTTTTAATTAAAATTTTGTGTATTTTTACTATTCATCAATATATGAAAGTTAACAGAAAAATATTGAACAATTATCCAAAGCTAATTTTTATATCCTTATTGAAATTAATAAGTTTATTTCGTCAAATTGAACTTATAAGAGTGTCAAAAACTAGATTAAAAGTGGGTGTTCTATTAAAATCTGTCAAAACTGCATTTTTTCAAAAATACTTATTTTACAAGAAAAATTTATTTTGTTCTCATATCATGTTCTAGAATATGTTCAAGATGAATTATATTGTTATAAAATTATGAATGTGGTTTATACTATTCATATATTCCAGTTCATAATAGTTTTATAACAATATATCGTTGTTTAGTGGAACTCTGTATTGCATACAACGCACGATATTGAGGTTGGTCGCTCTTTCATGCAACACAAGACAATAATATACATTTCATATACTAAAATCTAATATGTTTTTGCGTATAGTGCATAATAATTTTGGTTTAGCATACAACACAATACATCAAAGTAATTAAAATGAATATTTCTCATAAAATCTCAGGGTGTTACATATTTCCCCCCTTAAAATGAATTTCCCCCTTGAAATTCATTGGGGTTATAAATGGTTTACTACATGAAAGTTTATTTTATAGAGAACACACATTGTTAAAAGGAATACGAAAAAATTATTTTAAAATGGAAGGTTAGAAACATTATGGTCACCCAATGTAACTTAGCACGGGTTTTCCACATAGAAGAATAAAGGTGAAAACATTGATATGGAAGAGAAATCTGAACATCATGTTCTGATGGAGAGTAGTAGAAAACATGTCTATGAAAAATCCAACAATCACAAAGCCATAAATTTGTGATGATCTAAGGTACCATCTGATTCATCATATATGAGGGTACTAGGACAATAGTTTTGGTTTTCAATATCATCTCCCTAAAGTTGAAGAATTTAAATTAGATGAAATGAATACATGATATTGTTACAATCTCACCATTGGTCATTCGATGTACAATTTCCACTTCATATCTTAAAGATACGAAGTTGAATTTTTCATTCATGAATTTTTAGCTGATCATGTGATAGAATGATGGGTTATTCCATCTGTCTCAAAAAGTTTTTAAATATAGAAAGGTCCATATATGGAGATATTAATTGTATATGGATACAAAAATGAATTTACAATTCATATATCACATCCAATAATAAAATAAAACTAATTTCTACAAATAATGGACTCTCTGTAGGCCAGTGGTAGGTGATAAAGGCCTATAGCAGTTTGGTTGTGTGTTTGATTCCCGCATCCTTGTTTGACGTGACGGGTTGTCGCCCATCCTCTGGGTTGTCTTTTTTCTAAAACTATACTATTATATAAATTCAGAAATAATAAAAAATGTTATATCCATAAACAATAATATTTTTTTCTAACTTAATACTTTCTAATATTTAGGCATATCCAAAATACTTCTTTTCAATCTCATGGTATAAAGAAATAGATTACTATAGAGTTCATCTACCACGCATGGGATTACCATAATTTATCCTCGTATATCATAACTTATATCTTGTTTTTCACATTCAAATATGTGAATACCTTAATCATGTATTCTCTTGAAACATGAATTACCTTAGATCCTTAGTGAAAACATGAATGTTGTAAAACGTTTACTCTTTCCACTTTCCAAAATCCAAAAAAAAATTCAATATACTCAAACCATGATATCACATTGTCCTTATATCATTCATGAGCTCATTAATACTATCAAACATATAATTTTCTCTTTATCCCTTTATTATGCACATATCATCTGTATTCCAAAAATATTTCAACCACCTTTCATGGATACTGATACCATTCAATTTTTCAAAACCAATAAATAGATATTCCAATATTCCATAATACTATAAAGGAGATTCCACAATAATATTTTGGAATCTCATTACATATACACTTAATCATTCCACCACTTCACTATCATATTCCAAATCACCAATAGTGATCGCATGTGACATCCCTTTATCCTTTTCCTTAATAGTTTATTGATGTCGATCATCATTAACCCTTGGATTAGGGAATTTTTTAGAAAAATTCCCTACTTCCTTTCACTTTTAGCATAGAAGTGTTGGTGGTGCGTTCTATGTAGTCTTTTCACTATTCACATCATTAGTTACCTTTTTTCTTATTAATTCGACACTCAGCTACTCGATGACCTTATTTTCCACACTTAAAACATTTTTTAGTCCATTTAAGACAATATCCATGATGCTTCTTTCCACACATTGAGCATAAAGAAACATTTGTCTTCTTTTCAACATTTTTTGGGATATTTCCTTGAACTACATCTTTCATTTCTTGTCAAAACCATGAGATGGATATGTAAGACCAACTTATAGTTCTACCTTGATATAAAAAATGTACAATTTCTTCATAGGTATTGAATTCCATTATAACTAATGGCCTTCTAAGACTGGGTTTTAAGCCACTGAAGACTTGATCAACTTTACATTCATGTTTGATGATAAATATGGATGCATACCTTGCAAGCCTTGTAAAATTTTCCATGTATATACCAACAGATTCATCATCTTGTTGCTTAAAATCAAGGAAATCTTTTTCCATTTTTTTTCAAAGAATACTAGTGAAGTACTTATTAAAAAAGGTCTTCAACTAGTCCCATTCCGTTGATTCGATTTCATCTTGGAGTCCTGTATTCTTAATTAGAGTCCATCACTAGTCTGCTTCACCTTCTAAACGATAAACAACCAAAATAAATTTTTCATGTTCAGAACAATGATGTATGGAAATTATATTTTCAATGGCACTAATCCATTGTTCATAAATAATTGGATCAATAGACCCATTGAAAGAAGGTGGGCATTACCTCATGAAGGACTCAATAGAATATTGTTCCCTTCTCTGCTCATTTGGAATTTTAGAATGATTCATAGCTTGTGTAAGTATAGAATAATATTTTTCACTCCATCTCCCATAATATTGGATTTTTCAGGAGGAAAAACATTGCATTTTCCTTTACATTGATCAACACAGTTCTTTCGGGTTCCAATCATTGTCTAAAACCCAAAAAGAATAGTGCGAGAGGAAAAACTCCATGCTACAAAAACCACATAACAAAGGGGCAGTAACTTCAATATTTAACATCGTATGTTTAATTTTAATATCTTTACCTTAATTATAGTACTATAACCTATACTTATACATAATCATAGAGAAATCCCTAGACATGACATAGAAATATCTCTAGGGATATCACTACAGTTTTCACATTCTAGTTTCCAATGGCTAACTAAGCCTTCGCTCTGATACGATCTGTAGTGACCCAAAGCATGAAGAACATGGAAATTACATTAATTTTGAGGAATACATAATATATAACAAAAACAGATGCCCGCAGACTATATTAGTTTAGTGTCTTTGGAAACTTGGAACATAACCTTCTAATCGTTGTGATAGATCGTCCACATCTCCCATAAAGATCTTCCCCTATTGTTTTCTTCCCTAAAACATTTATTTATTTCTTATGGAAATTCAAACATAAAAAGGGTGAGCTTAAATACTTAGAAAGGGAAAACATGGAGAACATCAAACAACCCATAAGTATTTGAAAGTAAAAACATGAACATAAAACATCAAAATCATGAGTAATGACAAAGATCATGGAAGTATATAAGACATAGATCATAAAGGAACATCAATCATGATAAAATACCATGGGAATAAAATATGTAATTGTGTAAAACCATTAATCACATGATATGATTTCCATAATAGCCAAGTAATTGCTGCCAAAACCATCATAGTGGACAAAGTACATTACTGAATCGGGTTTACGTGATGTTACAGCCCTATAATACAATACCATATTTACTTTATATTCCATCCGTGTCTATCTCATGAGATATAAATCATTACCCAATGCATTGGAGGAAGATATAGGTCCCACACATCTCATAATGTAATCATTCTTAATTATTCCACAAAAGAAACATAAATCATTAACTATAACCCAAAATATAAAATGGGTTTCCTAAACCTTGTCCCATAATGACAAAATTCATATGAAAGAAATGGATATCATTTCATCATAAGAAAAATAAAACCATTTAAATAATAGAGACATTATACTAGAAACATAACTATATTAAAGAATTTAATCTTAGATTGAAAATAGTTTTGATAAAACACATGAAATGAATTCTTGAGGAAAGTATCCTTTCTTTTTCAAAATCATTTTCTTTTATCAAAATTTTTTTCAATTTTAAAAGAAAATAGTTTTGTTGAAGATAAAAATGAAATATTTTAGAGGATGAATCATGGATTTATGGTGTTTTGAAACCATAAAAATTCAACCACGCCGTATAAGTTAAAAAACATTCACCTCGTACTTTTTCCGGAAAAGTCACAAAGTACATCGTATGGTAAAAAAAGAAAGATTCATTCCATACCTTGTGGTAAAAGGAAAATAAGAGTAAAAATGACTTTATACATACATAGAAGAATAGTAAACATTTTATGAAAACATTTTGAGAAAACATGGACATGGATGATAAACATAACACCAGTAAATACTTACGAATAAACAATCTCGGATAAGAATGAGATTGGAATAATTATCCCTTACCTTATGTCCAATTTCTTTTATATGTGTCTGAGACTCCTCTCTAGTGGGTTTAAACATATTATTAACTTATAACAGAACCATAATAATATATATTATATCATATATGATTCTCTTATGACTTTATATTCCCATTTATTTGTCAATTCCATGTTAAAGTAGTGTTTGGGTAAAATTGTTTTATTTATCATATGTGTTTTGACATGAAATTATTCATATGATTTCATAGATCATGATTAAATACTTTTATAATGTAAAACATGATATATATATATATATAATATTCATAATATATATATACTTGATCGACAAATGGAATGAAGTACACCGTTCAAGGAGACGGTAGGCCGTACATACGAATAAACATTGTTTTCGTTTCATTATAAAATTGAATTGATGTTAGTTAATAACATATACATAAATAAATTATCATTTTTATGTCATATAGTTAAATATTATTTATTATATATACTTTATAATCATTCTGTAATGGTTAACATGGAGAATTAATCTCATCGCATCGTGGAGACGGTAATCCGTACGTACGCACAAGCGATGATATCATTCCCATAATTATTGAATGGAATTGGAGTGCATGATATAATATCTCAGAATAGTTATGTTTTTTTAATAATCATATATAGTTATTTTGTCCATTATTATACCCATCCAAGTATATTGGTTATAAAAAACATATTACACCACGGCGTGGAGACGGTAGACTGTACGTACGCACGTACGGTGATTTTATTCTTCATAGGATGGATATAAGGTGAAATAGGGTTGTTTCATATATATAACAATATATAAGTATAATAGTGATACTGATGTATTTACTTTATGATGAAACAACTAAATAAGAGGACTTATAATACGGAATAAATTTTAATGAATCGGTAGAAGAGATAACCTCTTCCTCGACGTGCCTCTATTAAATTTCCTCTTAGAGAACTAGAATTGGAATTTTGAGAAGACCATAACCCTTATAATATAACTAAAGAGGTTAAGAAGTGTAAGTTTCTATGTTTTTCCAAGCATGAAAGCATAAAATGGGGTAAACAGAAGAGGGAGGGGGAGCCATTTTATAAGAGAGGAGAGGGGCACTTTTGGAAACCTCAAAAATATTAATTTATAATAAACTCAAACCCAACATAAAAACATCCAAAATGACTCAAATGAGAACAAGAGATGAGATATAGTTGTAATCTCATTTAAAAAAAATTATTCATATTGGGAAATTATTTTAAACCCTATCTATTTGATTTAACATTATTTAATATATTTAATCTTATTTTTGGTAATAATTTTCAATATTTTAAATTGTTATAAATACTTACTTATGTGTTGTTAATTTTTCATAATTGGATATATTATGAAATATTAAGTTATATAAATTTCGATATATATTTTTTAAATATTTCTGTGATTTTTATTCAATTTAATAATAATATATTTTTATAAAATATCAATAGTGTCAATTTTGACACTATTAATTTATTTGAATTTAAATACAATACACATAAAAGATATGTTAGAAAAAAATATTTAATAGATTCCTATAATCTCATATTCTTCTAGAACATTTTTGGAGAACACTAATTAGTTCATATATTATTTATTTTAATTTTTTTATACTTTTTAATTGATATTTTTCTTAATAAATTAATGACTACAACATTTTTGTATGATTATTAAATATACTTATTTGCTAAAAAAAAATAAAAATTAAATACGATGATTAATATAATTCCAATAAATTTCATAAACATACTTTTATTCAAATTTATCTTCTAAAACAAAATTCTTTTAAAATTTTATCTTTATTAGAGTATGAAGGTGATAACATTGACATCATTTAAAATAAAATAATATAAATGTCATAATCTATTTTATAAGGCCCCAAATGGACAATAAGTCTACCCTTGGATGACTAGGATAAATATAGACTCGGCCAATAAGGGTAGGATAAGTTTTTGGTCCTTTTTATGGGTATTATGATTTTAATAAAAATTGTACTATTGATTTTTCACTAAATAAAAAATTTCTACATCATTAATGTATAAGATAATATGGAAATTGTATGTTTCTTAAAATTCATAAACAAATTACAATGATAAATAAAAATATTTTATCTTTAAAATGAGTATTTATAATTGAATTTATATTCTTTATAACCTTATATTAAAAATGCATTAATTATTAAAGTTTGAGTGAGACATATTTCACTTTCATTAAATAAAATAAACTAAATGTCTAAATCATGTACAAGTTGGTTCCAAAAGATAATATTACAACCCAATTATATTTTAGGACGAAATATAATCATCCAATTATATTTATGAGCATTTTAGTAAAATTTTATAATTTTTTTACCCTTAATTACCTGATTTACCTTTAACTGTTGTAAATAAAATGATCCGTAGTCACTATTCATAATGCCTTAAAATAAAAAGTGGCCTATTAACATAATATGGAACTACTGCTTCCAAATATGGAATCACCTTTTCCAAATTCAAAACACAGAAGTTGAAATATTTAATTTAAAATTTGTCCCGCAGTAGAGAAAATGGGTTATAAAAGATAAAACATTACAAAAGAGTGAAATGTTTTAACTTTGAATTAAATGTAAAATTTATGCTAATAAGATACATTATATTAAATGGTAAAAATATATTCTATTTATAATTTAAAACCATTCTATATTTTTATTTATCCATATTAATTATCTTGATGACAAAAGTTGTTTTTTATTAAAATTTACCCTATTTTTACTATTAATCAAAATATGATAGTTAATAGAAAAATATTAAAAATTATCCAAAGTTAATTTTTATATCCTTATTGAAATGATAATGTTAATATCGTCATATTAAACTTATAAATGTGTCAATAACTATATTTAATGTGGGTTCCCCATCAAAAGGCGGCAAAACAAATTTTTTTGAAAAATACATATTTTACCTGAAAATTTAATTTTGTTCTCATGCCATGTTCTAGAATATTTTTAAGATGAATGATATTGTTATAAAATTCAAAATATGGTTAACAATATTAATATCTTCTAGTTAATAATTATTTTATTACAATATATAGTTGTTTAGTGAAACTCGGTATTGCGTACAACACACGCTATTGAGGAATGTCGCTCTTGCATGTAACACAAGCCGAGAATAGTGTTTTCATATACTAAAAGATTATATGGTGTTGTGTATATTGCAATAATGACTTGGTGTAGCATACAACACAAGACATAAAAGTAATTAAAAATAATATTTCTCATAAAATCTAGGGGTGTTATATACCCAGTGTTATCTAGACCACCAAATGTTAGCACTGAGTAATCCTCTAATAGTGTATTTAAAAACAACTTTTAAATTCAAAATAAAATAAAATTTGGATTTGAAAATAGCCACTACATTTTCAAAATAAATTTTAAAAGAATAACACGATTCACATAAAAATGAAACCATCTTCATTGAAAATAACCTTGAAATTTTATAGATTATGTATCATAGAATTAATATGTAATTATGGAGTAAAATAGTCTTATTATATATAATTTAAAAATAATTTTTTTTATCTTTTTTAAAAATAAACATTAAAAAAATATTTTTCAATAGAAATCCCCAAACATAAAACCATAAAAAGATTCTATCATGATATAATTTGTATAAAATTATAAAATTTCCATTTTAAAACACTCATGTGTATGTAAATATATTCATAAAAATTCATTTTAAAACATTTACATGAATGATAAATATTTATAAGAATAAATCATCATACATTTAAAAAAATTTAGGTGACGAATACCTTACATTGAGTCTGAATTATCACATATTTTTTCCATATTCCTGAATAATAAATATAGTTTAGTTATTTAATTTCATGGAATACTTTTTCATATCTTTTATTCGTTTATTTTACATATTACTAATTCATAGAATTTGATGAATTATTTATGTCTACATCAGAAACATTATGATATTCGATACATGGGTCAAAAATGACATTAGTATGTCATTTATAGTCATTGTGGTCATTAGTCCATCATATCTAGAATAATAATAAGGATATATTTATCATTATTATACATAAATTTTAATTTTCAACCCATCCATTAAATTTTTATATGAAAAATGAATTATCTTACAATCATAGAGATGAAAGGTTGTACGAATGCAAGAGTAACATTTTCATTATTCAGTGATCATAATGAAAGATGGTAAGTATAATACTATCATTTCTGAAAGATAATAATATCTTAAAAATAATATTTATCACATAAATATACTTATATATATCAGTTATTTGATGTGGTGAATAAAAACAAATCACATCACTTCGTGGAGGTGATCATTCACATATACACGCAAATGACATTATCTTTTTTATAATCATTGAAATGTAAGAATAAAAAAATATATAACATTTTAATAAATTAAAATATGTAATTTATATCATATATATAAATATTAATTCTATCATCATACCATGTATTGGGAGACGTTATTGGAAAATGAAATATATCAGTTCTTGAGGTCGTAGTCTGTCGTACCAACAAAAAATTAATTATTTAAAAATTTTATGGATGTGTAGATATATATAGGTCATTCCATATATATAATAACTTATCATCCTATTGATTTTAATAGTTTTATTATTTTATCACGCTTGACTAAGGTTTTATGCATGTGGATGAGGAGTCAAAATTGAAATGTTTAATTAAAAAGGATACCAATTCTTTTTAAAATCCAATTTTTTATAAAACTAAAATATCACTAGGAATAGTGTTTCTCCATAAAAAGTCTTTTAGAAAATAGATGTGATACTAGAAATGGATCTGGGTGTATATATTTTGATCCAAAATTTTTTTATGTGTGATTAAATGAGAACAATAGGTTTCCTTTTATAAGATAGGGGCGGGGAACTCTTTGAATTTCTCAAAAAGAATAAATTAATATAAATATATTTTATATTACATATGGATCCAGACTGATTTATTTCTAAGAAAATATGATTTTTGGTCAATATCCTCTTATCCAATAAAAATTTATGTTGTTTTGGAAAAAATATATACCCTAATCATTTGATTTAAACCTTATTTAACTCTTTTAATTATTTTTAGGAGAACACAATTTTTTACATTTTGTGGGTTGATATTTTTACTATAAATAAAAAAATACAATAAATGGTTCATCTATTCCACTATAAAACATATACTAATCATTTTAATTATGTAAATAATTTTTAAAATTTTATATCATTGAATAAAATATTAATTATTTGAATATATAATTAATGTCAATTTTAAGACTGTTCATTACTTTGAATTTTACAAGTTTCAATATAACATGGTAACTGTGATCCAAAAATTTCAATACATATATTACTTGTGAGAGTCATATTAAAATTATTTTATCACCATTATTATATCAAATTAAATTTATTATAAAAAATTAATGTAATTTATTTGATATTTACATTAATAAAATAATTTTTGAATATGTGTTGGGTAAGCATTTAAGGTAATTATTTATTCAATAAAAATTAAAAATAATTTATCATGATTAAGATAAGAATATTATATTAAAATTTAATATTTACAGTAAAAGATATATTCTGAATAAAACTATTATATAAGTATTGTTGCTATCAAAACATGGTTATGACATCTTTGATGTCTCATTAAATAAAATATTGTAAACATCATAATAACCTAAAAATGGAATAAAATGATATATATTGTAATTTAAATAGATTATAGATATGAATTAATCATATAATAGAATTGGGTCATATTTAGGTTCATTTCATATGTCTTATGATTTTATTTTTTCACTTAATTACCATATTTATCTATTATCATGGTAAAACGAATTAGTAAAGTTACTATTCATATTGGTAAAAAATGGTCCTTTTTAATAAATATGAAACATTTTATTCCAAATATTTAATCTGTTTTTTAATTATAATTTAATATAATATTATGAATTCAATTTAAAATTAGTTCAATAAACGTGATAATACAACATGTTAGTTAACTGAAAATGGTCATAAGTTTGAAAAGTATTTATGTTCAAATTAAATATGAAAATAATTCCAATGACCTAAATTGTATCAATATATGTATAATTGATATAATTTTACCTGGAATGAAATTTAAATTATAATTTTTCATTATGAGTGATTTAGAAAAAAATACATTTTTCAATTCAATGTTAATATTATTTCAGTATTCTTTTAAAAAATTAAACTTATCAAAATATACCATAAAATTAAAAAAATTTCAAATATTTTTCATAAAATTTTTGATATTAAATTTAAATATTATTGATCCATAAATACGTAGAAAAAGTACATTTAGGAAAATAGATTCTTTTATGCTTAAAATGGATTAATTTTTATATCATGTATAAAAATTATAAAGGATGAATGTTAAAAATACGATAGAATATTATATATATATATATAATTCATTAATATAATCCAAAAATATTTATTGGTTAAATTTACTTTTATAAAAACACCTGTATGCATTTAAATTTTTTTTCATAAAAATATTTTTTATTTTTTTCAAAAGGGGTTTTTTTCAAATAAAATTAATTGGTCACTTAATTATTAGTTATTAATACATGTTTAAACAATTCTTTGAAAATATATTTCATAATTTTAGTTACCTCCATTCTAATTACATGGTTATAATTGTTGCAATTAAAAAATAATATATAGTTGTTTGTTTGAGATCGATGTGGGATATCTTGTATGATATCAAACATAGTATTTACTTTTAATAACACTTGATTTTACATCCCCCACATACTAAATTTCTTCATTGAAATTAGACAACAGTCTTGATAACATGGGTTTTTAATTTCAATGTACCTTTTTTGAAATCCCACATCAGAAAAAAAACATCAATAATCATTCCATTTAAAAAAGAGAAAGGAAGGTATGGAGGTCATATGAGATAACACCTACTAGGATCCCTTGTAAAAAACCAGGAAATAGGACAGAAATATAGATAACAATATTATATGGAGAGTAATAGACAACATGGTCATTATAAATTTAACCATCACTAAATCGTAAATATGTGATGGGTTAAAATGAAACTGATTTCCTGATATGAAAAGGTTATCTGATAACATTTCATTAGTGATCATTTTCATTGCGTTAAGGAATTATTTTAGTAACTAGAAAATGAAAATGAGTAAATATAATTACATGAAAATGTATAATTTCAACCTTTATTTTTTTTCACCATTATCTCTTGAATTATACATACATTGAGTTTTTATGTTGAATTTTTCAATCCTGAAGCATTATAATCAACTTCTATGGATCACTAAATCAATAAAAGGAATAACATATATTATTCATTTATGTAGGATTTAACCAAAACTTAAATGTTAGGATATGATAAGATAATTCTAAATAAATAACAATGAAACTTATATGAAGAAAAACTACTTGAACCTGCAAAATTCAATAGTGCCACCCAAAATTAAACAGAGATCTTTCGACATATATCCATCCATAAAATTCCACCAAATTGTATAAACAATGATTGAAATGAAAAATGCATAATTATTTGATCACATTTTCTTCAAATGTTATATTAGTGTTTATCTCAAAACAAAATCAATCACTCATAGAGTTTTAAACCAAAAAGTAATTTCCCAAATAATCATCAACATATACTAACATTTTCCATAAATAAACTGAATCACCATAAGCCCACAATAAAATAATATATTCATCTAAAATATAATTCAAAAATTATTCCCAAAATAAAATTATATAATATTATCTTTAAATAAATCTTATAGTCTTTCAAAAATAGTGAATCCCTTTTTCAATAACATTAATTACTTAATCACCAAATCATTTTTCCAATCCCATGGTTATCTACATGACAAAACAGAAGTACCCAATATATACATAATCGTTCTCCATCAAATATTATAAATAAAGAATATAAATTTTATGGTAACATGGAAATCACGAAGGCTAATGGGTGGTGATGCACCTTTTCACCCTTCGGTTATGGGTTCAATTACCTCTACCATGTCAGTCATGACTGGTTCTCAAACACTATGACTGTTTTCCACTTTATTGTATATATTAATATAATCCTTAAAAAATTCCAAAAATTTGAGAAATATCCTCAAAAATAACCTTAATATATTTTAACATCACTGTTTATATCTTACCTTTCATTTTTCATCTAAAATTCTAATAACACATAATTAACAAAAATTAAATGTCTCAAAAAATATAGTTAGTCACTTTCAATTTTCTTAACATAATAACTAAAATGTGTTTCTAAGAAATTTATCCTTCGAAAAACCTGAAAATTATAAACCAATGATTGTATCTATAACGCTTAAGATAACCTCACATGAAAACATATAATTCATAAAAATAATCTAAACACTGCGTGGATATGAGTTGTAAGGACATGAACTTAAATAACAAATATTCTAATTATTTTGAAACTGAAAATCACATAATATTTGAAAATAAATTTTTGGTTTATAATTTTATATATTTACTACGTACTCTTACAATGTAAACTCAAACAATAGAAGTGGACTCTTATACTCAGTACCCGTTTTTCTACCAAACAATAAGGTTTTATAATAAAACATTATTTATTTTGATGTTAACATTTCACAATTTCAATATTATACCCATACACATCCCTAATAATCATTTACTCTGTTAAAAAAATTTATAAATAAATATGAGCAAAAAAGGCTCAATAAGATACAAGAAAAAGAAATAAAACCCCAAGTCTAGTGAAAAAAATGAAATCCCTTTTAATGTTATTTGACCAAATGAAACAAATGATTTTCACAAGTTGAACACATAGGAATTTATATCAATGAAATGATTTAAAATCCATATAAATAAATTTTTATACCCTTTTCTGAAACCTTGAACATCACATTAATAACTAATTTTAAAACAATATTATAAATAAATAGAGTCTGTTTAAGTATGTTGTAGAAACACATCGATAAAACCCTCCTTCTTGGCTCAAAATAAAAGGTACATTACCTAATACATTGGAGAGATATCTCGTTTCATCCAAAAATTATGTTGTTATTTTCTTACTATGAGGTATTTTTGCAACATCATATTAAGTTGTAATAGGATTACCTAATGCTATATAGGCCACCCCATGTAATACTATAATGGGATTACCTGCTACTATATGTACCACTCCATGATTAATGATAATGTCAAATAAAAGAAATTAAACATTTTTTGCATGATATTATTTATCATAAATTAATTCATTAATTCTTTAAAATTCATAATAAAATAACATTTGGATACCAAAATACACTTTTCTTTTAAAAAAGTAGTTTTTAAACTGAAACACTATACACATTATAAAAAACATTTTATTTGAAAATAAACATGAAATATAATAAAGGAAGCATCATATAATTATTTCTTAATGATGGATGTAAAATCAACCAATTACTTATAATTTAAAATATATTATTTATTACTCTTTTTAAAAAATATACATTAAAAGAAGATTTTTCAAAATAAATTCCCTTTTATAAAACATTAAAAACAATATTTTATGAAAACATTTTTGGTAAATTATTTAATTCAAATTTTAAAAAATTGATGTTCATAAAAATAAATTCAAAAAAAACTATCTTCAAAAAATTCTATTGAATGAGAAATATTATGAATAATAAATCTTTTAAAACAATTAAAATAATGTTTTAGTTATACACTCTCTTACATTACGTATGACATGTCTCATGCATTATTTATAATCTTCACTAATTATGTTAGTAAAATTATTTAACTTAATGAGAGAATTTTTTTGGGTTTATTATTCCATTTTTTCTCTAATTATCATGTTATAATATTTAACAAATTATTTAGGTCCAATTCGGATTCTTTGATGATATTCGGTATATAAGTAAAAAATGACTTTGTTATGTTATATATAGTTGAAGTGTTAATTACTACATCATCTCTAGAATGAAAATCATGAAGTAATTATCATTTAAATTAATAAATTATACTTTTAATTGAATCAATTATAAATCTACATGAATTTTTATCAACGTTACTATCAAAGAGACGATAGGTCATATATACACCTGAGTAACATTACAATTTTAGAATGATCATTATAAAATTAAGGTATGTGGAATTTTATCTTTAAATAATGATAATAATATAATAAATATCATATTAATTCTATACATATACTTATATAATCCATTCAAGTTATCTTGTTATGAAAAATGAATCAGATCGCTTCATAGAATTGATAATTAACACATATGCCTAAACATAGTTATCAATTTTCTATTACTCTAAAAGTAAGAATTTTTATGATATATTATATTTTAATAATGATGATGGTGAGAGGATATCTTGTAGGCTTCTATTTACAATTGGATATATTGTGTGATTAGTGGATAGATTCACACACAGATATAAATGTAGTACAAATGTACACAATATAGAATGAACTTATGAGATAGAGTTTAGAATGCTATGACTGTTTCGAAATGTAGGTTTGTACTCCTTTGATGTATTAGATTTGATGATTGAGGCCTCTTCGGGAAACATACATAGAAACAGAGTGTCATGAATCTTTCTGTTATAGTTTTCTCATAAAATGGGACTCTCCTTCATAGTTTTTATTGGTTTTAAGGAGGATTGAATATTTGATACACAATAATATTCCTTTAGTTCATAGTTAGAAATAATTAGAGTTCATCATGTTTTATTCATCTTGGTCTAGTATGTCTGGTCATATGTTCATTTGTATTGTTCTCATATTCTATATAGCTCATGCGCCAAGCATTAATTTCATTTTAGGTGTCTTGTGTTTCTCAAAAAAAGCATGAGGAGGTACCTTATACTGTCCATGGAAATAGTTATTAATATTGTCTACATGAAGCATTAATTTAACAATTTTCAATAAAACACTCAAATATGATCATTAGAAAAAATATTTAAATAAAATAAAATTTAAATCATCTATAAGTCAGTCATTATTTAACGATCCAATTTTTTATCAATGAAATATAATTCTTATAAATATGTAATAAAATCACATGAAATCACCACACACTGAACTAGTATGTATTATGTGACCTTTAAAACTAATATTGTTAGTTCTATTATTTGATTTCTGAAAATTTGACATACACGGTTTTGACCAGTAAGATGTTTGGAGTCCGATAAGACAAACTTAAATTTTCGTGAATAGTAATTGAGTCCAAAGATTATTAATTTTACCATTATGAATATTAATATTACCATTATAAATATTTAATCTTCCAAAATAATAGTAACCTCACCCATGCTTGTATAAATAAAATTAAGCATGTTATAAGTTTTAATATGAAACTAGTAAAAGTATTGGTATTTTTGTATTTCATAAATAATTAATTAAAATTAATTAATTTAAAAGAAACATAATTTTCTAAAAATTTGTTCTTAAATTAAAAATTTTATGTCTTCTAGTATAAGACAAATTTATAAGACCTTATTTAATTTTTTAAAACATTATAAAAACAGTTATACTTTTAAAATATGTATATTTCATGTAAATTATAATTTTAATTAAAAATTAAATTAATTAAATATGGAAAGTTATTTTTGAAAAAATGGAGTTCATTTTATGATTCAAGACATCAAAAAATAGTTTGGGATAATTGTTGGTATTTTCCAAAAATAAGTGTATTTTATATAAATAGTAAAATACAATAATTTGCAAATTAAGCTAAATACATGATTTATAGGGTCATGGATGATGTTTAGATATTGTAAGACCAATTGGATCATATTATCATGCTATTATTAATATACCTGATCATGGAATAATCACAATTTCTAGTTTTCCTTATAATTAAAAAACTATGGAATTAAATATTTTGAAAACCCTCCTCTATTCCACTATAAATGCCTCCACTACTTACCTCTTCTATTCAATATTCTCAAGCCTTTTTCCTTGCCTATATTCTACCAAAAGATATCCCCAGTATCCTCTCACATGTCCAAAAACATTTATTCACTTAAAAAGTCCGAATTCTCTCCCCTTAAGAGGCTCTCATGGAAGATTGTTTCAAGAGGTAATTTGAACTTTTCAATTCTTATACATTCCTTTCAAGTTAATTTTATTTATTTTCTACCCTTACCTTCCCTCATTAAAATGTTATGAAAACCCATGTATCGTAAATTTACTGAAATTTAGTTATGATAATGCAATAAGATATTATCATCTCAAATTTACTCTTCTTTTAAACCAGTATTAAAGACATCATCTGGGGTGTGTTAAGTTACCACATTCAAGGACGATGGGTTTTAAATTTAATTTATCATCTTTAATCATGTTAATGAAACCATTTTTTATGTTTGAACCATATAATTATGTAATATATCCTATGTAAGTTTCTATAATCATTTTTTAACTGTGATAATAAATTATAATGCAAAAAGATTTCAAAAACTACAAATGAACCCAAAAGCATATCACTAACATTTATATAGTGATTCAACTTTCATCCAAGTAAACAAGTTAAATTTAAAACCATGTAACATTTTATATATTCAATAATAAAATATAACTCCAATTATATAAAACGATACCATTTTATATGATTATCCATTCAAGAAAATAATTAAACTGATCATAAAAACCAATAAAAAATGGACAAGAATAATGAAAATGAACCACTTAACCAATCAAAAATGTCATGAATGAACATAAAAGAGATTATAATAAATATTTTAATTATATAATAGGTTATATAATTACTAATTAATTAACTGTATATTATTATTCAGTGTATTAGTATCTAGTGGAGATCTCTATCAGAATTAAGGTAAGGGATCCTCTCTACTTCACTCTTATTCAAGAATGTACTCTTCGTTATTCCCTTTTATGTGTAATATGTAAAAATAGGGTATTATTTTTCACCTCACCCATAATTACCTAATTATTTATACGTGATGATAAACCCCTTTTTATCTGATTAATCCCTTTTATGTACACCTGATACCATACTAACAATTCGTAAGGGTTTCTACCCAAACCTCCTTTGTTTCTTTAGGTTGACTTATGTTCCTTTTACCCAAATGATGTTTTCATAAAAATTTTTGTGCATAATATAAATTCTCTATAAATTTTCCAAACTCATTTATGAAAACCCTTTCATCATTATCTTTTGGGTATATAAATCTTTTTATGTGATTCCATCCTCAATAATTCTCGATAAGCAAAAATATTTTGAGCAACATTTGATGTTTTTACCCAATTTAATGTTCACTCTATCTTATGTTTTAAGCCATAATTTCCTTTATAAAATAATAATTTTTTATTATGAACACCTTCTTGGTTCACTTATGGTTTTATATAAAGGATTTTTCCCATTTATATTTTAATGGCTCTATAGTATTTTCCTTCAAAACCGCACAAACATATTTTACTGATAATATTTCTTATATAATTTTCTTATATATTTCACTTATAAATGGAATCAATTAAGACTATAATTGTCTATTTAACCCTATGAATGTATATATATATATATATATTATTTTCCTTCTTTCATGGACACTTTAATGATTCACCCATTTTTAATGCTTCATGACATTATTATGGTACCCAATTAATTCCATGGGTAACCCTTATGTTTATCTAAGATTTATTATTTATGATTATTTATGTCGCATACATATTAATGAATTTTCAGGATGTTTTTGACCAGATATCCCTCCAATGCATTGGTTAATGTTGAGTCTCGTGAGTCTTTAGGTGCAGTGGGCTTGGCGGTTAGCCTTGACTTGTGATACCATGGGCGATGGTCTTTACGGTTAGCCTTGGATTGTGATACCATGTGAAACTATCTTGGAAGTTAGCCCTAACACGTTATAAATTCCTTTTTTATGTTTTTTCCACATTACTATGGAACCATGTTTATATTATTATCTGTTTATATGTTATGATTCCATATGTTACATGATTTTTTATGTCATCAGGTCATGACATATATCGCATGGGCCAATCATTTGATCTTACGGTCATTCTCTTACTGGGCTACGTAGCTCATCACATTGTTCATGTGATTCCTGGGGTACCTTATACAGACTCTTGAGAACAATGTTAGTTAGGAACTCCATTTTTTGATTAAATTATGAAAATTTTAATTTATCTCCATGTGTTTTGTTTTATGTAACTAGTCTTCTAAGACATTAGACACTACGATCCTTTGCTTGTACTCTGAAATATAATTACACATAATATCATGTAATGTTACATATAAAAGGTTATAGTTTATGAAGTTGGTCCCAGATCATCGTCTAGTTATTTTTACATATTTGGAATAGAGAACTTTAGTAATAAACAAAAGGATGAGAGAAGGTATAAGAAAACACCACTAAATTTTGGTATGTACAGAATTTGTGGTTTATTAAGAAAATAAATCCATTTATTTATACAAATTGGTTGAAGATCCTAGAACACATATGTATGTATTGGAAAAACCCTAAAACAACTCTTTGAGATTGACTAAAATAGGAACTGGTTCACGAAAACATGTCGTGCTCCACTCTTGGTTTAACACTCCTGGGGGGTATAATTTGGTAAATTCAATGGCATGGTACAAAAACAATTTAAGGGAGTGAATAAAGGCCAATAATAATATATTTTTAAAAATAGATTAATGATAATCTAGATTTAAACACAGATAAACAAATGTTATAATATACTTATCCTTTACAAGATTATCCTCTTATGTTGAATATATATTTTTATTACTCAATAGGTAAGTATTAAATCCCTCTAATTGTATACAATTTTTATTAGTTAATGGAGGGAAATAAGAGAACACGTTCTAAAAATCAATGTGATAGAGAATGTGAAGTGTTTTAAAATGATATGGCTGATATAATGAGAATGGGTACTCTAAACATCATTAATGTACTTACTTAGTTGTCTCATGTTTTGAATTAAAACTTCATTCATGTGGAACACCCTCCTTCTCAAAGGAATGTGAAAGTTGTCGTATAATAATTTATACAGAAAAGGGCACCCATGTTTAGTGGTTCTTTTGATCCCATCCTCATGGAACATTGGATTGAATCCATTAAAAATACATCATCTATCATTTAGTTCTCAAAAGAAGAGAAAGTTATACTAGTGGTCTATTGTTTTTATGGGGAAGCTGATCAGTGGTGGGCACTGATCATGAATATGAAGTCTCAAGAGGAAATTGATTCCACTGATTGGGAGGAATTAAACTACATGATTCTCAGAAAATATGTTCCCTAAAAACCCCTTCTCTGGATAGGAACAGAGTTCCTCACAGTCAAAGAGAAAAAATAAGAGTCCATCAGGTCATATGAAGAAAACGTCACAAGGCTTTCAAGGTTCAACTATGTCATTTCCTTTAACACCAAAATCAAGGTGGATCACTTCTTTATAGGACTAAATCCGAATATACAAAAACGTTTGGTGATTCTAGTCTATGAAAGTTAGGAGGAGATTATATTTTGTGCCCTCAATGTTGAAATAATGATCGGATACTCTTAGTGGTATCATGGGCTCAGTGAAATTAATAGGAAAGTGGAATCTAATGTGGGAAGTCCTACAAATATATTCCATGATTTAAATATTCCCAATCACCCCATGTATAAAAAATGGAGGATTAAGAATCCGAGGAAATAGATAAAGGGAACCAAGAATTGATTCAAATAGGTAAAGTGGGGACATCTTTCTCAAAACATCTGATGGGATACGAATAAAATCGCTAATGTGGAAAAGGAAAGGAAGGTTCAGTTCAAAACTCAGCATGTAGTGTAGTGTTAAAACTTCAAGGATCTTGAGAATTATTTGAATAATTTCCCTAAGTCGAGGGTTTTCAAGGGCAATCATCAAAATACTCCAATGGAAAAAATGAATATATTATGTTATCACTACTACTAAGGTGGATCCTTACAATAGTGTGGTGAAATGAGCTCTATTTATTCATTCAAGAATAGAAAACAGACTATTTGATTCTGGTTCTACACATTCATTCATATATTTAAATTTTTGTACAACAATTCAAACACCACTTAAATATTTGGAGGATAAGTTATCTATGATAATAGAAAATGGTGAAATTATTGTTTCCATGGTTTATAACTCCTCCCCAGTTATTTTTTTTGAACTGAACCTCCCATAAAACATCATCATACTTCATTTAGTAGAGTTAATTGCTATCTTTGCTGTGGATTTGTTATCATTATATGAATACATCATCAACTCTTGGGAATGGGAGATCACTCTCTTCATACTGAAGCATCCTATAATTAATTTCTAGAGTAATGAGGAATATTAATCTCTTTTAGAATCATTGTCTTAATTGTGGATATTATGTCCTTGTGAGAAAGCATGTCTGGATCAAATTATAGAGACAAAGGAGAGAATCATTTTGGACGACATGCTTGTCGTGAGGGATTACAGTGATGTATTCAATGAGGAGTTTCCTAGTCTACTGTTTAATAGAGAGGTTGAGTTCACAAATGAACATATTTCTAGATCTATGACTATATCAAAGACACCATATAAAATGGCCATTGTAGATCTAGGGGAGCTAAAGAAGAAATTACTATAGAATATGGAGAAGTTTTTTTTATGTGTGAGTGATTTACCATGGGGTGTGAGAATCCTCTTCTTCAATATTAATGATGGATCAATGCAGGTATACATTGATTATCAGGAGATCAATAAAATCAATATAAAGAAAATGTATCCCCAACCACAGATAGATGACTTGTTCGATCATCTTTGTATGGCCAATTATTTCTCTACGGTGGACCATTAGTTAGGATATCATAATTTCAAGGTGAGGAAGGAAGAAATTCTCAAGGCTACCTTTCAAATCAGATATGGAAACTCTGACTGCATGGTGATTCCCTTTAAACTCACTAATGCTCCAGAAATTTTCATGGATTCAATTAATATAATCTTAATATATTACTTCAAAAAAATTGTAGTCTTTTTTGATGATTTTATTATATACTCTAATAGAAAAGAGGAATATGGTGAGAATTTAAATACTATGTTAAAGACATTGATAATGTACAAGAAGTAGGAAAATTATTATAAATGAGTGTTCTGGATGGGGGAAGTATCATTATTGGGGCATGTTATCACTGGAAAACTGGTATCCTTCGACCCTTCCAAGAAAACTGCGATTGAATAGTAGCCCAGAAAAACATCTGTAACGGATATCTATAGAATTCATTGTCCATATGGGTATAAGTGATTATTTTTGAAGAACATTCCAAGATTGTCAAACCAAATGACCGTGATGACACGGAAGGGATTAAATTCCTTCAGGAATCAAGAATGTGAAGACTACTTAATGGAGTGGAAATGGTGGGTAATCAATGTGCCAGTACTCATTCTCCCAACAAGTGCAGAACACTTTGTGGTGTAAAGTAATTATTAAAATATGGGATTAGGCTTTGATCTGATGAAAACATTTTAAGGTGATAGCCTATAACATAATCCAGCTGAAAATCAATGAGCAAAATAATCCTATGCATGATCTGGTGTTGTATGCTACGATCTTTTCCTTAAAAATATGGGATTATTATCTCTATGGGGAGTAGTGTGAGATATATTCTAATCACAAGAGTCTAAAATATATATTCACACAAAAAGATAATAAAATTCACTAGCGGAGATTGTTAGATCAAATCATGGATTATGACTGCTCAATCCACTACCATCCCGTTAAGGCCAATAAGGTGGTAGATGATATGAGTAGAAATGATCCCTCATATTTATCAATGATGTGAACTAAAAGGGATCCAATACTATTATATTTTATGAGGATATTAATGTGAATCATTAAGGGAGGAACATCATAAATCATTTCACAAATGATTCCTCAACCACCCCCCATGGTTAAAATAATAGATGCTCAAAGCAAAGATGTGGAAATTCAGAAAATGGTGGAAGCTGTAACAAAATGGAAAATACTTATAGTTCAAGATTTATGAGGAAGGATTTGTATGATTTAGGTCTGAATTAAGTGTACAGTATAATACAGCGAAAAATAAGTATCTTTTTATTGGTAAATATACTTGAACCTTCTCTATTCACCCAGGGAGCACAAAAGATGCATTGAGATCTTTGAGAGAACTTTCGGTAGGAAAATATGAAGAATGAGATTGTCGAATATATATCAAAGTGCCAAATATCAATAATTAATGTATTAAAGATAAAAGTATAAGGGGATGATTCATCCACTACCCTTACCAACATGGATGTGAGGGAACAACACTATAGACTTTTTAACAACATTTCTAAGGACATCGAGAGGAAACAATGCTATATTGGTCATTATGGATTGTCTTACAAAGACACCCCACTTTATCAAAATTTGAGAGAACTTATCATTGGATCAACTTTCAAGAATATATAAAAATAGGGTAGTGCTGCATGTAGTACCACTATCTATTGTTTCTAATCGTGATCCAAGATTCACCATGAAGTTATGGAAAATATCCAACATGCTCTAAGAACTCATCCGAACATTAGTACGGCCTATCATCCTCAAAATGATGTTCAATCTGAGAAAACAACTCAGAAAATAAAAGATATGTTGAGAGAAAGTTTTATAGAGTTCAAATGGTAATTGAACCAAGATATTCCACATTTTTAATTCTCCTACAATAACAGTTTCCACTCAAGTATATGAATGAAATCATTCCAATCCAATTATGGGAAAAGGTGAATAACACTAGAATGTTGGTATTTTTTTGGTGAATGTAAGCTATGAAAACCAAAAAAGGTTAAAGAAATGCTAGAGAAGGTGAATACCATTTAGCAAAACATCATGGTATCCTAAAGTCGATAGAACAGTTATGTGGACAATCATCAACATGAGCTTGATTTCAATGTCGGATACATGTTATTTCTACGAATATTTCCATGGAATATGTTCATGAGGATGGGATGGAAGGAAAGATAAGTCACATGTTCCTCACCCCATTCATGATTCAGGATCATGTCCATGTTATGGCCAATCGACTAGAACTTATACCTACCATGTCAAATGTATATGATGAATTTCAGGCATCCCTCTTAAAAATGTACATACCAGACCCTTCACATGCACTCTCTTTATAGGTGGTATAGTTAGAGAATGGTATATATTATCTGAAGTATCACATGAGGATATTGGTCCATAGAGATAATGTTCTGTGTAACCAGACTAATCACCTAGTAAATGTACAGTGGTTGAACCAAAAGAATGAAGAGTCAATATGGGAACTAGTAGAGGCAACGAAGGAGAAGTACACACACCTATTTATGGATTAGAATGAAAAATGAAATTTCTAGTGTGATATTTTATAATTAAGGAATAATGAAATGACCTAATGTTTTATCAATAGAAATTACCTTCTTAAAATTATGTCACATAATCACATAAAATCACAAAACAATTAACTACTAAGTACTGTGACCATTAAACATATTATTGTCTCTTCTGGGATTGGAATTTCAAAAATATAACAGACACCATTTTGATTAGTATGATGTTTTGATTCTGATAAGAAAAACCTAATTTTTGATAAATAGTAAATATCCCTTATGAATAGTAATGTTACTCGTATGAATAGTAATATGACCCTTACGAATAGTCAATCATCTAATAGAATAGTAACCTCACCCATGGATATATAAATAAAATTTTGGAATTTTATAAGTGAAAATATGAACGTTGTTAATGTATTGGTATTTTTGTTAGTAATAAATAATTAATTATAGTTAATTAATTAATTTAAAATAAAATGTATTTTCTTAAATGGTATTCATAAATTATTAGTTTTATGTCTTTTTGTTTTAATATAAATTTTTATGATATTATGTAATTCTTGACAACATTATCAAATCAGTTATAGTTTTAAAATCTATATTTTTCGATAAATTATGATTTTAATTAAATATTGAAATAATTATATTTAGAAACTTATTTGAAACAAATGGACTTCCTTTTTTTATTATACACATCAAAAAATATTTAGGGTAATTATTGAATATTTTTCTATATTATTGAATTTTTTTTGAATAGTAAAATACAATAATTTACAAATTAAGATAAATAAATGATTTGTAGGGTCATGGATGATGTTATGCTGATGTAAGACCAATTGTTTCGAACTCACATGCATGTTTTACTATTTTTGGCCCTGTAATAATCACTATTTCTGGTATAGAAAAATTTACAAACTAAGGAAATAAATATTATGATAAAACTCCTCTCCTCCACAATAAATACCACTCCTTCTTACCTCTTCTCTTTACTCATCTCATGCCTTGTTCCTTTCCAAAATTCTTCCCAAATCATTCATTTAGCTCCTCCCCCATTTCCAAAAGCTCTTCAATTATTCAAATGACCAAATTTCTCCACTTAAAAGGCCCTCAAAGAATATTGATTCAAGAGGTAAATTCCACTTTTCAATTCTTTTACTTTCTATTAAAGTTCATTTGTTTTAATTTTAATCCATACCTATACTCATAAAAATGTTATGATTACTCCAGTAAATTACATTTACATTATTGTTTTTATGATAATGTAATAATTTATTATCATATATCCTTTACTCTTCTTTTATACTAGTAGTAAAGACATCATTTGAGATCTGTTAATTTACAACATTCAAGGACAATGTGTATTAAATTTCTTTTACCATATTAAATTATGGTCATGAAACCATATTTTATATGGTTTAATAATATTATTATGTAATATATCTGATATAAGTTTCAATATAATTTTTGTACACATGATATTAAATTATAATAAAAAATGAGTTTGAAACCATCCAATAAACCCCGAAGTATATCACTAACATATTATATAATGATTCAACATCACTACATGTAATGAAATTAAATTTACAACCATGTAACATTTTGTATGTTCAATAATTAAATATGGCTCCAATTATAGAAAATCGCCCCCATTTTGAATTATTCTCTGCTCATGAAAATGAGTAAATTGATCATAAAAACTAAGAAAATAAACAGACCTTAATAATGAAATTGATCCAAATAACCCATAAAAAATGTCATGAAATAAAATAAATCGGTTATAATAAATATTTTAAATATTTAGGTGGATCTTTAGTTTTTAATTAATGAACCTAATTTTATTATTCGGGTCATTAATATCAATTGGAGAACACCATGAGACTTAAGGTAAGATATCCTCCCAATTTCACTTTTATTCAAGAATGTCCTCTATGTTATGCCATTTTATGTGCAATACATAATTATAGGGTATAATTTTGGACCTTCCCCATAATACCCTAATAATTTATATCGTATGAAAAAACCATTATTTCTCATTAATCCCTCTTAATTACACCTGATACCTTGCCGATAATCCTAAATGGATTCTACCAGAAACTCTTTTGTTTATTCGTGTTACATTATATTACTTTTACCAAAATTAATTTATCTTATATTTTTTTGTGAAGCTTAAAAGTACTTTATAAATGTACAAAATTCAATTATGAATACCATTTCTTCATTTTTTTGGGTATATACATGTTATCAACTGCACCCCTCCTCAATACTCCATGATAAGAAAACATGTTTTGAGGGAACTTCCCGAATTCTTTCCTGATTTCAAGTTCAATCTATATTATATTTTAATACACTATTGCCTTTATAAAATAATAATGTTTAATTATGAATACATTATTGGTTCACTTATATTATATATAAATTATTTTTCCCTTTTCTATTTTAATGGTTCTATGGTACTTTCCTTAAAACCGCACAAAAATATTTTAATGTTAAAATATCTTAAATAAATTTCATACATAATTTCAATTCTACATAATATAAATAACCATGATATATGACTATTTTACCTTATTAATGTCCTTGTATAATTTAGTTCCTTTCAATCATGGACACATTTATGATACACCTATTTTTGATACTTTTTGACATGATTATTGTGCCCAAATATTTATTTGGGAAACCCATATGTTTTTGTGACATTGTTTATGTTTTATTATTTATGTTGAACACATATTCATGAATTGATATGATGGGGTTTTCAGATAGTTCTCCAATGCATTGGGTAAATTTGATCCTCCAGATGTGTTACGTGTGACATTCTTGCTCGATAGCCATGGCTTATACTACCATGTGCGACAATCTTGGCGGTCAGTCTTGGTTTATGCTACTATGTGAAAATGTATTAGCAATTAGCCATAAGTAATGATAAAGTAATATTTTATGTTTCTGTCACATTACTATGACTCCATGTTTATAAGATTTTGGTTTTATATGTTATGATTTCATTTTTTCACGTGTTTTTAAATCATCATGTCATGCCTTGTATCCCATCTGACAATGCATTATTCTTATGGTTATTCCATTAATGTGGTATTTAGAACATCCCGTTGTTCATGTGTTCCAGAGGGTACCCTATGAAGATGTTTGATCACAATGAATGTACTGATCTCAATTTTAATATTAAATAAATAAATGTTTTATTTAGTTCCATGTATTCATTTTTATGTACCTAGTCTTCTAAGATATTAGACATTTTGATCCTTGGATTGTACTCTGATGTATAATTATTCATAAAATCATGTAATGGATTCTTTAAATGGCTAGGTTTTCTATAATTTCTATCAGTGAATCCATCTATCATTGATTCCTTATGTAGTTATCAGTGACTCATTCTATTGGCGAGTAATTCTGTCAGTATCTACATGTGTCGGTGACTCATTGTGTAAGTGACTCATTTGGTATGTCAGTGAGTCATTACTTCTGTCAGTGTCTTATTTTTATTATCAGTGAGTCATTTATCCATGAGTCAGTTTTTACTGTGAGTGATACATTCCTTCATTCCGTGTCTCATTTAAATTGTCAATGATTTGTCAATAAGTGAGTTATTTTGAACAATTAGGGAGACATTCTTTATTTCGGTGTCTCAGTTGAACTATAGGTTGTTCATCTATCAGTGAGTTTGGTTGTACTATTGGTGAGACATTCCTTTTGTCAGTGTCTCATTTGAACTTTTGGTGAGGCATTTTCTCTTTCGGTATCACGGTTGTTCTGTAGGTGCGAGTGACTCATACATAGAAAATTTTTATGTTTTAACGGTCTAAAAAAATGAATATACACAAAATGTGATCAATATATAGTTGATCATAGATAACTAAAATTTGACATATTTAAACATTAATAAACATGATTAAAATGATTGGACATGATTTGAGATGATTTAAATGATTAGACATGATTAGACATGATTTGTGATTATTAAAACCATTAAAACTGGAGAGGGACAACAATATCCCCCTTTTTGATGATCACAAATAATGGGATTATAACGTAAAATCTTTTGATGAATAATATAATCATTCTATTTGTTATCTCACATTTCATATATCTATAAGAATTACAGATAATGTTCATGGATAATTAGAGTAAAAAAATAATAATACATTGTCTTTTCTCCCCCATTTGGTATTATTGAAAAGAGTAGAGATATTAAGGAATAAAATGAATGAAGGAAAGTGGAATAATATAATAAATGGAAATGAATGATCATTCAATTGCATAATGATTTTACAGTACAATTCATTGAAATAAAAAAATTACAATCATGAAACCCTATAAAAAAGTGATCCAAATTACTCTTTGAGATCTAGTATTTACATTCCATTGTCAGAAGGATCAATAAAAGGTTCCTTGGATAGTTTCTGAGAGGCTAGAGGATCTTAATGAATTCTAAAGGGAAGAATTATAATTGATTCAGAAACATAAGGGGAATGGGTATGTTTTTTTGTTGCATGAGGTGGGATGTACACTATGATGAGAGGTCAGATCTGGATCGAAGCTTGTGCAACTAACATAGACTGTGGATGAGGTGAAAAATAGGTACGAGGAGAGGATGAAGGGGTCAGAGGGGGTCTAAGTGGTGCAACAGCTAGAACCACTATGGATTCACTCTGAACATGATGATATGACTTCAAGAGATTAAGGAATTCGGTGATTATCTCCCCACTATATTTCATTGCCTTTTCAAAATCTACCTTGTTCTCCGAGAACTTGTAAAGAAGTGGTGTTAATTTTTTTATTTTCTTAACTTATTACATAAATTCCTAAGTAACTAGAGGAATCATTATAATCACCACATAATAGCTAATTTGACATTTCGACTAGTTTTTGGTATAAATCCTCTTAATCTAGTAGTCAAATTTCGTTGTGATCTGATCATTGGTAGTTTCATCACTACTGGAGTGGATCCAAACCATATCATGAACATGGTCACTATTTTTCATAATCATTTCATATTTCTCTTGATCTATTAAATCCAATAAATCGTGAAAATTTTCTCTAATGATATTTCTCACTCCCTCACCATCTATTAAGTGAGACACAGGAGATGTTGAGAAAGATTCCCCTTATACAATGTCTCTAATATCCACTCTCTACTATGTAAAATCTGGAACATGAATGTGGGAAACAATATCCTCAATTCCATTCTGAATTCTGTCTATGGATGTCCAATACTCAGAGGTCAATCTATTGATAGTAGAAATAAATGATGTCATCTCATCTCTCAGTCTCTAATTATCTGCCATAATTTCCTCAATGAGTGCAATCATTCTAGGTTACACTTGAGAAATAATAGTTCCAGAGATAATATTTTCACAACATTCACTCAATATTAAAATGATAATAGGCAAGGAAAAATTTTGTATGGTGGAGAAATTTTCTTCCTTGAATCATTCAAAATCATCTCTAGTGTCATATTAACCCTGAATTTGAACTACTAAAGGTATAGGAGCAGAAGCATATGCACATACAGGAAGTGTCTCAGTCTGTACATCCTCCTCCAACACAAGACTTTTTGGGACTACACAATCAGATTCACCATCAAAATAAGAATATTCCATGCTAAGGACAATATATTAAGGATGATTTTTCCATTCAGACAACACATAGTCATCCAAAAGAGTGATTGTGCTAACAATCACTCTTCCAGTTTGAGGATCCCTCTCAACTTGTGCTCTTCTATCTTAAAGCTCCCACTCAAATAGATTTCCTCTTTACTTACTGATCCCTCTTAGCTTTAGGTCTTCCACTGTAATTAACCAAATGAGTCATTGGGATTATTTGATCTTGTACTTCTAATTAAACATCAACCACATACATCTATGTAGTATCAACTACTGAATAACCAAGAGGGTCTATAATAGACTCCTAATTTCTAGTACTAGGCGGATCTATATGCGAATCATGATCATTATCATGATGATCTAAATAAAAATCAATTCCACTAATTTCATTCTCTCTTCCATTTTCCGGTTTATATTCATCTTTTTCAGTGCCATATCAATCAAAAAAATATAATCATCATCTTTGTCACTACAAGAACTATCACCACCTTCCTATTTTTCACCTATATCAGATTCTCCTTGTCCACTAGATTCATATTTAGAGCCAATAGATCTTCTCCCATAATCAACCCTTCTAGATTATACCATTTCTCAATCATATCCTAAAATTGGTTCTCTATAATGGGAAAAGGAGGTGGACTAGGTGGTCCAAAGTTCACTTTCCATGGGGTTTTAGTAATGTTTGGATCACTCCTATCATCTATAGGGGATCCTTCCTCTCTAGAAATTCCAGCTTCCTCATCATCATCATCATCATTAGAATATCCAACTTCATCATCTTTTCCTATATCATGATCATCTACATCACTTTACCTATATGGATGATCCATAGTATTAACATTTTCATAAAGTTTCTCCCCATCTCAAAACCATTCCTTCTTTGATGGTTTCCAATGAATCATCATTGTTTTTCAAATTTCCATGTTCAAGAAGATTCCACTACAAGTAGATATTGTCTCCTCATCTTCACTGACACATCATTTCTCATTTAACATGGAAAATACCCTTCTTAGATAGAACATCGAATTGGTTTTACAGTCAGGATTTAACATCTCACTGATCTGAACAATCAACTATTTTCACAGATTTACATTGTTCCCTTTCTTTATAAAATATACCATGTACGCATATTGATAATTAAATGTTTAAATGACCCCATTACTAGGACAAAGCTGGTGCAGAATGAATATAAACAGCAATTTTTGGTCACCATATTACTCTATATCTATTGATGTTATGTGCTCTTTATTTCCAGTCAACTAATTTAATGTCATCTTAATGAATCTTATGTTACTTTATTGAGTACTACTTCCCTGATTGTCTCCAAATATTCATTCATGTGTAACGTTGATGTTTTTTTTCTAATAACTTCAAGAAAAAGAAATTATCCTTTCTTTAACTATAGATTTGACCCATTATATTTCACTACCTCCAAAAAGAAATTCAGCATTTATGTTGGACTCATAGAAAAGATTTGGGTAATATGGCATTTCATTATCAAAAAACAGTCTAACCAACCATAGTTTTGAAGTACCATTAATAAAAAAGGATTACTCTTTAATATCCATTCTGAAAAAAAAAATTCTTGTGTTACCACATGATTATTAAGAGTTGGAATGATAGGAATAGATCTGATCATCTCTCATTTTCTTCCCTTTTATGTGTTGAGACTCATCTTCAAACCCCCCTTTAAATATGGGCTTCATATTCCCCATTTCTGATGGTTCAGTTGAAGGATATAAGGTGAAAGGTTTGAGGGTAGAGAGAAATGGAATTAGTATAATAGTTATGGTGTTAAGGTAATGTAAAATGTGGACCAACTCGAATTTATATCATCTAGGGCTTATAGATCATAAATTTTTAAACTATGAACAATGAAATAAATGAAGCAATTTTATTTTGGTTAAAACATAAAACTGATAAAACAACATGTTCTATCAATGTATGAAAGATAGTATCAACTTCACACTATCAGTGTCAGCATGACATTATCAGCCTGACACTATCGGTGTCATCATGATAGTATCGGTGGGTCATTTTCAGTGTTAGCATGATATCTACCCACATTTTCACAAAACGCTATCAACATAAGGCCATTATAAATTAATCATCCAAAATTCATGTTTTATGTATTTCATTCTTCCAGTGTTCAATGAATTTGTTAATATTTCCACAAGCTAATGTTCAGTGCTTATATTCTCTAGTGTTATATCACATTTTTTATAATGATATCTCAAAAATTGATGTATTACATCAATTTTATTTTTTTTATAATGAGAAACAGGATTCTCAATGATTTCAATAGAAATTTATTATCATAGTTTATAGGGACATATTTGAATTGATTTATATATTCTAGTAAATTTTGTTTGATCCACAAAATCTAACCCCAACAAATACCTGCAACTATGTATTTAGATTTTGCAGTAGATAATGCAATAAAAACATTCTTCATATTACACCATGAAACTGTCGACTTTCCTAAAATGTCACATTCTCTAGAGGTTCTCTTTCTCTGTTACATACAACCACCAAAATAAAATCAAAATAACTCACTAAATTAAATTCTTGTCCTCTTGGATAGAACAATCCTGAGCTATTAGTATATTTGTGGTATTTGAAAAATTATTTTAACTCCATATAAATGAGATTCATTGGGTTTATAGTGAAAATGGGAACACATACACACACTAAACATAATATCAAGCTGGCTAGTGGTTAAGTAAAGTAAACACCCAATCATTCCCCTAGAAATGGTATACTCAACAGATTTACCATTTTCATCATGATGCAACTTACAGGTGGTACTCAATAGATTATCACAACTATTTGTATCAGCAAAGACAAACCTTTCTAAAATATATTTATTATATTTACATTGAGGTTAAATAAGGTATTCTTTATTTTGAAATATATAAAATCCCAGAATTAATTTTATTTCTCCCATTAAAATCATTTAAAATTCACTTTGCATCATTTTTGAAAAATCAATACATAGAGAATTCAATAAAGATCCCAAAATAATATCATAAATATTGATTTGGACTACTAGAACATTTTTATAAATTATTTTTTTAAAGAGAGTAGGATCAGTTGTAACTTTTATAAAACCATTGGAAATAATATATCTACATAGTCTATAATACCAAGCTCTTGGTGCTTGTTTTAAACCATAAAAATCCATTGTTAATTTAAAATCGTTTTTAGAAAATGACATATTTTAAAACTAAGTGGTTATTTAAAAAAACGTCAACTATATACCCTTTTTGGAATTCACTCTTAACATCAATTTGATATAGCATTAAATTTAGATGTGTTGCATATGCAAGAATGATTTTAATGGCATCAAGTCTAGTAACTAGTGAAAAATTATCCTCATAATCAATCCATTATTTATTACTATAACGTTATGAAAATAATGTAGACTTATTTCATACAATATTACAAGAATAATTTATTTTATTTTTAAAGAACCATTTAGTTCCTATGGTTAAGGTGTCTTTAGGTCCGTCCACTGGTTTCAAAAAAATAATTCTTTAAAAATAATTATCTTCTTCTTAAAAATCCATTACAAAAAATTCTTCATTGAAATCATCACTAATGATTTTGGGTTCAATATTTGAATAAAAGGATAGATTCTCAACTTGGTTTCTCATAGAATCTCTAGTCTGTCTGCATTTATCTAGGTCTACAACTATAAAATCTAAAGGATTGTTCTTAAGTGTTCTAATAGATCTTGAAAAAGAAGTTCTAGTTGTTTCTAGTGCGTCAGTAGCTTCGGGTTCATCATGACTAGATTTTGAAGAATGTCCAAAATTTGATGATTTAATAGGATTCATAAAAGTAGGGTTATATGATATTTTATTTATTTCCAGATTAGATAGATCACCCTCAATATTTTCTAGAGAGGTATTGGGTTCATGTACTTCTGTTTCATCAAATGTTCCATGTAGAGATTCATCAACACACAGTTCTATTATAAAACACTTTGTATCTTTTATAATACATTGAATAGCCAAGAGATATACCTTTATCACATTTGGATGAAATGTTTTTAAGATTTTCATTTATATTAAGTATATAGACTTTTCATCCAAACACATTGAAGTAAATATCTTTTGGTTTTCTATTGTTCTATATCTTATAGGGTGTTCTCTTAAGAATTGGTCTGATTAATAATCAGGTTATTATATAACAAGTTGTATTAACAGATTATTCTCAAAAAAAGATAGGTATCTCAAAATAATTTATCATAATTTGGTCTATATCCTGTAATGTTCTATTTCTTCTTTCTATAGCATGATTCTGTTGTAATGTCCTAAGAGAAGAGAAGTTATGACTATAGCCATTTTGTGAGAAAAATGATTCGAACTCGTGGTTTTTAAACTTATGTCCATCACCAATTCTTAAGGTTTTAACTCTAATACCACATAGGTTTTCTAATTTTCTATCATACATTTTGAAATAATAACACCCTTTCCTTTTGTTTTCAAGAAACAATGTTCACGTATATCTAGAATACTCATCAACTATAATATATAAACAGTGCTTCCCCATAATTCTAGAAACCCATGATGGTCCAAAAAAACCCATGTGAACCTACTCAAGAAGTTGAGATGTTGAAACATATTTATTTGGTTTGGAGGATATTTTATGTTATAAACCCTTTTGATAAAGATTACATTCTATTTCATTTGGAAAATCATCTTTGGGTAGATCCTTAACTAGTCCTCACCATGTAATCTTTCTAATTGAATGAATATTATAATGTATTAATCTACTATTTCAGTGACATGAATCTTTATTAGTGGAACATGATTTAGAAACATTTATAGACACTATGAAATCAATATTTGTATCATACACATTTAAATTTCTAAATGAAGTAAATACTTACTCATATTTAGAATTAATGACATCGCATGCATCATTTTAATATTTACTAATAAAGCTATCATCACACAATTGAGAGATACTAAAAAGTGTGTACTTCAATCCATTATTAAAAATTACTATGGAACATAAAACTATATTAGTGTTACAAATTTCTCCAAGGCCAATTAATGTTTCTTTACCATTGTTATGAAAGGTGGCATGACCACCATCAATCTTTATCAGATTCTTGAAGCATGAATAATATCCTTTCATGTGTCTTGAATATCCATTTTCTAAATACCACAGACTCCTGCAAGATCTCTTCAAATAGTTTTCCAATAAAAATATATTGGACAACAAAAAATTTTGGTAGCCATATTTGTTTGGGTCTAGTAACATTATAAATAAGAGAATTGGGAACACACATTTATTTCCTCGATTTCATTTAAATATTTTTTAATATTTTCGAAAATAAATATTATTTGGTTTTTAAAAACATAAAATTGAAAAACATGTTTCATGACTGGAACATACAAAAAATAAATTCTAGAACTACGAATAAAACTGGATTTCCTAAATTTATATACAAATGTGGATTTCACAGAAATTTATTTTACGAGGTTGAAAGAAAATACAACTACTGTATTGTTGTGGAACTTTTTTACTAACCATTTGAACAAAGATATATTTTCCATTGTAAAAAATTTATATTTCCTTTTTCAACTAATCAATGCCTAACAAAATCTAATTATTTTCATTAAAAAATTTATCATTCTATTCAATTTCTACAAAAGCTAAGATTTAACAGTAATGGTAAGAGGATACTATTTCTTTAAAGATATATATTTATCATTCAATTTATTGCATGTATCTTTATGAATTTTGAAATATTCCTTAATTTTATCACTACTCAAATTTTTAGAATCATATTTTTCTCCAAAATAATAATAATTTTGTATCAAATACTCAGGTATTACCACATATGTATTTTTTTGGAAACACAGGTTTTCGTTGTCACCTTTCTCATCATGTGATGATTCGGACTCACTAGGGCTATCCTCTGAAGCACTCAGGGTGTCCTTTATTTTCTTTTTGAATATATTTTCTTTGCCCTAATATTTCAACTTATATTTTAACATAGTATAGTCAACCATTACATGTCCTCTTCTCTTATATTCATAACAAACTATTTAATTTGTGTTACCATTCCATTTCCAATCCTTTTCTAGCTCTGTTATTATTATATTTATCTTTTTAGTTGGGATTCATGAATAATTTATTCAGTATATGAAACTTATTAATCCTTATAGCTAATTGATAAATTTATTCATCACATTAAATGCTTGATTATTCATTACTTTTACTATCATAATTAGTTTTCATCATTTCCCTTCAATTGTGTTGGGAAGTTCTGGTTTTGAAACCACTAAATTTCTCTTTGGTTCATCCGCCTCATCCTTTATGACTTTCAATTCTTACTAATACATCATTTGTTTTCTTATCATCCCTTTAACTAGTCACATACTAATATCATGGGAATATTTAATTAATATTGAGGTTCCTCTCCATCTTTCAGGTTGATATCTATGTTGCCACAAGATTTTTTATTTGGCATTCACTGGCTTCCGGAGAGAGATCATTGTATTAATTATTTCATTGAACATAATATACATATCAAAAATGGATTTATTGGATTTGTATTAAAGTTATCATATTTAATAATATTATTATTGTGTATTATTTATTTATCATTATTGGTTTATTTGTGTGAAATAGCTAAGGTATCACATATTTTATAGGTTCTTCTACATGCAGAAATCTTATTAAATTCTTACTCTCCAATAGAACAACATCAGGCATTCATAGCATTGCTGTTATTATTATTAGATGTATTTTTTGGGTCATCTAATAAATTTAGGTTAGTATTAAGAAATTTATATTTATTTACAATTGATGACTACAATTCAAACCCCAATATTTTTATGTGAATTTTAATCTTAATTTTCTGCTGGGAATAGTTACTTGCATTGAAAAAGGGAGTTTTATTAGCAGTAGAACCTTCCTGTCTAATATCCATAATACATACTAAAAGTATGTTTTTTTAAGAACTAAAAATTATGAACTAACAAAAATTTGGAGATCTTTAAAAGAAAACTAAAATCGCATTGGAAAAGATTTGAAAATAGATGTTTAAAATAATCCTATGAACTCAAATGTTGGTCATTATAGGATACTCAATAAGGGGTTAATTCAGTTCCTATAAACTTTTACGTCAAAAAAGTATTTTAAATTATACAACAATTTAAAAAGAAGATATACTTGTTAATAAAAGTAGTAAATTTATATTAGTCTGTTTGTTCAATTAATTTCTCACAATATTGATTGTTTCTTAGTAATAAAACAAGGAGATATTGATATAACATTTGAAAAAATTTAATAAAACAAAACTATTATGAATACAATCCAACAATAATTATCATAGAGAAATTAGTTTTCTAATATATGTGTTAAATCATAGTAAACTACATTTGAAAACACAGAGGATTAAAACAAGATGGAAAATCTCAAGATGAGAAATAATAAACTCCACTTGGAAATCACCTACCACAATGAAATATATCTATAAATATTTGATAGAAAACCTTTATTGTGTTTTACAGAATAGTATACAAATTGTCCAGGTCATATCTCCTTTACCACAGTTCTATGTGGGAACTAAAATAGCCAGGTCACACATGACCGCAACCAAAGTTCTATGTGGGATATAACATGTGTAAAAAGATGTTTGTGAGAGGATTTATTGTATGATTCAGTTCAGTGTAGAAGATATTGTGTGTTTAATAGAAATATGAAAAAACTTATTAAAATGTGGTATTAATGTACACAACATAGTGGGAAATAAGGTGATCATGTTTAGACTAATCTTAATGTTGTGAAATACAGATCTAGACTCTCTTGATGAAGATAATTTGAAGATTTTGTTTTCTTTTAGAAATATAAACTTTAATAGAGTGTCATGAGGCTTTGTTATTTATTTTTCTAGTATGATGGTATTCTACTTATTAGTGTTTTTTCGCTGCAAGAATGATGGAATTTTTTATTCATAGCAATCCTACTTTAGTTCACAATTATCAAGAATGAGAGTTATTCTCGTGTTCTTCATTTTGGCCTAGTATCTATGCTCCTATATTATTTTTTATTATTCTCTTATTCTATATAGATCATGTCCCAAGATTTCATTTTATTTCAGGTGTCATGTGTTAGTCGACAAGGATCGTTTAGAGGTACCTCATACCTCATATTTCTTACACACATAGATATATGTTTTTCTATAAAAACGCATTAATTTAATAAATATAATTAAAACACTCAAACATGAAAATAGGAGATAATTTAATAAAAATGAAATGTTAAATATTTTTTTAGTGATTCATCTGTCGGTGAGTCATTTTCTGAGTGACTCCATCCATAGATGATTCCTTCTATTTGTATCAGTGACTGATTCTATTAGTGATTCTTTCTTTCAGTATCTCCATGCATCGGTGACTCAATTCACTGGTGACTCATTTTGTTCTATCATTGATTCATTACTTATATCAGTGCCTTATCTATACTTTTGTTGAGTCATTTTTTACTATCTATGAGACATTCCTTCAATCGGTGTCTTAGTTGAACTGTTAGTGAGTCTTCTAAAGGTGATTTAGTTTGTATTGTCGGTGATGCACTCATTCTATCAGTGTCTTAGTTGAACTATCAGTGAGTCGTCTATCGGTGAGTGAGCTTATATGGTCATTTATATATTCCTTAATTTGGTGTCTTAGTTGAATTGTTGGTGATACATTTACTTTTTTGGAATCACACTATTTCTTTCGGTTTTAGTGACTCATACTTAACCAATTTTTCTGTTTTAACTCTCTTATAACATGAATATACATCGAATGTTTTAAATACTTATTTGATCATAGATAATCATAATTAAACATATTTAAACATAAATAATAATGATTGAAGTGTTTGGACATGATTAAAATGTGTAGACATGCTTTTACATGATTTGTTACTATTATAAACAATTACACTAAAGAGGGGATAACAATTATATTTTTTAAAATATTTGAAATGTTCATCATGTTATATATTAATCCTGGTATATTAAGGGAATGGTTGGTGTATGGAAAAGACATAATAGTAATCTAATTCTAATTGTAGTGGATTTTTGGTAATATATGGGCTGATAAGGAGTATTATTGTAGATGGATAGATTCATATTTTGGGATGTAGCAACTCATTCACTATTGATACACCAATTATTTCCAAGGGTTCCACGGTCATAGCTTGTGTGGTGGATAATAGAACCCTTTTTAGTATGAATTAAATTTTCATTAAAATGGGTTTAATAATAAATTATATCAATGTTTCACATATATGGAAACATAGGGTATGCCAAATTATTGATAAGTGGATAAATATGATATATAGAAACAAAATGAAACTATAATTTTAGTCAACCTATGTGAATATAGTATCTTTAGAATAAAAAATGATTATTTTAAAAAACATTAATGAAAATAGATGTATATAATCATAGATATGTTAAAAATTGATGCTTTTAGACCTACACTAATATATTCCATTGTGATGTCATTGTATTATGTATCATTAATCAAAAACATGGAAGGAAATTTTGAATGGATTGATTAATTTACAAATTATAAGATTCTTTTTTAATCATAACACACTCTATTATTTATTGTTCCGACTACAATATTTGTTATGTATTATTTCATGGAAACATATATTCTATTTGATAAAATAATTTTCTAGGGATTGTGAGAATACTGAGATGGGGAGGTGGAGAATCATTGATCCCTTTAACTATTATGAATTTTAGCTTTTAATTCATCCTTCATGACTGGTTAAACCCTTATCCTCTCTTTATTTTTTCTCATATCCCTCCATGGATAATGTAGTAAATAAATATTGGAGCATAAGATATTTACAACACTCCACCTAAAACACATAAAAATTAGTTGGTTTGGGTCAAGTTATGCGGCATAGTTTGTCCTCCATAAATCATTGAGCTAAGAAACGTGTTTTTCAAAAAATATTCCAAGATAGTGTTTTAAATGCTTGGTCACCTGTGACTATAGTAGTAACCATCATATGGGTACATTGTACTCTTATCCTTCCAAATAAATATGTCTTCATAAAATCATCATGTGCTCTATCGAATGGGTCATTATAAAAGACAATAGTTTTATTCAAAGGTTCCTCCTAAACACTTCCTTTGAATAGTTCTTTTACTCACCTTTTTTACATATTAATTTTTGAGTTGGCTCTGTTCTCCCCCATATATGCACATATAGAACTTACAACAGATAATTATCTTTAGCCACCTTTTTCTTCTAATAAAATAAGGATATGTCATGTAGTAAGAAGATTGTATGGCTTATTTATTTCCCCTCATCATCATTAATATAGTAGTATAATTGGATTTATCATTATTCTTGGATTCATAGGAAAATAAAAAATGTAATATAATTATTCTTCTTCAATACACAATTGTTCACATATTTTATTTTTGGATTGGGATTTAAACACACACCATGATTTTATGAAATATTTTCATCAAATAATTTTAATCTCTTCAATAATTTTTATCATACAAAACAATGGATTTTCTTATCACACATGCAACATTGTTTATGAATTTCGATACACAAAACACTAATTTTATATAAAATGTTTCATACTATAAAAATATTATTGTATCCTATGATAGTTATTCATTAACCATGGTAATGGAGATGTAAATATGAATAACTATATTATTAAAATATTTGTTCTATACATGTTAATTAAATGAATTATTTAGAGTCTAATTAATTAATACACGAAATTTTGAAAATAAAGGAAACATATATCTCTATTTTTTTAAAAAAAAACTTACACATTTTACCTAAATCAATTAAAAATTGACTTTTTTAAATTTATTTTTTGGAAATTTTATATTACATATTAAATAAAAATTTTAATATTCATATTAGGTTATTTATATACAATATATAATAATAAATGTTATTTTATGGTTAAAATAGTATTTTTCTAAAAATTAGTATTGTCACATTTTGTGCATTTATATTAAAATTACATTTTTCCATATTTAGAGATTTAATTTTATAAAATGAATAGATTTTTCGATATCATCAGATCAAAAATATCATTGAGTAATTTTTATTATTTTTCTGAAAAGATAAAATTTTCAATGCATAGTGAAAATTACTAGTTTTTAATGAGAATTAACATTCCATTTAAAACGTCTAAAAACATTAAAATTCATTTAAATTATTTTATAAAGTAAAATTTGATAACTAATATATCTAATAATCCAATTGAAATTACATTAATCAATTTTATAATTATTTTGGATATGAAATGTTTTTAAACTTTTGAAAATTTAGTATTTGAAAACTTTATTTCCCACATTGTCTATGGGATTAGTCTAAAAAAATTTACACTTCTACAAATGGAAATTGGAATAACAGGTTTCATATTTTTAACCATGATAATTTTTATTTTATAATAATGATACCTTAATTATTTGACCAAAATAAAAAATAAAAATAGGAAAATAAATTTACCATGATTAAGGTTAAATGGGTTTACCTGGGGGTTTATGAAAAAATATATGGGTTAAAAATGAACAAAATTGTATCCAACAACCATTTTTTGGATTTATTTCCACCTTTTAGCAGATATGTCCGATAAATTCCCATTTTTGGCCCATTTGGAATGTGAAAAATACGTGTACATATTTTTCATTTCAAATATTATAACGGTCCCACTCACCTCACTTATAAAAGGCCACACCATATCATCCCCTCTTCACACATCCAAACCCCATTGAATCAGCCAATAACTAACCAAATTAATTAATTAAATAAATATTAAAATCATATAATACTTATTATTTTCATAAATATAACCTATGAATCATTTTTTTCCAAACCAAAATAAGTTGTCTAAATAAAAGTTAACATTTCTAACCGAGATTTTTATTTTATTTCATCATCAACCTCAATCAATTATCAATTACACATGATGATATAGTATCATCAGTATATAACATATATTTATATGTTTTTTGTTATTTTAATAAACTAAATCATTATCCTCAACCATTAAATGAGTTATGAATTTATGATTTGTGAGTACAAAAGACTACCGCGTCGCGAACCGATGTCATTCGTTTTTTCCATTACCACCTATCATTACTGAATATAATGATGGATCTATTATTTATATATTATATTTATGATATTATATTTTTTTATGATTATATCACATGTTTATTCATATTTTCCATTCCATGGGAATATAATAATGTCCTTCATTTGTACAGCATATTGTCACCTCGTGAAGTGATGTGATTTATTTTTCACAAAATCATTACATGGATTGTAATAAGGATATGATTATATAAAAATATTTTATATATAGTTTATATTAGAAATAAAAATTATTTTTTAATTGTATTATATTATTTACCTTTCATTCAATCCATTAGTAAAATGGAAATAACATTCATACATATATACCACCCACCATCTCCATGAATGGTGTATTTCATTTTCTACCCTTAATTTTTTTGTATAACTATAAAAAAATTATATGGAATATGTATAATATGTATATAATTTTTAAAAAAAAATTTATGATATAATTAAAATCCAAGTAATTGAAATGAAAAAAATCAAAACATACTTGAAAAATAAAATAGTAATTACATGAAATGTGATATTAACATAAAATTGTCAATAAACTTGTAATAAAAGGACAAAAGTAAATCATATATGGTATTATATATATAATTATGGTTATATAATATATTTTTAGTAAAAATATGTTTATTATATAGGAGGTTTGAACAGGTATGAAGGAAATTGTGTCTTACGTTAATGGTTTTCTGGTCCTTCTATAATTTCGAAGACACATATGCCATATTCTGAAACAATTTATTTTATCTAGTGTATATAAAACACATTGATTTATTTTATTATTGTTATCATAAAAATTATTGTGGTTTAAAAATCTATTTAATTTTCTATCATTCATAGGGTTTATGTTTAAAATTTTAACAAATCAAGAAGGAATTTTAGTCTTAAATTTTTTTCTTTGGGACACATGTTTTGTTTTGAACCTATATTCATATATGGTATGTATATATATCCTGAATTAATTGTTAAAAACTTCATATCCATATTTTCATTTTATTATATGTTTCATTTAATTTTATTCTTTCGTGGGTATTATAATTAAATGTTTCCAATGTGAAAAGATTTTTATTTTATAATCACATTGTTTATCAGGATTATTTATGTGTATTGTTACAATGATGAAATATTATGATATATTTCTCAATAAACTCCATTGTATTATTCAAAAATGCTAATACCCGAGAATACATTATTTACCTTAATTTCACACATTTTATGTACTCAATAAATCAAAACAACCTTTTTTAAACTATATTTTCTTTTGAAAACACTTTTCCTCCAAAATAATGTTTTCCAAAAAATCATCAATTTTTTAGCATCCTCAAATGATTTATATAATATTTAATTATGGATGTCTTAATTATGAAAATTGTTTGTTAAATTATTCTCATGCAAGTTTTAAAAAAAATATCATTTGACTTTTACGAAAAATGCGAAAGGAATCATTATTTTAATATGATTGACATGAAAACATTTTCCAACCTTCATGAAAATTATTTTCATTACATATTCCTTTATATTTTTTGATGTTTTTTTTCAAAAAAAATATCTTAATGTATCTTTAATGTTATATTTTTAAAAATGACACTTTCTATGAAAATTTATTTTCCTCAAGAAATGTTTTAAATAATATTTAAAACATTCCTTTAAATGTTTTAAAGTTTATTATAAATTCGTATTATTTTTAATGTAATTTTATAATTCTTTTTCAAAGTTCATTAGATATTGTACTCCCAATATGTTTCATGTGATCTTTTAAAATAATTTTCTATCTACGATGACATCGTTTGGGATACAAATTCTTTACTAGATATATGATCGAAGGATAAAATTATCATTCTTTATAAGAATGGTTTATATTAATGGTGAAAATATTTTTTTGAAGCCCATATCTCTTCCATGTGTTATACAATGATAATTTTAATATGACACATACTTTTATTGATGGGTTAGGATATAATGTAATTATTAAATGACTATGCACCCTATTTCTATTTTATATGTCATTCTATGATGAAATTATTATAAAACCCATTTATTTAAATGGATTCAGATATAATGAATGTTTTATTATCTTGTGGAATATTAATGTGTACTTCTCATTATTTTATGTGTGGGGCCTATATCTCCCTCCAATTCATCAGGTAAATATTGATAAATATTGAGTAAAAGTTTTATGTGTGAACCTAATTACATATTCACAATGTCATCGGTGAACCTAATTACATGTTCCCAATGTTATATGTGAACGTAGTCCAATTTTCATAATTTTATGTGTGAACCAGATTACAAGTTCATTTCATTATGCACAAACTTATCTTCCATGTCCCTAATGTTCGGCATGGACCTGGTTTCATGATAATGATTTTATGAAACAGATTGATTTCTTATAGTATACTTAATGGGTTGTTTTCATAGAGAGGAGATGGGGGCTGGTGGAGTTCTAGGTCTCCCTCTCTCGCCCTCGGTGATGACCTAGCTTGAAGGTGCCTGAGGCTCCGGTCCTCTCCTCCCTTGTGGGGGGATGTGGGACTCTCTCCCTGATGGCTCGTCCTTTCATCCCGTTCACCAACTCGGCATACCTTCATCCTTTTCCAGCGATTTCTCTTAGCCCTAAGGTTCCTAACCTCTATGAAGGATCTCCTAAGCTCGCAATTTCTCTTAATGAGTTCAATGCTTCTTCAAATCTACACAGATCAACACTGGTGGCTCATTTTAGAGGATTTATTCCCTCGATTGAAGACTTTGACCAATTCGTCTTTAGTACATGGTGTCTTCAAAACCGAGCGGTGGTGGGTTTGGTCGACTGGCATCAATTAACGGATCGCTTCACATTATAGTAGGATTTAGTCATCGTATGGTCCATCACTACTCGAGTGTCTAATGGGTGCATTTTTTTCCTCCTTTGATGGTCGTTTGATTTCAACATGAATCACGATCTGCCTTCGGCCGTTGTTTGGGTTAGTTTTACTGATTTGCCTCTTCTTTTCTAGTGTCCTTCTATCGTATGTATTCTTGGGAATTTGGTTGGGTGGTATATATGTTCTGATAATCACACCTCTATAGTTTTTCACCCCATTATGCCATGTGCTTTTATTGTGGATGATGTTTCAAAACCTCCAACCAATTGGCTGTGGATTTCGGTTGGAGAAGAACTGATATGGAAGCAGTTGGTGGTGTTTGACTCAGTGCCCACGTTTTGTATAGGATGCAGCAAGATCAACCATGTGGCTTTAGGATGTCATCATGTAAACCGTGACAGGTCGTTGGAAGAGCTGATTGTTTTAGTGGTTGAATATCATTCACACGATAGTGAGGTTTTGGGTGAGAATGAGGTGGCATGCAGGGAGGTTCTAGGGGAGATGACACTGGTTGGGATCCAAAATTCTCCTGCTACGGATGTCAGTTTTCAGGTGGAGAAGAAGATGTTGACTCCACTGAATTCTGTGAGGGGTTTCAAATATGGGCAACACAAGGAGGAATACCCAATGGTTGCTGATGTTTTTGTTAGGTTAAATCATGATTTTGGTGTTAAGGGGGATGGCGTCGAGAGGTCCTATGTAGTGGCTACTGGGAATCCTCTAGACTAACCCATTCTGGCCGAAGAATGTGAGGGAAGCATGTTCAGGAGTGAGGTTCAAGGTCCGAGTGGCTATTCTAGGAGAGTCCTGGTTGACATGAATAATCATCAACAATTCATGGGTCGTGGATATGAGAAATCCACAGGATCATCCTTCGTTCAGGGGAAATATTTCTTGTCTGCTGCAACATCTTCAAATAGACAAGAGAAGTTGGCCAATGTGAATATCTTTAGGCCCATATATTCTAACACCCTCATGGATAATCATCTAAATTGTAGGTCTGAGGGGAAGGAAAATTAAATGAAGAAGAAGGCAGATCAGGAGCAACAACATTGTTAGACGAAGCCCCACAATGAAGGAACACAGCTAAAGCTATGGAATCGCTTTGATGGCTTGGATGTTCATGAACCTCTATTGTCTCGGTAGGATTATTAATTAGGAGATTACAACTATAGTATCCTATCAATGGATAACATGGACATATGTAAAGGAAAAGGACCTCACAGCCCTCTATAGAATAAGGGGAAAAAGTCGCTAGAGATTCAGGGAAATGTGTTGTATTTCAGGGGAAAAATACTAATGGACGCAAGGTTTATTCTCCCCTACCAAAACCAATGGATACTAGGTCAGCCAAGATGGAAAGGAACAAAGTAAACACAATCCTTAAGGTGGTGGAAATATAAGAACCAAATAGGCTTACATGTGAAAAAGAAGAAGAGAATGGAGAGTGCTTGAAAATTATCTTGCAATCCTTGGAAGAAATGATTGAGAGATACATGCGTACCAATGTTTCAGAAGAGGATCACAACAAGATTTATGAATGAAGGATGCAAGTTGATGCCACAGAGGATCAAGAAGAGTGGTCAAATAAACAAGAATGAATTCTGGCCTGAGTGTTCAATCAGGATAAAATCAACCCAGAGGAATTTATTCAGACAATGCAAAGGATGACTACCCGCCTTGAAGAGCTTATTAGAGAGGATCCTGACATCCAGGTTGGTATCTTGCACTAGGATATCTACAAAGTAGCTGAGTCAAGTAATACGAGCCTTCTGTTTTATGATTTCGTAATATCATTCAGCAGGTAGTGTCAATCTATTTTTTCTATTTTCCTTTAAATGGAATTATGAAAAAATTAGAAAATTAATTTGTAAAAATTAATGAGTGATTCGGTTTCAATTTCTATATGATCAAAATTTAATATGTTGTTGTATATTACATAAATATACATCTTATTCCAATGGTATCTTCTCAGAGATCATGTTATTTGATTTCATTATGATTAATTTCTTAGTGATTTTCAATATATATCCCATAACTCCTGTTTATGGTCTATGATATGTAGGGTATAGTTTGAAATTATTATTATAATGTTCTCATACCCATATTCTCTTGTTATATTAATATATCTCTTATTTAAACATACTGAGATTATACGCTCCCCCTTCCTTATGTTTCCTCTCCCTAGGTTTTGATGTTTTATTTAATTATTGTATTTATATGAAGATTACTAAATGGGAATATCATTGTCGACGAAATTTAAGATCATTCACTAAATTATAAGATTGTGTACCTAGTATTCAAAGGAAATAAACTATTACAATCCTCAGCCTTTTTTTGTAATAAAAATAATATTCACTCAAAAAATAGAATTTCTATGTATGATAATTTTGGGTCTCTACTAGGAACGCTTAAAATAGCATCACATTCATTATAATTTATTATATTTATTGTATTAGAACATTTATCATGAATATAGTTTGAATTAAATTTCCATATTTGATATCAAAATTACCATCATTTGTGTTAGGATCGTTGCTTTATTAATTATCATTTAAACCTTAATTTAAGTCAAATTCTGGTCTTCCTTAAGACTCATAGATCTTGACTTCTTCATATGATGGTGGAACTATCATAAATCCTTCGAGTCTATACAATACTAGTAATTATTTTCATTTTGATAAAATCTATATGTAATTGGAATTATAATGTGAAAATTATCATCTATTGCATGGAATTCATCTTAGCATGTGATAAATCAAGATCCACATGGATGAAAATCATTTTTTAATCCTATAAGCATTTTTAGATGCATTTTTTAACATTTTTTATTCGAATAAATAATTCTTGAATTCAAAAACATTTTAGAATGTTTTATTATACATTATGAAGTTTTATTTTGAAATGGAACCCTGCTTATTCTTCGACCTTATTATGTCTGTGTAATTACACAATGAGTTAAACATACAAACCATGCACAAAAATACAAAAACCATTCTGAGGAATGTCTTAACATTTTGAATATGTTTCCGAACAAAAAATGTATACTTTCTTTTCCAAATATGTATCTCTCTCTAACTATTTAACCACTCACATAAATATTAGTAAGTCTTGAACCAAAATCACATTTTCTATCCTAAACCATTTGATGGAGTTCATAATCTTATGATTATATAATATTTATTTAATGATATCTATAAATGCATGAATTACACAATCATCATATTCTGAAAAACAAAATTCAATCAGTAGACATCACTAAAAGGATATCCATAAACTGAAATTAGAATATTCATGTTTAGTACTTTTGGATGGCTCATCTAACTACCATGATATCTTATCTTCATTTAATAAAAAGTATTAAATCTCCTTACTCTAATAATATTCCCCTAAAAACATTCCAAATAATTGACAATTATTAGCTAATAATATTCACTTTCCAATTACATGAATAAAAGCACATAAAATCATCATGGGGATTGTTGTTTCTTTCTTGATTATACCTATGCATATTAGTTATATATGAAACACTTCTTCTAGTTTTCATTAAAAATGTATTCATTATAAAAAAATTTAAAAAGAAGAAACTCAAATATTCTTCTTCTTACTCTCCCTGTTTTCATGGAAAAACACTATTAGTACTTCTATAGTACTCTAATATATATTTGTATCCTTAATTATTGATAGTAAATAAATCCACGTATGGGACCATCAATCTCTCTATGTTGATTTTTTTCTTCAGTAAAACCAAAATATTAATACAGAAATATATGTTATTAATTATTTTCTCCCATCAATTCATAACAAATACAAAAGCATATTGTGGTTTCTCGACCTCATATGATTCATATGATCCATTGAAAAGAATATTCATTTGTCACTTCTTTAAGGAATTATCTTCTCTCATATTGAAGTTATAAATTCGGGGAATTTTAAATTGGTGAAAATGGGGTTCTCCCAAATCATTTTCCCTTCAAAGATCCTTTTTAGACAAATCTTTATCTATATTGGATTACCAGATGTAAAAAACAATAGTGATAAAACAAGGTAACTAATTATATCTATAAATTGAAATTTATATTATATATTTCTCAAACATCATAATTAAGGTGTTTTAAAACAAATTTGTCCATAATTATACATACAAAACTAAACACAATACATGATTTATAAAATTTCATGTCAAAAATTTATACAACTCACCTTTTATTATAGTATTTACAAAAACTAAAACTCTATCTTGGTAAAAATTATTCATATTTTCATAACAAGTGGATTTAAGTGGGATTTTCATACATTGTTTTCAATTTTTGTGCCATTTTCCATAAATTCAACATTCACAAATTTTGTGATGTTTTCAAAAACTCCATTTCTTAATTTCTCCACATAAAGTGATACACACAGTTTATTAAATTCATGATAGCCGGTAAACACTTTGGTATAAACCATCTATTATACTCCCCGATAGTAAAATCCTCAAGAATATGATTTAATTTATATCATTTTTGTGAAGTCTAGTCAATATATAAGAGCATAATTTCATGACCCAACCCATTAGAGAACCACCTTGTTCGAGAGTATGTTGTGTGTTGCACCCAAGGACCACCAACAGTAGGTTATTCCATAGAAACTAGCTCAAAAAAGTCATAAAATTAATGGGAAACCATATCTTAAAAATACTAAAGACAAAAAACCAACCAATCCCAAAAGGTATAAAAATCCAAAAGGATATAAAAGTCTATATAGAAATTGAAAACAATTATTTCCACCTATAAAGAAATAGGTAAAAGAAAACTATCATGTTGTGCCATATCCAATCCGGTCCATACCAGCTCTTGAATCCTATGGGATCCACCATGCTCATTATCTATAGTACAATAGAAAAAAGGTCACAAATATATACATCATCTAGATAGACAAAAAATGTGGGTATTAAGAATATAGAATGGTGGTAATTGATGTAAAAAGTAGGATAATTTGAAATCAAAATGGAATCATGGTTGTATGTCATAATGTCAACATGGTGGAATGATAAAACAACCCCCAAAAAACACAAGTGAACTCAAATATGTAGAATACATCACCAAAAAACTCCTATACAGAAAGTATACTCTACCAGGTAAGGAAAATATGTCCTTATCTAATGAATCACTAAACCACACTATATGGAAACCCTATTACGGTCCCTCTATTCAAGAGAATACCCCTTCCTTATCAATGTTAAAAAATGAAGACCATATTTATTAGACTAAAAAGGATATCCCCCCTACTAATGAAATTTGAATAAACTATTTAAACCTAATGAAAATACTAGCTAGTGATGGTACGCTCAATAATGAACCATATTGTACTTTCCAAAACCACCATCAACTCAAAGAAAATATTATAAAAGACTAAAATTGTGAAATCAATCCCTGAATTTGTTACAAAAAACAATAAGATCCAAAAGTTACTTCATTAACTTAACAGAAATATATTTTTTAATCAATGAGGTGTATATTAATTAGACGATCTAATAGAAGAATTTTTATTAAGGAACATAACGAATTAAAACGCCTTGAGAGGTAATGCATTATATCAACATAGTGTCCGAGAATATATAATATGTTAAATGAGAACAAATTTTAGAAGGGTAACCACTGACAAAAATCATTCTTCTCCAAAAATATTCTCGGTGGAAACAAACGAGGCATCCTTGACTCCCTAAAACTATGTATCATTAAATAATATATTCAATTCATATATTATCCCCGCCAAGACATGTAAAACATAATCTATCATGAGAGACTCGCGCCTTATTAATATAAGAAATTAGTAATAGTGGGTACAATCCCTGATCTTTGATCTATCTCTATAGAATAGTCACTTAAAAGCCCATCCAATACTATAACCATTTTATTGATAGTTTACCAAACCAATGGTAGAGTTTCTATATATAAAAAATAGTTACAATTAATAAAATAATTGTTTTCACTTCATTTTAGGGTCCCTAAGAAAACATCCAATATCATGGGGGACAGATGCATTTCATGGATAGTTGGTGATGTGACCCACAAATATATTTACAAATAACCACATAATCGATAATTCATGATCTAGAAATGTATAAATGTATAGATAACACACTATAAAAACTAGATAATTAGTCTACCAAATGATTCAGTGAAGGTAAAAATTAAGAATTATCAAAAACACTATAGTATATCTATTGGTCACAAATTGTGATGGAATATCACTGTGAGAGAGTGTGTAAGTGAGTTAGAGAATAAAACTCTAAAAGTGAACTTGATATAGAAAATTTAATGACTAAAAAGTGATTTTAGATCTCTGAAAACCTATAAATATAATATACATCCACTAATAGAAACATCATAGTGCATAGGGAGGAGTTTATCTCCTCCACTAGTCATATGTCTAATGCTCAATCAAACCGACTATAGGGAAGAGGGTATTACTCATAACTAATCAGGAATCTACATATATGTCCATTCATCCATTTAGGAATCCATAACCACCATCAATTCTAGGAGGGGTACTGACATCTGGTAAAACCTGAGGATTACCACATGAAACATCCAACCATTTCATGAGAGGTCCACACCCCTTCTAACCCACATTACTCCTTCATTAGTATCCTGTCATTTTCTATTTGTGGTTTTAATAATAAATAACTATCAAATCAAATCACCAGATACCTATAATAGAAAGGATGGACCCACCATCTTGTAATATAATGAATGATACTCAGAATAGACTATTTATTGGTTCAAAAACCACCTTAAGGGGGGAATACAAACAAATCCTCGTAAGTAAATAGAATATGAAGTATACTAAGAATAAATTGAATGTCTTACAAACGAATCAATCCAGATGTGTCCTTAAATTGAAATGGTGTTTACTTATCTAGTATATGGGTTGTGGGTGTGTACGTGTACCTAGTATTATATCCCACGTCAGGAAACATTGTGTCACTTGGAATGACATGTAAAAGTACACACCCATGATATTCACCTAGGTGTTCTGTCCTGTATATAGCCAAACCATATTCTATACGACCTAACCTAATACGCTTCATGTATATCAGAACATTGCATCATGTGAATGACATATAAAACCTGAGAAGAACATTATTTGTACATGATATATCTTCTAGAGACTAAACATCCACTAGTATTATATTTATGATGTCTATCACATTTGGATTTTACCAATTCCACCCCAAACATCTGGATTCGAATCATTGTCAAATGAAAACCCATATGAAGTAAATTCATGATCTTAAATGAAACGCAAGGAAAATATCTAAATCAAAATGATGTGAAATATGAACTTATGAGTCTTCACTTATCATGTATCACAAAAGCATCACATTATCATGTTTCTAATGGTGATTCATATTCATTGCATCTAGATCCACATTTTAATCATACAAGTTTGATAATATCTACCTCCATTTCCACTTTTATATCTACATCTCATGAACTAAAAAGGGTGAAGGGGGATTTTCTGCTCACATACACTCCTAGGGAAAGAGGGGGAAAATTAGGTTATTTAATTAACCCTCCTTAATTTAATAAGGAAAACACCATAATTACACATGAATTAATTCCAAAACTAGAAGAGATATTATATCATGCTTAGGGGAAACCAAAAAAACCAAATACAATCATGGAGTTAGAATATCCCTTCTAAATTTCCATTAATAGTGTTCATCATTAGAACACACATGAATAAATAATATTTTTTTAATAAATATGATATACTTGGAATAAATTTTCTAACCAAAAAACTCACTCAAATCCTTCCAATGTTTAATATAACAATTTAGATTCAATAGAACCATAAAAAAGTTCAGGTCATTTGTTAGGCAAGGATTGACAATTTATAATTTAAATAACATTTGGGGATCTGAACCACCAAAATAAACTAATTATTATTCTTAAATAAAACCCATATCAATACATTCATCCAATATTAAATATTTGCATCCAAAAATAACAATAACCTTACTTACATTCCAAGAATAAATGAATCTAACCTCATGTGGTAGACTAGAAAACCACCACATGAGCATATATATCTGTAGAATCCATATGACCCAAGGATCCTAAATAAATTCCACTAAGTAAATAATTCCATCTTGAAATTATGATAATTGATTCTTCCTCCAATATGGCAATTCCTCAATTACCAAATAACATAGTACAATAACATTAGAATGATTCAATTCATGTGTAACATTCCTTACACATACTCACAAAGGATTCTTAGTTGAATGACATTAGCTTTTTATGGTAGGGACTCTTAATGATCCACCATATTGAAACACAAAAAAACTAAAGAGACAATTCAAATACATTTCATAAAGTCTATTTTCATGGGATTTATACTCCCCATCATGAAAATGTAGAAAATAATGAAATATATTTTATAGAATTTTTGAACACACCAACAACCGTTCTCATATTTCTCAATAGGAGCATCACAAAACACATCTATTATGCCACTCTAATAAATAACATCAATGTGTATACACAGTGACACAAAAAAGTGTAGGGTACTTGGGAATCATTGATCCCAACATCCAACCCTCCATTTTAACTGTATGGATTACAATAATAATCCTATTTAATAATCAATGTCATCACCCTCTACAGTAAAACATATTTTTTCACTATTAAACACAAATACAACTCTCTCTTTCTTTAAATGCACTATAAATGATACAATAAAATAGTCAACCATACCCATATAAATATATTTCTCATAAAGAAAATCCATCAAAATACATGATGATGTACTGAAGGGGGAACATAATATAGTGATGGGATGTTAGATGACCCCACACTCTTGATTAAAAAACTCACATAGTTTAACACACTTCCATTTAAGAAGATATAAATTTATAGTAATAATTTCATCATAGTTTACTAATTCAGTAAATTAATTCCAAAATCACATAAAATTTAAAAATTGATGAAAAAAAAATATCAGATCAAAACATTCTAAATAGATTCTTAGTCGAGGGATCTTTCTTCAATTCTTTTATAATAAAAAACACCCCGCCAACACAAAATAGGACATCCACAATCTCTGAAATTTTGGGTTTGATCATCCAAAAAATATTTTTTATGAAACTAAAAATTCTTACCATTGAATCAATTTCATAATGCCCTTGGGGTCGGTCGCGCTCTACTATAAGGTACCATTGTCAAAGGAGAGAATCTTGACCCATCCACCCAATTGTTTAGATGACTCAACAAACAAGTTAGAAACACTAACCAAGTGTGAGTGTGACAATCAATATTCATGAAAATACTATTGGGCATCTCCCATCCTTGATATGAACTACAATAATATTAATTTCTAATCCATAAATCATTAACAAATAAATTAGTGATATACAATAGATCTTATGAGATGACTATTTTTCCACTACATTTGTCTAAAGTCCCTTTGTAAGAATAATCCACGCTGATTGGTAAACTAACATCTTGAAAATTAAAGAACATGAATGTGCTAATGAAAATGTGTTCCCTAACAAGACTACAAAAAAAACTTAAATCAATTTGGTCGTTACTTATTCTTCTCTTCTACAACTCACAAAACAATCCTACCATTTTAAAGATCACCTATAGAAACATACCGATATATAATAGATAGGATGGTAGCACAAAGGATGCCTCCCATGCTCTGGTTATACAACCGTCCACCAAGGATTCCGAATCCGGGAATCTAACTTGCTTGGAAGTACTATCCAAAATCATGTATTATTTTGTTCAACAATATCAATGAAAATATTATATTAAGAATAATAATGAACCATAATATCATCAATCTTCAATCTATGGAAAAGGAAACACGACTCTCTGAGACCCCTTAAACCATTCATTAGTGTACTGACCAAAAATAAGGTGTATCTTTCTCCATTTTTATATGGGGATGTAACATTATATAATGGTACAATGATCATTTCATATATCATGCTTAAATTAAACCTATATAGCTGGAGGAACCACAAATTATTTAAGTGGGGCTTTATAATATTTATAATGTATGGATGATATACACCACATTGTGGTAACTAGGGTAATATACCCATGTTCCAGAAAAAATAACATCTAAAAACTGGGGAACATACCCCTATCCTTGAGAACCTAAACGATACTAAAATTGTGGTTTTGTACTACAAGGTCAAAGGAATAACATCTAATTTCAACCCAACAACAATTCTCAGAAAAATAAGGATCCTCTCTTTACCATGATGTGGGATGAAAACCACTATATGTATTATGGGGGACCAATACATTACCAAAATTTAGAGTATTCTTACCATATACATGAATACAGGACCCACACCAAATGAATAATAGGTTATTCCTATATACATATGGTGTTTTTGAAATCCAAAATCTCATATTGAGGACCCTCCCCTTGTTATTCAATACATAAAATTCATAGGGTTAACCCCCCACCCCCAATGTAGGGATCATATCTTATATATGATCTTATATGAGTGATTTTACATTTCATTAGATAAATGATCTCATTCCCCCACTAAAAAACCAATAGTGTGGAGTTTTGATCGACATTGATGATGGTACAGAACATATAATTTTTTATATGGATAACCATAGAAATATCACACATCTAACAGTTATCTTGAGTATTTATTTATCTAAAATAGGGTTATTTCATTTTACTATGAAAAGAGTTAGTATCATTAAAACCATTCTCCTCATTGAATATTTTGATCATCTATAATCAAATAACACCATGATATCAATAAATGCATTAACTATTATATGATATATTATCCTATAGAACTATAAATTATTGCCAATATTGAATTCCCCAAAGTTAGATGTAAGGATTATCAATTTACTTGGGTAAAATTGTATCATCCCCCACACCCTAGATTGGTTACATTGTCAGAAAACATATCCTATGAAAATAAATCACTTGTACTCGCACATGTCTAAATCAATACTCACAAAACATCTATCTACAAACATCATCCATACGATTGACCTAATATGATATAACTCTAAAATGACAGGATCAACTAAGGGCCCAAATACTCCAAAAGTAAGTCTTTTTTAATATCGAAATCCCACTAATAAGGGGTTATGGGTTGGTAATTGGAAATAAGAAGGAATAAAAAAAAGGGAGTTTATAGTGTAATAAAACATTAGTTCTAAAATATACCAATCAAACAAGATAATAGCAACCGTGTATTACATAAAATTCTAGATTGAATGTAATAACCATACAAGCCACTCAAGTTATTGAGTGATAAGACCAACTATATTTTTCAATCTATAATATAAAATTGACGACATTTAATTTTGTGAAACATTTAACTACAAGCCTCATTAAATATAGAGGTAAATATTTTATATCGAACTCATAACAATATACACCTCGACTCAAAATAAATTACTCAATGATTATCTCCAAAATCACTCTCTCTATGATCATTGGCTCCAATGCCTTTGATGCTACAAAAACTATATCCTTGATCACTAGATATTTCATGTTTATATATTACATGACTCATTAAATTCACCATGAGTTATATCTCTATAGATCTCAAGAAAAATGTGATCTGAAAATATCTCGATCAACATAGTTCAAAACTATAACTTTTTGACAAAAACATTTTGAGAAGATACATTCATCATAGTGGAAAACAGTCAAAAAATACGATATATATCATGGTTGGACAAAATATTACTCCTTGAAATAAATATTTAAATTATTCATGAAAAAACATCATGTTTGGGACATTATAGGTCAACTTTATTGAGATGTTTATAATAACTCGGATGAAGAAGGATTGGATGTTGAAGGAGGTTTAGAGGTGTATTTCCAGTCTTACACATATATCATTTTCATTATAGTGTTCCACTAATTGTGATATATTTAATAATTTAATATTGATATGATGAACTATAAGGGATCATGGGTATTAGTTAATTTATATAGGTTCTATAGGTTTTATGGTGATCACTATTATAGAGAGCCTCATGCTACTACATCTATTCTTATTTGGGAGAATATAATTGATATAGATATATTTAATAATTCTGTGTTTGAATTAATTTTATTGGGAGAGTATTATGTTTTTTATTAGGGTTTCAATGGTGAATCATCATATTTAATTGAGAGGATAACAGTTTATGTGGCACTGAATAGTTTTCATTCTAATTTAGTTGTTTAGAAGCTATCATATTCATTGATATAATAGATTAGGATATTTATAGGGTTATATTCATTGACATTAGGTATAAAAAATTTCATTAAGTCACATATTTTTTGGAAAATAGTAGGGGTCTTTTTCAAAAAAAAAATTAATGCTAATTTTATAAAAACTAATATATATATATATATAGAAATATTGGCTGTATTAAATAAGAATAAAAACATGGGGTGTATATAAAATGACTTGGTAGAAAAAATTTATTATTGATGATATTGTTTTATGAATTAGATATCGTTGAATTACATTAGGTTTTATAAACAGATAAGAATTTAGTGCTGAGAAATTTTTTGATTCCATCAATATTTCTTCCATCAATGAGAGTAAGGTAGTTGTCTTAGTTGAGTTATTATATATTAAACATCATCTAGTCGAATTGATGGAGAAAGATTCATTGAATTCTCCATGACAATAATGCATGTTAAAAAATATTCTCCAAGAAGGGTGAAATGTTTTAAAATTAAAGGGTTTTCTCATCATAAAAAATTAATTTTTTCATTGAAGTGTGGAATTTTTGGAAATATTGATTTTTATAGAGATAACATAGGTGTATCACGTTGTGATTTTAACATAGGTTTTTTTCTTTATTGTCATTGTATTTCATATACTGACATAATTTTTAATTTCTTACTCTCTAATTATTAGTGAATATTTTAAAGGTGGCCTGATTGTTTTTTAATCCGATGTAATGGATTTTTTACACATTAAAAAAATTCATTTCTTCTATTTAGTTCTTCTATTATTTCATCAGATTTATCATATTTCTATGGAAATATAATATCATATATGGGTCTTCAATATCTTAAACAATTTGTAACCAATAGTCATAATTTTGACCACAGAACATTAGACTATTGTTATGAAGTCACCTTTTTATATTTATTCAAAATATGTATAAAAGGCATTCTTAATGGATGCGATGAGTAATATCATTATCAATATGTATTTTTTAATGATCAAAAATTTTATTATGGCATACTCGAAGAACATATAGATGATTATCATAGTGGTGATGATGATGAAAATGATGATTTAGTATCAAAACGATTATGTATATATAGATATTTATATGATGTTGAGATAAATTATGAATTTTTGACATTTAATGTTGAGACACATTATGTAATTTAATGGTTATCCATGTTATTTTGAAACAAGAATATATTGATAGAATTGATTTTGGTGATTATTGAATGAAACAAATAAATATAGATTATAACTATTTTTCAAGAGACGTATAGGTTGATATTTATCCTCTTGAATGAAATAATTAAGAAAGTGTTGTTTTCATTATATTTTTTCTATTGTTTTTGATGGCGTGTAATGGATTTAAAATGAATTTAGAAAGATATAAAATGAAGATATGTTGTTGGTGGATAATGTTTCGATGATGGAGTGCAATGATATCAATAATTGTTCCATGTGTTTCATGTCTTTATAATACAACCAAGATAATGTTATGTGGATCTATTATGAATATTGGATGTACATATGATTGTGGTATCAGTATTGGGAGAACAAAATCAATAGGTTGTCCAAAAATATTTTGAGAGAGAGAATTTCTTATGGATTAGTGAGAAAAAAACTAGGTGAAAAAAATACATTATGTGTGGGTTGAAATAGATTCTTAGTGTTAGATATATGATATAATTCATAGAAATTTTTAATTATTTATATGAAAATAAATAATATATTTAACTTGTGGATTAATATTCAACCAAAAAATGATATATCATTCATTTTATGACTGTATAATGTTGTGGTGTTGGTTTCTTCTCAAATAGGTTAAAGGAATCATGGTTATGCTTGGAAGTATAACGATACACACATAGTGAAACCACATTATTGATATAGATATTGGGTACAATTTTATTTTCATTGAAGATTTTTTTTGACACCTCATATTTTAAAGTGTGTTTTTATATCGAGGGGGGTTTAAAAACGATACCATTGTCATTAGAGCCTCTATGAAAAATTGAATCAATTGTAGATTTTGGATCTTAAATTAGTATTTTGTTTAAAGAGGATGACGTTTTATGAAAATATTCTTCTTGTACAAATGAATTAAGAGTAAAAGATGATGTTTTGAAATTAATTATACTTTTTGATGTTTTTAGATAAAAAATGAGGAGGAAAAATGATTGAATAAACAATATCATAATTATTTGTGAAATATAAAAATTAACAAAATCATGAAAAAAAGGTGAATAATAATTCATTCTATATACTATAATTTTTTATTGAATGAGTGTTAGAGGTTTTAACGAGATAAATAAGTAAAATATTTATTACTACTAGTACAAAACATTTAAAATAAGGTTTGTGTTTAGTTTAAGTGAGTTTATGTGATAGGAAAAATGTATTCTAATGTGAAGTGAGTTTATTTGGATTATTTACACAGATTTAGGCTACAAATCACAACCCTATGCAGATATATAGAATTAATATAAGAAAATTGTGAGTTAATATCTTTATTCCATAAAAGGTTGAACAACGAAGGAATTGTGAAAGAGATGGAAGTGTGAAAAATTTATTTGAAATCATGTTCACAAAAAAATTCAAAAAATGAATTATCATGAAATAATTTTTTTAACGATTGGATTGTGAAGGAATTATTGTGTATGTATAACTATAAAGGAATTACATAAAAATAATATTTTAATGAATAACAAGCACAATGACAATTACACCTTAGAAAACATTTTTTATTGTTATATAAGATTATTCTGAGATATGATGGATTGAATTTCAGAATTGTATTATTATTTTCATGGCGTGAATCATAGTATATATTCTAAAATATATGGAAAAAAGAAATATTCATAAATTTAGAAAAAAATATTTCTAGAGTAGGGAGGGAAGGATGAGTTAGTGTGAGTATCTAGAGGAAGGAGACTTCATGACCCTAAACACATTTTTACATGAATTAATATTGGAATAGATTAACCATGATAATAAAACCATTTCAAGGATAAATGGATATGGCTAAATCATGATAGAAATTTTAGAAAATTACCCCTATATAGATGGTTGATATATCTATTGAATATATACCTATGGTTATTTTTTAGTAGGAACACTATTGTTAAAACAAATGTATGGTAATGGCATAGGAAAGGACATAGACCCTGATCATCCATGGATCATGGTTATAGGTTTCCTAAGAAAGGGCTAGAACTATTATCGTTCTTGGACCATGACTATAGGATATCATATAAATGGATCTGACCATAGTAACCTTAGATAAGGGCCATATCCCTTTCCCCTGACTCCTACAACCATAGTATAAAATTTCGAATGATCTTAGATTATAGTACCATATGAATTTTTTTATATGTATAGTAATTATAATTATACAAATATATATATATATATATTTATATATATATATTATGTCTATGGTTAGTCATAATATGTTAGATGAGCAATAGAAGAGTTCATATGATCTAAACTTATTGTTATATTTTTTTTGAGGTTATGGCCATGGTATCACTATAACCATGGATATACACCCCCCAGTTGAATGTATTGGTATATGAATTTCATATGGATATATAAAATTGATCAATGAATATTGATTAAGGGCTATAGTTCATATAATTTCATCTCCATACTTCTTAATACTTTCAAAAAAATATAGTAATGGGCCTGGCCCATTTCTATGGAAACTATTTATAGTAATGAATTATATATATTATAATATTGGGTCTAAGTGGATTTTAATACATCAACAACACATTGGTGTCAACTCTATGAATTTAGACCCTATCCATAGTCCACATAAATTGTTTATCATTTCTTTGTTTCACTATTTTTAATTATATTGTATTTAAATTAAATTACATTGGTTGAATGAGTTCATTCCCATTTATCAACAAGATAAAATGAGACAGGAGATAAATATTGAAGCATATTTCACAATTCCCCATGTTGGTGAATGTTTCTTCATATTGTTTAAAACCTTACAACATTATTTGTTTCATTAACGAGATAATCCCACAATCCATATCACCATTGGGAAAGTGTTATTTGCATATGGTCAGGTACCAATTATAGTAACCCAAATAGAACCATTCACCTCCACCAGAACATATATATAGAAACAAATATATTTGATCATCACATGTAATACCCACCACCATTGAAATGATATATCGATAGAAATTCTTCCCAATTCAATACTCCACAGTCAAGAAATTTGTTCTACAACATGTAAAACTAGAGGCGTTCCTATATAGTGTTCTATAATAGTTACACCTATTATCATTAGGCTATCCCCCAGATAGAAAAAGAAACTAAAATATTAATATAGTAAAATCTTTTGATATGGAATAGAAGATAAATACAAATATCCAAACATTATTTCACATTATAACACATAATCAAATCTCAAAGTGCCCCCATGTCACATCACCAATTAATCACACATCATCTATTCATTAAGATTATATTAAAACTATATTATATTCATGTCATATATTAGAGATTATATATTTCATATATATGTAGAATAAAATTATCACAATGTAGATTGTTAATAAAAATCATAATAATCTTCCAAATTCTCATACATTCAATATCTAACCAAACATACTCACCAATGCCTTAATGATAATTTCTGTTATAAAGTAATTGTTATAATATTTATATAATGTTCTATAAATAATTCATATAAGTTATAGTGAATATATCTATTATAGATGTTCCAAGACAAATCCCTTTTTTGTAGTGGGATCATTATATAAATTAACATGCCAAACACATATATAATTGTATCAAAAATCATATTTTTACCTTTTTTTATCACTTTGAAGCCATGAATTATCAAATAAATGGCCTCATAGACAGAAAATATGAAAATGGATTGAAAAAATCCTTTGAATTTTTATATATATTCATCATCAATTCTGATAATCGATACATTTAAATGAACAGCTAGTCCCTTAATTAATCATGAATTCCCTCAAAAACATCATCATCATGTTCAATAAGGAAAATAGATAAATTAAGAATACACAATTTTAAAATATTGTACTATATGATAATATTATATGTTTGTTGAATCATGAATAAGAGGGCATATGTTGATGATTTGGAACCAATGAAATGGATCAAAATTACATATCACTCATGCATTATGAATTAATTTTCACAGTGTCTCCATTATAGTGACATACATGTATACAGAGTATAAATTTCTTTATATAAGATAATTAATAAATAATATTATGATTAATTATAATAATTAAATAATATTTAATTTTAATTAATAAATATCTATACATATTCATCATAGGTAAAGGGTATTTCATACCACAAAAAACACACACCCAGGCTCCCAATCCCTCGTCCCTCCTCACAAGGAACGGAAACCTGCCACTATATGTATTTTATTAAATATTAAAGGATGAAAAGATTATATACATGTTATCTTGAAGGTCCATTTGAATATTTCTGAGATACCCCTAAAGGAGATGACTGCATCCCTACATGAGGAACGAAGAGTCACATTTTGTTTTCCATTCCATTTACTATGTTTCACCACTCAAACCAGCACTATCATTCCATGTTATTATGTGTCACCATGGAATTATAATATCTCAAATTGTGAATTTTTTTTAAATAGAAGGTAGGCTGATGGGTTTTAATAAACTCTTTTCACATTCATTATTCCGACTATAGACATATACATTTCTTTAAACTACGCATTTCACTAGTCATACAACATCATCTTTGGATAAAATAGGTAGTAGTTTCACCAGTGAACAAAACATGTCACACCCTTCAAGAAGATATTACATTGTGTTCGCCACTATTGCAGCATTTTAGGGAGTAATCAGTGAGGGGGATGTTAATCTATTATTTTCATTAATATTTTTTATTCTTTTTTATAAAATTTTGTGTCATGTATAATTATTTAAACTGTCATTACATAAATTATCACAATTTACCATATGCGTCAAAATGAAACAATAAATAATGAAATGAGGACTTTTATAATAGTGAGTCCTTTGGTGGGTTACTCACCCTTAATCCACTTGGATAAAAACTATGATATTTTTTTTCCATTTCTAAACATGCTAAATGATAATATAGATTATATCAAGAAAATCATAAATTTAGGTGAATGTACTGGTGGGAGTTCCCCCCAAAATAAATTTCCATATCATTATGTATTCTTTATATCACATTTAACCAATGTACCCAATCTCCAAAAACTACCAAGTGTTTTCTAGGGTTGTTATTTCTAATTGAACCCACTAGTAATTCAAAATCTCTTAACCAAGAATAAGTCATCAAATACTTCTATCTTATGGTGAGAGGGAATTTCTACCTTATTAACATAGTCATAATATCTCAATTTTCATTAAAATGTGGAATCATAGCCCTATATAATTTAAACATATCTTTTACGCTCTCAACATACCTATTTATCATTCTAATCAGTTATTGTTAAATATTATCAAGTTTATAATATATGATTCATTAATATTATCTTATATTTTTAGTTGTTATTATTAAGGTGTTATAATAATATTTGTATAAATTTAATATATCATAAAACTTATGAAGTTAATTACACTACCATTATAGAGATAAGTCACATACCTTATAATGTATTGTTATTTTGATTTTGAAAAAATAATTTATCAATCTTATGATGATCTATATATAACATAAATAGTTTTCAATATATATTATTATTTTTATGTTTAAATTAATTAATATAGAAATTTTATCAAGTATATAACTTTATTAAAATGAAATAATAATTATAATGATATGAATAAACCTTAAAACCTTAAAATATTCCTATGTTATAATCCTTCTAAAGATTTGATAATCAGATGGTAATAAAATAATCCTTAAGATGAAATATGAGACCTATGATGGTAGATTAATATTTTAGAAAAATATAAACCTTATGATCAAATATGAAGAATATAATTATAGAAGAAATGTATGATAATATTTGAAAATTATATTGTTTGATGACCATTATGATTTTATATGAACCTTGCAGTGAAAGAAACCTCATCAGTTGGGAGATGATGACGACTGGTGAACCAATTGATGGTGGATACTCCTTATAATGAAAAGTGAACATTATTAATGGGACATGATCCATATGAAAATATTTCATACTTATGTGGATATATGATCTATAATTAGTTAGTTAATTCTTATTAAATAAGCTTATCAATTAACTTTTATTATTTATTGATTTATTTCTAATTTATGGATAAAATTAATCCATTTATTATTTATTGGATAAAATCAATTACATTTCATAAATATTAAAATTAATAACATTATACTATTTTGATAAAGTTTGAATAAATTGATGAATTTAATGATGATAGAATTTAGAAGCCTATGAATGTTTAGTTAGTTAATAATTCATGCATACAACTTTTAAAGTATTTAAATCCTGAATTTTATAGGTATTTCTCTGAATATGTTGTTTGAAATACTTGATATATAATAATTAGATATTGTAAACATGAGGTATTCAATAAAGAATAAGAACATGAATATTATAACATTTTTAAAAATGAAATATTCATATCTTCGTGATAGAGAAAATATTTTTAGTAATTTTATTCTCAATTTTAAAATTTTTAATCTATGAAACGTGTTATTTTTAGGTCAATTGTCACATTTTATTGTTTAGAAGGTTTTTGAGATTAATTTAAAAATGGAGTGATTTTAGATTTCAACTTTTTAAATTTATTTATGTCTTTATAAAATTATGTTCTACACACTGATCCAAATTTAAATTTTTTTCTTTTTTATGCTTATAAAAATGTATTCAATTAAATTATACTTCTGGAACCAATGATTAATCCACCATTTTAGGGCCCAATATCATTTAACAAGATGGGCCTCAATGACTGTTCATAAAAGTGGAGAATTTTATTTTTAGGACAATATATCATAAAATAAAATTAAAAATAATGTTAAATTAAACATTAATCATGATTACATATGTGGAAATAGGTTTTTTAACTATGACATCAACTGATTCGGCCTTCTTAAAGGTCATTAACACATCAGAAACTAGAGCATTTGAATTTTAAGATTCATGAGGTGCATCTCAGGGATAGGGCGGTAATCGTGACGGGGGTGAAAATCAAGACAGATATGTGAATCAATATTTCATGTTTATTGAGATGGGTGATGATGACTTGCAATTTGAATTTTAAATTTTGATGTTTTTTAAGGCAGCTTGGTGGTTTTTGGTTAGGGTTTGTCTATAGTGAAGTTGAATTTTGTTTTGATGTTAGCATGATGTATGTTGATAATTTATGTGGGGTTTTTTGGTGGTCTGTGGAGGTTTGTTATAGTTAAAACATTAACCTAATGTGGATTCTTATAAAATAAAAAAATGTACTATTGGAATATGAAGAGTCACCTATCATGAATTAAATTTATAGAGTAAAATAACCATAATTCCTGCATAACGTTTCCATTAATATGACATTTTGATATTGGATTGGAATAACATATAGGAAGAACATTCCAAAATAACATTTTTAAAAATACATATATTTATTGGGTATATAATGAGCCTATATTTAGGGAACATATTGGGAGCCAACAATTTAATCCCTCTCCCTATAAAAATGTATCCCTCAATCATTTCAATGTTTTGGAACTCTATGTGGGAATTTACTATAATTTTTCTGTTTATTTTAGGTTTAAATAGTATTTTTGATTCTTACTATGTGTTAATATTTTTCTTTATCTCATTCCATCATGTTTTAATCTTTTTTGTTCCCACCATGTTCTTATTCACTATGATCTATGCTACTGAGGATCTTTAGTAACTAAACTGGGGAAGTTACTTGGAGATCGATCAACTACTGATCCCATGTCATTAAACATTCATATATAATTTTTATTTTTTTCATTGAGTTATTCTGTGGGGGGGGGTTATATTGTTTATTGTTCATTTGTGTCTCCACTTGACACCCAAGGTTCAGATTTTTCGTTCCATAATATTCTCCCTCAATCGAGGAGGGTGATGTTTGATCTCTCTCAATGCTCGTTGTGTGTAATAAATATTCCCATCTCTAAAAAGAAGGGAATTTTCATGCATATGATAAAGCATGCACATTAATTAAATTTGATACTAATTAATAGAGGATGAAGTTTCATATTGGTTGTTCTCCTGGGATGATCTCATATCATTATAACATCATTTTGTCTACATTCCTTCAATTTTCAATACATTTTCATTTTTATTTTTTTTAATTCATTTTCAATTATCAAATATCAATTTTTTTTATTTTATTTCTTACATAAAATATATGAAAAAATTTTATTAGATGTATTGAGGGATTTTTCATGAACACTCCTCAAGATAATGACCTAGGACACACCTTATTAGTCACTTTGTTCTAAATAGTTTTAAGATACCACACAAAAACACTTCACCACTTCTTTACACACATGTATTTTGCATCATGATAACAAATAATGAATACAATAAGAACCCTTTTATATATGTGGATATATGATTATTATTAATGTAGTTCAATATTTAGTTAAGATACACACATTTATAACTACTGATTTCTTTGTAATATTTTATCATTTTTTAGTTGTTTGTGTCAATAACATTAAAATATATTATGGAACATTATTTAAATATCAATTGACTCTTGAAAAAGTGAAACTCCTTATACTAAGAATTGTTATAATAAATGTAGATTTTTCTAGAAAAGGAGAACTCAATAAAATTCCTTCAAACCATATAAAAAGTAATATATTCGTTCACTCAATTATGTGATCCCTTAGAAAAGTAATTGAATAATAACTCCAAACTAAAATAATGTTTTGGTGGAATAGTCTATGTTAGGTTCATGAAATCCCCAATGACTATAAAATATTTTTATGGCCTACACATTATTTTTATCTACCTTTTAATACATTAATGGTCAATGTAAATGATATATTTCAAAACCTAAGGAAATGAAAGTTTTAATTTTGTGTGAAATTAATGTACTAAATTTACCCCCTCTTGAGTCATTATAGAAATGTTCAAGGAAAATACATAGAATTACAGAAGTAAACATGAGTTATATCCTAGATTGTGTTGATGTTAAATGGTATATTTCAACTTCCTATAATTGATAATTGAGGAGAATCCATGCATATTCTTGGTCCACCCTATATTATTTTTATTAAATTATTATATTTTAAATAATATATGGTTATTTATTTATACAATCACTAATTAAAAGTAAATATTAATTTATATATAACTTTTTAATTCCCTACTGGAGAACCAAATACAAGGAGTGTAAAATATGAGGTCTAATATAATATTAATTCTAAATCTATGAATGATATAATTTTTCATATGGGTTTTGATGTTAATATCTGAGTTTCTTAGTCTTATATATATCATGATATGTGTGAGTCTATAATTGTTTCTTTTGAAGGAACAAATAATTTTATATAATCATTTAATACTATGGTTGACCTTATGTTTTTAACATTTATAATCTTTAACGTATAAAAATTTACAAAAATGAATGGAAAAATTAATAAAATTGTGAATTAAATTCTTTCCTTTATATCATTAGTGATAAAATCTATTCATGATTAAAAAATTAATTTCTCATTCTAGATAGTGTGAAATATCATCTTTTTTATGTTTTTAAAAACTATTTTAAATCTAAATAAAATATATTTTATAATGATTCTATTGATGTATTAATATCAATTTCAATTTTATTTAGACGTTCATAGAATTGTTAAAAAAAATTATTTACCTAAATTATCAAGTTCCAAAATTTTGGGGAGATTATAAAGAGGTGTTGTATGATTCATTGGATGAAGTATAATCTAGTAATTAAAATCAGGTGTTGAACTTGATGATATTACAAGAAGTATCTATAATATTTATTTAAGAAGAATATGATTAAATAATTCATATATAAAATTCAATAAGAATTAAGGCAATGTTAAAAAATTAAATTTTTTTCATTAAAAATTCATACATTCATCAACAATGATTTTCTAGAAGAAAAAGGATGTTAAATGTCTAAGAAAAAACACCAAAGGTGTTCTGAATTTGTAAATAAAGAAAATTTTAAATTAATTCTACATTGATTTCTTTTGAAGACACTTGTGATGAATTTAATACATAATCTAATGTTGATATGTTTCCCAAAAATTTGATGTGTATTTTATTGATTATAAGGAAGAGGTAAATTCGTCACACTTTGAAAAATATTAAACTAGAAATTATAATTATTATATTTTCAATGAGTCATTTTATATGAATAAATATAAATATGAACATACTATAAAGATTTATAAATCTAAATGAAAACATAATGTTGTTATTAATATTGAAAAATATATTTTTTTAATTAGTTTTTAGTGTTTACATATAAATTTTATAAATATATTTTAATTTTAATATTTCATAACTATAAATTTTACTAATTGGTAGTTGATGATGAATCATTAAAATTGGGTTTAATATTTTTTACTTTTGGGGGATTACATAAATATTAAAATTAGAATGAATAATGAAAATATATTAAAGAATTAGTTTGGAATAAATTGTCAAAAAGTAGAGATTGAAAAAATATTTTGTTCTGGTATTAATATAACAACATAATATATTATGATATATTTCTCTTCAATTTTTTTTAATATATTTCTATATTCGAATAAATAAATATAAATATATGATGATTTAAATATTATTGTTTAATATAATAGAAATCATATTGGAATCTAATTGGATGGTAAGAATATGAAAAAATAATTTAATAAACATTATTTTTAAAATATTTATAAAATGATTTTATTATATTTTAATTATAAATAAATTAAAATAATATTTTATAATGATAAAAATAGTTTTTTATCTAAAAATAATATTTTTATGCATAAAATGTGTTTTTATTTAAATTAATAAATATATAACTTTTGATGAATTATTTAAATGAAATTTTTATATAATATATTCAATAAAATACATTATAATTAATTTAAATATTTTTACATGTAATGGAATGAAGATAAAGTCATTTTTATGTTTGAAATTAATTTCTTAAATAATTTTTTGGTTTCATTTTATCATTTATTCTAAAAATAACTTATACCACATATATAAATTGATTCATACAAAATGTATCCATATTTTAAATCACTATAATTTGTGTAATTTAATAATTTCAACTATGTTTATTTCCATAATTAATTGTGAAAATAGTATAAATTTATTACCAATGATATGGTTAAATTAGGTTTATCTGGTGTTAAACTAATACCAAAGGTTTAAAATATCTAGAAAACAATTTTATTTTAACAGTTAAGTATATTTAGATATTATACTTATTTTTTATGTGTTTTTATTTTTCTATACACTTTAATTATGTAAGACAATATTATATTTGCATTTTTTTAAAATTCAACATCTGTCCTCCATTACTTCATAAAACGATACAACATATCCTCTATTCCTCCCTCTCAATGAACCATATATCTCATCCAAAACCATCATTAATCACTTTAGAACATCCCTCTTCAATTTATATATATTTTTGTTGCATCATAATACCATCATTTCATGGATTAAGTTTTTTTGAAAGGGCGTTTCCCAAATAAAAGGCATAACACTTAACCGACTACATTAAATTTTATTTCTTCTTATAACAAATATAAATCTATGTTTACAAATAAAAAATAATTAATTCATTATCTTCAGAATAATTAATTATTAAATTTGATATGTATCATCCATTTTCTACCTCATATTCATCAAATTGGGAAATGAATATATCGATCGTGCGTACATATGGAGTATAGTCCTCACATAGTTATATGATTTATTTTCCACCACCATCTATCATGGTAATTTGTTATTATAAATTTAATTTTGATTTTTTATATTTATCACATAATTACTCTTCTATAATTATATTATCCTATCTACCATTCTACCTTCCCATCGATTGGATAATTATAATGTCACCATTTTTTACCTGTGGGTTAACACCTCCATGAAGATATGTTATTAATTTATTTCAAAATAACATAAAAAATAAAAAACAATATATTTAATTAATATATATTATTTTAATGATATTTTTATGATAATACAAAAGTGATATATCATTTAATATTATTTTGATCAATCTGTTAAAAAGTAAAAAACATCACATGTGTGTACGTATTGATTGTGATCCTTACAATGTAGTGTAATTAATTTTGTAACACTGATTTATAAGAATAATAATAAAAAATAATATAATGAAAAAATATAATAAAAATATCATTATTAATATTATAGATATTAGAAAACCGTGACCAAGGTGTATGTACAAGAACTATTGTATTGAAACATGGATGGAACATAGACCTTTTTTCAACCAAGTGATTGTTTTAATTAAGAAGTTTTTAATAAAAGGATAATTGGACATTATAAATGGAATGAAACATTGTACTTCATATATGAATATGGTGCAATACTATTTTTATAATTAATATACAATTCTTATATACTATATTTTAAAATGTATAAAGAAAGATATAAATCGTGTTAAGGGTTTATATTTCAATACCATTTATTTTCAAGATTATGAAGACTAAATTTATATTGAGGGAAATTATATAGGTCATAATTGTTTAACATCGTATATTATCATATCCTATATTTAATTCTGATTTTTTATGTATTTTTATCATATTCCCCTATTTGGTACTTAAAATAATCATGAAATTTTATTATATGAAAAGACAAGTCAATTTCATCTTGGATCAATTAAATGTTTCCACTATTTCTATAATCGTAAAATTTGTATTATGAAGTTATTAACTATAAATTACAATTTTTAAAATGGTAATAATCACTAGCTTTGACATTATATAAATAATCTAAAAAATTATATCTTAATAAAATTTCAAAAAAAATCATTTTTTGACTTTTAATATATGTGTGAGATAGATTTTTTCTATTAACATATTTTCCTCTCAATATGGAAATTATTTTACTTAAAGATTATTTTATAATAATAGTTTATTTTTTAACTAAAATATTTTTTCAATGTTCTCTAAATTTTTATTTAATTTATTTTCAAAATAAAAGGTTACATTCCCATGTTTTCAAATAATGGTTTGAATATTATTTTAAATTTAGTTTTATCTGTATCAAGATACATTAATGTTTTTCGTTTCTCAAGAGATATTATCCTATGATTTCATTCATATTATTTCCTTCAATAGTTTATGATGATGGTTATTTATGTCTAATTCAATAAAACTCTTTCACCCCCAATGGATAATTATGTTATGATATAGCCTTTCTAAAACTGATTTTTTTCTAGTGGTTATGAAATGATTAAATATATTTGAAAAATATTTTCTATACATGGGTTATTATATGTTGAGATGATAAATGTTTCTCGTTCATATAAATAACATATGTATGATTTTATTAAAGTGATAAGTGGTCCTCAAATTTTATATCTTTCTAATAAATTGTCTACATATGCATATATCATGAGATGAAAAAGACAAGAATGATGATTGATCCCAATTTTGAAGGTTAATTGATCAATAATTATAGTATTGGGAGTGATCCATGACTAAGGAAATGAACGAATAGGGAATGAAGTTAATCCGCTAAGATATCTCTAGATGTGATCCCTAACTATGGAAATGAATTTCAATGATTATGTGTATGGCACAAACTTATGTATTGTTTTTATGATGTTTCCTTATGTCTCATTGTTAAATTTTAATGATTTATCACACTAAGGACATTTGTTATCATCATGCCTTATAAAATGATTTGTGTTTAATGATCGTTAACTGGTCTGTTGTGATTATTTTATGTCATTTTCATGTTCTTGTCCCCCTATTTTTTTTCTTAGGTTCACCTAGGTTCATTGATTGATATGTATTAGGATTAAACTTACTGAGTATGTTAGATCATCCCAAATTATGTTTATTTTCCACATGTTAAGAAAAAGAATTTATGTAGGGTATATCTAAGAATTATACTATGTCAGAAGGTCAGTATAGGATATATTTAAGACATTTAATGAAATAATATTATTATATAACTATTATAAAACATATAAGACTTTATGGTTCTAGGGAATGTTTAATTATGAGATATGTTAAATATTTATTTAAATTTATGTAAAATATAAGTATAAAATTATTAGATAACCACTGCGGTAATAATATTTTTTTTCCGTTAATCATAATATAATATGTTTAGTAAACCATATTGAAGACCATTTTTTATGTCTACATATCGGTTAAAATCATAATTAATTATTATTTTGGATATTTTTTGTTTTTTTAATGAAAATAAGTCCATGTTGGGATAATGGAATGTGGATGTAGTAATGTCACAGATGCACAAATGTTTGACTACTCTAAAAGTGGAGGATTATTTATTAAATTAGTCATAAATGTCTATGATGGGTTGGAATAACACTATAAACATGGATATTTTTTCTCATGGTATATTATTGTGTTAATTCAATTTTGTATTTTAAACCATTAAGATGGAATTGAATAGATGGTGAAAATTAATGGACTAGGATAAACCAAATATTAAATATATAAAAAAATTCATAATTCACACATCCAATGAATTATTTTTCAAGATCACTCACTAGGATTTGTATTTATAACAATATTATTTCTAGTCCATCTCAATGGTTTGACCTAGGAGGAATCATGTTAACGTTGAATGTAAAGGACAATTTGATGATCACCCTCATGAGAATCTAAATGAAATAGGTGTTGGAATGTAAAATCATGTGGCTACTATCACCCAACTATATCAAGCAATGAGTAGTAAAATGGATCATGTTTATCATCCAAATAGATAATGTAAGGAACAACTAACTATTGATTATATTATGTAGAGAGATTCACATAACATCACCAGTTCCTCTAATTCATGGTTATTTGAGAACTGGATGAGTACCAAAAAAACATATATTTTACTTATCTAGTGTTCAAATCATGAATATTATTTCTTAATATTATACCATATGGAAGATGAACTATATCAACAGCATAATCTTATCCAGAATATAATGCATGTGAAGGAAATTCACTCCATGACATTACAATAGTTTCAGAAGGTATTTTACAGTAATTATTATACCCAAACTCTTCACATGTAATTAGAAATGAAATTTTTGTATGTAAAGAAAAACATTGATGAATCAATTAGTACTTGGGAGAAACTTTTCAACGGACATGCACAGTAAGCGTGAGGTATAATGGTCAATCTAAAATGAAAAATGATCAATGATTTACTCGTTTAAGACTAAATATACTAAAGTAATTGTCTATCAGAAAAATTAAAATATTTGAATAATTTTTATTATATTATCATTATATTTAATTTAATATTGTCGAGTCTCAATGTTTTGATGATTTTGGGAATAGAAAGATATATATGGATGTATTAGAAAATTCTATTAATAAAACCCGTCGAGGAACATATTTTAAATTTTCTACAGGTCAGAGTTTTAGAAGAAATCATGGAAGAAATTTACTTTTTGGGATATGTAAATGTTTTATATTTTTAAAATATGCAAATTTATAAAAATAATATTGAATTTATGTGAGGAGGACTGTTAATGAAAAAAATTGTGAAAAATATCAACTAAACCTTCCACAAAAACATTAGTTCTTCAATTTCGAGGAGTACTAAAATTATGCTAATAAGAGAAATATTTTGAGGGTTATCTATGCCTATCAACATCAGAATCCTCTTAATCCTAGAGTCAAAGGGAAATCATGTGAGATCACAACTATTGATGTGGGTCACAAGAAATAATTAATGAAAGGTACACAAAATATCCACTCAATAATTTCATAGGTCTATTTTCCCACTATTTTATATCAAAATAACTTTTACGGAATCAGGTAACCACCTCAATGACTAGAAGTTGAGTTAGCAGTAAAAACACTTTATGGTATGGTGATCACATATCAAGTCTATATTTTATCTTTAGGATAATATTGAGGGGATTCATTTCACTTCAACATTGTGATTATCTATCTTGTTGTATTTTATATGATTTTAGGCATGTATTTTTTTTCATTGTAAAGATCCAATATTAATTAAAAATTAAGGATAGTCATGTTTAATATTCTAAATCAACCTATGTTAGTATTTTAGTGTGGGGATGATTATAACATCCAACAAATTTCATTTCAACTGTATGGGTATTACTACATATTCAGGTGGAATATTTTCTTATATCATTAGGGGAAACATATAAAGAAAATAATTCAGGTAGTTTGAGATTTTTTTATGTATTCCTAGTCTTCCCCCAAGTTGTGAAGTTTAATTTTCAATAAACTCATACATAGGGATGCAACTATCCTAAAAACTATATAAATAATATCCTTTATTAAATTTTAGGAATTAAACAATCAGGTATATAAGGATCTTGATAATGGATCATACCCCCTAGTGCATCAATATGGCATGTACAAACAATTTTTGTTTAATAAGAAATATAGTTTAACGCATCATTTCATTGATTATTGAGAATTTAATAAGATCACTATCATGAATATGTATCTTATACCACATATTTATTAATCATTTTATTAACTATACTAAGAATAGTACTTTTACTAGATTGACCATCATTCTTGATATCATCAATATATGTTCATAGAGGAGGATATATCTAATAAATCATTCCATATGAGGTATATCCATTATTAATTTATAGTTATTGCTTTTGGAATTACCAATTCCCACACAATGTTTATGGATCTAACTAAAAGAGTCATTAATAATTTCCCCAATATTATTTTAGTGGACTTTGATGATAATATTCTTACATATTCATAGGGAATTGAATATTTTTCAGAACATTTTAGGGTTCTTTTGAATACCCTAAGGAATAATAATTTGTTTTTTAATTTATAAAGTGTTTATTTCTTCTATAGAATGTCCCATTTATCTTATATAATCTCATGTAAGGGTATATCAGTGGATCATTATAGTATATACATTAAAGATGTTGTAAGACGTTTTTATGTCCCAATATCAATTGTATATGATTTAGATATGAAGTTTTATGTAATTATCTAGAGAACTCTTGAGTTTGATACATAGTTTATCTTTAGTAAATCATATCAACATGATAAATATAGTTATTCTGAGTGGAAAACAACAACCCCAGAAGAAACTGTGATATTAAATTATATATATTTTAATCCTAGTTGGTATAAAAACCTACATATCATTGAATTTTCATACATTAATTATTTTCAATCCAGAATTCTTATGTATTCTTATGAACCCCTCAATGGAAGGAAGAAGTCCATAACTCCAACATGTTTGAACAATGTTTCAGAATAAAGGATATTAGGTCCTCATCAATCTAAGTGAATATTAGATAAGGACAATGTTATTCAACATTACATAAGGATATCATAGAGTCAATATAAAAGGTATTTTGACAATCATTACTGACACATATATATATTTAAATTGGTGAGAATGTCATATTCTGAACATATACATGGAATAAGGCCATTGTATTTTGAAATAAGGGTAATTTGATCCCTATATATGTATATATTCCTATTATAAATTATTCTTAATATCTGGATTGTTTTTTTTCAATCGGTGCTACCACTAAATCTCCCTCATGATCACAATGTGTCTAACATATCTCTCCTAAGAATGAACTTAAATAATCCTTCACATGTCCTAAAATCAGTGATTTTTTACTAGAACAAGATATATCATATGGGAAAAACTAGTTGATATTTTAGATCAATTATATATATTTTTGGGGAACATGAAAACCCACATGATGATTTTTTTTGGAGAAAACATAAATTTGGGGAAGCTAAATGGGAGCCAGAATAAGTCATGAGGAAAACTATACTCAGTTGATTGTATCAAATTGATGGAATTTTTTGGGTGAAATTCATATAATGGGGTATATTATAACATCATAAAAATTTTTATATGTGTTTCTTAAAATTTGTAATATTTCTTTGATATCATTCTTTATACCCAACACTGAGTTTTAATGAATAAGGATACAAATATTATTATTTTATTTGAATGTAATAACCTATTTATTGGATTTTAAGTTATTAATGTGACTGAAAAATAGAATAAAATATTCTATATATATGGATAAAATTAATTCAATAGTGTTTAATTGGTTATAGAGAAAAATTAAATCATTTGGAAAGAAAAAATCCCTATTTTTTAGAAATTACTTATAGGTTTATAATGTGTACTTATCATAATAAATTAAATTATTAATTATTGATGATTAATATAAAGGTTAGTTTTATATAATATATTCAAAAAATATTGTAAAATTTATTTGAATATTTATAAATGTCATAGAATTAAGGTAACCATTATTTTTTGTATAAAAATTCATTTTTATAAAAACAATTTTGTTCCATTTTGTGAACATATTATAAACATAATTTCATAAACTTATAAATGTTTAATTTTGTTAAAAGTATCAATCAATTTAAATTGTCATAACTAAAATAATTTACTAAGGTCAGCATAATATTTTTTGAAAATAGATACTAAAAATAGTGAAAATAAGTTACCATGGTTATGGTTAATACAACTTTATCTAGTGTTAATCATAGTTATAAGGATTAAAATTTTACAAAAAAACATTAATTAATTTCATTTGTTGATTTAATTTAATCATCATACATATTATTATATAATTAATGATATTTTATAGAATCATTTCTTGAGTAGCACATGATTTAATTTTAATTTTTTCAAAAATTCCAAAGTGTATCCACTACTTAACTTATAAAAGGATACAACATCACCTATCTTCATCGTACTCCATGAGCCCACTGTACCAATAAATCCCTTCTATTATATCTACCTGACATCATTTCATGTGCCTTAGAGGTCACATATTGATCATAATACAATCATTCTAATGATAAAGGCGCAATCCAAAAAGATATTTCTAAATGAAGAGATATAATATTTAACTAATTACATTCAATTTTATTTATTCAACTACCTCCTCTCAATATATTATATAAATCATAAAATAATTATATTAGTATATTAAATATTGTAAATATCAATTATGATGATGGCTTGTCATGAACTAACCCACTAGGGCCCGCCTCTTTAGTGTTAAGCTAAATGTGACACCCCAAGATCACATGCAATGATCTTGGGGATCACAACCTGTTCCGTGTAGGCATATCACACACATATAAGGCTTTATCATAATGTACATATACACATGAACACTTATTAAAATAACCACATAATGTTGAATAGTCAAATACAATTGATAACATAATTATTTCATACATTTGTATTACATATCATAGAATTATAAAATTATTAGAAATCATATGGGGAAAAATATATACCCACTAAAACTATAAATTAATAAAATATTCTATGAAAGTAGGGGACTTATGTTAGACAAAACACATAGTACAAAGCATCATCTCAAAATATCATTATGATCTGCCTACTCTTGGTACCTCTAGGACTCTATCGAAAGGCATGTCATGTATATACGATGTGACATGTTTAGTTAGATCCCATGAAGGGGTTAGTAGAATAATAGATAGTAGGAAACCCTGCAATACACATACGTATAACATCATTTAGTAGTAATATCGTCATCGTGAATTAATTTCATTCATAATATAATATATATGAAAAATAACAACCCCATCAAACTCATGAAAAACACTATGTTTAAAGGTAATGTGACAACCATAATGCTACACTATGATTATGACTTCGGTATTCAAGGTAACATTCATCTGGGAGAACACACCCCAGAATACTGAAATCACTAATGGATCTCATCTGGGTGGTAATGATTTTAAGTTCCCTCCATGAAGAAGGATATTTGGAAACACAAAATATATTCATATATATATAGAGGATCTAACAAAGTGCATATAGAGATTCTTAACCCTATCTAGATAACCCACTAGGTAGGGGATCTAGTGACCTTGTACACTATTCACATGAATCATGACCCTAACTAGGGGGTATGATATGACGTAGGATCACACCTAAGGCCACATGGAGGGATTCATGAACTCAACATGGGACTAAACCTATAAATTAGATCGAATAATATTCTTTGTAATTGGTGCATCACTATACGCACGTATGAATGGATAGCAGTGTAGCGACCCGATCTTTTTACATAAGTAATTTCATGATTTTTATCATAATTAATCATCAAAGTTATCCAAGGATCATTTAGTATAGTGTGTTGGAAGACTAGGTACGTATAACATTAAACATGGGGCTAAAAACAACTTTATTTAATCTCCATAAAGATCTTATAACTTTCATTGAGCCCTTACATATGTAGAGGGTACCCTGGGGAACACATGAACAAAGGAATGAGCTAAAAATGACCAGTAAGGGAATGAACATAAGGATACATCTCAAGCACATGTGTTAGGAGGCAGGACATAATGATATACAAAGAATGAACATATAAAATCATTCAATATAATCATGGGATCATATAAACATGGAATCATATAAATATTGAAAAGTCATAAAACATTTCTTTAGTACGAGTCAAGGCTAACTACCAATCCCGTTTTCCATTTCAGTACGGGTCAAGGCTAACCACCTATCCCATTTCAAATTGCATATCATGAGACTTATCCTAACCCAATGCATTGCAGCACTATATGGGCGCACCCATCTCAAAATTTTTCAGAATAATCTTGCCACATAAATATTCTTACCACATATACGATCATACATAATTGACCATACATAAACATAGGGGTACCCATAGAAAGAATTGGGTACCACAATCAAGACATAAATCATAACCAATGGGCATATCATGAAAGTGTCCATGTAAGGAAGTAATTATAAAATACAAGGGCGTTTATAGGGTAAAATAGGCATATAACATTGTAAGTGGTGTCAATCCTAAGTGAAAACATATGAGAAATGTATTTTAGAAAAATTATCATTATAACATTTTCGTGCGGTTTTAAGGAAAATACTATAGACCTTTTAAAGTAGAAAAGAAGATATTATTTTATATAAAACCATAGTTATACCAATATGGTTTTCATAACAAAAATACTGAATTTATAAAGACAATGGTTTCCTAAAACAGTACATAGAGTGCATGTGAAATTTGGTAAAAGTTCGGGAAGTTCCTTCAAAACGAGTGTGCTTATTGGGAAGTATTGAGGAGAGATTCACATTAATGAATGTATATCACAAAAATAGAATGAGAAGTGGATCATAGAAAATGATTTTGGATCATATAAACATAATTTTTATGTTCTACATAAAATGAAAAGAAAAATATATTTTGGTAAAATGAATGATAGAGGAACCCAAAGGAATAAAGGATGTTCAGGTATAATCCATTATGGTTTATCGGCATGGTATCAGATGTAACTAAGATGGGTTGATGAGAGCAGCAAGGGGTTTATAATTAGTTATAAAAAATTAGGTCTGTATGTGGATGGTTTATAAAGGTACCCCATCACTTGGTATTACATAAAAAGGCATATCATAGAGAACAATCTTGATTAAGAGTAAATAGGGGAGAATCCCTTACCATTAATATGGTGGTGTTCTCCACTTGTTATTAATGACCTCAATAGAAATATTAGGCTTATTAATTAATAATTCCATAACCTATTCTATATTTAATTTATTTATTATAACCATTTTTAGTTTATTAAAATCCTTTTTTATTAGTTACAAGGTTCAATTTCATTGTTCGGGCTCGTTTGTTTACATGGCTTTAAATGATCAGTTCACTTATATTCTAGTTTGGATTATATGAAAGATGAAAGTGGTTGTCCAGAATTGTAGAAATATTCTTCAGTTCATATACAGGAGAATACATGGTTTTAATTTTAATTAGGTTACTTAGAGAGAATTATATTTATTAAATATAACCATTGTGATAACCATTTTTGTTAATCAGTTGATTTGATTACAACGAATGGGTTCTGCTTTATAACTTAATTCCATTGGTACCAAAGGATTACAGAACAAAAAATAGGATATATTACATATATAATAATATGGTTCAACCATAACACAAATGGTTTCATGACCAGAATTAAATATAATAATATAAATTGATAAATGTGTTTCCTTGAATGTGTTAAATTAGCACATCTCAAACAATTCTCTCATTTTATTCAAATAAATATTTGGGGAAATGAGAGAAGATAATGAAATATAAAACTAGCATGACAAAATTCCCGTACATCTATGTTACTAGATTTATCATACAAATATGGTTAAGGGATGTGAGGAAAGAAATAAAAAGGTAAAGAACTTAAATGAAAAGAGGAGATTTGGAAGAGGAATTTACCTCTTGAGACTTCCTCCTTTGAGAACCTCTTAAGGGGAGATGTCATTGTATTTTGAGGAGGATGAGAGATTTTAAACATCAGGGAGGACCTTGGGGAGATATTTGGGTAGAATAATGTCAATTCACAAGGCTTTTGAGGAGTGGAGAGAAGAGGGATTGAAGGGGTGTTTTATAGTGGTGGAGAGGAGGGATTTCATAATATTATAATCATTAATTTATTATTTCTTCCCATGACAAGGAATAGTAAGTATTCCATTACCAAGAATAGTTATTTAATATTATGATCCCAATACAAGTGGGATTACATCAGCAATACATCATCGATGTGTAAATTAATCCATTATTTAGCATTTATTTTGAATTATCGGATTCTACTATTCATCAAAAATTCAAGTATTTCAGAAAAATACAAAAAATTCACCCTAATCATTTTTCGATGTGTAGAATCCAAAAATGATGTAAATTTTTCAAAAATATTTTTTTAAATATTATTATTTTATTATTTAAATAAAATAATAATTTATTAGCAAAACTAGTTTTGAAACATTCATTAACTTATTCTAAAATATAGATATATCATACTTCCAACATGAATATTATTTTTATACCACCAACAGTTAGGTTACTATTAATTAGGTTATATCACTATCCATAAGGGTGTGTTAATATTCATAATGGTAGGTTACTATTCACCATAAAATTAGCTTTTCCTTTTCGGACTCCAAACAACATACTGATTACTAATGTGTATGCTGGATTTTCGAAATTCCAAACACAAAAGTGACGAACATATGTTTAAAGGTCACTTAGCACTTAATAGTTCATTATGTTCTATTTTAATGTGATTTTATTACATTCGTATGAGTAGGGAATTTATGTTGAAAAACATTAGGCTGTCACATTCTTCCCCTTTCCCAAATTTCACCCTCGAGATTTCATTTTACATTATAAGCCAAAAACAGGTGTGGGTACTTTTCCTTCATTGGATCCTCCAATTCCCATGTTGCGTCTTCGTACTTATGGTTTCTCTATAGAACCTTGACCAGATGATTTGTCTTGTTGCGTAGAACATTTTATCAACGATCCAATATCTTCACTGGCTACTCCTTGTAAGAGAGATCATCATCCAACTGTACCACCTCTGAAGAGATTACATGTAAAGGGTCTGGTATGTACTTCCTTTAGTGGGATACATGAAAGAAATCCTATACTTTCGACATGGTATTTGGAAGTGCAAGTCGATAGGCCACAGTTCTGACTCGATCATGGATCTCATAGGGGACGATGTACGTGGGACTTAACCTCCTTTTCTTCCCAAATTACATGACTCTCTTCCATGGAGAAATTTGAAGGAAGACTGTATCTCTAACATCAAACTCCAAGTCCCTTTGATGGTTATATGCATAGATCTTTTTCCAACTTTGAGCAGCTTTGATGTGTTTCTGGATGACTTGAACCTTCTTTGTCATCTCTTGAATATGATCAGGTCCAAGTAGCTTTCTTTATCCAACTTCATCCTAATAGGTTGGAGTTCTACATCACATTCCATACAGAGCTTCATATGGAGACATCTGAATACCCAAGTTGAAGATATTGTTGTATGAGAACTAAACCAATGGGATATTTTGATCTCATCCACCATTGAATTCAATAGAGTAGGCTCTAAGCATGTCATCAAGCATCTGAATAGTTATTTCAGACTGGCCATCAGTTTGGGGGTGAAAGGCTATGATGATATTTAATTCAGTACTCCATGAATGTTGAAGGATCCTCCATAATTTTGATGTGAACCATGGATCGCGGTCAAAGTCAATTAAGAGTGGAACACCGTGCAGTCTCAACACTTCCATCAAATATAACTTTAAAATTTGTTCAAGTGAGATATTTTCCCAAATAGAAATGAAATGGGATGTCTGGGTGAGTCGGACAACCACAACCCATATCTCTTTATTTTTCTTCGATGTCTTTGGGAGACCCGTGACAAAGTTCTTGGTAACATTTTCCCATTTCCATATGGGTATAGGCAATGGATGGATCATTTATTTGGACGTTTTTTGCTCAAATTTAACTTTATGACATACCAATCACCTTGATATATATTCTGAAATCTCCTTCTTCATGTTATCCCATCAGAAGTATTCTTAGAGATCACTGTACATCTTTGTGCTCCTTGGGTGGATAGAGAAGGTCGAGATATGTTCATCATTCAATAGGTCCTTTTTTATCTCTGTATCAGATGGTACACATTATCGTGTCCAAAATCTTACAACTCCTTCCTCATCAATTTTGAAATCAGGGGATTTCCCATTTTTATCAGCTTCCACCCTTTTCTAAATTTTCACCTCCATTCTTTAAGCATCCTTTATTTTATCCAAGAGGGATGGTTGAGTAATAATTTGAGAAAGGATTGATTATCTTCCTCCCTTAATGATACCCATGTCCATCCTTTGCGAATCTAAGATGATCAGATCCTTTTCAATTCTCATCATTGATGAACATGCATGATCCTTTCTACTTAGAGTATCTTCCACCTTGTTTGCCTTAATGGGATAGTAGTGGATTGAGTAGTCATAATCCATGATGAGTTCTATCCATCTTTTATAGCATATATTAAGATATTTCTGTGTGAATATATATTAGATACTCTTGTTTTCAGTATATATCTCACATTTTTTCCATAGAGATAATGCCGCGAGATTTTTAACGCAAAGTTCACAACCACCAACTCCAGATCATGCATGGAATAGTTTTTCTCATGGAATTTTAGTTTTCTTGATGCATAATCTATCAATTTATCATTTTTCATTATCACACAGCATAAGACTTTCTTAGAAGCATCACTATACACCACAAAGAGTTCTCTACTTGAAGGGATTGTGAGTACCAGCGCAGTGATAAGCCTCTTTTTCAACTCCATCAAATAGTATTCACCTTACCTTATCCAAACGAACTTTACTCTCTTCCGTGTTAGCTTGGTCGTTGGGTTTGAAAATCATGAAATGTTTTTCACGAATCATCAATAATACCCAGCAAGACCCAAAAAGCAGCGGATCTCTGTTACAGAAGATGGCCTCAGCGACTCTTCAATTGCCTTCACCTTGGAAGGGTCTACAGGAATACCTTTTATGGTGATAACATGCCACAATAATGGTACTTCTTCCATCCAGAACTCATATTTACTGTACTTTTCATAAAACTTATCCCTTCACAAAGTCTTTAACGCAGTTTCCAAATGCTCTTCCTATTCCTCCTTTCTCTTAGAGTATATTAGAATACCATCAATAAATACTACCACAAAATTGTCTAGGTAATCTCTAAAGACTCTATTCATTGAATCCATGAATATTTATAGAGCATTAGTGAGTTTAAAGGGCATCACTACGAACTCATAGTGTCCGTACGTCATTCTAAATGCAGCCTTGGTAATATCATCCTTCCATAACTTTAGTCGGTGATATCCAGACTGATGGTCCACCTTCGAGAAATAATTGGCCCCACAAATCTGATCGAACAAGTCATCTATCTATGGAATGGGATACTTGTTCATTATAGTGATTTTATTGATCTCATGATAATCACTGCTAAGGCACAAAGATCCATCCTTCTTCTTGATGAAGAGGGATGTAGAACCCCACGGTGAAGAACTTGGGAATATAAAACCATTCTCTATATTCTCCTGTAACTGCTTCTTCAGCTCTTCTACCTCTACGGTGCCCATTCTGTAAGGTGTTTATGAGATTGGTAGATATCCATGGATAAGTGTAATTGAGAACTCAACCTCTCGGCCAGGATGATGACTAGGAAACTCATCGGGGAATACATCAATGTAATACCTAATGATGGGCATGACTTCATGAATTATTGTCTCCTTTGTATCAATCGTTTGAGCAAGATATTATTGCTCATAAGGCATCAATATCCTCTCATGAGATGATGATTTTAAATGAGATACATCTCCTTCCTTGCTCTTGTAATGAATTGTAGGATGCTTTAGGATGTAAAGAGTGATCTCCCATTCCCAGCAGTTGATAGTGGATTTGTATAAAGACAACCAGTCCATGCGGAAGATAGCGTCAAACTCCACTAAAGGATGTATGAAGATATCTTCTGGGAAGTTTTGTCGACAAATGTTAACTAGGTAGGAGTTACAAATCCTGGATGCACCAATTTCCCCATTTGGTGTTCTAACAGAAAACTTTTCCTCCGAATTTTGAGGTGGTGTATGAATTGTTCTACTAAACTTATAATATATGAAAGAATGTGTAGAACTAGAATCAAATAGTATGTTCACTAATCTTGAATGAATAACTAGCGTACCTATCACCACATCGTTGTCCATCTCCCCCTCAGTAGTTGTGATATCATAAGCCCTTATTTGTTGCATTGGATGTTGTTGCTGATTTCCTCTGACAACCCTCAACATAGGAAAATTGTTCGCATAATACCCAAGATCCTTGAAATTATAACACTACATTGTAGTCTGAGTGTTGATATGAACCTTTATTTCTTCTCCAACGTTAGTGGGATTTTTCATATCCCTTCAGTAGTTCTCGGCCAGATGACCAAACATTCTACATTTGAAACAATTCCTGGATCCCTTGAGACAATAACCAAGATGCTTCTTCCAACAAATTTTTTCAAAGTGGAAAGTGATGCTTCTTTCCAACATGGGATTTGTTTGATGAACCGCCCATGTTTTTCTCCATTTTCCGCTTCTTGTCACTTGGCCCATGAGACCACTGAGAGTCTCCAATATCTATTTAAACCTTGAGGGCACAATGTACAATCTCTTCATAACTATCGAAGTCTTGAATCACCAACACTTTTCAGAGACTCGGCTTTAGTCCTCTAAAGAAGCTATCCACCTTGCTTGTGGTGTTCATGACATGGCCAGAGGCCTACCATGCATGCCCTGTGAAGTTCACTTCATACGCCCAGATGGACTCATCTTTCTTCTTCTTGAGTCCATGGAACTCTCTTTCCATATTAAGATGGATGGTTTGAGGAAACTATTTGTTGAAAAACATCCTATTGACTTCCTCCCATTCTATGGAATTAATTTCCACTTGGGAAATTGTATTCTTGATCAGTGTCCACCACTGATAAGCTTGCCCATCAGAACGATAGACTGCAAGTACAACTTTCTCTTCCTCCAAGCACTAGAGGACAGAGAAAATATATTCGATAGAGTTAATCAATTATTCATCAAGGAGGGAATCTGAATACCCGCTAAACATGGGAGGTTGTTGCCACATGAATGATTCTACGGAAACATGTTCTATCCTTGGAGGAGGGAGACGTTCCACCTGATTCAAGTTATTATTCATAACTTGAGCTAGCTAACAAGTACTTCCATGACGTTTTGATCACCCGCTTCCATCACATCAGGCATGTCATTAGGGAAATCATCACATTGGTTGTTGGAACGTGTTCTATTTCCTCCCATTAACAAATAAAAAGAACATGTTATTAGAGGTCTTGAATACTTATCTATTGATCATAAAAATAAACATTTAACATAAATGTATGAACTTATAAAGAAGAATTATATCGTAACATGTGATTACTTAGGATTATATCATGGTTATACTCGAGCTATTTCTTAAATAATATTCTTATGGGATTCTTTTTTCCCCTTAATAACGGTTTGTACTAATCTCGTTAATCTACCGAAGCATATCCCTTGTGACTGTCATAACAAAGATTGCAGTAACGCCTATTATTTTTTCACCAATTACCATTCGAGTCTAGCTCAATGTAGTGTTTTCAGATTTTACCCCTAGACACATTTTTTCCAGAGCCGCCTCTACATACACATATACAGAAGGTGATTTATTTTCTTAATAAACCACTTCATCTATACTCAAATAAATTTAGGTCTATTTTCCTATACATAGTTTCATCCTTAAGGATCTCACTATGTTTCTCTATACCTAATATCCAAAAATAACTAGACCATCATCTGATTCCAACTATAGTGACCCAAGCCTTTTATATAAAACATTTCATGATTTTGATCATAATTAATCATCAAAGTACAAGCCATGGATCGTTAAGTCTAGTTTCTTGGAAGACTAGGTACATATAACATAAAAAATGGGGCTAAAAAACTTCTTTGGTTAATCTCTATAAAGAAATTATAACATTCTTTTAATCCTTACATCTGCAGAGGGTACCCATGGGAACACATGAACAAAATTAGGAGCTAAAAATTCCCAGTAAGGAAATGAACATTAGGATACACCTCAAGCACATGAGTTAGGAGGCATTCCATAAGGATATCCAAAACATGAACATATAAAATCATTTAATATAAGCATGGGATCATATAAAGATGAAACCATATAAATGTGGCATAATCATGAAACATTTCTTTAGTACGGTTCAAGGTGAACCGCCAATCCCGTATCCCATTTTAGTACGGGTCAAGGCTAACCACCAATCCCATTTCACATCGCATCTCAAGATACTTATCCTTACCCAATGCATTGGAGTGATATCTGGGCGCACCCATCTCAATATTTTCATGAATATTCGTCCCACATAATTATTCTTACCACATATACAATCATACATAATCAACCATGCATAAATATAAGGTTACCCTTGTAAAGAATTGGGTACCAGAATCACAACATAAATCATAAACAATGGGAATATCATGAAAGTGACCATGTACGGAAAGAATTATAAAATACATGGACGTTCATAGGTTAATATAGGAATATAACATGGTAAGTGGTTTCAAACATATGTGACAACATATGAGAAATGTATTTTAGAAACATTAGCATTAAAACATTTTTGTGCAGTTTTATGGAAAATACGATAGAGAATTTAAAATAGTAAAGAAGTAATTCTTTTATTTAATACCAGAATTGAACCAAGAAGGTTTTCATAATAAAAATACTGAATTTAAAAAGACAATGGTTTCTTAAAATAGAATATAGAGTGCACTTGAAATTGGTTAAAAGTTCGGGAAGTTCCTTTAAAACGAGTGTGCTTATTGGGATGTATCGAGGAGAGATTCACTTAAAAGAATGTACATCCCCGAATGAAAATGATAGATGGATATTATAACATGAATTTGGAGAATATAAACAGAATTTTAAAGTTATACGTAAAAATAAAATACAACTATATTTTGGTAAAATGAAAGATAGAGCAACCCGTAGAATAAAGGATGTTCGTGTAGAATACATTATGGTTTATCGGCATGGTATGGGGTGTAACTAAGAGGTCTTTATGAGAGAGATAATAGGTTTATCATCAATAATAAAACATTAGGGAAGTATGGGGAAGGTGTATAAAGGTACCCCATCTATTGTTATTACACAAAAAGGAATAGCATAGAGAACAATCTTGATTAAGAGTCAAAAGAGGAGAATCTGTTACCTTAAATCCATTGGTGTTCTCCACTTGTTATTAACGACCTAAATAGAAAATTTATGATTATTAATTAATAATTAGATAACCTCTTCTATATTAAAATTATTTATTATATCCCTTTTTAGTTCATTCAAAGCCTTTCTGATTAGTTACAAGGTTCAATTTCATTGTTCGTGCTCGTTTGTTGACTTTGCTTTACAAGATCAGTTCACTTATATTCATGTTTGGATTATATGCCAAATGAAAGTGGTTGTCCTGAATTGAAGTTATATTATTTCATTAATATCCATGATATTATATGGTTTTAATTTTAATTATATTAATTAGAGTGAAGATGAATATTTTTATATAAGCACAGTGATAACCATTTTTGTTAATAGGTGGATTTGATTACAACGATTGTGTTTTGATATATTACTTAATTCCATTTGTACCAACGTATTACAGAACCAAAAATAGGATATATTATAGATATAATAATATGGTTGAACCATTACACAAATTGTTTCCTAACCATAATTAATGATAATAATAGAAATTTATAAACAGTTGTCCTTGAATGTGCTAAATTGGCACATCTCAAACTATGATTTCATTTCTTTCATATAAAAGGTTGGGGAATGAGAAGAGATAAAAAAATATACCACTAGCATGAAGACATTACAGTACATGTATTTTACTGGATTTATAATACTATTATGGTTATGGGAGTTGAGGAATGAAATAAAAAAGAAATGAACTTAGGAGGAAAGAAGAAATTGGGAGTTGGAATTTACCTCTTGAGACTTCCTCCTTTGAGAACCTCTTAAGGGGAGATGTTTTGGTATTTTTAGGAGGATGAGAGCTTTTGAATGCGGGGGAGGACCATAGGGAGAGAGTTTGGTAGATTAATGGTAAGGAACAAGTCTTGAGAGGAGTGGAGAGAAGAGGGAGTGAAGGGGGGGTTTTATAGTGGAAGAGAGCAGGGATTTCATAATATTATAATCATTAATTTATTATCTCTTCCCAAGATAGGGAATATAAGTATTACAAGACCACGAATAGTGATTTAATCTTGTGTTCCCAAACCTAGTGGTCTTAAATCAGCAGAACATCTGTGAAGACTTAAATTAATCCATTATTTTGCATTTATTGTGAATTATGAGATTCTACTATTCATCAAAAATTCAAGTATTTTAGAAATATACGAATAATTCACCATAACCATTTTTTGACATGTAGAATCCAAAAATGATGTCCATTTTTCAAAAATAATTTTCTAAATACGATTATTTTAATATTTAATTAAAATAATAATTTATTATCAAAATGAGTTTTAAAACATTCATTAACTTATTCTAAAATATATATATATAGTACTTCCAAAATGAATATTATATTAATACCACCATAGGTGATGTTACTATTCATTAGGGTATATCACTATTCATAAGGGTATGTTACTATTCATAATTGCAGGTTACTATTCCCCAAAAAAATTATGTTTTCCTTATCGGGCTCCAAATAACTTACGGATTACAACCGTGTATGCTGGATTTTTGAAATTCCAAACACAAAAGTGACGAAATTATGTTTAAAGGTCACATAGATCTTAGTAGTTCATTATTCTGTGTTTTCATGTGATTTTGTGACATACTTATGAGAAGGTAATTTCCATTGAAAAACACTGGGTTTGTACAAGTTGGAATGCACCATAATGATAAATGTTTGTAATGAAGAGAACAGGGGCCTCAAAATACATTGAAAAATGTACACATTATGAATATGTTAAAAAAACATGTCTTGGATATCCTATTTCTTCTCAATTAATCAGTCTTAAGCCTGTGTACTTTGGTTTTTCCCGTGTACTTTGGTGCTTCTTGGTACCTGGTCATCTCCAAGTATTTAGTTACCCCTATATACTATGGTTTATCCCATGTACCATGTTGTGTATGTAAATCTATACCCCAAGGGTACTTGATGAGTCCCAAATCATAGGTCCCATAAAATGTGGTAAGTCCCATCAGCCATATTATATTTTATATTCTTCAAAACCAAATCAGACACAAAAATGGGACTACATGGTTTTTTTATTTAGACTATTTGTTGTGTATGTTGGGTTTTTCAAAAACATTCTTGCTATTAATGATGTTTTCTTTCTCCTTTTTCACCAATGGATCTAGAAAAAATATCCCCCATGAATCATGGATCTATAATTACTGACCTACAATCATCATTGGTGGAATAATTCTAGCCTCCAATCCTCAAAATAATCACTTCTCAATGCACCACACAACCATACCATATTAAAAACACATTATTAGATCTCTAATCATTTATAATAATTTTCATACACTGTGCATTCAATAAATACTAAATCTAAACCAGTGGTAATGATCTGTTGTTCTAATTAATTATTTCTTCATGTTCATTCACCATATTTTTTATAAATAGCTCTCTAAGAGGATAGAAAATTATGAACACATAATCAATGAAGGGAGAAATAAAAAAACTAAAATATGGGGAAAACACATTGGAAATTTTCATGAAGTCCAAAATCTATTTCTGTTAGAATAAAAAATTAAGAACAAAAAATAAAAGATTCATCCAAAAATATTCATTCCTAATTCAAGGAAGATACATAAAAACATCTAAATTAATAGTTTAATAGTTAATCAATTTTACAAAGGAATTTATTTGTGACCTATAGAGGATAAAAAATGTGGGGACTAAATTAAAAAATCCCTATAACAATTTTGTATCATTTTCAACAAAATAATGGTATCATATAATAATCCCTTAGCGAGTTCCGTGAACTCTAGTGGAACACTGAATGATAATCATTGATCTATTGTCATTTGTCCAAGAATTATAATCCCAATAGATATTTCCAAATCCCTACGTGTTTTCATCTAACCCTATAAATTATTAATAATAGGGGATAAATATAGGATATTTTGTTTTATGTCATTAAATGAATAATAAAAAATATTTTATTTTTTTATTGATTAATCCACCAATGATTTCATTTAATCCAAACACCAATCACCCACAAATATAATTTCAATCCCATTGTACGACCTGTAATATAGATTTAATATTGGTTTAATATTTTACATATGAGACTCCATTTGGGAGTTATTTTATATTTCCAAAAAGCTTTATACTCCTAATATAATATATTTTATATATTTTATAATCAAAATTCAGAACCTGCATGGGCCCTAGAATCCCATGCTGACACCATCCTAGCTTTGAAAATATTCTGTATAAAATTTCAAAGTTTAAATGGAAAAAATAGAGTTTTTATATTCACCCCACCTCAATCATTTTTATTCCAAAAAATAAAAACCTACAAAAATAGTTTAGGGTACTAATCTGGTATTATTTTCCTCTTCTCCCATGTTCACCCTTAGAGATTCTCTTGTTGTTTCTATAAAAGAAAAACGTAAATTCTCTCCCATAAAGGGTCTTCTCCTTCTAATCATCAACTGCTTTGAGGTACTCTTTGAAGGTATCTTTTTCTTCAATGTCCAACATACACCATTTATAAACATGTGATGGGTCATTCATGTGACTCTTAATCTAGGAAACATGTACTAAATCGTGTACCTAGTCTAACTATGGATGTAGGACCAAGAGATTGGACACCTTTCAGACCCTACATAGTGTCTATAAAGGAAAAATGAATCGTGAAGATAAATTTATGTCATGAAAAAAAAACATAAGTTGCTATCGAGGGGGGAACATATAGAACATGAGTTATTAATCATCGTACCATCTATGTTAAGAATTTCAGAATTCTATCATAATGTTTGACCACCAAAACATGAATGGTCTGCTTGGTATGGACATCTAACATGGTGTGAATGTATGTGCTCATATGAAATAGAGTCCCAAAGGAAGCATGTAATCATCACCATAAATGTGTCATGAATCAATAATTAATTTCTGAAATTATCATCATGGTTACTTCATTATTTCAAACTATATCATGTATATAAAGGGATTTTAATAGATCCACCAAAGACAACTCTCAATTGAATATTATGTGGGATAACTTGGTGAGTATTTCTATGATCACCCTGATAGAATCATGTACTATATGATATCATGGAATCCCCATCAAGATTTTCATAGATCTACTATCCCATGCACACTTATATAACACATGGGGTCATCCAATCCCATTGGAACCTAGTTCATGTCCTCCTTGTATCATGTGAGGCATCGAGAGAAAAACTCCACTCCACACGTCGTCATTCCTAGACAAAAAATTTCACATTAAGAATTCTAGTATATCTTCACCACTAATATGTGTACCACTAATAGGGACATATTAAAATACCTAAAAATTTCCTCATGTTGTGTCACTAGTACTGTGGTTCATCATCAAAAATTGATGATGTACTCCCCTTCTTTAGAAAATCCCTCCACAGTGTGCCTAGTGGATATCTAAACACATGAGATCTATGACTTGGAACTTATAAGTTGTTCTTCCCTTACCATTGTAGAAATATAGAGGTCATAACCATAGAATTGAATTAAGGCATTCCATACTTTTAAACTATGAAAAATAGTAATGATATTAACTACTATAACACCTCTCTCAGAATATGAAAACAACATCAGTTAATAAGATCACTAGACACCATGTTCCCCTTCCCTTGAGTATAAACTATATCGAAGTGATAATCATAGAGAAACTGTAGCCACCACCTCAATCTCTGGTTGAGATCCTTTTGTATTGAGATATAATTGAGGCTATTATAATCATAATATAAGATATAACACTGACTCATATGGTAGTATGACCACATATTTATGTTGAATATCACTCCTAAAATCTCAAGGTCTTGGGTAGTGTAGTTCTTTCCGTGGGGTCTTAGCTATCAGGACCCATAGGTCTTCACCAGCTTTAATTTATGGAAATTTATATACTAAAGATAACATTATGTTATAACTAATGTTAATATGAGTACATAGTGATTCTTAACTGCATAGGGAACTATAGAGAATTTTTTATTTGACAAATGAACTAGGTCATTCGACCCTTCTTATATTAGTTCAATTTAGTTTTCGTCGATGAAATAATGGTGTACACGGTATCTAAAGACCCAACCCACTAGGGCATTTATATTTTTATTCTTAATTTGACACTCATATCCCCCCTTGGATATGATAGTTTTTTTCATGAACATCATGTTGTATTATCAAATACATAGGAGTCCTAAGACTAAGGGACTCGTACACACACATACATCACCAATTAACAATATAATTCCAAAATCTGTGAATAATACTAATACCATAAATCACGAAATCATATATATCCCACCTAAATTTATAGAACAATAATAATATATCATACAGGTCCCAATAATATTCAACAAAGCTATAAATGAGTCCAAATAGCTGTAAAAGGAGTCACTACTATAAAATGACACACCTATAATGAACTAGGTTATTTTTTTCTCACTATATTCTGCCTACTTCTAGTCCCTTGAAGTCCTTATCAAAATACATTTCATCTTCAAAAAAACATATATAATGCTATAGTCTATGAATAAGTGAGTATAGTAATATCTAATAAGGAACTAAAAATCACTAAATATAATGCATCAAGAGAGTAGTCATCTCATCATCACTATGAAATTTCAATCTCAATATGATACAAATAAATAATAACAACCCATATATATTAAATATATACAATTAGTATCAAGGTAAATATATAACTATACCACCGACCTTGGATTCCTTCTTATGGTTTCAAGATAATTGTTTTCTAGGAGAACTCAGACTATATTTCAAAAAACAATGATTGTCCTCACCCAAGAGGTTTTTTTAATCAGGCCTCACCATTAATACATACACTTTAGAACATAGAATATATTGTCCCATATATAGGGGATCTGACCCATGGCCAATGTGTGGTTCAGAACCATTATTGAATGAATCATTATTCTTGGTTTATAGGGCCCTAATACATTTTCACATGATTTCAAACCATACCTAGGGAGGAGTAATTGATAGTTGATCACACCCTAGGACACATGGAGGCTTTCTAAAACTCAATCTAAGGTAAATCCCTTATAAGGGTTCACTCCCTATTCTATAGATGTGATGCCTCACAGTTACCTCATATTAATAGACTAAGGGAATGAATCCTAAGGGTACTTACCTATGATATATTGAATTAGGTGCTCAAATTATTGTAAAAAAATAACATAGAATTATTGGGTATACACGACATATCATGGATACCATTAGTTATCCAGTTTACAGCGGCTTCAGACCACATATTTTGGTCATGCTCATCTACTCTTGTTGTTCCCATGGACCTGGTCATGTCTGAGTATCGATTTATGAACATGTCCTCTAGTAAATACCATGTGAGTATGCTTTTCCATGCCAGTGTACTCAAAGGGTACATTCAAATTCACTAGTCTATAGTCACATTGAATCCTATAGGTCCCATATAAAATGTGATGTTTTATTTTCTTTAAAACCCTCGTCGTCATAGCCAAGGGCCTATAAGGTGTTTGTTATTCAGAATATACAAATATTCGATCATGTTTTCCATAACACATTGGTATTTTATATAGATATTACTGTTCCTCTTACAATATTGGATACACAATAAATATTTCCTATGAATCCTAGATCTGGATAGAATGAACATTGATAATCACTAGTGGATGAATTCCAAGCATCAATCTTCTCTTCAATCACTTCCCAACACACTGCTCCATCAAACTACTCATGAAAAAATCCTAATCAATTACTCAATAATTTACTCATCATAATAACAAAATATTAAAATCAATTAAATATAAAAACCTATTGTAATGATCTATTATTCGACAGAAATATTATTTAATGATCGCATATTTGGTATTCATCAAACTGTCCACTAAAAAATTACAAATGTTAAATGCGAAACGAATGGTGAGGGAAATGAATAGATAAATAATATGTGTAATAAACATTAACAATTATTGTTGTTGGCCTCAATATTATGGCATGAGAATGAAGAGTTAATCACCAAATAATCAAGGATTAATCAATAAATATTCATTCCTAATTCTATAAATAAAAATTATTACTCATAGATAAATGATCGACCTAAAAATCAATTTGTTAGATAAATTGATTCACATTAAATATTTTATAAACATTATACTTATAGCACCTCGTGCTTTTATAGTATGTTATCTCTTTAATGTAATTCAATAGCTTGCATTACACGCAACACCGAGTTCGAGTGCATCACAACATACCAAACTAGCCATTCGAAAAGCAATTATGAATAGTATTAACTGCATTTTGAAATATTATATACTCTATATATTTTTAACATCCATATGATGTTTTTCGTAGACATAATATAATAATAAATAAATTTTTTAGATAAAAGAAGTATTTTTAAAAAATTGAAATTTTACAACCTTTTAATGGTGAATCCTTTTTAAAACCATTATTTGAAACTTTTATATATTCAATTTAAAGAAAATTAAGTTCTTCATTATAAGGGGGAAATAAAAATTTATTTTGGAAATATTTTTGGTACTTTTCTGATAACTTTCATTGTTGATGAATAGAGAAAAATACTATGTTTTAATTGAAAACAACTTTTTTTAATCAAGGTAATTTATAGTGTCAAAATTATGAATTTTAATGGTTTTGAAGTATAATTAGATTATATTTTTATCATTTAATATAATTTAGGTAATTATATGTAATTTCAAATTTACATTTGACATAAACACATGTCAATCTTCTTATAGTTTTTTCCTTATTAAAACCCGCTTTTTGGTTTTGATAACGGGAATTAATTTTAAATTAAGAAATGAAACATATATGTATTGAATTTGGTAAAATGGGCATAATTTTTTAATTTAGTTTATCCAAATTACCTCAGGGTAAATTTTTGGAATTTTTCTGAAAACAGTCATTTTTTGATGAATAGTGAAAAACACTACGTTATTATTTAAAACCGACGTTTTATGTAAATATTTATTTATTTAATTTAAATTTATTTTAAGTAAAAATGGATATATAATACCTATATAATTACAATGTAATTCATTGGAGTCATTTTATAATAAAATTAGATGTATCAGATTTTATTGATCTTTTTAAAGTTTTTTACCCACCTTCTAGGAGCATTTACAAATTTGCGTAAAACAATATTTTACCACTTCGGTGAGTTGAATTTTAAAAATCTGAGAGACACGGTTGACATTAGTAAGTAAAATTTGGTTTAATAAGTTAAAAATATTTTTTGTGAATATAAATGTTTGACTTTTATTTTTCGCGGTTATAAGTAAATAGGGTAATTGTGGGCAAATTTGATATTATAATTACCTTAAAACATGTCCTAATTCTATTTTATAAGTGGAATTAGAACAAAAATCATCCTCAGGAATAAATTATGATTCTATATTGTCCACATAGATTATATTAGGATATTTATTATTATTTTATTTATAGAAGAGTTAGAAGTGTAATATTCAAAGTTTAGTAACTAAACCATTTTTTATATAGAGTTAAACATAATATAAATTCGTCTATTAATATTCATCGGAAATATAAAGTTTTTTTCAACATAATTGTATTTTATTTATAATTTTTTGATATTATATAATTTAATTTATTTATGACACAATGATGATGGAGTAATTACCTTATTAATAAAATATTAAAATAATTGATATTATAAATATCCAAATAAATGTAAATTGAGACTTTAGATGAATTACACTAATTTTATAAGTTACTATGACATGTTAGGGTGGATTAGATAAATTTTATTCTAAGTTATAAGGATGTTATGACTTTCATAAAAACAAATTACCAAATAGTGTCAAAATTGTCATAAATTATTTTTTTTAAAAATACTATATTATTGGTTGAAATAATATTTCTAAAAACATAATATTCGGCCAACGTAAATAAATAATATTATATATTGCATTAATTAACCACTTTATGTTCTATTGGAAGTGTATAGTATGTTTATTAACCATATCGTGTAAGAATACAAGAAGACATGATAAAAGTTAAACTATTTAACTAAGAGTTAAATCTAACAGTTAAGGTTAAAATGGTAAACTAAACTTGTCTAAAACCTATTGGTTGGGAGGTTTTAGACCCATATCCACCTTTTTCTTCAAATAAATCATTTTTGAGCCATTACAAACTTTAAATTATTTTATTACAAAATAATATTTCATGATTTTCATAAAGTGACCATCACCTCTCATATAAAAGGGTACTTCCCCTTATATTAACATAACACCTCCAAAACTATTTCGATTGGCCATACCCTGCCCAAATATCCTATCAATAATACTCTCTTAAATTTATAGTCCTTAATTTGATCACAAATCCAAAATAATATTCCCTTTTAATCAACTCAAAAGGAAACACCAGAAGAAGAGGTAAATATTTCATCACGTCTTTCAAGTTCATCTCTTCTTCCACTTCCACTTTCTTTGTTTTTTCCATTATAAAATAAAACATACAGTATATTCTATACAATGTGATGTTTTTATAAAAATTTTATAACCATTTTAATTATTATATCCATCCCATGAATGGAAAAAAAAGACACCATACGTGCGTACGTACGGCTTACCGTCTCCACGTCGTGTTGTTGTTTGTTATTCAAACAAATAATTTTTTTCATGGGTATAATAGTGAATATAACTAATGTAAATAATTAATATAATATTTTAATGATTATTTATATATGATATACCATCTAATTACATATTATTTCACCATCAGTATAATGATATTGTCGTGTGTCCCTACGTACGGATTACCGTCTCAAAAACGCGATGAGATTCATTCCCATGTTCACCAATCAACAATGATTATAAATATATATATATTATTAATAAGTATGTAATATATGACATAATAATTCTACTGGATATATATATGTATGTATGTATGTATGTACTTACATATATCTTATTCACTCACTTCTGTAAAGTATGATATGAAAACTGAAACATCGTTTACACATATGTGTGGCCTACCGTCTCTAGAAACGATGCCTTACATTACCTATATCTATCAATTATAAATATTTTTATTATAAATATAAATGATATATAAATCAATTTTTATATTATGGATGTATTTAAATCATGATCTAAATGAAACGATCAAGAATAACAAGGTAAAACACGTATTATAAAGAAAGTGATTATTACCTAAAATATTAATTTAACATGGAAATCATTATTAAATGGGTAGTATAAAGTCATATATGAAATATTTATGATATAATAAATATGAATATGGTTATGTTATAATTTAATATCATACTATGGTGACTATACATGAGGTTAAACGTACCCTCGATCAAAGGAAAGTGCATGGTAAGGGTTAATTCCCCAATCTCATTATTATTCAAGATTGTTTATGGGTATACTTTTATTGGGACATATTTATTATCCATGTCCATGTTTCATAAAAGATTTTTCAAATGATTATTTTTAAGGGAATCTTTTATTAAAAAAATATTTTAAATGTTTTAAATATTTATTCTTCTAAATAATTCTCATTAATGTCCATGTTTTAAAAATGGGTTTTAAGGATTTATTTATATAGAACTGAATGTTTTTAAAATGTTAATTCCATTAAAAAGTTTTATATTGGTATGGGAAACATTAATTAAAAAATGTCTTTAAATTTAGTCCTTTCTAAATTGTGTGAATTTTAAATGTTTTCATGAAAAAGTGATATTTCTCTCAATCAGTTTTACAAATCATTTTCATCTATGTCAACATCCTTTTACGGATTTTAAATTTGTTTGAAGTTGATTTTTTATGATACAAATCATCCATATTTTATTGATATTTTTGTGTTATGTTTGACAGTAGATGTGTTATTTTTATTCAATTCATGGTTTATAGATAAAGTATTGACATTTCATATGCTGGTTTTCATACGAATTTTTATGTTATGTTTCAACCATTTCATATGAGGAATGTATTAGACATTGTAAGTGATGGGTGGAGCCGGCTATAGATCCTTGATGCATCGGTAGATCTAATGAGACAATTAGATGTGGAATTGGATGAGGCCTTCCCCATTTTGATAAATGGTTTTTGTAACGCCCCGACCCCAGTTACCTAGAGTCGGTGCATTATTACATAACATTGGCATGATCAAAAGAAATATCAAATCTTGAAAGACCGATTAGTGTAGTAGACTTGGAAACACTAGATATATTCATAAAGTTTTACATTACATCATACAATGAAAACTACAAAAATATAGTCTCCATAGTCCACACTCTTATCCCCTCATACTATACCTAGAGGTCATTCATAAATTACTTCTTCACATCATGGGAAAAATAAAACATAGAAAATGGGTGAGTTCAAATGCCCAGTAAGGATAACAATATAGAAGAAACTTTCATAGATAATAATAAACATTTAAGGCAAAGTATAGCTAAAACAAAAGCCTTTTAAACATGAACTTAAACATAGTAGGGAAAAAATAAAATGATATAATTCCATTTACATATTCAAATGGATATTATACTAATCGAATAATCACATGCAATATCAATAACAACTTTCATAATGATGGAAGGCATAATTCCAGACTTTCATAACCACATAGCCATTGCATCGTGCCAAGACTAAAAATAAGATTTTTTCAATGCCTTGTGCCACGACACTAGTTTGTCTCATTATACCTACCGATGCATCGAGGAGCTATAGCGGGCTCCACCTGTCACAAATTAAGACCAATGCATTCCTTATATGAAAAGGTTTAAACATAACACAAACATTCATATTAAAACTAGCATATTAAATGTCATTACATTCTCCATAAACCATGAATGGTATAAAAATAACACATCCACATTCAAACAAATCAGAAAACCATCAATACAATATCGAAGTTTGGTATCATAATAAATCAACTTCAAATAAGCTTATAATCCATCAAAGGATGTTGATATAGATGAAATCAAAACTATTTGAGAGAAATATCCATTTTTTGAAATCATTTAAAAGTCACATAATTATAAAATAAAACATTAAATTTGAAATTTTTCTTATAATATTGTAAGGGATTTTTCGAAGATTTTATAACAGCAGAAAATAGTCGCACCTGCCGTATAAGTTAAAAAAACATTCCTACATTAATTATGTCGAAAAGGTAAAAAGGACCTTGTTTGGAAAATGACGGAAAGATTACATTATAAACCACTTATAAAAGTAAACAAGGGTATAAATGAATTTAACCCATATTATATTATATAGTAAAAAAAATTGAAATACGTTTTTAAGAAACATGGATGTTGATGATAAAGAAATCCCAGTAGATTATTACGTATAAATAACCTAGAATAATGAAGAGATTCCAAAATAAACCCTTACCTTGTACTTTTCCTTGGATGAGGGTAGGTTAACATCCTGTATAATGGTGAAATAATTGTTATTAAATTATACAAGAATCATATACATTAATATGATATCATATATGATCTTTTGACATTGATTTGTTAATAATATCTTTGTATTATCGTTGTTTCGGGTGTTAACTTACTCGTTTTATTTTATATGTTTTGTTACGTAAATTTTTTTTTCATGGATAGGTTGTATATTAATCATATCCAGAATGATATCAAGTCCTTAGATACTATTATTAATCATCAAATGAGAATTAGTCTTGAATGGATACGATGGAGAATGAATCTCATCGTGTTCGTGGAGACGGTAGTCCGTACGTACGCACGAGTGACAATATAATTATTTTTATATAATTGGATGGTATATAATATATAAAGAATCATTATAATGTTATATTTATTATTTAAATGAATTAAACATCATTATTATACCCATCCAAATAATAATTTATTGAATAACAATTACACCATGACGTGGAGTCGGTAAGCCGTACGTATGCATGTATGGTGACATGTTATTCAATGGATGGAAAGAATACTGAATATGATTGTACCATATTTATAATAACATCACAGTATATATAAGATAATGGATTTATTATTTTAGAATGGTAATAACAAATAAAGAAGAAGTGGAAGAAGAAAGGAACTTGAAAAAGGGTGGTGAAATCATTACCTCTTCTTCGGGTTCTTCCTTCTGATTTGATTAAAAGGGCTCCATAGGATTGCTTTCTGACTAAAGTAAGGCCTCTAGGATGAAGTGAGGGAAGCTTAGAGAGTATTTGGGAAGAGTTTGGCAAAGAAAAATGGCTTTGAAGGTGTGAATTAATGATAAGGGAGAGTTCCCTTTCATAAGAGGGGTGAGGGGCACCTTTGCAAAAGGTAGAAATATTATTTTATAATAAATTAATATTCGGTTTCTAATGGCACCAAAGTAAATTATTTAAAGTTTAATGTGGGTATGGGTCGAAAACCACTCAAACAATATAATTTAGACATGTTTGGGTCATTTTATTATCATTATCGTTTAGTTTTAACTCTTAGTTAAATAGTTTGACACTTAACATGTCACTTTGTATTTTAGTATTATATAGTTAATAAACATACTATATACCTCCAAACGACCACCAAGTTGTCCATTAATGACACACCTATCATTATATAAGTTTCGTTTCCGAGCATTAGATTTTTTTGAATTTAATATCAATTAATAATATAATATTTGTTTTAAAAACTCTTTTATGTCAATTTTGAGACTATTTGGAAAATTGATTTTTTTTCAAAATCATAAAAGAATGATTACTTCAAAAAAGTCAATTAAATCAATCCTATCATGTCATATTAACATATAAAATTAGTTTAATTAATAATAAGTCTCTAATTATATTTATTTGGGTATTTATAATATCCATTAGTTTAATTTGTCACTATTATGGTAATTACTGCATCATCATTATGTCATAAATAAATTAAATTATTTAACGTATAAAAATTATAAATAAAATATAATTATGTAGGAAATCTGTTTATCATTCTAATGAATATTTACAATCGAATTTATCTTATTTATAACCCTAATATAAATTTTTTTTAGTAAATAAACATTGATTTTAACTCTTTTAACTCTTCTTTGAATTAAATAACAATAAATGTCCTAATCTAATATAAGTGGACCTAAATGATAATATTTTACTCCTAAGGTTTTTTTTTCGAGATACACTTTTCCAATAAAATTAGGACATGTGTTAGGGTAATATTAATATCATTTTTACCTTTAGTTTTCCTATTTACTTTTAACCGTGGTAAATAAAACTAAAAAGTTACTATTCACCAAAAATTATTTTCATCTCATTGAACCATATTTCACTGCTTGATATTAACCGTGTGTCTTGGATTTTCTAAATTCCACTCACATAAGTGGTAAAATTAAGTTTTATGAAAAATTCAAATTTTTAACTACCACTTAGTGGTTTCACTATTCATTAAAAAATGTTGTTTTTCAGAAAAATACCAAAAATTCATCCTAGGATAATTTTGATATTCCGAATCCAAAAATGAAGTCCATTTTGAAAAATAAAATTTATAAATTTCAAAAAGTGGTTATTACTATTCATAACGGCTAGTTTGATTGGTTGTGGTGTGCCAGAACTTGATGTTGCGTACAACACACGCTATTGCATTATTCAAAGAGAAGCATACCGTAGAAGCTTGGAGTGTTACATTCTCCCCTCCTTCAAATAATTTTTTTCTCGAAATTTCTATAAAACAACCACATGAAAAGACTCAGGTGGTTCTTCATCATATGTTCCTTGGGTTCCCACGTTGCATCTTCCATCTTATGGTTTCTCCACAAGATTTTACCAGATGAGTCGTCCGGTTTCTCAGAACATGTTCTCTTGTATCAAGAATCATGATGGGATCTTCGCAATAAGACAGATCGGGTTCCAGTTCTAATTCCTCATAGGTGAGTACATGCGTTGGGTCAGGCATGTATTTCCTCAATAGAGATACATAGAACACATTGTGAACTTTGGAGAGACTTGGGGGAATTTTCAATCGGTAAGCTACAGCCCCAATTCGTTCTAGAATTTTGAAAAGTCCGATGTACCTAGGACTCAATTTACCTTTATTTACAAAATGTATGACTCCCTTCCATAGAGATACCTTCAGGAAAACATGATCACTGACTTGAAATTCCAAATCCTTCCTTCGATTATCATCATAGCACTTCTGCCAACTTTGAGCTGCTTTGATATGGTTTTGGATTACCTTAACCTTTTCCACCGTTTCATCCACCAGTTCTGGGCCTACAAGTTTTCTTTCACCAACGTCATCCCAACAGGTTGGTGTGCGACATCTCTTTCCATATAACTCTTCATATGGTGCCATATGAATACTCGAATGGAAGCTATTGTTATAGGAAAATTCTACCAGAGGTAAATATTGATCCCACATACCCTGAAAGTCAAGTGAGTAGAATCTCAACATGTATTCTAAGGTTTGAATAGTTCGTTCGGATTGTCCATCTGTTTGAAGGTGGTAGGCAGTGCTGAAATGAAGTTTAGTATCCAAGTCTTTCTGAAGACTTTTCCAGAATCTTGAAGTAAAACAGGGATCACGATCAGAAACAATCGATATAGGTACTCCATGCTGTCTCATAACTTCATTAATATAAAATCTTTCTATTCATTCCAGTGGTAGATCTTCTCTTATAGCATGAAAATTTGCTAACTTGGTAAGACGATCAACAATAACCCATATTTCATCATTCCTTCAAGGAGTCTTTGGTAGTCCCATGACAAAGTCCATCGTAATATTGTCCCATTTCCACTCCGATATGGGAAGAGGTTGCAATACTCCACAAGGCTGTTGCCTTCCAGCTTTCACTTGTTGAAAAACCATACATCATGACACAAAATTGCCAATCTCCCTCTTCATGTTATCCCACCAAAAATGTTCCTTCAAATATCTATACATTTTGGTGCACCCGGGGTGTATAGAGAAATTGGAACTATGAGCATCATCCAGCAATTCCCTTTTTAGATTAGGTATATCGGGAACACAAAGCCTCTTCCCGAATTTTAAAATTAATTCTTCATACACAAAGTCTCTCAATCTCCCATCATTCGTATCTTTAATATTATTTTGAAATTTTTCATCATCGGTTTGAAAACTCCTAATCATTTCTAGTAAAGATCGGTTGGAAACCATTTGAAAATGCACGGATGTTTCACCTTCGATGGTTATTCCCATTTCTATCTTCACTAGATCCATGAAAATTGTATCCCTCTCAATTCTAATATTGTTCAAAACTCCATGATCTTTTCTGCTCAAAGAATCTACCACCTCGTTTGCTTTCCCCGAGAGGTAGTGTATCGTACAATCATATTCCTTGAGTAATTCAAGCCATCTCCTTTGCCTCATGTTGAGTTTTTTTGTGAGAAAATATACTTCAAACTCTTGTGATCAGTATAACTCTCAAATTTTTCACCATAGAGGTTGTGCCTATATATCTTCAAAGCAAAGATCACAGATGCTAACTCGAGATAATGAATAGGATATTTTTTTTCATAAAATTTCAACTGTCGTGATGCATAGTTAAGAACCATATCATTCTTCATAAGAACACAACCAAGTCCTTTCTTCAATGCATCACTATAAATAACGAACCCATCATTACACTATGGTAGAGTCAATATAGGAGCATTGACTAATCTTCTCTTCAGTTATTCGAAACATTCTTCACACTCTTTTGTCTAAACAAATTTAACCCCTTTACGTGTGAGATTTGTTAATGGGTTAGCCAATTGGGAAAATTCTTGGACGAAACGTCGATAATAACCTTCCAAACCAATAAAATTGCGTACCTCAGTTATACTCGTAGGTGTTGGACATTCTTGGATTTCCTTGGTCTTAGAAGGATTAAAAAATATTCTATCTTTAGAGACAATATGGCCAAGAAAAGAAATCTCTTGAAGCAAGAATTCACACTTTCTAACCTTCCCATATAATTCAGGTCTTCTCAGAGTCTTCAGGATAATGCGCATCTGATTTTCATGATCTTCATAGATTTTTGATTATACCATGATATCATCAATAAATACCACCACAAATTAATTTATATATCCTTTGAAAACTCTATTCCTCAGATCCATGAATACAGAGGGTGCATTAGTCAATCCAAAAGGCATTACTGTAAACTTGTAATGCATGTACCTAGTTTGAAATGATGTCTTCGGATTGTCTTCCTTCTTCACACACAACTGATGGTATCCAGATCGAAGGACAATCTCTGAAAATTATTGAGTTCCATGCAGTTGTTCAAATAAATCATCAATGTGAGGTAGGGGATACTTATTCATTATTTTTATAGCATTGATCTCCCTGTAGTTGATACATAACCTCAATGATCCGTCTTTCTTTTTAACAAAAATAACAGGGGATCCCCATGGAGAAACACTATGGAGAATAAATCCCTTATTACTCAATTCCTCTAGTTGTTTCTTTAGTTCAACTAAATCTATAATGGCCATTCTATAAGGGGCCTTCGATATAGTCCTTGATCCGGGAATTAAATCAATGGAAAACCTAACTTCTCATTCTGGAGGAAGTCCAGGTAAATCATCTGGAAAAACATCTACATATTCTTTCACTATAGGTACATCCTATATTTGAAAATTATTTTCCACACACATAGTCATTTCATCCCCTACCTCCCCAATAATTGAATTTAGTTGAGCTACTGGGGTGGATCTAGATAATAATTAGGTGGTGACGATTCTTCTCTAAAGATATGGTGTTCCTTATCATCATCATCAAAAATCATAATCTCCTTCTTCTTACAATAAATCATTGCATCATGGTCTGATATCCAATCCATACCGAGGATTATTTCAAACTCAATCATTGGTATGATGATGAGATCAGTGGATGAAGAACATTTATGTGCTCTAATGGGGACTGATTCACAAAACATTATTGCAATGATAATTCCATTAGGAGTTTCGACTGACAACTCCATTGTTAAATCAAATTAGAAATATCTAATTTTCTTTGAAAACTGGGATGATATGAAACAATGTGATGATTCAGAATCAAATAATGCATTTTCTAAACTTGAGGAAGCCATTAAATTACCTGTGACCACATCTTTCGAAGCTTCTACCTCAGCAGTAGTGATATCCTAAGATTGGCCTTAATCCCTTGGCCTTTTCTTAGGTATGTTCCTCCGATGCTTAGGACATTCATTTGTATAATGTCCCATCTCCATGAAATTGTAGCACTGATCATCTCTAGCTTCCTTCTTCCCCTTGCAATCACGAGCTTGGTGGCCTTTTTCACTACACTTGTAAAAGAATCTAGTTTCTTTTAAGCAAGTACCGGGGTGTTTCTTCCCACATTTACTGCAGGATGGATATTCAACTTTTCCCTTCTTCCCTTTATTTCCGTTCTGAGATTGATCTGAAGATCTCTTCTTCTCTTTCTTTGCTTTAAAGTCATAAGACTTAGAGAATTCATTTTCTGTCTTGATAGAACATGAGACAATGTCTTCGTACGATGAAATGGATTGTGAGACTAATGCTCGACGAAGAAATTGTTTTAATCCATCAATGAAATGATCAATCTTACTTCTTGGGTTATGTATATAATCTCCAGCATACCTTGCTAACCTTGTAAAGTTATCCTCATACTTTGGGACATTCTCGTCCTCCTTTTGTCTCAGACTCAGAAATTGTTTTTCCATATCTGCTCGATGGTCATGAGGAAAGTATTTTACTAAAAATAGATCTTTTAACTCCCTCCATTCCATATTTGATACTTAATCATCTTCCTAAATGTTTTGAATCAATGAACACCCTTGATCACCATCTCCAGTGAGGCGGTAAACTGCCATGATAACTTTTTCCCTTTCACTACTCCCCAAATCCTAAAATATTTTCAATAGGGAATTTATCCATTGCTCAGCTACTAAATGATTTTTACTCCCATTGAACGTTGGTGGTTGTTGCCTCATAAAGAGATCTAACAATGACCCTCCACGTGGCGGATTAGGGTGCTCCATACGAGTAAGGTTATTATTAATAACATGAGTGAGTTTTCCATATATGGTGATTAGATGATTGGCACCAATTACATCACCAGCTCTACTATAATTATCTTGATCAGGAGGGCAATCACTACATGGAGTGTGTGCATTTATATGGTTTCCATTTCTTCCACTAGGCTCCATTTCTAAACAATGGCATAAACTAGATCAGTTTATGAATCAGAATACATAATTCCATACTTATAAAACACATAACATAAATTGAACTATTTATGGATATAATCCATAATCATAAAAATGTTTTCTTTGAGGATGTATATACTCATAAACCCTTCATAATTATTTGTAAATAAAACGAGAGTTATCCTAAGCATATCCACTGGGAGTGTCGTAAATAAGAGTGCAGCAAGGCCCATTATCGTGCACCAGTTCCCATTCGTGTCTAGCTCAAAGCGGTGTTTTCAGGTTTTTCCCCTAGGTACATCTGTGCCAGATCCGCCTCTACCTGCTCGTATCCAGACAGGGACGTATTGCTCTGAAAACTCACAAAATCTCTACAATACCAAAATTCTAGTAAGTTCATCTATACTAATCCTCAATGTCCATCTTAAATCTATGTGCTCTAATAAGATTTTATCTAAATCTAGATTCCATGGTTTGTACTAAAATTCCTCTAATACCACCTATAACGTTGCGACCCCAATTACCTAGAGTCGGTGCATTATTACATAACATTGGCATGATCACAATAAAGATCAAATCTCGAAAGACCGAATAGTTTAGTAGCCTTGGAAACACTAGATATATTCATAAAGTTTTACATTACATCATAAAATGAAAACCACAACAATATAGTCTCCATAGTCCACCATATTATCCCCTCATACTATCCCTATAGGTCATTCATAAATTACCTTTTCACATCACGGAAAAATAAAACATATAAAATGGGTGAGAGCAAATGCCCAGTAAGGATAACAATATAGTAGAAACATTCATAAATAATAATAAACATTTATGGAAATCTATAGCTAAAACAAAAGCCTTTTAAAATTGAACTTCAACATAGTATGGAAAAAATAAAATGAAATAATTCCATTTACTTATTCACATGGATATTCTACTAATCGAATAATCACATGAAATATCAATAACCACTTTTATAATAATGGAATGCATAATACCAGACTATCATAACCACATAGCCAAGGCCTCATTCCAAGACAACAACTAATATTTTCTCAAGGCCTTGTGCCAAGACACTAGATTGTCTCATGAGACCTACCGATGCATAAAGGAGCTATATTGGGCTCCAACTGTCACATATTAAGTCCAATGCATTCCTTATATGAACATGTTTAAACATAACATAAACATTCGTATTAAAACTAGCATACGAAATGTCAATACATTCTCCATAAACCATGAATGGTATAAAAATAACACATCCACAGTCAATCAAATCACAAAACCATCAATAAAATATGGAAGTTTTGTATCATAATAAATCAACATCAATTAAGCTTAAAATCCATCAAAGGATGTTGATATAGATGAAATGAAAACTATTTGAGAGAAATATCCCTTTTTGGAATTATTTAAAAGTCACATAATTATAAAATAAAACAGTTGCCTTGAAAATATTCTTATAATCTTGTAAGGGAAGCTTTGAAGATTTTATAACAGCGAGAAATAGCCACACCCACCGTATAAGTTAAAAAACATTCTTACCTTAATTCTGTCGAAAAGGTTAAAAAGGAAATTGTTTGGAAAACGACGAAAGGATTCCATTATAAACCACATATAAAAGTCAACAAGGGTATAAATGACTTTAACCCATATTCTAGTAAATAGTAAAAAAATGTTTTTGAAATACATTTTTAAGAAACAGCGATGTGGATGATAAAGAAATCCCAGTATATTATTACGTATAAACATCCTCGGATAATGAAGAGATTGTGAAATAATCCCTTACCTTGTACTTTTCCTTGGTTGAGTGAAGGTTAACCTCCTGTATAATGGTGAAATAATTGTTATTAAATTATACAAAAATCATATACATTAATATGATACCATATATGATCTTTTAACATTGATTTGTTAATAATATCTTAGTATTATCGTTGTTTCGCGTGTTAATTTACTCGTTTTCTTTTATATGTTTTGATACGTAAGCAATGTTTGTCATGGATAGGTTGTATATTAATAATATCCAGAATGATATCAAGTCCTTAGATACTATTATTAATCATCAAATGAGAATTAGACTTGAATGGATACGATGGAGAATAAATCTCATCGCGTTCGTGAAGACAGTAGTCCGTACGTACACACGAGTGACAATATCCTTCTTTTGATATAATTGGGTGGTATATCATATATACAGAATCATTATAATGTTATATTTATTATTTAAATGAATTACACATCATTATTATACACATCCAAATAATAATTTATTGAATAACAATTACACCACGACGTGGAGACGGCAAGCCGTACGTACGCACGTATGGTGACATGTTATTCAAAGAATGGATAAAATACTGAATATTATTGTACCATATTTATAATAACATCACAGTATATATAAGATACTAGATTTATTATTTTAGAATGGTAATAACAAAGAAAGAAGAAGTGGAAGAAGAAAAGAACTTCAAAAACGGTGGTGAAATCATTACCTCTTTATCGGGTTCTTCCTTTTGATTTGATCAAAAGGGCTCCATAGGTTGGATTTCTAACTAAAGGAAGGCCTCTAGGATGAAGTGATGGAAGTTTAGAGAGTATTGGGGCAGATTTTGACCGATCCAAATGGCTTTGAAGTTGTGAATTATTGAGAAGGGGGAGTTCCATTTTATAAGAGGGGTGAGGGGCACCTTTGGAAAAGCTAGAAATATCATTTTATATTAAATTCATATTCGGTTTATAATGGCTCCAAAGTTTATTATTTAAATTTAAGGTGGGGATGGGTCGAAAACCACTAATCCAATAGCATTTAGATAGGTTTAGGTCATTATATTAACCTTATCCTTTAGTTTTAACTATTAGTTAATTAGTTTGACACTTACGATGTCACTTTGTATTTTTATATTATATAGTTAATAACATACTATATACCTCCAATAGACCCCCAAGTGGTCCATTAATCATAAAACTATCATGATATATGTATCTTGGTCGAACCTCAGATTTTTAGGAATTTAATATCAATTAATAATATAATATTTGTTTTAAAAACTCTTTTATGTCAATTTTGATACTATTTGGAAAATTGATTTTTTTGAAACTCATAACAGAATTATTACTTAGCAAAACGTTAATTAAATCAATAATAACATGTCATATTAACCTTTAAAATTATTTTAATTCATAAAAAGTCTATAATTATATTTATTTGGGTATTTATAATATCCATTATTTTAATTTTCCACTATTATGGTAATTACTGCATCATCATTGTGTCATAAATTAATTAATTTATTTACTGTCCAAAAATTATAAATAAACTATAATTATGTAGGAAATCGTTTTATCTTTCTAATTAATATTTACAATCGAATTTATCTTATGTATAACCCTATTATAAAAATCTTTTAGTAAATAAACATTGATTTTAACTCTCTTAACTATTCTTTGAATTAAATAATAATAAATGTCCTAATCTTATACAAGTGGGCCTACATGATAATATTTTACTCCTAAGGTTGTTTTTTTTTCCGAGATACACGTGTCCAATAGAATTAGGACATGTTTTAGGGTAATATTAATATCATTTTTACCGTTAATTACCCTGTTTACTTTTAACCATGGTAAATAAAATTAAAAAGTTACTATTCACCAAAAAATATTTTAATCTCATTGATCCACATTTTAATGCTTGATATTAACCGTGTTTCTCGGATTTTTGAAATTCCACTCACAGAAGTGGTAAAATTAACTTGTATGAAAAATACATTTTTTTAACTACCACTTAGTGGATTCACTATTCATCAAAAAATGATGTTTTTCAGAAAAATACCAAAAATTCACCCTAGGATAATTTCGATATTCCTAATCCTAAAATGAAGTCCATTTTGAAAAATAAAGTTTAAAAATTTCAAAAAGTGGTTATTACTATTCATAACAGCTAGTTTGATTGGTTGTGGTGTGTTAGAACTCGATGTCGCGTGCAACACACGCTATTGCATTATTCAAAGAGAATCATATTGTAGAAGCTTGGGGTGTTACATTCTCCCCTCCTTAAAATAATATTGTCCTCAAAATTTCTAGAATAATACCATATGAAATGACTCAGGTGGTTCTTCATCATAAGTTCCTCGGGTTCCCACGTTGCCTATTCCATCTTATGTTTCTCCACAAGACTTTTACCATATGAGTCGTCTAGTTTCTCAGTACTTATTCTCTCGTATCAAGAATCATGGCGGGCTCTCCGCAATAAGATAGATCAGATTCCAGTTCTAATTCCTCATAGGTGAGTACATGCGTTGGGTCAGGCATGTATTTCCTCAACAGAGATACGTGGTACACATCGTGAGCTTTGGAGAGACTTGGCGGCATTTCCAACCGGTAAGCTACAACCCCGATTCGTTCTAGAATTTCGAAAGGTCCGATTTACCTAGGACTCAATTTACCTTTCTTTCCAAAATGTATGACTCCCTTACATTGAAATACCTTCCGGAAAACAAGATCACTGACATGAAATTCCAAATCATTCCTTCGATTATCAACATAGCTCTTCTGCCTACATTGAGCTGCTTTGATATGGTTATGGATTACCTTCAACTTTTCCATCGTTTCCTCCACCAGTTCTAGGGCTACAAGTTCTATTTCACCAATGTCATCCTAACAGGTTGGTGTGCGACATCTCTTTCTATATAAAGCTTCATATGGTGCCATATGGATACTCTAATGGAAGCTATTGTTATAGGAAAATTCTACCAGAGGTAAATATTGATCCCACATACCCTGAAAGTCAATTGAGCAGGATCTCTACATGTCTTCTAAGGTTTGAATAGTTCATTTTGATTGTCCATTTGCTTGAGGGTGGTAGGAAGTTCTCAAATGATGTTCAGTATCCAGGTATTTCTGAAGAGTTTTCCAGAATGTTGAAGTAAAATGGGGATCACGATCAGAAAAAATCGATATGGGTACTCCATTCAGTCTCAAAACGTCATTAATATATAATCTTGCTAGCCGTTGCTGTGGTAGATCTTCTCTTATAGCATGTAAATTTGCTGACATAGTAAGACGATCAAAAATAACCCATATTGTATCGTTCCTTCTAGGAGTCTTTGGTAGTCCCATGACAATGTCCATCGTAATATTGTCCCATTTCCACTCCGGTATAGGAAGAGGTTGCAATTATCCACCAGGTTGTTTCCTTCCAGCTTTCACTTGTTGACAAACCATATATCTTGACACAAAATCGGCAATCTCCCTCTTCATGTTATCCTACCAAAATTGTTCTTAAAATCTCTATACATTTTGTTTCTCCCATGGTGTATAGAGAAATTGGAACTATGAGCATCATCCAGCAATTCCCTTTTTAGATCAGGTATATCGGGAACACAAATCCTCTTCCCAAATTTTAAAATTCCTTCTTCATACACAATGTCTCCCCATCTCCCATCATTCAAAGCTTTAATCTTCTTTTGAAATTAATCATCATCAGTCTGATAACTCTTAATCATTTCTAGTAAAGATGGTTTGGAAACCATTTGAAAAAGCAATTATGTTTCATCTTCCATGGTTATTCCCATGTCCATCTTCACTAGATCCATGAAAATTGGATCCCTCTCAATTCTCATATTGTTCAAAACTCCAGGATCTTTTCTGATCAAAGAATCTTCCACCTTGTTTACTTTCCCTGGGAGGTAGTGTATCATACAATTAGATTCCTGCAGTAATTCAAGTCGTCTCCTTTGCCTCATGTTGAGTTCTTTTTGTGAGAAAATATACTTCAAACTCTTGTGATCAGTATAAATATTAGATTTTCCCCACAGAGGTAGTGCCTCTAAATCTTCAAAGCAAATATCACAGCTACTAACTCGAGATCATGAGTAGGATAGTTTTGTTCATAAATTTTCAACTATCGTGATGCATAGGCAATAACCCTATCATTCTGCATAAGAACACAACCAAGTCCTTTCTTCGATTCATCACTATAAATAACGAACCCATCATTCCCCGATGGTAGAGTCAATATAGGAGCATTGAATAATCTTCTCTTCAGTCATTCGAAAAATTATTCACACTCTTTTCTCCAAAAAAAATTGACCCCTTTAGGTGTGAGCTTCATTAATGGGTCAGCTAATTGGGAAAAATTATGGACGAAATGTTGATAATAACCTGCCAAACAAATAAAAATGTGTACCTCAGTTATACTCGTAGGTGTTGGGCATTCCTGGATTTCCATGGTCTTCGATGTATTAATTGATATTCCATCTTTAGAGACAATATGGCCAAGAAAAGAAATCTCCTGAATCCAGAATTCACACTTGCTAAACTTCCCATATAATTGATGTCTTCTCGGAGTCTTCAGGATAATGCGCAAGTGATTTTCATGATTTTTATAGATTTTTGAGGATACCAAGATATCATCAATAAATACCACCAAAAATTCATCAAGACATTCATTGAAAACTCTATTCATCGGATCCATGAATACAGAGGGTGCATTAGTTAATCCAAAAGGCATTACTGTAAACTCGTAATGCCCGTACCTGGTTCGAAATGCTATCTTCGGAATGTATTCCTTCTTCACACACAACTGATGGTATGAAGATCGAAGGTCAATCTTTGAAAATTATTGAGCTAAATGCAGTTGGTCAAATAAATCATCAATGCGAGGTTTGGGATACTTGTTCTTTATTGTTATAGTATTGATATCCCTGTAGTCGATACATAACCTCATAGATCCATCTTTCTTTTTAACAAAAATAATATGGACTCCCCATGGAGAATCACCAGGGAGAATAAATCCCTTATTACTCAATTCCTCTAGTTGTTTCTTTAGTTCACCTAAATCTACAGTGGCCATTATATAAGGGGTCTTTGATATAGGCCTTGATCTAGGAATTAAATGAATGGAAAACTCAACTTCTCGTTCTAGAGGATGTCCAGGTAAATCTTCCGGAAAAACATCTACATATTCTTTCACAACAGGTACATCTTCTATTTGAACATTCCTTTCCTCACCCACAGTCATTTCATCCTCATCCTCCCCAATAATTGAATTTCTTTGAGCTACCGGGGGTGGATCTAGATAATAATTAGATGGTGACGATTCTTCTCTACAGATAAGGTGTTCCTTATCATCATCATCAAAAATCATAATCTCATTCTTCTTACAATAAATCTTCGAATCATGGTTTAAAATCCAATCCATACCAAGGATTATATCGAACTCAATCATAGGTATGATGATGAGATCAGCAGATAAAGAACATTTATGTGCTCTAATGGGGACTGATTCACAAAACATTGCTGCAATGATACTTCCATTAGGAGTTTTAACTGACAACTCCCTTGTTAAATCAAATTGGAAATATCTAATTTTCTTAGAAAACTGGGAAGATAGGAAACAATGCGATGATTCAGAATCAAATAATGCATTTTCTAAACTTGAGGAAACCATTAAATTATCTGCCACCATCTCTTTCGGAGCTTCTACCTCAGCAGTAGTGATAACATATCCTTGGCCATGATCCCTTTGCCTTTTCTAAGGTAAGTTCCCCTGAAGCATAGGAAATTCATTTTCATAATGTCCCATCTCTCTGAAATTTTAGTACTCAACATCGGTAGCTTCCTTATTCCCCTTGAAATCATGAGCTTGGTGGACTTTTTCACCACACTTGTAACAGACACCCGTTATTTTTAAGCAAGTACTGGGGTGTTTATTCCCACATTTACTGCAGGATGGATATTCAACTTTTCCCATCAACCCATTATTTCCATTCCCAGATTGATCAGAAGATCTCGTCTTCTCTTGCTTTGCTTTAAATTCATAAGACTTAGATAATTCCTTCTCTGTCTTGATAGCACATGATACAATGTCTTCGTACGATGAAAAGGATTGTGAGACTAATGCTCGACGAAGAAATGGTTTTAACCCATCAAAGAAATGATCAGTCTTACATCTTGGGTTACGTATATAATCTCCAGCGTAGCTTGATAACCTTGTAAAGTTAGCCTCATACTTTGTGACATTCCCATCCTCATTTTGTCTCAGACTAAGAAATGATCGTTCCATACTGCACGATGGTAATGAGGAAAGTATTTTTCTATAAATAGATATTTTAACTCCCTCCATTCCATATTTGATACTTCATCATCTTCTTTCATGTTTTGAATCAATGACCACCACTGATCAGCATCTCCAGTGAGGCGGTAAACTTCCATTATAACTTTTTCCCTTTCACTACTCCCCAAAGCCTGAAATATTCTCTCTAGGGAATTTATCCATTGCTCATCTGCTAATGGATTTTTACTCCCATTTAACGTTGGTGTTTTTTGCCTCATAAAGTGATCTAACATTGACCCTCCACGCTACGGATCAGGGTGCTCCATATGGGTAAGGTTATTATTCATAACCTAAGTGAGTTTTCCATGTATGGTGATTAGCTGATCAGCACCAGTTGCATCACCACCTCCACTATAATTATCTTGAGCAGGAGGGAAATCCCTATATGGAGTGTGTGCATTGATACCGTTTCCATTTCTTCCACTAGGTGCCATTTCTAAACAATGGCATAAACTAGACCAGCTTATGAATCAAAATATATAATTCCATACTTATAAAACACTTAACATAAATTGAACTATTTATGGATATAATCCATAATCATAAAAATGTTTTCTTTGATGAAGTATATACTCATAAACCCTTCATAATGATTTGTAAATAAAATGAGAGGTATTCTAAGCATATCCCCCGGGAGTGTCGTAACCAAGAGTGCAGCAAGGCCCGTTGTCATGCACCAGTTCCCGTTCGAGTCTAGCTCAAAGCGGTGTTTTCGGGTTTTACCCTTATGTACATATATCCCAGAGCCACCTCTACCTGATCGTATCTAGACAGGGATGTATTTCTTGGAAAACTCACAAAATCTCTACAATACCAAAATTCTAGGAATTTATTCTATACTAATCGTCAAAGTCCATCTTAAATCTATGTGCTCTAATCATATTTTATCTAAATCTTCCTTCCAAGGTTTGTACTAAACTTTCTCTAATACCAATTGTAACGTCGAGACCCCAGTTACCTAGAGTCGGTGCATTATTACCTAACATTGGCATGATCACAAGAAAGATCAACTCTCAAAATACAGATTAGTTTAGTAGCCTTGGAAACACTATATATATTCATAATGTTTTACATTACATCATACAATGAAAACTTCAAAAATATAGTCTCCATAGTCCACACTCTTATCCCCTCATACTATCCCTATAGGTCATTCATAAATTACTTCATCACATCATGGAAAAATGAAACATATAAAAGGGGTGAGCTCAAATGCCCAATAAGGATAACAATATAGCGGAAACATTAATAAATAAGAATAAACATTTAAGGCTATCTATAGCTAAAACAAAAGACTTTTAAACTTTAACATCAACATAGTATGGTAAAAATAAAATGAAATAATTCCATTTACTTATTCACATGGATATTATACTAGTCGAATAATCACATGCAATATCAATAACCACTTTCATTATAATGGATTGCATAATGTCAGACTATCATAACGACATAACCAAGGCCTCGTGAAAAGAAAAAAAATATGATATTTTTAAGGCCTTGTGCCAAGACACTAGTTTGTGTCATGAGACCTACCGATGCATCGAGAAGCTATAGTGGGCTCCACCTGTCACATATTAAGTCCAATTCATTCATCATATGAACATTTTTAAACATAACATAATCATTCGTATTAAAACTAGAATACGAAATGTCAATACTTTATCGATATACCATGAATGGTATAAAAATAACACATCCACAGTCAAACAAATCAGAAAACCTTCAATACAATATGGACGTTTTGTATCATAACAAATCAACTTCAAATAAGCTTAAAATCCATTAATGTATAATGATATAGATGAAATAAAAACTATTTAAGAGAAATATACCTTTTTTGAAATCATTTAAAAGTCACATAATTATAAAATAATACATTTACTTTGAAAATATTCTTATAAGCTTGTAAGGTAAGCTTCGAAGATTTTATAACAGCGGAAAATAGCCGCACCCGCTGTATAAGTTAAAAAAAATTCTTACCTTAATTCTGTCGAAAAGCTTAAAAAGTAACTTTTTTGGAAAACAACGAAAAGATTCCTTTTATAAACCACTTATAAATGTAAACAAGGGTATAAATGACTTTAACCCATATTCTAGTAAATATTAAAAAACTGTTTTTCAAATACATTTTTTAGAAACATGGATGTGGATGATAATGAAATCCTAGTATATTATTATGTATAAACAACTTCGGATAATGAATAGATTGTGAAATAAAAACTTTCCTTGTAATTTTCCTTGGTTGAGGGTAGTTTAACCTCTTTTATAATGGTGAAATAATTGTTATTAAATTATACAAGAATCATATACATTAATATGATATCATATATGATCTTTTAACATTGATTTGTTAATAATGTCTTAGTATTGTCGTTGTTTCGGGTGTTAACATACTCATTTTCTTTTATATGTTTTGTTACATAAGCCGTGTTTTTAATGGATAAATATTATCTTAATCATATCGATAATGATATCAAGTCCATAGATAATATTATTATTCATCAAATTAGAATTAGACTTGAATGGATACGATGGAGAATGAATCTCATCGCGTTCGTGGAGATGATAGTCCGTACGTACGCACGAGAGACAATATCATTATTTTGATATAATTGGATGATATATCATATATACAGAATCATTACCATGTTCTCTTTATTATTTACATTAATTACACATCATTACTATACCCATCCAAATAAAAATTTATTGAATAACAATTACACCACGATGTGGAGATGGTAAGACGTACGTACGTACGTATGGTGACATGTTATTCCAAGGATGGATAGAATAACGAATATGATTGTACCATATTTATAATAACATCACAGTATATATAATATACTGGAGTAATTATTTTAGAATGGTAATAACAAAGAAATAATAAGTGGAAGAAGAAAGGAATGCGAAAAAGGGTGGTGAAATCATTACCTCTTCTTCGGGTTCTTCCTTTTGATTTGATCAAAAGGGCTCCTTTGGTTGGATTTATGACTAAAGGAAGGCCTCTAGGATGAAGTGAGGGAAGTTGAGAGAGTATTGAGGAAGATTTTGGCCGAGCCAAATGGTTTTGAAGGTGTGAATTAATGAGAAGGGGGAGTTCCCTTTTATAAGAGGGGTGAGGGGAACCTTTGGAAAAGCTAGAAATATTATTTTATAATAAATTCATATTCGGTTTAAAATGACCCAAAAGTATATTATTTAATGGTTAAGGTGGGGATGGGTCTAAAACCACTCAACCAATATAATTTAGACAGGTTTGGGTCATTATATTAACCTTATCGTTTAGATTTAACTATTAGATAATTAGTTTGACACTTACGATGTCACTTTGTAGTTTTATATTATATAGTTAATAAACATACTATATACCTCGACTAGACCCCCAAGTGGTCCATTAATGATACACCTATCATGATATAAGTCTCTTGGCCAAACCTTATATTTTTAGGAATTTAATATCAATTAAAAATATAATATTTGTTTTAAAAACTCTTTTATGTCAATTTTGACACTATTTTGGAAAATTGATTTTTGTGAAAATCATAACAAAATGATTACTTCGAAAAGAGTTAATTAAATCAATCCTAACATGTCATATTAACCTAAAAAATTAGTTTATTTCATAAAAAAGTCTCTAATTATATTTATTTTTGTATTTATAATATCCATTATTTTAATTTTCCACTGTTATGGTAATTACTCCATCATCATTGTGTCATAAATAAATTAACTTATTTAAGGCCTAATAATTATAAATAAACTATCATTATGTAGGAAATATTTTTATCTTTCTAATGAATATTTACAATCGAATTTATCTTATGTATAACCTTATATTAAATTTTTTTAGAAAATAAACATTGATTTTGACTCTTTTAACTCTTCTTTGAATTAAATAATAATAAATATCCTCATCTAATACAAGTGGAACTAAATGATAATATTTTAATCCTAAGGTTGTTTTGGGTTGATATACACTTGTACAATATAATTAGGACATGTGTTAGGGTAATATTAATATCATTTTACCTTTAATTACCCTATTTACTTTTAACCGTGGTAAATAAAAGTAAAAAGTTACTATTCACCAAAAATAATTTTCATCTCATTGAACTGCATTTTACTCCTTGATATTAACCGTGTATCTTGGATTTTCGAAATTACACTCACAGAAGTTGTAAAATTATGTTTTATGAAAAAATCAGTTTATGAACTACAACTTAGTGGTTTCACTATTCATCAAAAAATGAAGTTTTTCAGAAAAATACCAAAAATTCACCCTAGGCTAATTTCGATATTCCGAATCCAAAAATGAAGTCCATTTTGAAAAATAAAATTTATCAATTTCAAAAAGTGGGTATTACTATTCATAAAGGCTAGTTTGATTGGTTGTGGTGTGTTAGAACTCGATGTTGCGTACAACACACGCTATTGTATTATTCAAAGAGAAGTGTACCATAGAAGTTTGGGGTGTTACAGTTTTGACCGAGGTCATAATAATTTTTAGACTTCTTGGATGAGGCCATGAAAAAATGTTTCAAAATGACTTCCATTATACAATCCCTCGTTTTGAGAATAATATTGATGGTTCATATGGTTATTCAACTAGTAGAATACCCATGACTATGTTTTATTATGTCATCATTTACTCATCTCATATTTCTGCTATAAAGTGTTGATATTTATTAATTGTAAAGGAACGTGTTTTCAATTATTCACCATGCCTATTGATTATGTTATATTTCTCCAAATTGTTTACCCTTACTAAGCATTTTAGCTCACCCCTTTCTTATTTTTTATTTTCCCAGGATTTACATGAAGTGTATTATGAATGACATGCATTGTTAAAATAAAAGGGAATAATGTAATTCTCAAAGAACTATCTATTTTTTACTTCAAGTCCCAAATTGTAATGTGAAAATGATGTATGTAATCTATTTCCAATACTGCTAAACTGATCGGCCTTTCGGGACATGATTTCCTTGTATCATTCCAATGTTTTAAAATAATGCACCGATTCCAGGTAACTGGGGTCGGGGCCTTACAGTTGGTATCAGAGAATGTTTAGCAACATCCTTGGAAATTGATTTTGATAAACTCTTATTAGCGAACATTACCCTAAGATAGACTTTGAGGATTGGTATAGAAGAACTTCCTATATTTTTGTTAATGTAGTGATTTTGTGTATTTTCCTAAGAATACATCCTCATCTAGATATGTGTGGGTATAGGAGGCTATAGCACATATGTACCTAAGAGTGAAAACATTGACAAGGAGTTTTGGGCATGACACGAGGTATCCTGGTACACGACAATAGACCTTGCTATATTGTTTGTTATGACACTACCAAGGGATATGCTTAAGATAATTCACATTTTCATTACAATGCTTTATGAAGTATTTAAGAGTAAATACTTTCCTAATGAAAACATTTTAGTATTATGGATTATATTCATAATCATTTCAATTTATTTTAGTTATTTTAAAAGTTTGGAATTATGTATTTCAGTTCATAAACTACCCAAGCATATTCCATTGTTTAGAAATGGTACCTAGTAGAAGGAATGGGAATTCGGGCAATACACATGATCGAATGATTAAGAAGGATAACATCATTCATGGTATTATGCTAACAATTAAAAAGGAAATAATATCCCATGTATTCTCATTATATAAAGAAATCGTATCATATGTTTATACGATATGTAAAACATTCATTGAGTCCTATGGATTTGAATGGATGAAAGAGAATAAAAGGATGGAAGAGAGAAATATTGATGAAGGGAAGAGGGGAATGAAGGATTTTTCCATATGTGATAACTATTGAAAGAATCACTATGGTAAATTCTTGAAAGGAATTATAGTTTGTTATATGTATGGAGAAAAAGGACACCACGTACCTAATTGCAAGGGTAAGAAAAAGGATTCAAATCTTCAATGCTTCATTTGCAAGGAGATGGGACACTACATGAATCAATGTCCAAATCATTAGAGTATACCCCTAATGATGCTATTGTATAATAATCAAGTTATGATACTACCTAACATGAAGAGGAATGATTATATTTATTATGTTGTTATTAATGTAATGTGTAATTTCAGTATTGTATTAATAATGTACATGTAATATGAATTATAGAGTATATAAGTATTTTACTAGAGTACTATTTCATTAAGGACTTGAGGTTGTGTAGAACAACGAAAAGTGACCCAATGGAAGGTTAAATTTTCTGGAAAATATATGGTTGAGAGAAAGATAAACCATAATATGGTTCTGATACTAAGGTAGTTATTTTGGAATAATATATGATTGATTTTGATAAATAATATTCGATATTCTTGAATATCTCAAAACTGATTAATGATTTCATTATTCCATTATTGTGGGAGTTTACAACAATTTTGGATAGAGGGCGTATATCTAGTATTATATAAGGAATAAGGGAGCATGAATGTAATCAATATGATTTTATGGTAATTCAAGTTGTTATGGTGTTTTAAAAGAATACATGATGAATGTATTCGCAAGTTTTTACATGGAAAAAAGGATCTTCATTGTGTTTAACTTCCTTATAAATTTTGGAATGTTTGTTTGGACAGAAGTATTTTGGATAAGTATAATGGTTTGAATTTATTATCTTTGACACTGGATACTATTGTTTAGGTTAAATCATTTCTTGTTATTATTTTAGGATTTTCATAAAAAGGACAACAAAGATGTTGGGTGACAAGTCGTCGTGTCTGGTAAGGATGCGAGACTTGAACTCGCAACTGAAGAGCGAAAAGGGTGCATCACCTACCATCGGTCTACATGATGTACCGGTTTTTATAATTTATTTTTCTTAAATTTTCTGAATGATAATTATAAATTCATTTTTTTAAGCCTATACGATTAGGATAAATAGAATATTTTTTAAATTCTATTAGCTTTTTGAATGAATGATGAGTTTGTGGTTGAAATTAGTTAAAGGATGAAACTCTAATTTTTAAGTATATATATATGTATATTCCCTCTTATTTTATGAATAAATTAACTCTTCAACATCATGGAATGGATCTTAAAACCAAAAATTTGTTAACATAATAACATATGTTTTTTTGAACTCATTATATTTTACATCATCATAGATTGATGGAATTGAGACCGTCAATTTTTCATTGGTTTGTGATTGATGACCTTAATCACACACTATAAATATTTTTTTCCCCAAATTATGTTTCTCTATTTTTCAACAGTGTTCTCCTAATCAAGATCATAATTTGATGGTGAATTTTTCATTTCCCTTTCCCTCTAATTACGACTAAATTTTATTATCCCAATGTCTGATGTGGTTTTTCCACCAAAGTATTTTTCTATTTTAACCAATTATTTTTGAATAATAATTTCAAATTGAGAGAATTCAATTTATTAAATTAGGGGAGAATGTAAAACCCCTTTATTTTATATCACGTTATCTCATTAAAGAAATTCAATAGCATGCATTTCACATAAAACCATGTTCGACCGCATCACAACATAACAAACTAGCCGTTCAATACTGGTTATGAAGAATATTACTAAATTTTGAAATCATATATATTATATATATTTTTGACATCCTTATTATGTTTTTCATAGTGATAATATAAGAAAAATTTCATTTTTTTAGATAAAATGAGTATTTTTTTAAAAAATTGAAATTTTAACGTCTTTTAATGGAGAACCATTATTAAATACAATATTTGACACTTTAATATAATAAATGTAATGAAATTAAATTATTCATTAGAAGAAGGACATAAAATTATAGTTTGGAAATTTTTTTGATAGTTTTCTGATAACTTTCATATTTTGATGAATTGTGAAAAATACTATGTTTTAATTGAAAAAACCTTTTTTAATAAAAATAATTTATAGTGATAAATTATGAATTTTAATGGGTTTTATGTATAATTATATTATATTTTTATCATTTGACACAATTTCGGTCATTATAAGTAATTTCACATTTATATTTGACAAACAAATATGTCAATCTTTCGATAGTTTTTACTTTTTTTAAAACCCACTTTTGGTTTTGATAATGGGAATTAATATTAAATTAATAGATTAAAATTATATGTATTTAATTTGGTAAAATTTATTTCATTTTTTAATTCCTAATATCAAAATTTTCTTAGGGTAAATGTTTGGTATTTTTTTGAAAACTATTAATTTTTTATGAATAGTGAAAAACACTACGTTATTATTTACGACAGACTTTTTATTTAAATAATTATTTATTATACATAAATTTATTTTAAGTCAATATATATTACCTATATAATTTAAATGTAATTTATTGGTGTCATATTATAATAAAATTAGATTTATACAATTTTATTGAACTTATTATCGTTTTTTACACCCCATCTAAGAGAATTTTCAAATTTGCATAAAACATAATTTTACCACGTCTGTGAGTTGAATTTCAAAAATCCAAGAGACACGGTTGATATTATTAATTAAAATGTTATTCAATATGATACAAATAATTTTCTTATGAATAGTGACTTTTGACTTTTATTTAATGCGGTTAAAAGTAAATAGGGTAATTAAGAAGAAAATTGATATCATTATTACCCTAGAACATGTCCTAATTCTATTGGATAAGTTTAATTCGACCAAAAACAATCTTAGGAATAAAATATGATCCTCTTTGCTCCACATGGATTAGATTATGACCTTTATTATTATTTTATTTAACGAAGAGTTAAAAGTGTTAAATTCAATGTTTAATAACTAAACCATTTTTTATATAGATTTAAACACAATATAAATTCGACAATAGATATTCATTGGAATAATAAAACAATTTCCTACATAATAGTATTTTATTTATACTTTTTAGATATTAAATAATTTAATTTATTTGTGACACAATGATTATGTATTAATTACCTTATTAACGACATATTAAAATAATTGATAGTATAAATATCCAAATAAAAGAAAATTGAGGCTTTTGATGAATTACACTAATTATATAGGTTAATATGACATGTTAAGGTTGATTAAAAAACTTCGAATTAATATGGGGTCTATGAATTTCACAAAAAAATAACAAATATTTTCAAAATTGGCATTAATTAATTTTTTTTAAAAATTCTACATAATTTGTTTATATAATATTCCCAAAAACATCTGATTCTGCCAATAGACATAAATAATATTATATATTATATTAAGTAACAACTTTAGGTTCTCTTGGATGTTTAGATAATGTTTATTAACCATATAGTGTGAGAATAAAAGAACCCACGGTAAAAGTTAAACTATTTACCTAAGAGTTAAATGTAAAAGGTATCGTGAAAATGGTATCCTAGACATTTCTAAAATCTATTTTTTCAAAGGGTTTCGAGACATCCCCACCATAGCCTATATATATATCATTTTGGAGCCATTAGAAAGCGAAAATGATTTTAATAGGAAATAATATTTCAGTCTTTTCATAAATTGACCCTCACCTCTCTTATAAAAGTTTATATCCCCTTCTCTTAATTTCACACCTCCAATGCTATTTGGATCAGCCAAGACATACCAAAATATCCACAAAACAATTTTATATTCAACATAGATTCCTTGAATTTATCTTAAATCCAATATAATGAGCCCTTTTGATCAAATCAAAATGAAACACCTGAAGAAGAGATAAATATTTCATCACCTCTTTCAACTTCTTTTCTTCTTCAACTTCTTCATTCTTTGTTGTTTCAATTATAAAATAGTAACTCCAATGTCTTCTATATACTGTGATTTTATTATAAAAATGGTACGACAATATTCATTATTCAATCCATCACATGAATGAAAAAGTCACCATACGTGTGTACGTACGACTTACTGTCTCCACGTCGTGGTGTAGTTTATTATTCAAACACTTCATTATTTGGATGGGTACAATAATTAATATAAATAATTTTAATAATAAATAAAACATGTCAATTATTATTTATATTTGATATACCATCCAATTACATATGATTTCACCATCGATGTAATGATATTGTCCCTTGTGCGTACGTACGTATTACAGTCTCCACGACGTGATGAGATTCATTCCCACATTCACTATTACATGATGATTATAAAATTATATATATTATTAATAATTATGTAATATATGGCATGATAATGCTACTGGATATATATGTATGTATGTATGCACTTACATATATCTTATTCACTTACTTCCGTTCAATACAATATGATAACGGAAACTTCATTTTTTGCATACAGACGGCCTACCGTCTCCATAAACAGTGCCTTATCTTTCAAATATCTATCTATTATAAATATTTATATTCTAAATTTAAATTATATATAAATTAATGATAATATTATAAAAGGTTTTAAATCATGATCTAAATGTTACGATCAAAAATAACAAGTTAAAACACGTAAAATTAAAGAAAGTGATTATTACCTAAAATGTTAATTTAACATGGAAATAATTATTAAATGGATAGTATAAATTCATATATGAATCATGTATGAAATAATAAATATGAATATGGATATGTTATAATTTAATAACATACAATGGTCATTATACAAGAGGTTAAACGTACCCTCGACCAACGGAATGTGCAATGTAATGGTTAATTCCTCAGTCTCATTATTATTCGAGATTGTTTATGGGTATGTTTTTACAAGGACATATTTATTATCCATGTTCATGTTTCATAAAAGAGTTTTCAAATGGATTATTTTTAATGGACTCTTTTATTAAAACATTATTTTAAATTTTTTGAATATTTATTCTTCTAAATAATTCTCATTAATGACTATGTTTTCAAAATGGGGTTTAAGGATTTATTTATATGGATATTAATGTTTTTAAAATGTTAATTTCATTAAAATGATTCAATGTGTTATGGGAAACATTAATTAAAAAAATTCTCTAAATTTATTCCTTTCTAAATTGTGCCACATTTAAATGTTTTCATGAAAAATGTATATTTCTCTCAAAGAGTTTTACAAATCCTTTTCATCTATATCAACACCCTATGATGGATATTAAACTTGTTAGAAGTTGATTTATTATGATACAAATCTTCCATATTGTATTGAAGGTTTTGTGATATGTTTGACTTTAGATATATTATTTTTACACCATTCATGGTTTATGGATGAAGTATTGACATTTCATATTCTAGTTTTAATATAAAAGTTTTTGTTATGTTTGATCCTTTTCATATAAGGAATGTATTGGACACAGTAAGTGACGGTTGGAGCCCATTATAGCTCCATGATGCATTGGTAGGTCTCAGGATACAATTAGACGTGTAATTGGTTGTGCCCTTTCCCAATTTGATATATCATTTTGGGCTAGGACTATATAATTTGTAGACGTCTTGGCGGAGGCGTTTAAAAAATGTTTCAAGATGTCTGGCAGTAAACATTCCCTCATTATGAAAATAATATTGGTGCTTAATTTGGTTATTCAACTAGTAGAATACCCATTACTATGTTTTATTATGGAATTATTTACTCAGCTCATATTTCATCCATAAATCACTCATTGTTATTATTTGTAAAGGAATTTTTTGTCAATTATTCACCATGCCTATTGATTATGTTATCTTCTAATAAATGTTTTACCCTTAATGAGCCTCTGAGCTCAACCCTTTCTTATGTTTTATTTTCCCAATATTTCCAAGAAGTGTTTTATGATAGATATACAGGGTCAAGCTAAATTGGAATAATGGTGTTCACAAAGAACTATCTACGATGTATTTTAGTTCTGAAATAGTAATGTGAAGTTGATGTATGTAATCTATTTCCAAGACTACTACACTAATGGGCATTTGGGGCATGATTTCCTTGTATCAGGCCAATGTATTAGAAAAATGCATTGACTCTGGGTAACTGGGGTCGGTGCGTTATAATAGGGATTAAGAAAAACAAATTCAATTCCAAACATAATGTTTTGATCTTTCATTAATAAAAAACAATTCTAGTCGATAGTCATTTTAAAGATCCACTTGATCTTATGTCACACTGATAACCAAACTTCTATCCATTATTTTTCACCTTAAATTTCTCTTTCTTGTGGATCCTTGGAAAATTTATAGAGTCATGTTAAAAAACAAATAGAGTTTCGATGTTAGGAGTTATATAGAGGATATTTTATTTTCATTAATTTAATAAATAATGAATATAATAGTTAATTTATTTATTTATTAATCATAAAATGATTCAATTTAGTAAAACACCAATCACTAATAATGATAATATCACACCTATGGTAAAACCCACATTCAATATTTCAAGGAAGCCTTGGAATTTCAATATATGACACCATTAGAGTGTTATTCCTTTATTTTATGAAAAACTATACGTACATGATATAATATTTTTATTATTTTTATTATATCAAAACCATGTATCTTCACGCCCTAGAATCCCACAATGACTCAAGAACTAGCTTTGATATTATTCATTATAATATTTACAATTTTTATAAGGGAAAAAATTAAAAAAAGTATCACACATATTCCACCTATATCCATCAAGGGTGAAATGAAATTATGTCCCATGTGTACATCTGGACTACCACCACAACATAATGATATTATTTATTTACCACCATCATCATTTATGGTGGATTATTATGATGGATTTAATGTATATATATTATATTTTTTACATAATTATGAATATAGAATTAAAATATCTTATTTGAATTTTTAAATTTCCATTTTTATAGAATAATAACATCGCTCATGCATACATCCCAACTACCACCTCCAATAAGTGATGTGAATTATTTTTTTATTTTCGATTCACATAGCCTATAATAAGGAAATATAGAATTAATGTATATGATGCTAGATATATAATGAAGATTTTGTAATGTTGAATTATAATGTACCTTTGTTTCATTTCAGGCATAAAAAATTGAATACATCACCTCTCTATATGTATGAACTACCTTGTCCACAAAGTAATGTAATTAAATTTTCATTACCTCACTACATGAATGATTATAAAATTCTATATAATAAATAAATATGATACTATGTCTATATTATGATTACAGAGATAATGAAACCATGACCAATTTTGAATTACCAGACCTGTCATATAGATACATCCATATAAAAAAGACCAGCTTTCACATGGATGTTCATTTTTATTAATAAATTATTAATAAAATTATAATTGGAAATTAAAAAGATGCGATACATTGTACTTTATATATGAATAGGTTTCTATAATATATGTATAATAAATATTTATTTATTATAAAAAATATTTTAACATGTGTGAGGAAAGGTTGAACCTGAGGTAAGTATTAATATTACAATATCAAATATTTTTAGGATTTTCTATGCTCAATTAATGAGGATGGAAAATTTATTGATCCTAAAATGTAAACCCCATAAACATTATTTTAATATATTGATTTATGATGTTTTTGTATATTTTTATCTTTTAGTTTTCATTAGTACTTAAAATGATTCATAAATTTTTTTAAAGATAATATAACATTTTCCCTCTTTAGTCGAGGAAATATTTATTTTATACCGATAAAATTAACACTTATTTTAAAAAAAAATTACCTATACTATTAATATTTTAAAAAAGGAAATTTTGTGGAAATTTGAATTTATTTAAAAAGGGTTAAAATGGAATATGTTTAAAAGTTTTATAAACAAGTAATTAATTATTTTTTTGAAAAATGTGAAGGGGTTCCTCTCTTTTATCATATATGACATTATCCATAATCATAATTTTATTTTAACATACCTTTATATTATTCCCTAGTAATTTTAAAATATAATAATTTTCTCAATATTATGTGAATTTTGAGTTAAAATGATATCAAAATTAAATGATATTTTCACTAGTTTACAAAGAAAGGCATGAATGATCATTTAATTATATTTTATATCCATTAAAATGTCCATTAAGTATTTGTTGGAATCAATAAATGTATGACCTTATGATACCATCCACATTGATATTTTGGATGTCTTATGATGCCGATAATGATTTAAGAATGATTATGTGAACCCAGTTTCTTTGACAAAGGGTTAATTATGTTATGATGATAAAATTATGTAACTTATTTATTTTTAATGGGTTATCTTATATTAAAATGATTAAATTTTTAGGAAACTAATTTCCATCACATAGGTAATAATATGATCATTGAGTAACATTCATGACGATCAACTTGTTTCCAAATGCAACCAGGTGGACAGGATTGTGGAATACTCGAGTATTGGTTCTCTTCCTGTTTATTTTACTGATATTTTATAAGGGGATTACCTTGGACATCATTACATTCATCCACTTGGAATCCCCTCATTTATTATATCAAATTTTCTTGTTTTTGTTCTCATAGATTAATGAAAAATAAAATTATCAGACATTACTATCATTTTCAAACATATATGTTTCATTTTCATTATGTAATGGGTGGGACTAGAATTATATAGCCCTATATTACACTATTAATTAAAGGAGGTATGACGAGATAATAAAATCTGGAATCAAAGTGAACCTGTTTCAGTGAAGGACTTTATTCATTATTGTATTCTTGGGAGTGATCTTTGAGTATTGAAATGATGGAATAATAAGTTAACCAAATCCACTACGATATCCTTTGTAGAGATCGTTGATTAAGGGACTTATTTTTTAAACATCTGTGTGTTATAGAACCATATTTATTATGCATATAATATGTTCACATTACACATGATTGATTATTAATGATTCCTATAACTTATGACTTATAACATTTATTATGGAAGGTCCTCATGATATAATTTATGATTAATAAACGTAGAATAATTAAGTATGATTATTTTATATTGTGATAATATTCACATACCGTTATGATTTTTTATGATAAATTATGAACATTGATTTATATCATTTACATTTACCATTGTTGATCATATGATCTCATCCTTTCTTATGTTTCATTTCCCATTGTTATGAAGAAAGGATTTAAGAATAACATATATAAGATGTATACTTTGTTATAATATATTTTTGGTATACAATAAAGATCATTCATTAAAAAAATTTATTATATATTTTCTATATCTAAAAGATCAAAAACATAAATGGTCTCATATTTGATTTTCTATTTGATTTATTGAGCATTTATCCAAAAATATGTAATATATAAGTTTAAAATGATTTTTTCTCTAAAATAAAATGTAAGTGAATTTCTACTAAGAGAACCAATTTATAGTTCAAACACACTTTAGAAGGGGATTAAAAAAATGTGGGCTTACATTCACCAAAAACAATTATTTTATCTTTATTCCCATTTTGACTTAAAAAACGTGTTGTAGTTAAATAAAATGGATATTTTTTATTTAAATCCTATAATACATCTACTAAAATATAGAACCTAATATTAATGTTATATATGTGATTTCACAGGTTTCATCCCCTCCTATGAATCATATTATTTATTATGATTAGCATATCCAGGTAATGAATTCTAAATTAAAATCCTTATTTTAATACAATTAGAGGTGTGGAATGTTTTTATCCTAAAAATTAAATTGATATTATACATGTGTGATATGACTATAATTATCAAGTGATTATTACAACATCCCACTACTTTCCATAAAAATAGAATCCCACCAACTTGGATTGAATTTCCATCATTATCCTTTTGATGCTAGTCAAAAATATTGATTAAGGATATTGTTAAGCATAAACCCTACTTTCTATCATTAATCTACTAAAATATTCAACAAAATTTATATATTAAATCATTCTACATTAAAATAAATACTCAAAAATGTTAAACATCTATTTATTGAAAATCTATAATTGAATACTCAACTCTAATATTCTTCCCTCAAAACCTCCTCTCTCAATGCATGAAAATAAAAAGAATCATCATATGCATAAAACCTCCCATATTAGTCCTCATTCATTATTCATAATACTCAACTATTATTTTCTAATTGTACATATTGACTGATTATTTTTATTTTCTTTTACCAAAATTTAATGTTCTACAACAATAGTAAAATGTCCAAAATATCCATTATTCTTTGATAAATCATTAAATAACTCATTTTCATGCGGATTATTCAAAATATTTGGTTTCTCTAGGATTCCTGAGATTTTTAACATCCAACCAGCAGATACTATCATCATCTCAGTTTAATAACCTATACCATAATGAAATTTTCCTCTCATTATATTTTATTTCTCATCGATTTCCTCTATATTACAATATTCATAATAGACAATAATAAAATTTATCATTCATTGTCAATTAACCAAAATGGAATATTTATTATACCTTCATACTACTCGTTAATAAAAACAAAAAATAAATTCCTAGGTTTGGATTCTATAATATTTCACATGCTGTATTTAAAATTCAACGGATATTCTATAAAAAGTATTTATTTCTACTAACATTGGATAATAAATTTTCAAGAAATATTTCTAACAATTTAAAACTAATATTCCATTAAATTACTCAATAGAGTGCATAGTTTAATATCCTTATCTTATTAGAATATTCAGGAATCATTTCTTAGAGTTACATATTCATTCTGGGATCAGAAATCATTTAAAATTAATATTTTAAAAATAATTCTTGATCTATACATAGAAGAATCATCTATCACTATTACTCAAAGCTCATATTAGCTCAGTTCATATAGAATTAGGAATTCATGAATATATAAATATTTGATTTATTTTCATTTTCATTCTCAAAGAAAATAAAATAAATTCAAATCATGACATTTTAATTTGTATACATTATTTCAAACTTTGATCTTCCTCATTTGCACCTTAATTATTAGTTAAATATTATTAGAATTTTCCATTATAGAGATTCATGGTTTTTTTTCATGATCAGAAAACATAGGAATAATCAGATTTATTTCCATTAGAACTACAAAAATCCAAAAAATCCCTTCTTCATTCATCATTAATCATCTTCTTTATAGCCAAAAATATCAGATCATTTTATTTTTATAGTCGATTACATGCCCATATTTGGTTTTTGATGTTCATAACATGTGTAAACTACTCATTCATCATAATAAATAGTTTATTATTTATATTAAATATTTTTAAACATCACTTTTCGTAGAGAAAAACCAATAAAAATTGAAATGAAATGTACATTGTTTTCAAAATGACCTTTATTTCGTGAAAATTACACTTACAAACATTCTTGTTGATGCATATATAGACTAATTCCATACTTACACCACTACTAGTTCATTCATATATATTTTATACCTCATTCATATTTTTAATTTTTTTAGCATTTCACATATACTTAAGTCATATGAATTATAAGTTAATTATTTGAGTTTTACTGACGAATTCTCTAAAAATACACATATTAAGAGAAACAATGACTCTTATACAGGGTATGAAAATGAATTTTAGGATGTTGGTACATTTCTATTTTTTAATTACTCCACTGAATGAATCATACAAAAATTACAACACTTATCCAGGTATTTAACATCCATCACTTAAATTCAATACTTCTTAAATTTGATTCCAAGTCACATAAAAAATCTCAATCCATCGTAAACATCTTAAAATAATATTTAGACAATCTGGAAATAATTATATGAATTATATGAATAATTCCAAACACATTTTTATTCTTTCCAAGTACTTAAAATATGAATCAAACCTATATACCAACGTTATACTATCTTCAAGAACTCCATTTACTCTCAAACTCATCCATCATCAATGATATTTACTCACTAATTTGAATATCAATATTCAATATATTCAAATGATGGCCATACAATATTTATCTAGACCGCCCAATCATTTTGATCATATTTTTAAACATGATACTATATCTATACTTTTTTTTTCTAAACATATTATACTGATCACTCTTTCATGTAATTCTCCACCAATATACGTGTTGAAGAATGTCATCTAGTCCTTATCATGTATTTTTATGTTATTTAGGACATGATTCACAATCAAAACATGTAATTACATGCCAATAAAATAAAAGGTCCCATTTTTATGTTCCTTAGAGGCCACTAAATTCATTATCACATATTGACATTCTTCATATTAACAAAAATAATAATCCATCATTATTCAAATCAAAAGGTTCCTCAATCTATCTCTACATATTAGTTGGTAAATTATAAAATTCAATTAAAGTCAATTTTATCTTTATCAACTTAATTTCCATTAAATGAAATGAAATGAAAACTTTTATCTCCCTTAATGATATAGTAGAGATGATTTCAAGATTTCATTCATCCCATTTCTATACCTCATAGCATCCATTTGAATGTTTCCCCTTCTCAATATAACTACGGGAAATCATAAAAACACTCTCTATCTCTATTATATTAATTACTATTTCTAGTAAATTATTTAATACTATGATACAATACACATATCCAATTCTTCATAGAAACGTTCCACAGACAAAAAAGTCTATGTCTACTTGGAAATGTCGATTGTAAAAGAAAGTTTTTATGTTTGATAACTAAGTTTTCTATAAAACAATCTCAATGTGATTTCATATCTGAATTTCATTACACAATAACTATTTAAAATTATTTATAATACAATTAATAACATTAACTCACATGAACACACACATAAAAACATTTCAAGAACAATATTTTCTTCCTCAGTTGGTTAGAAAATCACTCCCCCTTGATTAAAATAATTTATATCTTTTAAATAATTTACTTGAGAATAAAAATCAGACCTCATCAATAAAAATTTGAATGGGATTTACTAATTTATGGATTTATAAAAAAAATTAAAAATAATGTAGTTTTCACACTTTTAAAATATCCCCCTAGTGAGATGTTATCCAACATTTGTTACCATTAATTATTATTATCTAAAGAAAAATAAATAGATATGAGAATATGGGGGATCATAAAATATTCATTAGATATAATAGTATGGAGAAGAAAAATTTCTAAATCTAGAAACTCATTTCCTACTTTCTCTAATATGTCTGGCATTCTTCATTCTAACATTAATCTTTTGTTTCCATATCTAAACCCACTTTAGATAATTGTCTTTCCTACTTTTTCATATTCATTCCTATATAGAATGAGCTTCTTACCTTTGAAAAATAGAGCACTATTTTTCATTTCATAATCATCTAATCTCATTACCTCTTTCAGGTGATTTAGATATATGAGTAATAGAACATTTATCTTATTCCCATTTTTCTTCTTGAGTGCAGATACCTTCTCATCAATAATAATTTTTCATGTTAATACCATTTTTTTTGCCTTTGTATTTCATCAATTTTCTTTTTTTGAGTAAACTATGCCATACAATTTATAGTATTATTTCTACACTACTTTCCTATTCCACAAATACCATTATAAACATTTGGAGGTCCTTTTTGGGTTCCATTTTACACTCTTCATCTAGGATATCCACCCCTATATCAATGATTATATTTATTTCTTGCATTAATTCAGTCAATTATTTTTATGAATTTTACCATTTTCTGTAACTCCCTAATATTTCATAGTATGTTATCTTTTTTAAAGTAATTCAATATCTTGCGATGCACGCAACACCATGTTTGAGCGCAGCCCGACATACAAAACTAGTTGTTCAAAAAGTGGTTAGAAATTTTATTAACAGATGTTTACATATAATATACTACATATAATTTTATAATCCTTATTATGTGTTTTTTTAGACATAATATAAGGAAAAAATTCATTTTTTCAGATAAAAGAAATATTTTTCAAAAAATGCAATTTTACCTCTTTTTAATGGTGCACCATTTTAAATCAAATATTTGAAACTTTTATACATTAAATTTGAAAAAATAAACTTCTTATATAGAATTAGGACATAAAAAATTTAGTTTTGATAAATTTTTGTTGTTTTTCTGATAACTTTCATATTTGGGTGAATAGTGAAAAATAATAAATTTTAATTGAAGAAAACTTTTGTAATCATAAAAATTTATAGTGATTAATTATACAATTATATGGATTGTAAGTATAATTATATTATATTATTATCATTTAATCCAATGTTGTCCATTGTAATTACTTTCACATTGAAATTATATATAAACAACTGTCAATCTTTTGATATTTATTATTTCATAAAAACTCGATATTTATTTTGAAAATGGGAATTAAATAATTAATTCAGCATATATGTTTTTTAAATTTGGTAAAATATACATCATTTATTTATTCAAAATATCACATATAGCATAGGTTAAATTTGGTATATTTTTCTAAAAAAACTTCAATTTTTTGATGAATAGTAAAACTACTTTGTAGTAGAAAAAATGAATTTTTTATTTTTAATTAAATTTTACCTCTTCATTGAAATGAATTTAGAAAATCCGACATACATGGTTGTTATTATTAAGTAAAATTTGGTTTAAAAGATGAAATTTTTTTTTGGTGAATACTATGTTTTGACTATTATTTACAACGGTTTAATGTAAATAAGATAATTCAAGGTAAAAAGAATATTATAATAATACATAATTACATTAAAACTTGTACTAACCTTATTTTATGAGTCATGTGAAACAATGGGCATCCTTGGGTCTATTTTGGGACCCCATGGAGCCACATAAGAATGATAAGTACACATTATTTTAATATACTTAAAGTAAAGTCAAAAATGACATTAAATAATATCTTTCAGTATATAAATTTTTTCAAGGGGTTATATAAGTAATATTTTAGAATATAAATAATCACTGGAAATATAAAATTATTTCCATCATTATGGTATTTTTTTATAATTTTTTGATATCAAATAGTTTAAAATATTTATGATACAATAACGATGTATTATTAACCACCTTAATAAATGATTTAAATAAAAAAGATTATTAATATTAAAACAATATAAAAATCCTATAATATTCTCATTGGAATATTTTATTTTCAACATGAGTTATCTTATCTTAGATTTTAATGGGTTTTGGACATTTTTAACCGAAGATAAGTTTATAACAAGATAACATTTTCAAACTTTCCTAAAGAGCCCCTCATCTCTCTTATAAAACGACACCACTTATAACCCTTTACTAAAACCTCTAAATCCAATTGGCTCATCCAAAACCTACCCAAATAATCTCTCAAGATCCTTATATTCCACCTAGATGCCTTTTCATAGGGATTAGTCACTTCAAGAAGTCTGTTTGGTTCAAACCAAAGGGAGTTTCCCAAATTAAAGGTAATGGTTTCTCTTAACTTCTTTTATTTTATTTTACTTCTCCAACCCCTAAAATATTTTTATTCCCTTATTTCATAACAACACATGTATCATCTATATACTAGGATGTTTTTATGAGAATTATTTGAACTAAAATTATATACACCTTCATCTAATGGGTAAATAACATATTGTTTCTTATGGATCACAAACTAACACCTCACGAAACAATGATTGTTCAATTATATCATACCACCTCTCATAGTGGCCATAAAGATGGAACTATATTTATATATGTTATATATTATGTTTATTTTTTATTTATTCTTTTGTAATTTCTAATTATATGATTTTGTTATGGTTTTCATTATGGGTAAAACGCGAAAATTTCATTTGGGGAAGTACAGACTACAGCCCCATCAAAGTAATATGACTCATTAATGGCTTATGTGGGATGTATAAAGGATTTATTTAATAAAATTATATATGATATTGTAAAAAAATTATGATATACCTATGTATCATTATGTTTTAAATCAATTAAAATACAAAAATATACATGAAAGTAGCGTTCAAGCGTACGTACGGCTTACCGTCTCCGTGAATGGTTCATTTCATTTCTTATATCCGAATGTTATGTACTATAATAAATAAATTTATATAATATATATATAATATATATATGAGTGTGGTATCTAAATTGTAACATCCCGGATCTAGGTGCCACCCAACGGGTGCCCCGAACCTGGTTCTCTAAGTGACCTCAAGCACATTTCACCAAACACTAGAGACTGTCGACTAGCAGCGAGGGCCCAGGACTGATAGTGGGGAAACTATGCCCTCATTTTTCAAAGTGTAGCGCAACAGAATTAAATGAAATATTCAACAATAGTGGAAGCAGTAAATTATACACAACTGAATTTAACAACTCCAGTAGATATAACCAACAAGTATATAAATAATACTGCAACATGCCTCAATTTCTAAGAAAACAGCCAGAACATCTTACGTAGCATTACAATACAATATAGAGTATAGAAGAAAAAAAACCAGCCAGTAGAATTGCGAGCCTAAGCCCGGTCCCATGCTCCCCTACTCCTCAGCAGCAATCAAGTACCTGTATAAGGGAACATTCCATTATCTACACCTGCATAAACGTAATCTGTTTGGCCCGAAAACCTGACCCAAACAGGGTGTGAGAAATAATTCCCAGTATGCACCCACCAAAGGCCCGTGGTAAACTATGTGTATACATTAAATTGTGTGTAGTAGTAAAATGAAATAAATGAAGTAGTACTCATAATTAACTGACCTTAACATTTATATTTCCATTTTATTATTCATTTTAACTATTTAATTTAATAATATTCTGTGCTCAACAGAACCATGCCCTCAGGCCAACTAGAATCTTTCCATCAAACTAATATAGTAAAACCACGCCCTCAGGCTATATAGAATCTCACCCTTAGGCATTACCCTCATGCGAAGTAGAATCTCACCCTCAGGCCAAACTGAAATGAAACACTCAGGTGATCAGAATCTCCCCCTTAGGCTAATAGAATCACGCCCTAAGGCTAAATACAGTCACACCCTCAGGCTATAGTAAAACACCGCCCTCTGACATAAGTAATCGGGCCATGCACAACATATAAACATGAAATTTACATACAATTCCTCTCAAGGTAAATGTAATGCATAATGAAACATGGCATACCCTTGGGTATCCTGGCCAAATGGCTAAATAGAGGAATGCACCACCAAGGTTGTCCTGGATCCAAGCAGCAATCCCGAACAACAGATTTACAATTTATTTAATCATCTATACATTTATAGGTATTTAATATAGCCACATCATTTGCCACAAGACACCCAAAAAATGGTTTCTAGCTCAAAAACAAACAAAACGCACAATCGTTGGAAAATAACACCAATCCACCTACCTTCAACACCCACGAATGATATACGTGAATGACTATCCTTGATTCGTCCTTGAATGACATAGATCTGAGGTGAATGAAAACCTCGTTCAACCTTAAAAAACATACCTACGAGGATGAATTGGTATGAACCACTCCAGGAGAAGGTAGAGCTCACCTGTGCGGTTCCAAGGAGATCGACAGTGCAGAAAACAGATTCCCGACGAGTGCTTGGCGGATCTCTAAAGCTCCGGCCACCTTATCCCACTCCTTCTTCCCATTTTAAGCCTTACCTATGATAAGGGGAGGCTAATGCCCATTTTTATCCAAAAAAAGAAAGTAAACATCATGTACTTCTTATTATACGACGTGTACTTCTCATTTTCTTTAACTGTTACTATGGCAGTTTCCCGCCAGCATGGCACTGTTCTTCTGCCAACATGACTTCACTGTGTGTCTCCTTGAGTACATGGCGTGTTCTGTCGCACTGCTGGCCCCCGCCTTACTATTCTCCTGCCGACTGACTACACGGCCTGTAAGGGACCACTACACGGCGTGTAGTCGGTCTTTACACCCTTCGTCACCGACAGGACTACACACCTATGTACTTATCCCACACGGCCAAAAGTACACAGCGTGTGGAAAAGTACATGGCGGGTACTTTCCAAAATTAGTAATTTTCCCATTTTCCATATTTTCTCAAAAACACATAAGGAAAAGAGAAAATAATAATCTCATACCTCAAAAGTAAGATGGGAGTTCTTACAAACATCCCCCTTAAAGAAATTTGTCCCCAAATTGCCCTTCCAAGGGTGGTGAAAATAAAGCTGAGAGTAAATTTGGCCACTGAACACGTACATCGGTCTCCCGCTCCCAGGTTTCATCCTACACTCGGCCACACTGCCATAGCACCCGAACGAGAAGAACAGAACGACCTCAGAGAACCCTCATGCTTCTATCAACAATATGAATCTGATTCTCCTCGAAGGACGCAAAAACCTGAAGCTCAACCTCCTTGGGCTGAAAGATGTGAGATGGGTCTGAATGATAGTGGCGCAACTGAGATACATGGAGGACATTGTGCATGGCCCAGTACCTCTGAGGTAACTGCAACTGATAGAAAACTGGCCTGACACTCTCTAGAATCTCAAATGGCCCCACATACATCGGTGAAAGCTTACCATGTCTACTGATCCATCTCTGTCCCAACCTCAGTAAAACACCTAGGAAAACCTAATCCTCGACCATGAACTCCAAAGTATGTCTACGGAAATCACCATAATATTTCTGATGAGACTCTGTGGTAGCCATCCGCTTCTCCATCAACTGGACCTGCTCAGAAGTCTCCTACACGAGACGTGGTCGTAGTAAAGCTGCCTCACCTGTCTCTAACCAGCACAAGGGTGATCAGAATGGCCTACCATATAAAGCCTCATATGGTGCCATCTCAAGAGTTTCTTGATAGATATTATTGTAGGCACACTCAACTAGGTATATATGCTTCTCCCATGATCCTCCAATGTCAAGGACTCATGCATGCAGCATGTCCTCAAGCACCTGTATCGTATGCTCTGACTGGCCATCGGTCTGAGGGTGGTAAGCTATGCTCAGAAGCACCTGTCTATCCAATTCCCTCTAAAAACTCTGCCAGAAACGAGATGTAATATTGGAGTCCCTATCAGAAACTATAGAACGTGGGACCCCATGAAGAAGTATGAACTCTCGGATATACAACTTTTCAAGCTCGTCAACACTGAAAGTCTCCTTGATCGGAAAAAATTGAGATACATTCGTCAGTCTGTCCACAACAACCCACATCGAATCATTTCCTCGAGGTGACCTTGGAAAACCAATAATGAAATACATCGCAACATCATCCCATTTCCACTCTGGGATGGGTAACTACTGTAATAGTCCAGCTGGCCTATGATGCTCTACCTTCACCTGCTGACAGGTGGAACACCTCGTAACAAAACTAGCTACATTTATCTTCATACCCGGCCACTAGTACTGATGTATCAAGTCATGGTACATCTTTGTAAACCCAGGATGAACTGTCCAAGCTGAAGCAGGAAACACCCACATCATCTCCTTGCATATATCCCCTAGAACCCATTCTTATCCATGGAAATTGAGAACCTTATCATCTCCTATTGTCCAACCAGGAGGAGGGTCCACACTTGCCACCGACTCCCATAGAAAAAGGCCTTTTGAATCAGATAGTTGTCTCATCCTCACTCTATCTAGGAGGGTAGAAGTCATAGATAAAGAGGAAAGATATGACTTCCTCTTACTGCCATGCACCTCCAAGTGCATCTCAGAGATCAGAACCATAATCTTCCATTTATCAATGGCCTCTTGCACAACATGTATCAGACCCTTCCTACTAAATGCATCAGCTACTGCATTACCATCTTCATGTGTATAGGTAAGCTCAAAATCAAAGGACTGTAAGTACTCGACCCACCTTCGCTGTCTCAGATTCAAGTCACGCTGAGTAAAAATATACTTGAGACTTTCGTGGTAAGTGAAAACCACAAAAGGTTCTCACAATATATAATGTCTCCAACAGTACAACGCATGCACAACTGAAGCCAACTCAAGATCATGTGTCAGGTAATTCCTCTCATGTGGCCTCAATTGACGAGACCTGTATGAAACAACTTGATCACCCTACATCAACACTGCTCCTAGACCAATACCTGATGCATCAAAGTAAGTTTTATAGCTCTTCCCCTACTCTGGTAGTATCAGGATCGGTGTTGATGTCAACTTCCCTTTCAGGTCCTAAAAGGCTGTCTCGCAAGCTTCTGACCAAACAAACATCACACGCTTCTTAGTCAAACCCATCAACGGTGTTGCTAAGCTAGAGAAGTCATGTATGAAGCGTCAGTAGTAACCAGCCAGCCCTAATAAACTCTGTATCTCAAACCTGTTCTTAGGATGATCCCGGGAAACTACTACTCTCACCTTCTCTGGTTCTACTGCAACTCATGCCTCTGAGATGATATGACCTAGGAAGTGAATCTAGTCCATCCAAAAGTTTCACTTAGAGATATTAGAATATAACTTATTCTCTATCAGTGTACTCAATATGATCTCAAGGTGGGTGGAATGGTCATGTAGAGTATGAGAGTACAACTTGATTTCATCAACGAATTCTAACACAAAAGAGTACAGATAAGGATGGAACACACAATTCATTAGAGCCAGGAAAACTGCTGGCGCGTTCGTGAGTCCGAACGGCATAACCAAGTACTCGTACAGACCATATCTGCTCAAAAAAGCTGTAAGCAGTATGTCCCATGGTCTCATGCATAGCTGATGATATCATAAGCTCAGGTAATTCTTTTAGAACACTCGTTCCCCATGAAGTTGATCAAAAAGATCATCTATCCTCAGAAAGGGATATCAGGTTTTAACCTTCAACTAGTTCATCTTCTGATAATCCACCCAGAGTATGAGTGTACCGTCCACCTTCTTTGAAAAAAGGACTGGAGAACCCCAAGGAGAAGTAATGGGTCGGATAAAACCCTTTAACTGTAACTCCTCTAACTGCCTCTTGAGATCCTACAACTCAGGCATGGCTATCATATAAGTATGAATGGACACTGGTACTGCTCCTGGAACAAGATCAATAGTGAAATCCACCTCTCTATCTAGAGGTAGACCAGAAAATTCCTCTCAGATGACATCCCTGAAACGATCAACCACTGGAGGGAAATCCATCTAACAATTCCCTGATCATCCAGATATAAATTCGCAATCTAGGCTATGACTCCACCATTCCCATGATGCTCTGGTCCATCCCGACTCGGCTGAACATCCCACTCGCCCTTGTATAAAAACTCTCCACCCTCTAGTGATGTGAAACTCACCCTGTGATGATAACAGTCTACAATGACTTGAATGGGAACCAACCAGTCTCTCCCGAGAATGACATCATATGTCTTCATCTCTAAGACATAGAGGTCCCATGGAAAGTGATACCCTCCAACCACTAGATGGAACTCCCTACACTGAGGCACACCAGCCGTTCTAGTCCCCAACGGAGTGTCTAGCATCATGATTTCACAAAAAGAAGAAACAAAGGGCCCAAGGCTCTCCATAACAGGTATAGATATGAAACTATAAGTAGCACCCATATAAAAAAGTACTGAAGACAAGACAGAAGCTACTAGAATAGTACCTCTGACTATAGAAGGTCCGGGATCCTAATCCTGCTAGGTCTGTTGCACTGCATATGTCTGCCCAGTGCCACGGCCCGGCGACACAGCCTGGCTACCCGAGATTTCCCGCCTCACTCCCTATTAGATACTATTGTATGGCTACCCTGGCCACGACCACCATCTCTGCCTTCATGCCCTGATGTATTCCAATTACATGACTGGTAAGAAGCTACTGGTCCCGCTCCCGCATGCGGAGTCTGTAAAAAACCGCTCTCAGTAGTCACTGGTGGGAATTTCCTACAAAATTGCTTCAGATATCCCATTCTCCCACAAGCTCGGCACTCCACTAAGTCTCGTGGACACTGTGACCTCTTGTACCCCTCTCTAACACCCTAGTAGCCCTCGATCGGGCCACCTGATGAAACTGCCTGGATGGTACTGCCACCCTAAGGTAAGTCTATCTATCTCTTCCTCTTACCAGTAGCAATAGTACCAGTAACAGTTGTTGAACCTCCCTGGCCCACACCACTAGCTTCCTGCAAGTTCCTCTATGAAATCAGCACCTGGTTCACAATAGCATGTACTGAAGGAACTTGAAAACATTCACCAGTGCTCGGATGTCACAATGAAGACCATCCTCAAGGTGTCTAGCTATCAATGTCTCATCACACACCATTACTGGTGCAAAACGTTGAAGCTCGGTTAAGCGAGCAGAACATTCCATCACTGACATAGTGCCCAGCTACAGATTCATGAACTCTTGAGCCCTATGTACCGACAAAATCTCTCAAAAGAAGAAGTCATAGAAGACTGCATGAAAATCTTCCCACGCCATTTCTTTGTGATGCTCTGACTGGCTGGTAACATCCCACCACCTCTTGGTTGAATCACGCAGCATATAAGTTGCGAGCTTCACCCTCCGCCCTGGATGCGTCTCAAGATGCTTGAAAATATTCTTTATAGATCCCAGCCAAGACTCTGCCACCTGTGGCCCACCATCCCTAGAAAACATAGGTGGATGATGTAGCTGGATGATACGAGACATCTCAGCCATATATGTGGCAGCATGTGGTGCTCCCTGAAAGGTATACATGAGCCTCATGAAGCCGTCACGGAACTGCGCCTCCGGAACTGTGTCTGGTATATCATCTGGCTCCACATCTGGCTCTGCGGGAGGATCAACTGGTATCCCATGGACCACCATCTCAAGAGTATAGTCATAGCCGCTCTCCTGGTGAACAACAAGTGGGCTCATCATCGGCAGGACTCTACATGTTCAAATTCACACCTTAGAACAATATTATCAATGACCGAAAATGAAGAAACCCAATAGGGAACAAGAGGAATATGGCATTCAAAATTTAAAAAACAAGACTACACGGCGTGTATACTGACTACATGACATGTACTTGACTTATCTTTCCCTGCCTGGGTCCTTCTACACGGCTGAGCCACATATCTCCCGTTTGAACAAAACTACATGGTGTGTATATCATCTACACATCGTGTATGGTATTATTTCAAACTGCCCGTGTCACTTCAGACACGGCCGACTACTCGGATTTATACAACACGGTGTGTGACACCTGAACACGGTGTGTGACACCTGAACACGGTGTGTACTCCACCCCGTTTTCCAGCCACACAGCTATGTCCACATGGTCTATCCTTGGACAAGACTACATGGCATGTCCCATACGTACCTGGCGTGTTCTAGGAGAGGTGACACTGACCCGTGTTGTTAGTTACACGACCGAGTCCCCTGGTCACACTACACTGTTTGTTCATCAGTGACACGACATGTATGTCTTATGTCTCCTCCGTCCATGATGTTTTGTTACATGGGAGGACTCTGGGTCAAAACTACAGGGCGTGTACATCCAGTACACGGCGTGTTTGCCCCTTGAATTTCCCTTCCCCGTGTCGCCGCCCACACGGTTTGTGACACAGGAAAATACTAATGGGCATGTACTTTGGGTACATGACGTGTACTTTGGGTACATGGCGTGTACTTAAAAAGTTTTCTTTTCTTCCCGAACATAAGAACATACACGGCATGTGTAAAATACTACACAGCATGTATTCTGGTTTATCTGGATAGTATACCACAAAAACTACTTCGAAGCCTAGAAAATAACAAAAAAAAAACAACACCTAAGTGTCATGTTCTGATCCATGAGGTCCCATACTCACCACGAATCAATGTTTGACATCATATATTTGTTATAACAAAATAAACATCTTATGATCCACCAAATTCCGGTCAATGGGGGCCCATACACCCCAAAAACCAATGTTTGGTGTCCATTCATTCAACAGACTTATACAGAAATACCCTATCACATAGCTGGTATTTAGGAAATCAACTATCACAACAACATGCTTTTCTATCACAAAAACAATCATAACAACATGCAATTTCTAATGCACCTACATGGAATGGAACTATGCATGGCATGTGATTTCTAGCATGTGCCTAAATGATGCATGTGATGGAATACCCTAATCTCAACGGGTTGCAACTAAATAGAACCCAAGGATAAAATATAATCACACAATCCCATGTGCTTCACCCTTCAGTGAAAACAAATCAACTGTAAAATTGCAAAATCAGTAAAATTGCAATACGATGTAATTGGATTTTCCATGTACACGAGTTAGCTACTCCCAGGGACAACTAATTACCAACTACCATTCTCATCCAATCTCTAACTAAGGATCCAAATAGTAAGTCAAAGAAAAGAACCCCTCTGATACCACTTTGTAATGTCTCGGATCCGGGTGACGCTCAATGCGTTCCCTGAACTAGGTTCATCACGTGACCTTAAGTTCATTTCCCTAAACGCCAGAGGCTGCCGACTAGCAGTGAGGGCCTAGGTCTGATAGTGGGGAAACTATGACCTCAGTTGTCAAAGTGTAGAATAGATAAATTAAATAAAACATACAACAGCAACGGAATCAGTAAATCATACACAACTGAATTTAACAATTGTAGTTGATATAACCAACCAGTAAATAAATAATGTTGCAACATGCCACAAATTCTAAGAAAACAGCCAGAACATGTTACATAGTAGTACAATACAATACAGAGTATAGAAAAACAAAACAAATCAGCCAGCAGCATCTCGAGTTTAAGCTTGGTCCCATGCTCCCCTACCCCTCAATAGCAATCATGTACTTGTATAAGGGCCCTTCCCTTAGCCACACCTACTGAAACGTAATCTGTTTAGGCCTAAAGCATAACCCAAACTGGATGTGATAAATAATTCCTAGTGGGAACCCACCAAAGTCCCATGCTCAACTATGTGTAGACATACAACAGTGTGCATTAGTAAAATGCAACAAACGAAGTAGTACTCATAAGTAACCAACCTTACCGGTAATATTGCCATTTTATTATTCATTTTAACTATTTAATTTAATAATATTCTGTGCTCAACAGAACCACACCCTCAGGCCAACTAGAATCTCGCCCTCAGTCTAATATAGTAAAACTACGCCCTCATGCTATATAGAATCTTGCCCTCAGGAATTGCCCTCAGGCGAAGTGGAATCTCTCACTCAGGCCAAACTGAAACGAAACCCTCAGGTGATCAGAATCTTTCCCTCAGGCTAATAGAATCACGCCCTCATGCTAAATACAATCACGCCCTCAGGCTATAGTAATACACCACCCTCATGCATAAGTAACTAGGACATGCCCAACATATAAAAATGTAATTTACATACAATTCCTCTCAAGGAAAAAGTAATGCATAATCAAACATGGAATACCATTGGGTATCCTAGCCAAATGGCAAAATAGAGGAACGCACCCTCGGGGTGGTCCTGGATCTATGTAGTGATCCCAAACAACAGTTTTACAATTTATTTAATCACCTATAAATTTCTAGGTATTTAAAATAGTCGTGTACTCAGCCCCAAAACACCCCAAAAATGGTTTCGTAGCTCAAAAACACATAGAACACACAAAAGTAGGAAAATAACACCAAGCCACCTACCTTTGACACCCACGAATGATATACGCGAACGAAAATCCTCGATTCTCCGTTGAACGACGTAGATCTTAGGTGATAGAAAACCTCATTCATCCTTCAATAACTTCCCTATGGGGAAGAATTGGTAAGAAGTACTCAAGGAGAAGGGAGAGCTCACCCGTGCGGTTCCAGGGAGATCAACGGTGCAGAAAATGGATTCCCGACTAGTGTTCAGCGGATCTCCAAATCTTTAACGTCCTGATCTCGCTCCTTCTTCTCATTCTAAGCCTTCCCTGTGAATAGGGGAGTCTACTGACCATTTTATACGGAAAAAACAAAGTACACGGCGTGTACATCCAATTACACGGTGTGTACTTCTCATTTTTTTAACTGTTCCTCTGGCGGTTTCCCGCCAGCGTGGCACGCTTCATCTGCCGACATGACTACATGGCGTGTCTCCTTGAGTACACATCATTTTCCGTCACACAGCTGGACACCATGTTAATATTCGCATGTCGATTGACTACACGACATGTAAGGCACCACTACACAGCGTGTAGTCAGTATTTACACACATCGTCACCGACAGGGCTATACGCCCTGTATACTTATCCCACAGAGCCAAAAGTACATGGCGTGCGGAAAAGTTCACGGGGTGTACTTTAAATTTTTTTGGATTTTTCTCATTTTCCAGAATTTCTCAAAAACACTTAAGGAAAAGATAAAATAAGAACCCCGTACAACAAAAGTATGAATCAGGTTCTTACATAAATCATGTATATCATTATGGAGATAATGGACTTTTTACCACATGGAAAAATTGTAATTATAACAAGTTCATTTTTTACTCAAGTTCTAAACATTGATAAAATAACCAATATTAACACAAATAATTAAGTAATTGTTATAGCAAGATAATAAGTGATATAAAAGGAATAAGAAACTTGAAAATATTCTTAATCAAGTAGAAATTAACTTACGTTTATTATTCAGTGGAATAGAGACCATACAAGACAAGTCGAACATGAGGTAAGGGGTTTCTTATCTCACTCTTAATTTTGTGAGATTTCCATTGTTCACCCCTTATTTATTGCATGTGGTGTATTGTGTACATCAATTTGATATATATTGTAATTATTATATTTTAATTCATGTTATTCTCTGAATCATATGGTGGTTATTAAATTTTGGTCATACGTCTCGATTGATTACAACGTGGTAAGGGGATTTCATCTCACTTCTTATTCCTGTGAGATTCATGTTATATTACAACTATTTCCTATTGTGTGTTGTATATACTGGAGATGATTGTATTCCTTCTATAATACAAGTTAATATATGGGTATTTAAAACTTTATTGAATAATCATTCTTTCATGGTGTGTATTTTTGTGAGTTACAAAATCGGCAAGGGAATTTCAATTTTCAATTTCCACTCATTGTGCTTTACGCATAATTCATTGATTATTTTCCTCCAAGATTACGTATGTACTCACAATTTATTATTTATATAGTAATTTCCACTCCACATTATGTGGATATAATTTTGATACACATAATCACTCAATTTATTATTTCTTATGTTATTGATATGAACTTGATAAGAGTAATCTTAACTCAATTTCCATTCATTTAGTTAAACATTAAGGTCATTGGTGTAGTTTTTACAAGAATATATGTGAATGTCCTCTAATTTATTTACACTAAATATCTGACCATATTTTGTGTATTTATATTTTTAACACATAATTATGTCATAGATTTATCCATAACCTATGGATACGGTCTTTATAAGGGATTTCATCTCAACTTACATTCCATTGATACTTCTTTGTTATTATGCTCCAATTCACTTTTATTTGGTGTGTATAATCTACTTTGACATAATATATCATGAATCCCTTTATTCTCATGATATTATAATTTTTTTATTACCTCAATTATTTATATTCAATCTTCTCTCATTTGGTTCTGAACTCTAACCAAAATATCTTTTAAAATGTTTTAACGATTTATTCTTCTAAATCATTCTCATTAATGTCCTTGTTTGAAAAATGGTATTAAGGATTTATATATATGGAAACTAATGTTCTAAAATTAATATTTCTTTTAAAAGTTTCAAATTGGTAGGGGACACTTTAATTCAAAAATCTATTTGAAATGGGTTTTTTGATAAATAATGTGTCTTTTAAATGTTTTCAAGAAAAAGTGGGATATTTGTCTCAAATAGTTTTGATGATAATATACATATATTTCAATATCATTAATTATTCTTGATTGAGGTTAATCTATTATAATAAAATATTCTATATTGTATTTAATGGGTTTTGTTTTATTGTCGTTGTGCTATTTTTATGCCATTCATGACTTCTGGATAAAATATTGACATTTATTATGCTACTTCAAATACCAATGATGACATTATATTTCAAATATTTTATATGAGGAATGAATTGGGCTTAGTAAGTGAAGGGTGGAGCCCACTATATCTCCTCGATGCATCGGTAGGTCTAATGAGACAAACTAGTGTCTTTGTATAAGGACATGACAAAATCTTACTTCTAGTCTTGGCACGAGGCCTTGACTATATGGTCATGATGCCCGGGAAGATGAATTCCATCATTATGAGATTAGTTATTGATATTTCATATAGTTATTCGACATGTATAATAACAATAATTATGTTTTAATATGTAATTATTTACTCAGCCCATATTCCTGGAACAAAGTGTTCATGTTTACTATTTGTAAAGGCATATGTTTTCAATTATTCACTATGCCTAATGTCTATGTTATCTTCCACTTTATTTCTTACACTTACTGAGTGTTTGAGCTCAACCTTTTCTTATGTTCCATTTTCCTATGATATGAATAAGTTAGTAATGAGTGACTTGGAGGAATAATCATGGAAGTTTGGATGTTTCTAATGGAATAAATTATTGTTTTTTATTCAAGTTGTAATGTTGAACGTTTGTATGAATCTTTTTTCCATGACTACAAAATGGATCGGTCCTTATAGAATTGATTAATTGTAATCATGCCAATGATTTACAGTAATGCACCAGCCCCTGGATCTGACTTCGGGGCGTTAAAGTTGGTATCAGAGGAAGATTAGTACAAACCTTGGAAACTAGATTTAGATAAACTCCGATTAGATCACATTGAACTACGATAGAATTTGAGGATTAGTATATAAGAACTTCCTAGAATATTGGTAATGTATATATTTTTTGTATTTTCCATGAAATACATCCTTATCTGGATATGAGCTAGTAGATGCGGCTTTGAAACAGATGTACCTAGGAGTGGAAACTCTGACAAAGAGTTTTGAGTTTGACCTCGGGTATCTTGGTACAAGACAATGGGCCTTGTTGCACACTTGATTATGACACTCCCATGAGATATGCTTAGGATAATTTACATTTTCCATAAAACTGATTTGAAGGATATTAATATAAAATGAGAATAAATGACCATGGTTAATCTTAAGGTGTTTTCAAATTAAAAATAAGGTTGCATGATATTCTCAAATTGATTTAAGAAAATTATTAATCACAAAATACTTTCTAGTTTTAGTAAATGGTTGGATTCCAAGGAAGTCATAGTAACATTGAGCATGATCTAAAACGTGGGAACAATGGTGGAAATCAGAAACAAAATGGAATGTTGATTGGCGTAAAAGATATCGTGTCCAAGAAAAATCAGGTTTCCAAAAATTATGATCAACAACATATATATTAACCAACTCCTGGAATCAACAAAGAATAGAAATGTGATGAATGATAAGATCTCCTGCTGTGGAGAACATGGAGAATAGAAACCTCAATTTACATAATACAATAAATGTGGAAGGACCCACCTAGGAAAGAGTCTGAATAGAACAATGAAATGCTTTATTTGTGGGAAAGGAAGACATAAAGTAAAGAATTGTCATGGAAAAATGAAGAGTATTATGGGAGAAAATACAAATGGTCCCAAGAATCAATTTACAGTCATTTTCCATAAATCTAGGGGACCTGGCCATTACCAGAGTGAATTCCCTATTCTATAGGATATCCACTAGGTCAAGGAAGAATATATGTGGAAATAAATGGAAGGCGAAATGTTTAAAAGTATTACTGCTCTTTGTTAATGAGATTACATTGGATGAATTTTCTCTAGTATTTGTTACCCTGCTGTTTGTCATGTGAAAATGATATTTGAGGAAGAATTGGATTTTCTCTTGTGAATATAGTTATAAATAACCAATTGGATTTATTTGATCATTGAGTTTGACGAAATAAAAAGTTATTAAATTTCGGGATGAAAATGCGATGAATGAGATAACATTTGTGGTTAAATTATCTTATGGTTATTTTGATGAATTTATCCCATTTTTATAATGTTATAAAATATAGTTTTTGAAAAAGGAAAACACACAGACTGTATGAAAACTCGTCACATAAGACAACGCTATGGGAATTGAATCCACAACCATAGTGCGATTGTTATTTATCACCTACCACTTGACTACGTGAATTCCAGGGTTAGTGTGACTAGTTCTTTTTAGTTAAATGATTGTATTGATCAATAATAAGTTTATTTGGGATCTTATGTCTTATCAGATAGATGCCATTATTAAAGGAAAATGATTTGGTGATTAAGTGATAAATTTTATTTTGAATGACGTTCGCTCTATTAGGAACACTATATGCTGATGGAAAATAGAATAGTATGGGATTTCTTTTGAGGAGTATTGGTGGATTTTTACCTATGTTTTATTGTAGATTTATAGTGATTTAGGTTATTTATGAAATTGGTTAACCTATTTTAGAGAATATGTGGTTAGGTTAATTACTTTTAAGTATGTGACTTTAAGAGTAGTCGATGTCAATTGGAGATACAATTTAACATGGAAGTCTACATAACGAAATTCTTCTATGTTTTGGGATTCAATATTATTTTGGATTATATTGACGGAATTTAAGGACAATTGGTTATTGAATGGTATTTATTTAACTTTGGATTATTTTTTGTTTAATTTTAGAAATTTTCTTTAGAATTAATTTCTCTGAAGGATTATCCTTTTGGGGATCAATTGATCTGGTATTAACCATTTCGGTTTTGGGTAATCTCTAATGACAAGGTAAATATATATTTTATTTTTTGTGGATCATGTGATTATCTAGAAGTTTATTCTAGCTCTTCCAGTGTTACCAAGTCATCTTGAGTACTCATCATTTGAAAAAAATGATTTAGTGGTAGAAATTTATTATTGAATGAATCTATATTTAAAAATTAGGTACATATCTTTATTTTCATAGTCAATATCATAAATAAATTATTCAACTTTATGAAACTGTACTGAAAACAAAAAAAAGTTCTCCGTTTAATTTTCCTACCAGGAAACTAATTATCGTTTATCCCCTAACATGTTTGGGGTTTTATTATTGTTAACATTCTCATGATCATGTTTCTTATCCATCTCCATCAGAACATGACTTTTAGTTTATCTTCTATATCAATGCTTTCCTACATGGATTCCTAGTATGTGTTATCTCGGTGACCTTTGTACTTCTCTTTCATTCTTTTAAACTGGTAGTTTTTTTCAGTATTTTTCCGATGTGGGACTTTCAAGGAAGTTCCCAATGCCAATTGTAAAAACTGCGAGGGTGTAATTTCTAAAATTGGAGAATACTGTAACACCATAATATTTCATAGTAAGATTACTTCTTTAAAGTAATTCAATAGCTTTCTCTACTCGCAACACCGAGTGTGAGCACACCCTGACATACTAAACTAGCCGTTAAAAAAGTGGTTATGAATAGTATTAACTGAATTTTAAATTTTATATACAACATATAATATTATAATTCATATTATATGTTTTTTTAATAATTATATAATAACAAATACATTTTTTCCGATAAAATAAGTATTTTTTCAAAAATGCAATTTTACCACCTTTTAATGGTGAAGCATTTTAAATTCAATATTCGACACTTTTATATATTCAATTTTAAAAAATAAACTTATTATTTATAATTATGACATAAATATTTAGTTTTGATAAATGTTTGGTGTTTTACTGATAACATTCATATTTGGGTGAATAGTGAAAAAATAATAAATTTTCATTGAAAACAACTTTTTATTTAGAATAATTTATCATCATAAATAATAAATTTTTATGGTTTGTAAATATAATTAGATTATATTTTTACAATTTAATCTAATTTTGGTCATAATAATTAATTTCACTTTGAAATTGTACATAAAAAAGTGCCAATATTTTGATAGTTATTATTTCTTAAAAATACTCTATTTGTTCTTACTATGGAATAAATTAATTAATAAAACATATATGTTTTGAATATGGTAAAATAGAAATAATTTTTTAATTTGGAATATCAAATATACCATTGGATGAATTTTTGGTATTTTTCTGAAATACTTCAATTTTTGATGAATAGTAACACCACATTGAAGTAGTTAAAAACTGACATTTTCATTTAAATGAAATTTTACCACTTATTTGAATTGAATTTAGAAAATACAACATTCATGGTTATTATTAGTATGTAAAATTTAGTCCAATTATAAGAAAATAATTTTTTACGAATAATATTGTTTGACTTTTATTTATCGCGGTTACAGGTAAGCAGGGTAATTCAAGCTTAAAAGATTATTATAATAATACATAATTACCTTAACACTCTCCTTAAAATTATTGGATGAGTAATGGACGACCATGGGAATACATGGGTCTATTTTGGGACCCCATGGAGCCACTTAAGAATGATAATGACACATTATTTTAATTAACATAAAGTAAATACAAAAATGACATTAACAAATATCCTTTAGTATATAAATTTTTACATGGAGTTATTATTCATCTTTTCATCTATAAATAATAATCATAAAGATAAAAATATTTCCTACATTAGGATACTTTTTTATTGTTTTTATACATCAAATAAATTAAATTATTTATGACACAATAACAATGCAGTATTTACCTCATTAATAAATGATTTAAATAAATAAGATTATTAATATTAAAAAATATCCAAAACCTATCCAATTCTTATTGTATGATTTTATTTCAAACATTACTCATCAAATATTAGACTTTAATGAGTTTTTCACCATTTCAATCCGATGATTTGTTTATAATAAAATATCATTTTTAAACATTCCTAAAGAACCCCTCCTCTCCCTTATAAAAGGAAACAATTCTTACCCATTCCTGACAGCTCTAAAGCCCCTTGTCTCATCCATCCCCTGCTCAAATAATCTCTCAAAATTAATCTCTTTCACCTAGATGTCTTACCTTAGGAATAAGTCACTTCAAGATGTCCTCTTTGTTCAAACCAAAGGGAGTTACCCAAATTAAAGGTAATGGTTTCTCTTCACTTATTTTCTTTTATTTTACTTCTCCAAAAACTAAACTCATTTTATTCCATAATTTTATAAGAACAATAGTATCCTAAATATACTAGGATGTTTTTATGAGAACAATTTGAACTAATCATACATACACCACCATCTAATTTGTAGAGAATATATTGTTTCTGTGGATGGAAAAATAACACCTCAAGAAACTATGATTGTTCAATTATATCCTACTGCCTCTCATAGTGTCCATTATCATGGAACTGTATTTCTATATGATATATATTATGTTTATGTTTTCATTTTTATTCGGTGTTTTCCATTTATATCTTTCCATTATGGTTTCCATTATGGGTAAAAAATGATAATTTCATTTGATGAAGTGCAGACTATCACCCCCTCAAAGTATTATGACTCGTCAATGCCTTATGTGGGATGTATAAATGATGGATTTAATGATGTTATATATGATATTATACTGAAATTATAATATAACTATGTATCATTATGTATTTTTTAATTACAATTGATAAATATTTTCATGATTCTCTTTATATTCATGGTATTCTGTGAATCATTTTTTGGTTATTAACTTTTGGTCATACAAATCAATTGATTACAACATGGTAAAGGGATTTCATCTCACTTCTTATTTCCCTGAGATTCATGACGTATTCCCACTTTTTACTTATGTGTGGTACATGTACTGTATATGATGGTATTCCTTGTGTAAAACAATTTATTCTATTGGTATTTACAACATCATTTAATATTCCTTCTTTCTTTGGGTGTATGTTTTGTGAGTAACCAAATCAGAAAGGGAATTTCTAATTTCAATTTCCACTCATTGTGGTTTATGGACACATCATTGATTATTCTACTCCCAGATTATGTGTGGAGTCACTTTTTGTTATTTATGTAGTAATTTACACTCCCCTTTTTGTGGATATACTTTTGACACACATAATCACTCCATTTTTTTCTAAATTCATTGATATGAACATGATAAGAGTAATCTTAACTGAATTTCCATTCATTTAGTTAAACATCCAGGTCATTGGTATTGTTTTTACATGAATATGTTTGAATATACTCTGATGGATTTACAATAAATATCCAACCATATTTACTCTATTCAGATTTTTCACACATAATTATGTCATTGGATTATCCTTAAACTATGGATATGGTCTTTAAACTGGATTTAATCTCAACTAACATTCCATTGAGGCTTCATTGTTGATATCCACCAATTCACTTTTATGTTGTGTATATGTTGTAATTTGACTTAATGTATCATGAATACCATTATTCACATGATATTATAATGTTTTGATTACCCCAATTATTTATATTCAAGTGTCTCTCATTTGGTTGTGAACACTTACTAAAATATACTTTTAAATGTTTTAAAGATTTATTATTTTAATATTTCTCATTAATGTCCTTTTAAAAAAAATTGATTTAAGGATTTATTTATATATACATTAATGTTTTAAAATTTAAATTCCTTCTAAAAGTTTCAATGTGGAATGGGACAATTTGATTCAAAAATCTATTTTAAATGGCTTCTTAATAAATAATGTGATTTTAAATGTTTTCAAGAAAAAGGGGATATTTCTCTCAAATTGTTTTGAAGATTATTTTCATCTATGTCAATATCCATCATTATTATTGATTTAGCTTAATCTATTACAATACAATCTTCTATATTATATTGAATGAGGTTTTTTACTATGTACGTGCTATTTTTATGCCATTCATAGTTGGTGGTTAAAATATTGAGATTTTGTATTCCAGATTAAATACGAATTATGAGATTATGTTTAAACCATTTCATATGAGGAATGAATTAGACTAAGTGATGGGTGGTTCCCGCTATAGCTCCTCAAAGCATCGATATGTCTCATGAGACAAACTAGTGTCATGGAACAAGGCTTTGACCATGTGGTTATGATGTTTGGCATTATGCATTCCATCATTATGATATTATCTATTTATATTTCATGTGGCTATTCGATTAGTACAATACCAATGACTATGTTTTATTATGTAATTATTTACTCAGCCATTATTCCTTCCATAAAGTGTCCACTTTTACTATTTTTAAAGGAATGTGTTTTCAATTATTCATTATGCCTAATGTTTAGGTTATCTTCCATTGTATTTCTTACTCTTACTGAGCATTTTAGTTCACACCTTTCTTATGTTTCATTTTCCCAGTATATGAACAAGTATTTTATTAGTGACATGCAAGAATAATCTTGGAAGCATGGATGTTTCTAATGGAATAAATTAGTGTTGTTTTTATTTTCAAGTTGTAATGTTGAACTTATGTATGTATCTTATTTCCAAGACTACTAAATCGATTGGTCCTTTGGGAATTGAATCCTTATAATCATGCCAATGTATTAAAATAATGCACTGGCTCATAGATTCTGGGGTCAGGGAATTACATTTACAATAACATTCAAATATACCATACAATGGTTCATGATGTATCCTATAATTCAACCTTATAATAACTTATTTATTGTCTGTTTAACATCATAGTAAGCTTCATTTATTTTCTTTCATGGTCAAATCATTAATCACTAGTTTTTTCATTCAATCCAAATAATGTCCAATGTTTTTTCATTAAATGATTCATATTATGTGATGGTTCTTTATAATCTCTAGTATATTTATGATACCTAGTAGTGATATAATAGTAATAATTGTGGTAGTAACCAAAAATGTAGTAGAACTAATTGAAATTAAAAATGTGATAAAAAATCATGTTCCTTGTGGAAGTATTATTTATTCTCTTTATATAATTTTTTCTCTATCATGTTTCTTTTTTGGGTTTATCTTTCATCTTATTAATTCAATCCTTCAAAAATGTTTACAATCATAGGTATTTAACCAAAAAAATGAAATGTATATTTTCCAAACCTCCAAAAAACCAACATTATAAGATCCCAACCATCGTAAAGATGAATCATGCTCATTTTCAGGTACTCATGAACACTAAATTTCTTCATCATTATTTAGGGATATTCATGGCTGTGTTCGAGTAAAATTCATAGATCTTTTAATGATTATGTGATGTACATGGTTGGAACACAATTTTCCCAAACTATGTTCCCTCCCCCCAGAAACCATACATTCTAGATGGAGTGGAATTTCATGGTTGGGGCATAGTTTTTCAAATCATATGCCATAATGTATAAATTATACTCCCCATATATTATGGGATCATAGTTGAAGAAATGTGTAGACCCGACTAGTAAATCATGTATATTAAAAATTAAAAACACCCCAACCACAAAATTTTATTTTAAAATTTCGTCACATCTAGTTTTTATCCCAAATCACCTTATCGTGAAATAACCTGATTTCAATTGGTCCTTTGAGTCTCCTAGAAGGATTCTAAGGATCTAAAACCCTTTTTTGGTTTGAATCTAATAACTAGTGCAAGGATTTGACCCCACATTCAGCATGTTATCTTTTATCATTTTTTATCCTCTCTTTCACTTCCATCATTATATCATATTTTCTAAGGAATGGTTTTCATCATTGTAGATGGGTTTATATCTAGGTATGGATAGGTCATCATTCCTTGGATCATGGTCCTAGGTTTTGATCATATATTTCTTCCGTCATTGTGGTTTTGACCATTCAACTTCAAATTAAGGGTTATTATTTAGAGATAGTCCATCATCAATCATAAGGTGGGTATTTTAATTACCAATTCCCATACTATTGATTATATGTTTATTATTTAATTGTGAAATTTTAAATTCCAAATTAGGAAATTTCATTTTAAATTAATTCAATTAATTTATTTCCCGTGAGATTCTGAAACTTTTTAGATATCTCATTGGACTCATTAATTATTTTGAGGCAAGAGTTGATGGAACCCCATGGGTTGCACCAATATAATTTAAATGATGATTCATAAGTTATTAATGCATGAGAATAAGAATTTAAATATAGTTGATAAATGGGATTATTAAATTGGTTGAAAAACATGTTATGAACATGGTTGTTAAATGTGTTATAATTGTGGAACCATGGTATGTGGTATTTATGAATACTTTTAACATTGAGTTGTGGGGCATGTATTTCTTCTCCAAATACCCATGGGGTGATATAATAATTCTCTAGGACCCCAAGATATATACATTTATTTCATATGATTACTATGTTGTGGGTCAGGGACTACTTCTCCAAATACTCATAGGGTGAAAGATTTTTACTCTAGGCCCCCAATCTATGAATTTCAAAATTGAATTACATAAATAAATAATCGCATGATATAATGATTTTTGAGATTCAAATATATTCATGTTTTGACTTCAATGTGGGACGAAGTTGGTTGGATGAGTTTGGGTGTCATTGTGAACCAGGGGGATTATGTGGTCAATTACAGAATATTAAATGTCAAGAAAATTATGTTATCATTTTTACATTATTCTTTATGCATCAGGACAATATTTTATAGACTATATATGTCTTTTGACTCTATTTATGGTGGTATACCGAGTTTTACTCACACCCTACATGGGTTTATTGATCAGTAGAGGAATAGACTTATCCGTAATGAATAGAAATAAATGCATGATAAATGGGAATAAGAAGAGGATTGACATGCATTATTCGTATTGAACTTGTTTCATTTGAATAACTGGATAGAAAAAATTTAATGGAAATCCATTATATATGATATTTTAATATTTTATTCTAAATTATATATCATCTAATGTGGTGGTGAGTATAGTCTATTATTGTTAGAAGATGTATATGTAATAACATTTCATAAGAAGTGATGGATGATGTGTTCTTGGAAAAGGAAAATATATCTTGCCGGTGTCAGTACATTGAAGTTGTTCCATGCATAATGGATGGTATACATTTTATTTATAAAACCATAGATATAGTTTTATGAATCCTCGTGTTTCATTAAAAGGGACCGAAATCCACTTCATTATTTTTTTTAATTTCTTATTTGATTTTAGAAAATTCTTTAACTCTTTAAATCATAATATATTTAAATAATCATAGGATTTTTAGTGTTTTAGTATTATTTATGAAGGTTTTCATAGTTTATTTTAGGGTTTTTATGATTTTAGGAAAATAATATAAGTCATAATTTCATTTAGTTTTACATCATGTATAGTGTGTTTGGCTTTGCCAAATCATTTTCTGAGACTTAATAGGTAGACTAAATAAGTTAATTATATTTTTCAGACTTCACAAAATTTATAAAATATCTGTTTTCCTAAACTGTTGCAATGGAATAAACGTTTAAGACATCCAAAGTATTACAAAATTGATAATTTTGCCTTATTGAACATCTGATGGTAGTAGTAATGGATATTATAAGACATTTAAATCATCAAATGACATGAATACATAGAAAATTTAATGATTTTTGTTGTTTCAAAACTATATATTTCCATTATTTTATAATCTACAGATAAATCAAATTTGACAATAAAAGGGTTTCCAAATTTGTTTTTAAAGATTTCAAGGCGATGGAGAGATTACCCTCATCTCAATACCACCACTCGAAATTGGCGGACATATATTGTTGGTGGGATGATGTTTTAGGGAATTTACTCCAGTTCTTTGGAAGATGATTCAGATTGGGAGAGGGACTATGAGTATTGTAATGGTCTATATTTTGATATATTTGGTATTTCTCTTCTAAAACGAGAGTATTTTAGTCTTTCTTACCCCCATTCAATTTTCTATTCTCCTTATTTTCAATTTTTAATAAAAGGGGATTCACCCAAACCTTTTCTAGTAAATTCAAATATATATCCTCTAATAATAAGTTTTTAAGTTTAAAATAAGTATACTCCACCTTCTATAATGGTAATACAATATTTTTTACAACTCAAATGAATATTTAAAAGTGAATATATGTTTAGTTTATTTTGGAAAGATGAAGATATGTCGATTGGTGGAATAATATATGAAAACTAAAATAGGGATTTTCTAGATTATCTTTTGAATTGAAATTGAAACATCATTCTCAAAATAAAATAAACATTCAAGGCCATAGTTATGGATGCTCCATGAACTCTGTATTGGGTGAGTGATTTATATGATAAACTTTTATTAATAGAAATGAAATTATCACCCAAAAAAATAGATTTTCTACATAGGAAAAAAATAAAATTGTTCACATGAAATAAATAGTGACTGAGGATTTTTGTATACCGTGTGATAAAACATAATTATTGATGAGTACCTAGAATCACTAAAGAGAAAAAATAATATATTATACCAATAATAAAAAAGAACATAATTGATATTTAAATAAGAATATGGAGAGTAAACCTATGATGTCATTATTTTTTCCAATGTTGTGATAATATTGAGAAAGGAAAAGAAGCATGAAGATTCAGTGATCATCTTGTGGTTGTCAATGACATATCTTTAAGTCATTATTTGATAAAATTTATCTATTTAAGAGTATAAATTATCTGATTTTTAGACGTTTTATATGTGAATTCAACAATCATAGATTTTATTCAAGGAGGGAGAGAAACTTCAATTAAAAGAAATATGTCATTTTATTTATGGATAAAACATGTTATAGCTAATGTAACTATTGATGAGAAATGATCAGTGTGAATCCAATCTAGGATTACCATTGAGAAGCCAAAAACTATATCATTATGGTACTACGTGATGGTTTATAAATCACCATGGGATATGATAACAATATAACAAACCATATATAATTGATAATTATATTATAGAGTAAAATTTAAGACTGGGATAATAATAAACACAACAAATAGTGCATTTTACACATCATGGTAAAATCTTTAAAAAATTTGTGATTTTTTCCTCTAATTAATATCCATTTTATAAAAGAGTTTGACTTGTGGTTTCATAACTAATATCCAGTCATTTTAACCAATGTAATAGGTTTGAACAACTTAATGGACTTAAAAAAATTTGTTGAATTTATTATTTAACGGTAGTCACCCATAACTCATACCCCCTCCCCTCTTAGGGAGACTGTGTAATATAATATAAATCTAAATTTTTACCCAACCATATGTATATTTTAATTGGATATAATATTATATAATAGATAATATAATTTTACTATATTGTATTTTCTATTTTTAATGAAATATTGTTTTATACAAAAATTTTTCAAAGATTATATGTTATTTAGGTTTTATAACTTTGAGGATGATGTGGTTCATATTAAGGAATCTATTTCCATCCTGTATATTATATATTTATTAAGTATAAAAAATTTCCTTAAGAAAAAGTAAAAAAATAGTCCCTAAATAGTAGAAATTCTTCAAAAGGAATAATGCGTAACCACTTGGAAAACATAATAAGAGTGTCTAGATCATTGAAAAACCAGTTAATGATAATCTCTCTTGTGAATAAGGTAAAACCTATAAATAATAAATATTTTTTTAAATCACATAGTTATTTACATTACGAAATAAATAAATATTGTAAGAAAATAACTAATTATTTTTTCACAAAGATATTTTCATAAATCAAAGGGACACAACAGGAAATTCATAGCTAGAGTACTAAGTCATTGCTATTGAAGATGCATTGGTAAATAATGCTTGGTGTTTTAATACTCTCATAAAGAAAGTAAATTACATGGTTTATACAACCACCACTTAAAATTAAATATTTTTCTCATATTAAAATTAATTTCAAGGATCTCTATGAAAAAATGATGTATTTGGAAAATTTTCATGGAATATATTCTATACATTGGAGAATATTAAAATTGTATCATTAAATTTAAAATATTTTCATCATGAAGTTAAATCCATGTGAATGAAAGAGATATATTATTCTTTGAAAAAGATAAACCAATTTCATGTTGATTATTTAAATAATAATAATATATTGTGAGGAATGGCTAAAATCAAATGAAAACCATATATACATTGTTGATATGAAATTTATGGAGTTGTTTATCAGTATTTTCAATTTGGAGTATTCCAATAAAGAGTCTTTAATATCTATTGAAAGAAGGCATCTTTTTATGTGATATTATGTTAAGATCAATACCTAAAAGAAGAGTCATAGTGGTAATGGTAATTTCCTGAGTTCATATTAGAACCATCCATTTCAAGATTTTGGAATACGGTGTTTAACAACAGTTAAAAATATTCACATAAAAAATATGTTTTTTATATAAGTATGGATGAAAAGATAAAAAAATTTCAAATGATAATGTCAAAAATTTTAAAAATACCCAGAACATAATCAATGGAAGATGTGAGTATGTCTACAAAAAATTATCTCTATATGGTTCCCATATGAGTGGTGTTCTTTCCCTAAATACATATGGTGTTTAATATGGAATTATTTCACCAATATGATAAATAAAAAGATTAATTTGAAGGTATTGGTGTATATATAGGTTTGGATATATTGTTATTGATTAATACACCAGCATATCAGTGTGCACATGTTCTATAAGGATTAAATATAGGTGTAAAGATTTAAAATAAGGAGTGAGGCCTAATTGAGGAAAATATATTTCACAAAAAAAGAAATCAATAAATGAATTAAAATATTTGAATCAAATGAAAACAGTTTTTATTATTACCTCATAGTTTTTCATTGAAATGATGAATGTCAGTACCAATACAAAAAAATTATTTTCCTTATTGAATAATATTTCCACAATAATATGGGATGAAACAAAAAAAATCGTAAAACTACCTTGGGTAGGAAACCCATGAAGACTAAATGTTCTAAATAGCAATTACCCAAGAAAATTGTAAATAAATCTAAAAAAAGTTCCAATTTTAAGGATGATATTCTTATTTTCTTTAAATATATTATTCATCATAAAACATTGAAATATTTACATAAATGGAAATATGAATGAGAGAAACCAAAAATCATGGAATTAGTTCATCCAAGAGAGAGGTTCTAGGATTGGATTAGTTATTGATAGTCTTTAGGAATAGGTTCAAAGGATTTCAAAAAAACTAACCTATAAAATAAAAAATGTGTGTGTGGAAGGAAAAAGGATATAAGATATGTGATCTTCAGGTATATGTAGTTTATATATAGAAAATTTAAAAAAAAATTAAAATCCTCATGGATCCCTTCCATCCTGAATAAAACTGTGAAAATGTAGTCAAAACAAACAAAAATTGCAATGTAATGAAAGAGTGTCCCACCATTTGGATAGATTCTTTACCAAATAAAATAAATGTAGAGAAAGTTGGAAGGAAATAAACTACATAGATTTATAGATTTGGAAGGCCTATATAGGCTAATATGATTAGTGAAATCAAGATGATCCCTAAGATTATCATTTAGGAATATTCTCGGAGAATAAATAAGGATGAAATCATGTTGTGGTAATGTCACCTTATACCTTAAAATAAGGGAGTTTATTTGTTGGGAAGTAATTCTATTACATGTTTATCACATTGAAGCTCCATGTTAGGTACACCATATTTCTAACATCCTAGCCCGGGTTCCACACAAAGATACCATGAGTCGTACTAAAACTTAAACTCAAGAGTGTCTCCCTATATTTTAGAGGCTATGAACTAGCAGGAAGGGTCTAATATTAATCATGGGAATAATATAACCTCTTTTATCAGAGTAATACACTAGTTAAAAATAATAAATAGTGACATACACACATATAACTGTAACTATATTAATACCAATATTACTAGATGACCAAAACTAGGAATAAAATATCAAAACTGAATAATATATATTCCATGTTAATATATATGATATGTATCCAAATCCAAACCCAAAAGTAAAGACACTAAAAACTAATAGGTAGGTCCCAAACCACATCTTATACCCTCATCCTTCTCTAGTCCAACTCATCCATCTAACATAGGTCCTTTGACCTTTTCCTATCCTGCAAACATATACAATATTCAGGTATAGATCAGTTAGCCCATGTTGGGTGTCAGTAAAGCTTAGAATCCCACCAACGAAACAGTCTAATAGAATATTTTGTCAAACAATAAATGCAGTTGTATAAAGAAATAAGTATAATGTATATGTAAACAGTTATCCCATTATTAGTTATTATTTATTTAACCACAAAAAACCCTCATGTTCGAGAGGACAACCAAATGATATGATATATCTGAATTGCATTGTTACCATTCAAAATTAATTATTTAATTCCATTGTTAGAATTCATATTTAAATATACATAATTGAATTATACTGTTACCATGCATCATTTCATAACTGTATTCCATTTTTACCATTCAAATTTAATAATACATGATTGAATACTACTATTACCATTCATCATTTCATAATTCAATTCTATTGTTACAATTCATATTTCATAATACATTATTGAATTCCATTATTACCATACATCATTTCACAATTGAATTCCATTTTTACCACTCATATTTCATAGAATATGACTGAATTATGCTATTACCGTTCATCGTTTCATACTTCTTTTCCCTTATAACCAATCATATTTCATAATACATTTTTCAAAAAATCTCATTAACTAATTTAACAATTAATTATTCAAACTCATTAATTTTACAATCACATCAATGAATTAATTAATTCTACAATTAATTAACTACATCAATTTCATTATTAATTCAATAATTTGATTATCACACCAATCCTATTAATTAAATACCCAATTAATTAATAAATTAACAATCTCCAATGTTCCTTAATTAATTCAACCAATAATAACTCAATTTAAATATTATTACTAGCTCCATAAATAATTCATAAATTAATTATTTCATTTCACAATTAAATACTCAAATATTTAAAAAACAATTAATTATCCCCAAATCCCAAAATATCAATATTCATATAATTTACTCCCTGATTAATTACCCATAATTTTGAAATCCCTTAATTAATTAATTTTCCTAATTAATTTATTAAATTACGAAATACAGTTGATAATAAATTATAGAATTTATAAAATTACAAAAATATAGTTAAAATAATAACTATAGGATGTGAAGAATATTCCACACACCTCAATTCCCTGATGGGCAATCATTTAATGAAAATATTAACATTTAGTAAAATAAGGACATAGAATGATGTCTAGATCTCAAACCTAAATTCAAATCATATGAATCAAGATCCCATAATTCTAGATCTTGATCCAATAATCATATATTTAGATCCTTCTAAATATGAAAGAACAACCCCAAAATAGATTGGAGAGGAATATTAAAGAGAAAGGATATCACATGGGATGTTATTCTATTACATATAGAGGTAAATATCTTCAATCTAGGCTTCATATTACAAATAATAGAAGTTATAATAACATGTAATTTTTCTAAACAGATCCAAAATCATTAAACATCCTTAGGGATCGAGTGGGGGTCAATTTTGGTTTATTGTGGGGGTCCGTGTAATTAAAAATATAATTATTTGGGTTAACATAAATCTCACACATGGTTTCTTATGTGGAGGCGCACATTTTATTCCTAACTGTGATCCCTAAACATGATCCTATTCTTAGGGGTGCATTGTTTCTATTTATAGGGTGCACGGTTTGACAAAAAAACACCCCAAGGAAAAAAAAAATTAAACTACTCAACATAAGGCAAAAGAGTGCATATAAAAGAGGATGAGTACTATTCAGAAAAGAGTGGGATCATACAGACTCTCCACCTTATAAACAATTTTCATCAAGATTAAACACCAATCATCTTTATGCTTCCATGTCAAAAAATATCGGGCCATTAACCATGTATATCATCTTCTATCTCCCATGATTCTTACTAAACATACCTATGCTGGCACAAAACAATAACTATTATCACAATGTTTCCCTACAACACAGTCTCACTAAAATACAACATACATGTCGGATGCTCCTCAAAAGACATATCATTCTCAAGCTCAACCTCGTCCAAATAGATCACATGAGAATGGTTGGCTTATACCAAAGAATTTGTTAAACATTTAGAAGATCATGAATGGATCTGTATCTCTATAGAAGATCTAGTCGGTATACCACAAGCATGCTCCTCTTTATAACCTCTAAGGGTCCAATAAACATCAGAACCATCTTACCCTATCTCAATATCCTATGGTGACCCAATCTAGGGGAAACAAAATGGAATACATGATCACCCTCAATAAACTAGTGGGGTCATCAACGTCTATCAAAATATGACTTATGTCTACTCTATGATATATCTATGAATTTTTTAATTTGATTAACCTAAACAGTAATTGCCTACATGAGAATCATTCCCAATAACACTGTCTCACCAGTCTCCATAAATCATAGATGATATCTTCATGGACAACTATAAATATCCTCTTATGGTTCAATCTGAATAGTTTCTTGATATCCTTTTTTATATGTGAACTTCACCAAAACTATGTGCTTCTAACCAGACCCACCAAATTCAAGAACACATGATTGAAGAATATACTCAAGCACCTATATAGTATGATCAACTACCCATCTATATGTGGGTGGAAATTTATACCCAATAAAACCTATGTACCAATGGTATTTTATAAGAACTACTAGAAGAGTGAAGTAAAATGTAATTCATGGTCTAAAAAAAATTATATAGAACCCCATGTAGACAGAATATCTCCTAAGCATATAATTCTCCCAATTACTCCATTGATAAATTATCTCGTATTGGTATGAAATGTGATACCTTTTTCAAATGGACTATAATCACCCATATATTATCATTCAACCAAGTAGTCCATAGGGGACCAACCACAAAGAAAATTTTCACATTGTACCACTTCCATTATAGATTGGGAAATGGTTGTAGCAAACCTTCAGGTTATTGATTCTTAGTATTCACCTATTGACAGGTGTAGAATTGTGTCATGTAACCTTCTCTCTCCATTTTTCAATACCAGCTACCAAAATTATCGATGTAGGGAACAATACATTTTAGTTAGACGTAGATGTAAATTCTACATTAATGCATGAAACTTGTGTGTAAACTGCTATTGCATTATCATAGGAAAAATATCTTCATTCTTAACAAACATGACCTTACCCACATTTATGTTCTAATAATTAGGTCACTCCCGACCATTAAGGTTTCCCTTTTTCCAAACAATCCAAATCCTCTTACAATCTGTATCTGATCCATCTCAAAAGAAAAGACTCTACTAAAACTAATATCAGATACATATACTAATGACATTCATGAACAATTATATATATCTCTACTAGAAAAATTACCATATTCTACTGATCACTATATTCCTAAACTTCCGGTGTCTGAGATTTCCTACTCAATGCATCAGTAAAACTGTTCATAATTCTAAGCACATATGCTTTCTCAATATTGAATGACTTCATTTTCTTAACCCATATCCCCGACATGAGATTTAGATCTCACTAAAAAAATAAATACATCAAGATATTATAAACAATGTACATAGTAAAATTTTCACACAATAGATAATACCTCCAATACATCAAACCAAAAACAATTGCTAATTTCATGAGGATGTGTGTTGGGAAGTTACATTCATCTGGCCTCAAATTATATGACCTGTATGCCACAACTAGATCCCCTTGCATCCAAACTTCCCTAATTATGATCATAAAATCATCGCAAAACAATATATACTCCTCACCTAGCTCAGGTATGATCATGTTCAATATCGATGTTTACTGCTTCATCAACTTTCGAAAAGAATTATTACATTTGTCTAAATATTGAATCATTACCCTCATATATATCAAGCCTGAATGTGGTGGTGCCAAATGGGAAAAGACTTGAATGAAATTGAAATAATAACCATCTAATCCTAGAAATCTACAAATATCGTAAACATTTTTGGGATTCTCTCAAGATACCACTACCAGAACCTTCATTGGTTTCACAAACACACCATCTATAGAGATGGTGTAGCCCAAGAAGTGTACTATATCAATCCAAAACTAATTCCTAGAAAGGTTGGAATATAGACGATGCTCTCTTACTCTACTCAGAATGATGTCAAGATATTGGTCATGATTGTCCTGAGTCTCAGAGTATTCTAAGATGTAATTCATGAACACTACAAAAAATGATCCAAGTATGGATGGAAGATATTTTTCATCAAGGCCATAAACATTACTACTGCATTCATCAATACAAATGGATTTACAACAAACTCATGTAGTCCATAACCACTTTTGATGGTATCATTTTTTATATCTAAACGTTGAACTCTCAAATAATTTTACCCTGATCTCAAGTAGATCATGGAGAAATTACAAGCTCCTATCAACTTGTTAATTAGATATTCAATATAGGGAAGAGGATATAAGTTATTCACTACCATAAAATTAAACTTCTTATAATAAACACCCAAGGGTAAACACCTATCATCCTTCATTGAAATCAACACTAGAGAACCCTATGGAGACATACTTGGAAGAATAAATCCATTATCCTCCAACATCTCCAACATAGAGTTATGCTCCTCAATCTCTATTACTTCCATTATATACAATGTAATAGAATCTAACTCATCCACTGACATGATATCAATAGTAAATTCCACATCACTATTATAAGTCTTAAAGAAACAAGTCTTGAAACCTTTCCAATATGGGTGGAAAGACATCTTTAATTTCTGTACCACTATCCATAAATAGACTTGAATCTTGGGTGGTGAGCTCTTAATGATGTTGAGGAATTGGCCCTAGTCAGCCCACCAAGATATCCTACTATCTACAGTGATTGTACTAGTCACCCTTATAAGAAATAAATGTCACTCTGCATCAGTAACAATGTACTTGGTCTTGGTATACTACTAACCAGTCCATATCCATAATTTGGTCAAATTATAACATGTCAATAATATTGATATTCAATAGAAAATGATATTCCAAAACCTCAATAGAATAACCCTTTCACAACCAGATGTCTGTAGATCGTACTCTCAATGATGTATCTATTTTTAAAACCCAACTCATAAAATATACATACAGGATAAAACCATACACAAGTTGTTTAAAAATGAAAAAATTAGAGGTAGTATTATCAAAAAAGGAATTCTGTAATATAGAAGGTGCCACAATAGTACATAACACTATCGATGGTCCATTCCCTCTATCCATATGTGTAGGAAAAATGGAATGTATATGTCATTCCCCTCTTCCCTACAATGTAGTCTGGGCTCCCTAAGATGCACCACTCTGTTAAAATGAGTTATCTTTCCTAGAAGCACCACATACATTGGCTCTACTACATCATCGAGTATAACTCCAACTAATGGACTAGTATGGTGAAGAATATACCCTTCTAACACTCTGGTTATTTCTAGCTCCCTCATCACTACAGATATATCATGGGTTTCTACAGAACCTCTATAGATGTCCCATATTTTCATAAGATTAGATCTCTACTAATGGTTGTGTGCAGGGTATATGATAATCTCCCTTCCTACTGAACTAGTGATAAATAAACCATGTAAGGTCTTGTTAAAATTATCCTCCCCCTAACCACTCCCCATGTTATCTCCCTGGATAATACTCTCGATGCAACGATTGTTTCTCTTAGAAGTCGTACCTCAAATTTCAAAATCTGAAACCACCTGTCATGAATTGGAAGCATCCTTTTGGTTCCTATCATTTATGAGATCCTGATGCACCACCTTAGTAAACATATTTAGGAAATATAGGTTTACTTGGGACTTAATCTCATGTTTAATTTTATCTTCAAAACATCCAACCATAACTACTTAAACCCCTTACACCATTAGATAAAAGCACTGAAAATATCTAAAACATCCATCAAAGTCGATCATAGAAATACTCCCCTATGTCAACCTTATGAACTCATTTTATATCTCCTACCAAAGCAACTTTGGATAAAATTCCTCCAGGAATAGCACCCGGAAGTCCATCCAGAACATACCACTAGCCTATCTAGCCCAAGTATGAATGTCCCACTAGTGCATTTCTAATGTTCATAATATGTAAGCTTACAATTTGTCCATCTTCTTATATGTAGACTTCAAATGGTCAAGAATCATCCGGATGGTCTCTATCTAGAAGTTGTATCCCTCACGTCCACCTTCTCTTGTAAAAGTCAGAGGGTAATGCAACTAAAACTCCCAAATTAGATTAGAAATTATTCAAAAAACCCATGTTGGGTATCTATCAATCAACTACATGATTTTAGAAAATATCACTCAGAAATACTCCCCTATATCCTCACCCAATATTATTAATGCTTCAGGTTAGACTATTTTTTGAGCATCTCCATAAATAACCTCTGGTCAGACTATCTAAAAGCATCATCATGGAGGATTATCTCTATAATTCCAAAAACATGTATCAAGTCACATGAAAAAACATTAACACATTTACAAAATGGAAAACACAATATGGATAAATATGTCTTTTTCGTCAAACCACCCAATACAGCCATAAATGAAGCTCTATCTCTACCCTTAACCATCCAACACCTAGGTCATAGTTAAAAAAGGGTATTCACATTAAAAAACTCATGTTTCTCATTAGAAACACAATTATTTACATTTTGAATCATTTTAACACATTAAAATTTCACATTTGGCACAATTTCATATCATGTTCACAAGAATGTAAAAAACAGTTTTAGTTCAACAACTTTCCCAAAAACAATTTTATCGTGTGTGCCTAAAATGATGCATGTCACAATAATATTGACTACATTCAATGATGCCTAAAAACTGATCTCTATTTCCAAACTGAGCGATTATTCATACCGCATAAACTCAACAATTATAATCATATCACACAATATGTCTGTCACCTGAGGTGAAATATCATTAAACTATAACCGAAAATACCATTAATATCATCCCACCGTGGGTACTTGGGTTTTGCCCAATAAATGGGTTATATAATCCCATTTATCATCTCATAATCAATACCCAAAACTTTTGGGTCACATTTCTACATTATAAAAATAATAAAAAAAATAAAAAGAAATGAAAATTTGGCTGTAATACCTCTTTGTAACGTCCCGGCCCGAGTGCCACACACTGGTGCCTCGTGTCGGACTGCTACTTCACCCAACATGTGGCTCCCCATATGATAGAGGCTTCCAACTATAATTGAGTGTGTAATATTTATCATGCGGAGACTATACACTATTTTATCATAGTAACACACCGTCATCAAATAAGAAAAAATAAGAGAATAACATGCAACCATAACAAGATTAATACCAATATTGCAATTTGATCAAAACTAAAAATATAATATCATGAATAAACATTAGATATTACTTGATAATGTAAAATCTGACTTTCAAAATGATAAACCAGGCACAAATACCTAGACAACTCCAAACTAGGTCCCAAACCATGTCTAGTCCCCACAGTGATGATCCATCCCAACACAACCATCTAACGCAGGAACTCTTCACTTATCATATCATACAATCGTAAAATCTACTTGGGTACTAAACAGGAATCCTAACTAGGGTGTGAATACAGCTCAATAGGCCACTAAAAATGATGAATTGAACAATGTCTATCCAAATAGTGTATGTAATTGTATAAGAAAATAAGTGAAATTCTAGAGTTAATAATAATCACTTTATGAATTATTCATTAGTTTAGCACATAACCCCACCTAGGTTTAAGAGGAAACCTAAATAGTATGATATATATAAATAAAAATAATTGGTTTTATATAGGTATGGGAACTATATCCTAGTTTAGTAATAGGGAACAACATTATGAAGTGGTAAGGTCATGATGTTAGAGGTTCATGAAGCTTTATCAGGACAAATTCGGTTAAGTAGTCCAGTGGAACCAATAAGTGGAAAGGAAGTGGAAGTTGGGAAACCGGAGGACATATCAGAATTTGATGATTTTTTCAATTTCGTGAGAGAGGATCTTGGTGTTCCCAAGCCTATAGTGCATGTGTTTGTCGAGGGAGGTCCATCAGCTCCAATGGTTGCAACCTATGCATATTCAGTATAATCAAGAAAAGATTCATTATAATAACCGATTCATAGGAGACTGATCCACTTCTTAATGGACATTTAGTGTTCTCTCATGTGTCTAGGGAGATGAATACATAATTTAGTAAGGTTTAAGAGTTGGATTCTGGGGGTTGGTGTTGATCAGGTCATGCCTGAGTGGGGACATTCCATCCAATAATCGTGGAAGAATGTTTTGAATGATTGGTGATTGAAGGGTCTGAACAGATTCATGGAGTAGAACAGGTAGTGTACTACAATGATTAACAATACAACCTATGGGAAGATCCTAACAATGGGTCTTCCTACAATATTTCATGAGACAGTGGTGAAGAATTTCAAGGTTGAGGGATACATAGTCCAAGGACGTGGAAAGGATCGAGAGGAAACTAGGATTCAAGAAGCTACATCCTTATCAAAAGAAAAAATCTAAAGGGTGAAATGACTATTCTAATTTACCAAATCCAATGTATACAAGATCTTCCAAAATTTCTAAACCCAAGGGAGCGGATAGAGTTTCCATGGATTTAGTAATGGTTGAATTATTATCTATTAACACTAAGGACCCTAACGAAGGAGGTCCATTGGAGGCCATTATTCCTAGGAAGGAATGTTCTATGGATTCTTACCCCTCCTCTAGTATAGTCACATATAATTGAGATGAGGTTGTAACTCATTCTGAAACTCCCCTCATGGGATAACTATCTCAAAAGTTGTGGGAGGTAGGTTCAGCGGGTGTAATTGATCTAGATAATCTTGTCTAATATGAGGATAAAAAGGTGGGGGAGTTTTTTATGATTAATTCATCACAATAAGAATCTAACATGATTATGGAATGATTGATTTTGGTGGATAATAATTGAAGGAAGATTTCATGGGTTTACTTGCATGATCTAATGCTGATAAGAGGATTCAGTGAATGGATGATCAATAAAGAAGAGAAAATCCAAACTTATGACAAGTTGATGTATCACATTAAAGACCATAAAATGGATGATATAGAAATATAGGTAAACTCTCTATCCTAGAAACGATATAGGTATAATTCTTCCAATATTCTTATGTTCATTTCTATTAATATTTTGTTTCTTATAAATCATGCTTTTCTAGAACATAGTGGGTTCTCAATTTTTCCTTAATAGTGTTTTGATAATAAAAATATAATTTTCAGTTAGTCAGAATTGAATTCCATTGTTACCATTCATATTTAAATATACATGACTTAATATCACTATTAACATTCATCATTTCATAATTGAATTCCATTTTTTCCATTCATATTTCATAATACATGACTGAATTCCACTTTTATCGTTCTGAATTTCATAATTGAATACTATTCTAACCTTTTCATATTTCTTAACACATGACTGAATTCCACATTTACCATTAATAATTTCATAATTTAATTGCATTGTTATAATTAATATTTTGTAATACATATGTCACAAAATAACATTAATTAATTTACCAATTAATTAATCAAACTGAAAATTTTCACAATCACATTATTCCATTAATTAACTCAATGTCTAATTAACTGCATAAATTTCAAAACTATTTATAAAAATTGTTTATCACACCAATCCCATTAATTAAGTAACAAATTAAATAATCAAATAATGACCTCAAATATCCCATAATTAAATAAAAAATTAGTTAATCAATTTCAAAAATCTCAATAACTCCATAATAAATTCAAAAATTATTTAATGCATTGAAAAATTAAATATTTTAATAATTAACTCAACAATTAATTAACCCCAAATCCTGAAATTACAATATTTTAAAATTTAACCCAATAATTAATTATCCTTATTTCCACAATCACATAATTAATTAATTTACCAAATTATTTAATTGAATTAAATTATTTAATTTCTAAATAAATTTTAGAAATTCTAAAATTAAAAACATGTAATTGAAATCATGACTATAGTTTTGAAAAATATACCACTAGCCTCAATTCATTTATGAGAGATCATAAATTAGAAATCCCTAATTTTATAGGAATAGTGATATAGGATGAGATGTGGACCTTAATCATAAATTTTAGATCATATGCATAAACATCCCACAATTCTAGATCTAGATCCTAGATTCATAGAACTAGATCTATCTAAATAGGTAAAACAACCCTCCAATACATGGGAGTGGAATGGGAATGATAAAGGAAACCACACGGGATGACATCCTATTACTGGGAGGGGTGTGGATCTTCATTTTATGATTCAAATAATGAAAAATATTCATCAGAATAGTCTGGAATATATTGAGAAAACATAAATATTAACAACAAACATTATGAGTCATGTGGGGTCTATTTTGGTTTAATATTGGGGTTCGGGTAATTAAAAAACTTATTTTAAGGATAAAAACATCTCACACATAGTTTGCTGGGAAGAGGCACACAGTTTCCCCTAATTGTGCACCTTAATAATGTGCCTCTTCTAAGAGGTTCATGGTTTCTCCATTTAGGATTCATGGTTATAAAAATGATACCTTGGATATTAAAACCTTATATATCCAAGGATTAATGTTTTTCTTGTTAAAGGTGCTCAATTAGGGAAAATTGTGTGCCAACCATGCACATGCCTCTTTCTTCTATTTTTCTCAAATTTACACCCAAACACACCATATGTAAAACCCAAAATGAAAAGTACTCAACAGAAGAAAAAAGAGTACCAATAAACAAGCTTATAACATTTCCAAAAAAATTGGTATCTTACACAACTACATAGACATTTATCATTCAAGTGTATGTTACATTTCTAAAGCATTATACTTGACTTTAGAGGCATATTGTTTGACTTCATGATTTTAATTAGACAATAAATTTATTATGAAATGTCCATTTTCCGAAAATTTTAAAAATGAATTATACAATATGTATTCTAAAATATTACAAACAATATATTGTTTCTTCCTAATACTTACTAATTCCATTGAAATATATATTTTATGACTTCTTTCTACACCATATTAATTGAACACCAAGGGAATTTATAGAGTGATGTATTGTGAAAATTAGTTGATTTACATTATTTTTAATAAATAGAGAAAATATAATTTGACGATGAAAATTATTTTCTATATATTTATAAATATCACATTTTATCCTTGATTCAAGATGAGTCTTTTGTGGAATAATTTGGAAAGATGAGTGGAAAAAATTTATAGATTAAACTCAATTCTATCAATATCTTTTTACATAAATTTAAATGTGAAAATGAGGAAGATCCACGTATAATATTGTTTCTAGTACATTTTATATTTCATAGAAGAATATAATAAAATATTTATATTGAGTTGATTTTTCAAAGAATATTTTTATCATATTTTTTTGATGAAAAGAGGAAAAATAATAGGGTATATAATTAATATTCATAGAGTTGGAATTGAGATGATATTTGACAAAAGAAAAAAAATTATATCATGTATTTTTCTATTATTGTAAATTTTTATTATATGAATGTTTTTTAAGATATTTACATTGATGGAAATGAAATAGAAACACATTAAAATTTTGTAATAATGTATAAAAAATAATAAGACACTTTATATAAATAAATAGAGTGATGAAGAATATGAATCTATATTGTAGTACAGAATCATCTAGGTTTTCATGAAAAGAAAGACATAGGGTGGCCTTGTTGTATAATGATTATTGATAATGTAGGAATTAGATTGAGGAAGTATAATGAGAATGGTAATTTAGTGACCATCATATAGACCCCAAATACCAATATTGAATTGATTAATCAAGAGAAACTATTTTAATAAAGATTATACTCTATTGGAGTTCTTGAATTAGTGTACATGATTATACCAGTTAACTTGTGTGTTCATGGAGGATGATCTACCTCAATAAAAGTATGATGATCCTGCTATTTGTGGATCTAATTTATTATCACCGGTGTTATTTTGGATGAAATAACATTAGTGACTCTAATATTATTATTCCAATGATAATATGTCAATTTTAAAACATGGTAAAATAATATTGGTGTGTAATTCCATGTGGTTTAAAATAATGATATCCCACACCAAATTTATTGGGTAAAATTATTCTTTTGTGTAATATAAGAATCAGATAATAGTTATCATTATAAGGAGTAGGTTTCCAACATTGAATCCATACCCTAAAAAATCATCATGTCTTATTTATTTCTCTTTATCTATATTTTATAATGATTAAGTGTTTATGGCACATAAACTATATAATCAATATTACCTAATGTTAGAGGTTTTAAAACAAAATGTACATAAATTTTTCTATTTAGTTTAATGACTAATTTCTGGCCACTCTTTATTCACCCCCCACCACCACCACAACCACCAAGAGATACATTATAATCCACTAGGATTATAAATTATATTATGTGAAAAATAATTCTACTCAGTAGTTATTTTCATCATTTCATATTTTTACCCCTTAATTATATCCTTTTATAATAACTCTAATTTGATAGATTGTAATGGAAATAAATTTCATTGTCCAAAAACACCCAACATCATAAAAAATTGAAAATAAATAATGGTCTCTTCATGATTGTATTAGTATAAAAATATAATACACCTTGTTATTTTTGGGTAAAAAATAAATTTTATTTTAAACTTATTTAGGACCTATCTTTAATGGATATTCTAAAATCCATCCTTCATTATTTGGTTCATTCATCAACATTTTTATCCACCCATATTTTAATATATTTTATTTAAAAAATTTTCTAATAATTAAACAACATGAGTACAAAAATTTCTATTTTATGGGATACATTTTTATCAGAGATTGAAGTGGGACAATCTTCAAAAGATCTCAAGTTTATTATATTTCTAATAGGTGTATTTTTATATGAAATGAACATTAAATAAATTTTTGGGGCAATACATATTCTATTAAATTCATGTGAAGATTTTACTTAGGTGTCAACCAGATTTATCAGTATTATCACCAACATAAGACATTTTAGATTCAATCAGGTTTTCTTGTAATAGAATATGTACTTCATGTTATAAACATAAAGTGGAATTTATCTTTTTTAAAAGATTGTTTACATTGAAAAAAATGAACTGAACTACGATTTCACAAGTTTTAATGTCCTAAATATATATTATTTCATATGGTTTTATGGTTGGTGGATTCACTAGGGGATTGGGGGAACACTATAGGAAGGAAATATGGTCATAAAATTACAATGAATCAACTACAACACATTCACATTATGATTAAAGGATTCATGGTATGAAGTTACTAGGGAATAGGGGGAATCCACCCCCCTCCTAAATGATTCATGGAAACAACATCAGTTCACACCATGAATATTTTAGGATGATTTTATTAATGGATTCTTATCCTTTTATTCATGGGCGAGGGTTTCACATTGTCAGAGGATTTTTTCAAAACCATCCTCTGTTCTTCCCTCCAAAAATACTCATTTTTATGGGAATATTTTATTTGTGAACATATATTGGGTCAAGTAACATATTCATCTCCTCTTTCTTCATTCTTATTTCCCCATCATCACCACTAATTTGGGGGTTTTATAATTCATATTTTTTCATAGATTCTCTCAAATCATAGTGAAATTATCCATGAATGATTATTATTTTTTCCAAATTACATATATGAGTTCCGGATAAGGAATCCATAATTTATCAAATGTCTTTTTGGGTAAGGTACTCTACCATATTAATTTATATTCTGATGTGTCCTAATTAATTTAATTTTGTGAATGATTATGTTCATATTGTAAGGGATTTATATCAAGATTGTTTTAGGAGTTCCTTTCAGAAATTGTTTGTGTTTTTTGGGTATAGTTTTGGTTTTATAAGATATCCTAGTAGAATTTTATCATTTTTAATTAAACCTACCTTAATCGGATTCCATAAAACAAATTCTCGAATATGTTCTTCCACAAGCCCTCAATAATTCCTCATCATATTCAAAAGGCTATGGAAAAGTATTGTGGGTCTGTAAGTGGTACTTTAAAAAGACTATACCCATTTTTTAGGGCTTAACATTGCGAAAATAAAGGAAATAAAATATGGAAAATCAATCGAAGAAATGAATTATAGATGATAAAATATTGAATCCCATATCACATAATAGTATACTAGTTCTAAATATGTAATAGGGAGGGAATACATATCAATCATGATATGTAAAACTTGCCCCAAAATTATAAACCTGAAATAGAAAAGGATACTTAAATAACTTAGATCTCCCAATCCCTAACTCAAGCTCTGATTCTGTTATCTATCCTAGACATACAATCAACCATTTTGAATAGGGTCATATCTCTTGTCAATACATATATCAATGAATTTGATTCTGGAAAAAAATGGTGTCCTGAATAGTGTGTGAGTATAACTCAGTAAGTCCCCACAAACAATTTATAGTATAATTATTTTCCGTGAGTGTAATGTTAATATCTTCAATAAATAAGTGAATAAATAATAATAATAATAATAATAATAATAATTAGTTTTTGAAAATGATAAAACCAAATAGAGCTCTATGTATTATGGGGGTGGCCCGACCTGACCCTTCCATCAAAGGAAAACATAGGTATCTGAACATAGTGAAGTTATCATGCATTATCTAAGTTACAACGTTCATCATAGAGGATTCGATAATCATGTAAACATAGGGAAACCATGTGGATATTCTCATAATTCACTTCCATCAATACATATGTAATAAATTAGTCTAAACTATAGTAAATGAATTATCCTTTTCATTTAAAAACATGGTTTGATTAGAATAAAAGGATAACACTAGATGAATTCAACATCAATATTATCAATCTAAATCCATGTAGCTTATCCTATGGGATTCAACCAGGTTACCCACACAAGAAACCACTTTATAAATAAATCTAATTCATTAATTGAATACATTGCTCGAATCTATGGGGAGTCATCACATGGACTTTGAAGTATGGAATCTATACTGAGTCAACAATCTAGATTGAATAATTCCATACATTAAGACCTCACTAAATCCAATATTTTATTAATAAATAACATTCAATTGATTCCCATTAAGGAATTCATGCATCCTATCATATTCTACACTTTTTAAATTCAAGGGTAATCCAATCAATACTCAAATTCATTCCAAATATCATATAAACTTATTGATATTTGATCATGTCACTATTCATAAATTAAAAATATAACAATTTAGAAATTCAATATGATATATACACTATTGTAAATTTTACAATACTATAATATAGTTTTGTGGGAAATATAACTACTAAGTACTAGGGGTAAACCAAAGTAAACAAGATTCCATGTTATTTCATTTCACTACAACGGAAGTCCTAAACAACCCTATTAACCCACTAATTTCCAATGAATTATCCAAAATCACCACTTTAGTATCATCAATGAAGGTATACATAAAGAAAAAAAATATTTATAATATATGTGAGTTTCTGAGACATAAAGAAGGTATAAAAAATAAATTTAATATCTGTTAAACTATTTGATAATACAATGTCACCTTTCAGGTGATACATTCGTTGAAATAATGAGAAAAAAGGTAAATGAACTCCAAACACCTACTGTGACCTTAGAGGGACCCACACTTCCAATATTTTGCTTTAGTTTGATCTAAAATGGAAGAAATTCATAAACAACAAAAAATTATAGTATCATTCGAGCCTGAAATATAGATAACAAATCATTGGAATATTGTAGGAGGACCGTTAAAGGGTCTAATGTATGAGAGGAGAGATTTGCATTGTTTGATATTGCCTGAACAATTCCAAAATACCATTTTTGAAGAAAATGGGAAAAGAGGATAATTGATTATTTCCCCCTTGAAAAAACCAATCAAGATCCCAACTGTTATCTAGTAGGCCGAATAGATTAGTAGACCCATTTGAGGGTCACTGGATATGTGGTGAGAATATAATAGTTTGGTTTATTCTTGACTCCCACTCTGAATTATTTGGGATACTCCTAAGACCTCATACCCCACTGAACACCCACAAAATATTATTAAAAATAAAAATTTAGGGTTTAAAATAAAAAATGATGTTTTACTTGTTTATGGGACATTGTATTATGATCTCCCCATCATATTGAAGTTGAATTTTTATCTACACTATTAAATGTCACTAGCCTCCATGATAAACATTTATAGCCACTATGACCCCAATTTTGACTCAAAACCCCATGTCTCTGAATGAATGTGCATATGTTTACAAAAAACACCTACCAAATGAAAAGATTTTCCGTGTATAGTATTTTCACTATGATCCAATATATGAACTGGATGTCTCCTATATGATTAAATTTCTCCTAGATCAATATCATTAATGTAGATCATATGTGATGGACTCAGAATGAATCATTGAGTTCGAGATACATGATATATATCATTCATTGCACTAAATCTTTATGGAAGATATAGTTTTTATTCCACTAGACATCCACTCTACATAATATGATATGGCCCAAAATTAATGGAAACTAATTTCTTCTTACTCTGTATATAATGGTCTCCTAAATGAAGTTGACATGCATAAAAAACATATTCACATAACTCAAAATCAGAAGGAAGACTATGCTAATCCATAAAAAATTTATCCAACATATACTAGTGGTCATTTTCATCTATGTCAATTGTACATACTCTGATTTCACCTCAAGAAGTATTGGGTCAACATTAAACACCTCATCTTCTTCCATCCCAAAAGGGTTAAAAAACAAAGTCTCATATATTAATCCTTACAGTTATCTACATGAATCATATCCTAATATATATTATTAAATGAAAATTCAATAATAACCATATGGTTCTCCAAATATATGATAAACCCATTAACTGGTTCCCTCAATAATTAATCCAACCCTAAATATTCCACTTCGAAAATCCATCGGTTTATGGGCGGTAGGATTTATCAAAAGAATATGAGTAACGAATTATTTTTTCTACCAATTATAGAATAATGATTTCAACTAACACACACTATTGAAAATGATTCTCTTTAGAATATCATGTATTCACATTATCTCTAATTCAAAAATCCATCATTGATCATCCACTATAATGTTTATCAATATTGGTAGAAAATGATTGACCTTTGTTAGCCAATCCATAATGACCCATAATACTTCATTCCCTTACATCAACCATGGAATCCACGTCATGAAATATTGGTTGAAATCATCCCAAATCTATTTTGGAATGATTATAGACTACATAAGTCCATTGCTCTACTAACTATTATCCTTCACCAGCAACCACATGAAGCACTATATAACAAACCCTATTATCTCCTTCTTCATTCATGTCTGCTAATAAAGATGATAGATATTAATATAATGTTTATTAAATCCTAGGTGTAGTTCTTGTTTCAAATCATGATAATACCTAATAAATTCCTCTCACATCGCAGTAGACTCTAAAACATGATTCTAATAAAGGATAATCACATTATCATATATAGTTTAGTGAAGTGGTGCTCCTAACCAATAATGTTGTCCCTATGGTCTAGGCACTCTGGGTCTAAATGTGGTCTCATCTTCAGCCTACTCAGAAATAAAGGAGCCATGAATACGTGAAAATGACTTTTTGACACATTTCATCTTGGATGTAAAGGTAAATATTATTAAAAAATTCACCATTATATTTTACTAGTTGTTTCACTATGAAAAAGCGAAGGCTATTCCTTCTAGCATAGAACATCAGTAACTATATTTCCTTTCACTAATATATACACCAACATGGAGATGGATCATTAGTGGTACTCGACCCACCATTTCCTTTGATAGTTTAGGTTCCCATGAGAGAATACGTGTTTTAAGCTTATATACACTATAGAGACCATGATCCTCTCTCCAAAGAAATAGTGCTTTGCAAATTTCAAGGCATGCACATTAGCTATTAACTAGGAGCCATGCATACTGTAATTCTACTCCTGACCCCAATTATCAAGACCCATACACCAAAACATGATCCTATGGTACTAGAACTATACCCATCTTGATACTTAATTCATCTTAATATAAAAAATATTCCATACCTAGCTATATAAATATCCAAATTAGTTTAGAGGTTATCTCTCTTTAAACCCTTATGATTCATTCTCACAATATTCTAACCAAAAAAATATTACTTCAATTTTTAAGGTCATTCAATGGTTTAAGAAAATAAGAAAATTCTTTTATAAATCCGTTGCAATATCCTTCTAATCCTATGTATATATGAATATCAAAAACTATATAATGATACCCTAAATAAACTACATCATATACATTATTGAGTTTGAAATACATTCCCTATTCTGTAAAGATAAGAACCATAATCCGCACGTTGAAAATCTAAGAAATGAAACGAAAAGAGAATAAAATATATCACATTCTCTCATCAGGGTCCCAGAATGATATCAAAGTGTTTTTAATACACCTCCCTTATATGGGAATAAATGATGATATCATCCAAAAAAGCTCCATGTAATCATCCAAGTGAAATTGAAAATATGAATAAATCAATTCAAAACATATTATCTGTTTTTCATCAAGATAAATATAATCACAAAATTATGATAAATATTTATCTACATAGGACATCCATACATGGTAAATTGGAGGTTCTCACCATATAATGGTAATAAAATGAAATCATATACATCGTATAGTAGTGATGAAATCCCCTTAGCGGATATAAAATATCATTAGTATAAGTAAAGGATGTGAGTTTTTAATAGTAACCATATTCAGCTACAGATAATCCATATAAAATTATAATTTACTCTCATTTTTTATAGCAAATGGGATAAGAGAACACCAAGGACATATACTTGTGAATACAAATCCCTTGACATCAAAATCCTTTAACTATATCTCAAAATACAGAGTCTCTATCAGATCCATCTAATATGGTGAAATACAACTAGTATCTGCACTTGGAAGAAGATAAATGATATAATAAAACTCGCACTTTGGAATACATATCATGAAGGAATTTATAAAAACATACACAAACTAGTCCACCATAGTACAGTAAAATTCCAGTTATTCCCCTCCACTATACAATAAATCGCTAACTATATAAGCTAAAACCATACCCCTCTTCTACTGATCAAGACCATCAGTATCAAATAACCTATAAAACCCTAAAAAATTAGTTTAAAATAAAAAAAACATGATATCTTTCTTCACAAATAAAAATTATCTCTAAGTGACTTGAAATATACATTATACTAAATATTATTTAAATGTGATTGTTACACCCTAGATGCTGAATTGGTGCGTATGAATAGGAGTAACCAAATTATGAAATATAATTTTAATACCCCAACCCAACACAATTTTATTGGTTAATTATTTGGAAATAAGCACGCAATTTTATGTAAAGTAATATTAAACTTCCAAAATATATTTTCTTCAAAAGTGGATTATATTTGTTTATCTGAGAAAATAGTAAAATTATTTTACTTCACAATTATAAATTTTATATGATAAAAATGATATCATTTATTAATAAAAAATAACTAAATTACCTAAGCCTGGAGGTTTGGGATTTTTCTAAAAAGATTTATTTTTTAGTGAATAGGTAAAAATACCAAATTTATATAAAAAATCCATTTCATTTCAAATATTATTAAAGTACCATTTTTATTAAATTAGTTTTAAAATATAAATAGTTCATTTTTAGGAAACATAATCCAATTTATTTCATTGTAATCAATGTTATGATTAATTTTTGTATAAAAACATATTTTATTCTTCAATATAATTTTTATATAAAACTATTTATTATCCCATTATTTTGACTGTTTTTAAAAATATGTATTATATTTATAAGAAATTAATATATATAATTTATTAAATATTTGTAAATATAATTTCCATAAATTTTAATTGTTTGGCATTATTATTTTCCATTATGAATAGTAACCATGGTAAACAATTTTCACTTCAGTAAGGGTAAATCAGGTTATTAATGTTAAAAATGATGTGATAGGGATTTATAAATCAATCTATGTTCTCAAATTATTTGTATTTGATGAGTTTAATTCAACCATAAATTTCGAATGTTCATATATATTAAAACATGGTTCCTTTTTTCATTGATAATGACTATAATTTAATATTATGTAAACAATAAATTGAAAATGTTACTGTCTTTGATTTAATATCTCTAAAATGTTTTCATATGGAAAAAAAGAAGTAATGTTATGTTATAAATGGTTATATTAAATATTAGTGAATATTAATTAAAACGGTAATTTATTTTATATTTTTAGTTGTCTAAAAATTCTCTTAAATGCTAATAAATTACTGACATAGTGTTTGTGAAAGTATTAGAAATATCAAGTAAATGATTTTTAAACATATAGAGTAATATTTTTATTATTAATTGTGGTGTTTCATGATGTTTTGGGTTACTGTAATATATTATATATGATTTAAAAGTTTATATTTGAATTAAATTTTATTCATGATTTTTTTAAAAAGTCAATAATGTGAATAGTTTTAAAAATAGATTTAATGGTATCTTATGTTAAATAATATTTTATTAATAGATAACAAATTTAATAAATTATAATCACTAGACACAAGAACGAGATATTCTCTAGAATATAAAACATTATATCCTTATTTTTTCTATTTTCTTTAGGATAACATCCTTAACCCACTAACAAGTCAAACACCGTTATATCCTGATAACCATCAAATGGGTTAATTGGAGGCTAATAGATAAGACTATTGAGACGGATAATAATCTTATATTTTAAATATATCAACCATGTTCCACTTTTATGTTAAAAAATATTTTTCACTTTTATGCAATACCAAGTGTTTCCCTTCTGTAAATATAAAAGGATATGACCCCTCTTATCATTATCAAACCACCTTTAGACACCTAGCATGAACAACCCCTATCAAAAATTCTTATAAAAATACGTATCTATTTTCTATAGGTTTTTTATTCTTAAAAGACAATCCTAATTGTTTGTAAATATTGATCCATAGTAGGTCCTTTAATGGAGATCCAATCATCAAAACCAAGTTTTTTCTTTTTACATCTTCTCATACATCATTAAATTATGTACGATCTCCTGAAATATAATAACCATAGTTTATATAATGTATTAAAATGTTATTATGTTATTGTAACAACATTATTCATCTCATTTTTCATCAAATGGTAAATGAGAGTACCCCTCATGCATATTCATGGACTTCTACCTCCACAAAGTGATATGATTCATTTTTCATCACCACCTCTCATGGATAGTTATAATAATAAATTAATAAAATATGTATGATATTTATGAAATTATTCTAGTTCTTTAATGGATATCTTTTATTTTACAATCATTCATTTCATCCATTGAAAAATTGAATCATTCTTCATGTGAATGCATGGACAATAGTCTCCATAGTGTGATGTAATTCATTTTTCATCAACAATTTTTATAAATAATATTAAAAGAGTATATATTGAGTATCATAACAACTTTAAATTTGACGATATTTTTCTATTTAAATTAATTTAATTATTTCGATAGCTTGTTTTACATGAAAACCCATGTTTAAACAAAATCTAGAATACTATTAAAGTATTGTTATTTAAATATTATTATTATAAAATATCAATTTAAATTTTTTGTAAGAAAATCAATAACCACAATAAGAAAATATTTATTATTATTTTAAATAATTCAAATGCTTTTATTGATTTATAATAAATTAATTGTTATATTTTTCATAAAATTCATTTTATGCTTTAAAATTGTTTTTCAATAAAAATATATTTTATTTATTTTTGTGGGAAAATATTGTAATTAATTTATACTAAATTTAGAAATTTTATTCTTTAAAAATAATATAATTATTTTAAATTAGAAAAAAATATCATTGGGGGGATTTTTGAGATTTTCATGTAAATATTGATTTTTTAGTGAATAGTAAAAAATATAATTTTTTTAAAACTATCATTTCTATTAATTTATTAAAAACCTTTAACGTACCATATTATCATAAATTAAAATATTAATCATTAAATTATAAATAATATAATTTATTTCAATTTATTCAAAATTAAACATGAGTTTGGTATAAGTATATTTATATTTACAAATATATTTGTTATGAATCTATTTTTTGTTGTATTTTCATTTTAAATTCAAGTTAATTTATATTAATTTAACTAATTTAATCCTAAAAAATATATCCCCTATTTGTTTACTTTCAATTTTATATTTTTTATTTTATTCCAAATTATTTTTCATCATTATGATTAGTAATAATTGTAATTTTTATTACCACATAAAGATAAATGAAATAATTAAGGATAAAAATAATAATATATATTCTAAAAATCAACAAAATCCTAAGATATATTTCTTTTTATTATTATATTTTATCCATAATTATTTTAACATCATAAATGGGTAAATTTTTCATTTCATTCCTTTATTTATAAAAATTGTTTTATTGTATTTATAAATATAGTAAAAACTGTCACTATGTTGCTTTTAATATGTAACATATTTTTTTCCTATGATAAAAAACATCTCTCTAATTTAAATGGTTATATTAAATATAATTCATTTTTAATGGTAATTCATTTTTACTTTCTTATATTGAAATAATTACATTAAATGATTTTGCAAAGCCGACAGAGCGATTGTGCAAGAAATAAAAAATTAGTTAAATTATTTTTTAAATTCTAAGATAATATTTTTGGGCTAGATAATTTTTATAAAACGTTTCTAATATACATATAACATATTGTATAATTATTATATTTTTATATTTTAATTTCAATAAAACTACCATTTTTTTCAATGTCAATGTTATGGGAATATTTCATAAAATGACGTTATTATTATTTTATGTTAAATATATTTTACTAAATTATTTAAATATTACAAATATATTTCAATAATACAATTTGGATGATAAATGATATAAAATTTAATCACATTGCTATTTTTTTATCAAATTTAAATCTTATAAGTAAAATTTTATCCTATTAATATTGATAAAGTCAATACCTAGCTTAAGAATGAAATTGGGTTACAAATGGGATAAACAAAAATATAAGGTTTCAAACAATATCAAAACTAATATAAATTTGATTTTATGATAAACTAAATGTTGTATTCTTACTCTAGTTTATTACATGTCATTTTTTAACCATTTAACATGAGTTAGACAAATATTATATTAAAATATTTCTTGTATTTTAAAGAATTAAATTAATAATATTTTTCATTAAAAATATTTTATAAATCATTTAAAATTCATAAAATAGTATCTTCAGCCACAATAATTGGATATGATTCCATATGTAAGTAGCCACCATGGGTTAATTCATATGTGGGGAGGAGACTTCATATCTTATAGTAACTACTAAATTTTCATGGACATGTTGCTCGGTATATTTAGAGCTATAGCTACCCACATTGGGGCATGTTGAGTTGAAAAATGATTATCTTTTGAGCTTCCATTCTTCTTCCATTCATTAGAAGAGTCATGGTTCAAATGATCAAGAGACAATGATCCATTCATAGACTATAAATAGGTGTCAGTAACATGTTTGAATACATGAGAAACTGAAGATCTGTATGTTCCATTACCCTTACCAGGAATGAGGGGCACAATTGTTTCATTAGGGAAATTTGAAACAGACACTTTATTAGTATCCATTATTTCATTATCATCATCACGTTTGAGTCTATTAATATGATCCAAAATATATTGAGAAATTTCAAAAGAAATGTTTTCATCCTCATTTTACTTCTCATCCTGATCATTAATATCTTCTCAAAGCCATCTCGATTAAATTTTTTGGGCAGGAATGATGTATTGTTTTTGCACCCATTTTGTGGAACCATTTTTCCTTGAGGTATCACCTTTATCTATGAGATTATATTTATTTTTCTTGGATCTATTGAACTCCTTACATGAATTCATATCAAGATGTGGATTCCCTAATTTCTGAAACAACCTATAGTTGGAAATAGAGTGTCCCACTATTATGAAAATATCATATAAGGGAGGACTATAAAGACATCCAAATTTACTATCAATCTTGAAATAATTATAAGTAAAACTAATAACATATGGTAGATTTCAATCAAATATATCATAAACCACAATTCATACATAGTGTCCTAGTTCTACATTAAGAGCATGTCAGTCATTTTTTCGAGGGATTCCTATTAAGGATGTTTGGTCATTAAGGATGTTTGGGTACCAAGAAACATAATTAAATCCATTAATTATAACATAGAATTGAGCTGTAGAATTCATTTAAGTAAAGGGCATATAGGATATATCATATAATGATATCCACATTAAACAATGACTCGATTAAAATATTACATATTTACATGATAAATTCATGTCTTCTTTAGAGCCCATAATTATATGGTTATATCCTCTTCCAATTGGCACAAACATCTAGTTTTTTCCCCAGAAAATGAGAAATTCTAGATTTGAGATCTATAAGAGACCATATTTTATCACCCTATAAATATGTTATGCACCCCATTATTGTAAATTTACACATATCAAAGTGTTGATGAGGTGATTTATGTTAAAAGTGAATATAGAAACCACCACCATCATCTTCTTTCTTGAACAAAGGTGGCTTTATATTACATCATTAGAATTGTTGGACACATTAAGGACATTTAAGAAGGATATTTCTCTAGATTTGGGAAGTGGAATATTATTTGAGTCCCCATCATTATTTACATTATCCACAAAATTGTTCTCTCACTATATTGATTCAGAAAGCACCTCCATGAAATTGCTTTCCCATTGTGGATTGAAAGAAACCATGATGTAAATGAGGCCCTAACAAATCAAGGAAAAAACATTACAAAGATTCACATAATCAAGAAAACATTCCTGGAAGAAACACACCCATGAAGTATCCATCCTCTCATTAGATTCCATAATAATAATAAATATATATCAATATATATATATGAATTGTAATTTATTTTTAAAACTAATTATTGTTTATTTATGTTTATAGAAACATTCGTTCTCGAGCATAGCAATGATGTCAGAATTCGTCATGTCCCAAGATAAATTTCTACCTAATGTCCATATAAGACTCATCCAAAATAATTTGTAGTGAAAAACATTTATATAAATATATATCATCATCTGACCTCCACTGGAGCCACTTGAGAAAATCTAAATGCATATGAGACCATGGAGCGAAGACCCTCCAAACAGAATTGATCCCAACGATCAAATAAGAACACATGGAAACCATCATAGAATATTTCCTCGAAATTAAATATGAATATAAGGAAATTTATCTTTCGCTCTTGACCATTCGAAACATTTGGGCACTACTGATGAGGTTTTTCATTAACATTAGCATTCTTTCAGTAATTTCCTTCTCCGTGTTAAAACTAATTTTACATTTTTTTATTAATTTTGTTATGTTCTTCTATACACCATGTTTGTTACTATTCTTCCCAATTAATCATATTGTAATTTAATCTCATAAACACTAACTCATACTGAAGTACTCTGAGGAATAATACCTCTGAGGATATCACATTGGCACTATGTTCTTTATAATAATATTAATTTCATCATTAATATAGTTATAGGTTTCGAAGAAGAAGATATATGGAATTTATAATCTCCCTTTGAATATTTTTTTTATTCCTTATCTCTATAAAATATTCTCTCCCTCCCTCTCATGGTTCATATTTCTTGGCCTCCAATAGTTTAATGATCACAAATCATTGTTATAAATCATGTTTGTCTATGATTTAATTTATAATGTCTTTAATCATGTTTTATCTTGCATTATTGTGATTCATAATGTTAAATTATGTCTAATTATGATTACATATAACTTTGATCTATTCAATCAATGTGTTAGTACGTAAGACAGGTTAGCTGAATTTGACTAAGTATAATTCACCGACACCTGACCAACCGGCACCAGACATACCAATGCCTGACCTACAGACACCTGATCTACTGATGTATAACCTATCGACATAGTGACTGAACAACACTCAAGAATTTCACTAAGTATATTCTTACAATAGTTGATTCACCAATGAATCATTAATGGATATAATTATCTACCGACAGACTAAACTACTAATAGTCTGAGATATCAATAGTATGAGAAACTGATGATCTGTCTCTTAAGCTCAAAATTATTACTAATGGTAATATTAATGACACATAATACTTCTTATTATATTAATGATATTTTCTACCTTTTTTAGTCAAAAATTAATGATGTCAGAGACCAGTACAAGGTTTGAGGTATTGGAGAATATGTTTCTTGTTTGCAACACTATATAAAAAGAATATCACGATTAATAAGAAAAGTAAATAAAATGGAAAAATATATTATGATGTTAATGCACCTTAGAATAAAAAAATAACTACCAGCTATGAATGTGTGCAAGAATAGTGTTTTGAACTATAATCAAATAACTTCAGCAGTAAAATTTTAAGAGTAGATAATAACATATCAAGAAAATATCTACCTCAATATGAATATAAGACTTAAGAAATAACAATCTATGTTTCACTATCTATCTATAAAATTTGACTCTAGTTTTACTTATACCGTATTTAATGAGTAAAAAAGATTTATAGCACATCAAGAATATATATCTAAACCCTATTCACTTTATATTTCTCTGTCTTTATACCTTATTTATATTACGCACAGTGTGTGTTTCTCTATTTTATAAACACAGATGATATCATGTTCCAAACTGAATGATACATTGATATATATAAAAACTTATATTTACACCCTTAACACCCATGGATAATAGTGGAAGAGATCCTTATGTGTCCTATCGATTTTATACTCCTGTGAAAACTTTGGTAGAGGTCTACTGACCTGGATTGTTGTATACTGTTGTTTACCCTAATCCATGGTTTCGATAAAATTTATTTATATAAATTTCATGGTGGTGGGTGATCACAAAGTGGAGAGGATTAGGTCTCATTTTGAGACTGAACCTCTTGTTTAATTTATCTATGTGTTTTCTGGTTTTTTTTCTCTGTCCTTATAATTATATCATAAAACTTACTATACTCTAATAAATAATCATAGATAGTGTTTATATTATAATTTGGTTTACAATATTGATTTCAAAAACTAAAATAATAATTCATATTTTATTAAACTAAAAACTAAATAATATTTTAAAAATATTTCAAACTATCCAATGATTTATAAATATGCTACATTTTTTAATTGGTATGCATTTAATTTTAAATTGGGAGATTTTGAAATAAATGATTTATAATGAAAATTTTAAAGTCATTAAATTCACCCCTCCCTCCTCTTGAGTGTCCTACTCCAACCAACCTTTGGTATCACAGGTATTTTAAATGTTTTTGAATTTTAAAAAACCTTCTAAACTATGAATTTAATTGTATTTTTAAAGATCCTTAAAGGTATATTAGATCAAAATTTATTTCTCTTAAAAATATTTAAAATCATTACAATCTATTTTAAATGGACAATATATACGAAGGTGCTTTAACAAATAGACCTCCCTATTTTAATGGAAAAAATGATGCATAATGGAAAATTAAAATAAAAAATGCATTTTGAATGTTTGGGTTTGGAAATATAGACTCTTATTGTTGTTAAATATAAAATTCATGTTACTGATAGAAATACATGGGATGATTCCACTAAGAAAGCCTACAAAAATAGTTGCAAATGAATGATTTTTTTATACTATTCTATAGGATATAAAGAGTTTAATTTGATTTTTTCATGTAAAATATTCTAGGAGATTTGGGATACTCTAGTTGTTTCACATGGAGGACCCACTAATGTTATAGAAATGAAACATAATAAATATAGTTTAAGATATGATAAAATTAAGAAAATCCTAATGAGCCAATTTATGACATATATCTCAGGTTCAATGTGATTCTGAATATTATGACCTCTCTGGGAAAGTATATTTCAGCTAAGGAACCAGTCATGATAATCCTCATATGTTTACCCAAAAGACGGATAAGAAACTCAATGTCAATAAGGTAATCCTGTGATATAAAAACTCTTCCAGTAAATAAGGTGATTTGTAAGATAATTATATATGTAGAAGAACTAAAGGTCAATAGAGAGAAAGATTACGAACCAAAAAAAGATAGTAAATGGATTTTAAAACAACATCATCCTAGCAGACGGATAAAATTCAAGATCAAACTAAATGTTCTTGTAATGACGAGTCATCAAGTGACATTAAAGATGAAATGGCATAGTAATATATGAGATATAAGAAGTTTTACATAATGAAGAAGTTCTTTACAATTCCTAGTTATAGAGGGAAGTATGACCACAAGGGAAATTAGAAAAAGTACTGGAAGAGAAATGAAAGCACTAATGAGATAATATACTATGAATTCAAGAGAAGAGTACATGTAAAAGTTGACTATCTAATGTTAAAGTACAAAAATAAGCATGGGGAAAAAGATATAAAATATAAAAATGGAAATTAAGGCCACCTAGAGTGTTTTTTAGGATAGATCCAATTACTCAATTTCATCATATGATAAGTAGGTTGAAAAATACAAAAAGTGTTTCATGAATAACTCATCTGAGGTAACCCTACACAATTATTATTATTTTGGAGATGAATCAAATTATAAATATATAACAAATGATGAAATTTTTGAATCCTATTAAATTCTTAAAAATACATGAAATGAACTAAAGGATATGTTTATGTCTATCAAGAAGCAACATGCTCTTTCTATTTCAATTAAGTCTGAATATAATATTGAAAAGTAAAATAATTCTCAACTAATCAATGAAAATAATGAATCAAAGAATATAAATAGAAATTAAATAAATATATTTAGAATTTTTAAAATAATAAAAATATTCTATCACAAATTCTTATAATACAAGTTGATCCAAAATATACTATTGGTATTGGTTATCAACATAGAAAAAGAAGTTTTGTTAAAACCAATTTTGTATCAATATCTAGAAAATCTATTTTTATGCCTAGTTCAGGGAAATATATTTCAATATCCAGTGTTGGAACATTTTCTACTGCTTCTAGTATTTTTGGACCAAATAGAGTTTATTTTTATAATACATAGAAACTATTTATAGGAAACCTATAAAGAATATGTGGGTTACCAAAGATTTAATTACTAATATTACTGGACCAATGAAATTCAAGGAACCATACATTATTCTTGTTTGAACTACCTTTATTAGAAACATATTTGAATAGTTTTTGTAATTTCTTTTGGAATTAATAAAGTGGGTGATCAAGATACATAATAGGGGACTACTCTAGATTCAACAATCTTATAAAGATTAATGGTGGACATGTCACTTTTGGTGACAATGCAAAAGGGAAAATAATTTTCCTTCATCAAATCGATATGAGTAATTAATTTTTAATTTCAAATGTTTTTTATTAATGGTATTATGTTTAAACTGCATAAAATATCATAGTTATCTGATGATGGATTTCATGTATATTTTGAATAATATTCTATAATGTGTTTAATTTTAATAATGATTTAGTATTTTCTGACATTAAAAATGAAATGTTTGTGGTGTTAATTTAGATTCATTAGTTTCTTAAAATGTTTCTTACTGGAGTAATTTTCATAAATATTCTTTCCTATGTAATAAATTACTAGGATAATAAAATATAAAATCCCTTATAAATCTAACTAGAAAATTAGTAGTGAATGATCTACCTGATCCTGAGTATCCAACTGATAAAGTCTTTAATCATTGATAAAAGGGGAAACAACAAAAAATATCATTCAAACCAAATAAATAAGATTCAACTTCTCAACCTCATCAGTGTGTTCACATGGATTTTTTTGTACAGTCTACAGTTTATCATCTAAATAGTAATAACTATTTCTATTTTCTAGAACATTACTTTTCTAGATATACTTATACATTCTTTTCATCCCACAAGTGTGAATGTTGTTCCTATTTTACCACGTATGCTAGGTCTGTATAAAACCTAGGTAAACATAGAATCAAAACCTTATGAAGTTCCATGGATGTGTGTTTGAAAATCAAGAATATGAATATTTTTTATCAAAAAATAGCTATTGTCATAACTTCTCTTCTCCTAGGACACCCCATCAGAGTGGGGTTGTTGAGAGGAGAAATATAACCTTATAATAAAAATATTTAACTGTGATCAATGAATATGACTAACATGTTTATTTATGGGTAGAATCTTGGAATATAGCTTGTTACATAATTATTAGAGTTTTAATTAGACATATTCTTATGTAATCGCCCTATGAGTTGTGGAATAATTGGAAACCAATTGATATCTTATTCAATGTTTGTGGTTATAACGTCATTATCCTTAATACCAATGATAATCTTGATAATTTTTCATCCAATAGTGATGAAGGAATTTCCTTTGGCTATTAAACCTCTAGAAAATCCTATAGAGTATTTAATTAAAGAACCATGTGTGTGGATGAATCTGAAAATATCACATTTTACGAAATAGATCCACATAAACCTAAGACCAACTGATAAAATCCTGAGGTTGATGTATAAAATATCAACATGAACTCTAGACCTTCTGACTCTACTATTAAACAAGGAAATAGTTCTGAGAAATCTTCAGATTATGACCATAGAGAACACGAACCTATTATGGAACAATAAATAACTGGACCTTCTTTTTATAGATCTATTTGAACACTTAAAAACCATCCCATAGATATTGTATTTTGAGAGGTTGATAAATGGACATAGAATAGATCTTATCTTAGAATCCAGGTTCAACATCAAGCCTTTTGTCAAAACATAAACCTAAGAACATCAATGATGAAATCAAAGATGAATTTAGGTTCATGGCTATGTAAGAATAATTAAATCTCTTTGAAATAAATAATGTAATGAAAATTATTGATAAACCGAAATACACCTTAACAATAGGCACTAACATGGTTTTTATAAATAAAATAGATGAAGCTATAAATATAGTTAGAAATGATACCACGCTAGTTTCACAAGGATGTAGTCAAGAATAAGGAATAGACTATGTAGAGAAATTTTCACCTATTTCCACACTTGAATCCATAAGAATATTGTTATCTTATTTAGCATATCTTAAATTAAATATTTATCAAATTTATTTTAAAAATGAATTCTTAAATGGTTATTTAGTTTAGGTTTTTTTGTTGAACAACCCCCTAGATTTACATATCCTCATTTTCAAAATCATGATTTTAAATTAACTAAAGATTTATATAGATTAAGACAATCCCCAAGAGCTTGGTATAATAGGCTCATCACATTTATTATTTAAAAATATATATACTAAAGGTATAGAATATCCAACTATTTTTATAAAAAATAATTTCTATCAATATTTTTTTTGTTCAAATATATGTCAATGTTATTATTTTTGGGTCTTCAAATAATTCCTTATAGACTTATTTTTCAATCATTATGCAAAAAAGATTTATGTGAGCATAATGGGTGAACTAAAATTCATTCAGGTATTTCAAATATTTAAAAATAATGAATGTATAATTTTAAATCATTCTAAATATATTATATATATTTTTAAATATTTTTCCATAGATAGAACTAAATGTAGTGACACTCCTATGAGTATGACCTATAAAATGTTTATTGGGTAAAATTGAAAACCAGTGGATCAAACCACTTATAGAGGTATGATTGGAAGTCTTCTATACTTATCTGTTATTCGACTCGATATTATGTTTAATATGCATATTTGTGCTCATTTTCAAGAAAATCCAAAATAGTCACACCTTCATTCTATTAATATTTTTTCCAAATACCTCAAATATACTACCAAATTAGGATTGTTCTACCTTATATGACAAAAAATTTACTTAGTTAGTTATTATGATGCTGATTTTGGTGGTTTCATGTTAGATAGAAAAAGAACCTCTGGAACATGTCACTTTTTGGTTAGGTCTCTAGTTTCATGGTGTAGTAAAATGAAACAATTTATTGCATTATATACTATAGAATACAAATTAATATCTATTGGTAATTGTTGTGATCAGATTTTGTGGATGAAATAGACTTTACTAGATTATAGTTATTAATTTTGGTATGTCCCTATAAACATTGATAACACAAGTGTTGTTAGAATTTCTATAAATCAAGTTTCTCATTCTAGAACAAAATATATTTTTGTAAGAGTTCCCTTTTGAGATATCATAATCAAAATGGTGATATAACTCTTGAATTCATTTAAACTAAACAAAATCTTGATGGTATTTTTATAAGACATTAAATTCTATGAGAATGAGTTACATAATACATGAGTTAGGAAGGATCAATTATTAGAAATACATTTTGAGTAACCCACTGATTATATCTCATCGACGTGACTCAGGAAAGATGCATCACTGACATGACTCACTGATGATGTCTCACTTACGTGACTCATGAATGATGTCTCACCGATGTTACTCACCGATAATGTTTCACTGACATGACTCGATGATGTTGTCTCACCAACATGACTCACCAATGAATTCTCACTGATGTGTCTCACTGTTGATGTCTCCTAGATGTTTCCAACCATTTTATATTTATTTATCATTTTCTATCATGAATTTTAAGTGTCAATATTTTTATATTTTATTTTATTTTAATCAACATTTAGTATTTTATGTGTTCAAATCCCCAAAAGTTAAAATTAATGGTTGATCCAACTCATTCTATTACTGTCACACTCTTTCTCTTGTTATTTTACTTCTAACCTATCTATCATGAACTACTACCCTTCTCTCTTGAACCCAAAACCATTTCATCTCAACAATGTCTCAAGTGAATAATGATTTGGTGATATCTAAGGTTGATTTCAATCCTTCTAAGAAGAAATGAGAAGAATCCTGCCAATATAAATTTAACCTATTCATCTGGAACTCGAAAACTGTATCGTGACGCCTAAGAAGGAAGTACATTCAAAATGGTTGTTGACAAGTAATTCTCTTCTATTGAATGTGTTGAAATCCCAAAGATGGTTGGAGTGGTTCTCCAAAATTGATAGGTTTTTTACCCAGAATGGTGTATGAGTTTTACCTATATGCATAGTTTCTTCTAGATCAATCAGAGGTATTTTGATCAAATATGTAGTATATGGATAAAGAATTTATTTTTCATCTAATAATTAAAAAGAATTTTTGATGGTACCCCACAATGGTGTGTGTCATTACCATTAGTGAAGTTCACCTCAAACCTGTGACATTTTTTGTTTTGAGTATTCTTTGGCAGAGCTGACTGGAAATGGAGAGCATAGGAAGCATATATCAACAGAGCTGATTGGTGAGTGCCGAATGCTATTCAGGTTCATTCACCACCAATTATACCCAAGGAAAGGGCAGTTTGACTCCCTCAAATTCTAATATGTTCTTTTGCTGACGAATGGATATAATGTAAAACTATCTAGATATTTGATGGTTTCTATAAGTGAGATAATAAAACAACTTTTCAAGACAAATTCTTTATTTTATCTCAGTATTATATCTATTATATTGAAAGAGAAAGGATTAACAAGTGAAGTTGAGGAAATAATTTTTGAATGTGATGGGTATTGTCTGATGAAATCTTACTTTGAGAGGATGAAAATAAATTGGAATCCTAGGAAGATGACTTTGGTTGTGGAAAATAAAGAATTTATGGGGATTTAAATCGTTTTGACCACCCCTAAAGGCCAAAAAAACATGGTTTATCCTAGTCTAGGACCATATGAAGCTATTGTGTATTTTGATGAGGAAGATATAGTTGAAGAAGAATAAAGAAATGATTCACCAATTGATGATATAATTAACCCTGATATAGCTATTAAGAAATTAAAATGGGGTATATTTTAATAAAAATAATAATTTTTAGTTGTATATCTGTTAGTCCAGAAAGGATGATATATGGACTTGATATCCCTCTTGGGCCTCTAACATCAAAGTAACATCTCCAATTTGAGGATTATGATGATGGGATAGAAGAGTTAGAGGATGCTGAGTATGAAAGATGATCTGGAGGTGATGAGTTATCAAGTTACATGATGAAGATGAATATAATGATGGTGGTGATAGAGATGAGGAGTAAAATGATATAGATTATGAAGAATCAGATATAGAAGATGAAAAATATGAGAGTGAAAGGGAATATGGAGGAATTGATGGATCTGATAGTTAATAAAATCATCCTGGTGATGATCAAGGACCATGTTCCGAATTTTTTTATCATATTTTTTTGGAATAGGAACCAGTTGAGAAATCTGGTGATGCTCCTAAAGAACCCATAGTTGAGGAAAGATCTCCATATGTCCATGTTCATGATGCAGTTCATTTTGTAAGAGAATTTTTAATGGCTCTAGTGCAATAATTTTTCAATGATAGAAGAAGTGTATTTTATGAGAAGGAGAGATGGGTAAAACATGTGAAAATTTATGTTCTTAATCCTCTATATGACATAGATGTGCCTTTTTGGAGAAAACATTCAGGATATGTAACTACATGTTTGGAATAATCTGATTTAGAGGATTGGACAGCTACTCCTACTCCTGTAGCTGCTCTAGAATCTTTGGATCAACCATTGTCTACAAACTATGGGTATCGGGATTCTTTTAATGCTTTTAAGGAAAACGTTTTTATTGTAGTTAGATCTCTCACTCCAAATCAATCTAATCTGGTTTAAAGGCTTAGTAAAAGAGATTATGATATAATCACAGAGATATCTTTTTTATCAGGTTGAACCTTAGTTGATTTTAGTATTGCAATCCATTGTGATAGACAATCATAAAATGGTAAATGAGTTGGTTATTATTGTTCAAACCAATAAAAAGTTGACAATTGAACATAAAGAGTATTTGTAAAGAGTTCTAAAAGTTATTCGAGATACCCTTTAGAGTCTTCTAGGGATTTATTATATTCCTCCTCCAACTGTTTATCTATCTTTTTTAATTTCAGATGTCAAGGATGCAGTGAATTATTCTTCAACATCACATACCCCTCCATCTCTATCCACTAATATAACTCACACAGTATCAATAGTTAAAGAAGTAATTCAAGGTGCTTCATACTCAATTACTGCTAGGGTTCATCCTCCGGATGTTGAGATGATTAGATATGTGATAAGAGTGGAACTTAAAGCTGTTGGAACCAGAAAACATGTCCATGTAATTCTATTAATTTTCTCAGACATGGTCATGGAGCGTAGCTCATTTCAAAACCTTCTATTTTACTGGTCATAGAGCCCAAAAGGAGTTACGTATCAGAAGTTATGGCTGCTCAATGTCAAGACGAAGGAAATGACCATCCAAGATGGTTTTGGGGGAAACAATGTATTTGCGCACAAAAATGGAGTCTTTCTTGCAAAAATGGAATCTTTCAATCAAAATAGCTTTGTTCATAAAGGTGAAAAATAATTTTATGTGAAAATCCATTCATGGTTTCCCTGATAAATACAAGTGCACCCCCTTCTTCCCATAGGGATCCCAAAGGTCGTCTACCACTCTAATGCATGTAAGTCCACATTTTCCACGCTTGTGTGGAAAACCACATTCTTCTGCACAAAACATACCTTTTGAATTCAAAAGTTCTTACATTCCCAATTTAGTTCACCAAACATCATTTATTCAGGTAACACTTCCAAGGTGCCCAATTGTTCACGCACCCATGTTGCACCTGTCAAATTGTGCGCAAATAGTACCTATTGTGCTCAAATATCCCCCATTGTGCACACATCTCCCATATTGTGTGCACTCCTTCCCTATTACATGAAATCCTTACATCATGAGCGCAACCCATCCTACATATAGCACCTTTTACATGTAATAGTTTCCAAGACTGTACCTGCTGGTCGATACTACAGGAGCTATACCCCCGCACCCCCGCTCGAGATCAGTGTCGGGTTGTAGTCGCTGCCCTTCGGGCCGATCCCTTCGCTTCTGTCACTGATCCGTATGAAAAATGGAGAGTCAAACCGTGAATGTTTCGGGTCAGGTTGTCAGCATCATCCATTCCACTCTTTTGTGTTCCCGTCGTCCACCTATTTAATACCATGATTTGAGATACTCCTTCACACTCCATGAAACACCTTGAGTCAACATATTCCTCTTTGTTCCTTTCCCACGTTGTGATTTGAGATTCACATCCTCAATTCCCCGAGTACCATGAGTCAAACCATTCCTCAAGCAACTCATTCAAGACCTATCACCTAGCTCCAATGTCAGGATCCACTAGAAAGTTTCACCCTTGTGTATTTCCCAAAATCATCCATTTCTAGGTACCTTATGCCAATAGTCCTCTCTACATGACTATAAACTGTAGTACACCCTATATGACAGATATATAATGCCTCTTGTTCCAAACAAGATATTCCTTATACTCCAAGCATAAGATGGCAATAGTCCTCACTACATTACATTAAACTCTAGTATGCCCTTTCATTCAAATATAGGATGCCTCTTACTCCAAATAAGAGATTCATTATGCACCAAGAAAAAGATTCCAACTGTCCTCTCTACATGACTTTATTCTATAGTACACCCTTTGTGATAAACATGGGATTCCTCTTGTTCCCAACCCGAGATGCCTTATGCTCCAATTATAAGATTCCAATAGTCCTATATACATGACTATAAATTGTATTGTTCCCATTCATTCAATAATAGGATTCCTCTTGTTCCAAATTATAGACTCCATATGTGATAAGCATAATATGATTCATTCCATGATTAAAGTGGCGTAATTACAAGAACGTTGGAATCTATTAAAATATTCCATAACTCTTCCTCATTCTTTGAATGTCTTTAATTCAGAACTTCAACCTATTTTTTGTTTGACGGGGGCCCCTATGGGCCTGGTCCCATGAATCAATGGCTCACCTGCAGTTCTGGGCCAACACCTCGGAATACTTTGGACAGCACTTCGAGTCAGGTCCTATGTTTTGAACATAGTCCACAGTTGACCCTAATTTGTTTGTCCCCATTTATTGCTAATACAATATGGATGTTGTTTTCAAACATTTTAAATAGTTATCCAACATCATCACAACACCCTCACTACATTTCGAATGATAGGAATTTGATTCATGCTTGTCACCTCCCTTTGTTCAGACTGACTCTGATGCCCTTGGCGTTATCCCGCTTGTGCACTAGCGCATAGGTGTTGGCCGCAATTATATGCCTCAACCAGCCAACTAGTTGGGATTCCCATAGAGAAATACATGGGGATAACACCAGGGTAGCTTCCTTGTGTAAGCCTCATTCACAATTTTTCCCCATTAGCGGCACCAAGGAATCTTCCATGCATAAGCCCCATTCACCATTGTCCCACCATAGAGGCGCTAGGGAATCATACATGCATAAGACCCATTCACCATTGTCACTCCATAGCATCACTCTGCAAGCTTCCTTGTGTAACCCCAGTCAGCATTGCCACTTCATAGCGACACCCGACTAGCTTCCTCGCATAAGCCCCATTCGCCGTTGTCGCTGCATTAGTGGCACCCAGGCAGCATTCATTCTTAAGACCCATTCACCATTTCGGCTCCATAGCGGCACCCTGGAGGCATCCTTGCGTAAGACCTACTCATCACTGCTGCTACGTAGCGGCACACGGTCAACATCCTTACATAATACCCATTCAGCATTTTTGCTCCATAGCGGCACCTGGGAAGCTTCCCTACATAATCCCCATTCACCATTTCCACTCTATAGCAGCACACGGGTAGCTTCCTTGCGTAAGACCCATTCAGCATTGTCACACCATTGTGTCACCCGGGAAGCATCCTTCCATAAGCCCAATTCACCATTGTTTCTCCATAGCAGTACACTGGAAGCTTCTTTGCATATGCCCAATTCAGCATTACCTCTCCATAGTGGCACATGTACAACTTCCTTGCGTAATACCCATCCACCATTTACGCCCCATAGTGGAACTCTTGTATCTTCCTTGGGTATGCCACATCTACCATTGTCACTCCATAGAGGCACTCGGGCGGTTCCCATGCATAAACCACATTCATCATTGTCGCTCCTTAGTGGCACCCGGGCATGCTAACAACTACTGATTCTTTTCATAGACATGATATCACGAGTCACTCAATTGGTCACTCCACAACAACCCAACGCCATGGAATTTTTGATTCCTTCCCTTCCCCAAGGGGCGGGAGGTACACTATAAGTTCTCGGAAGCACGGAGTGAACCCACCCTGTCTGAGCTGTAGGATGTAAAACTAACAATTACAATCATCCTCATCACATTACATTAAATTGTGGCCTTGCACCATGCATCACATGTGGGGTGCCCTATCTTAGAAATTCATTATGATCGCTCGTCTCCACGGGAGTGAGATATTTTTCAGATGGAATAAAATCCTCTTTGATGGAGACGTGTCTTTCCAAGGGAAAGGAAAACCACCTTGTTGTAAGCCCCTATCTATTCTTTTCATAGGAAACACCCATGATCCTCCTATCTTCTTCTTTTCCAAAGACTAGAGGATAGATGGGCTCTGAGACCATTTTTATCTCATCCCTCTCCCATTGGGATTTTTTTCCACTCTGGACACCATCCTGGAGTATGTCCCAATCTTCATATCCATGTGTCGCTTAACATGGGTAAGCCCCTATCTCTATTTTGGGCCGCTAACCACGCTTAAGCCCGTGTTTCTTCTTTGGGCCACTAACGATAAGTAAGCCCCATTCCACTTCCCATGCACACGCCATTCGCAATGTGAGCGGCAGGTCTTTTTTGACTCTTTTTTACCACAATGATCATGACTCACATGGGTTTAGATTAAGAATCAAGCATGAAATCTTCTTTAGGCCACCTTAGAGTTTACGACCTCCATTTTTTCCAACCCCTTTATGTCGGTTCCCCAAACTATTTAGAACTACGTGGACATTGATCTTTGTTGGGGCAAGGTATGTTGGAAGCCTCTATGAGGTTCAATCCCAACACCTCTATTGTTTCCGACCCATTTATATCGGTCTGAAAAACTATCCCAAAATACATGGACTTTGATCCTTGACAAGGCAAGGTACATAGGATGTCTCCCACGGTTTCAATCCCAACACCTCCACTGGTCCCGACCACATCATGTCGGTTCACCATCCCCATCCTGAACTACATGGACATTGATCTTTTCCAAGATGAGGTATGTAGGATGCCACCAAGAGGTTCTGGCCCATCCCCCAGTTGTTCCGACACCCTTCACAATGGTTTACCAAACCATCCCAAACTACGTGGACTTTGATCTTTACTAAGGCATGGTATGAAGGAAGTCTCTTGGAGGTTCAATCCCAACACCTCCATTGGTTCCGATCCCTTCATGTTGGTTCGCATAACTATTTAAACCTACATGGACATTGATCCTTGGAGAGTCAGGGTATAGAGGAAGCGACCCTAACATTCATACCCAACACCTAGTTGTTCTATCCCCCTTCACATAGGCTCACCACACCATCTCGAACTATGTGGACTTTGATCCTTACCATGGAATGGTACATAAGAAGTCTCCCAGAGTTTCAATCCGAACACCTAGTTGTTCCAACCCCCCTTCATGTCAGTTCACCACACCATCCTGAACTATGAATACATTTATCCTTGCCAAGGAAAGGTACATAGGAAACCTCCCTAAGGTTCAATCCCAACAAACAGTTGTTTCACCCCTTTCATGTTGGTTCTCCTTCATCCTAATGAAATTAAACTGGACACCCCCTTTCATCCCACACGACATTAAATTGTGCCCATTCAAACTATGTAGTATTTGATCCTTATCTCTTATGAAGGGTATGTATGAAGCCTCCATGAGGTTTGACCCCATCCAGTGGTAATGTGTTGTGATCCCATAAAGTGGTAAGATGTTGTGATCCCACCAAGGGGTAAGCCATTGTAATCACATCCAACGGTAAACCATTATTATCCCATCCTGTGGTAAGCTGTTGTGCCCTCATACAATAGTAATCCATTGTGATCTCATCTAGTAGTAAGACATTGTGATCCCATCCAGTGGTAATTCATTGTATTCCCCACTCAAAGGTAAGATGTTGAAGTCCCAAATCGACGGTAATCCATAATCAGATGAACTATGTGGGTTTGATCCCTATATCCTAGACAAGGTATGTAGGATGCCTCCCTAAGTTTCAACCCCAAACACTGGTAAATGTTGGTGTCCCCCATGTTGGAACCCACATCTCTATTCCACTCCTCGAGCATCAGAGAAATACAGGCTGCTAATGACATGGAAGCCCCCACATGTCATTGGGTCACTATCCTCTGCACACACACCAATTTCAGGCCCCAACCCGGAGGTTCCACTTCCTCTGGGTCCCATCCATATGGGTCACCTCTTACGGTGTCCCATCACCCCACTGACCTACGTGGACTTTTATTCACTGCATCAAAGATACATAGGAAGTCTCTTTGAGGCTCAATCCCAACAAAATTATTGTTCTCATGGCAGTTACCCTTCATTCTTCATCAACTCTCAACCATTCATCATTCATCCTAATTCTCACTTGTGCTGCCACATTTTGGTGGGATCATTCCATCTCATTTCTACACTCCTTCAAGCAGAAATCGAGTAACTAACCATGCATTAGCCCCAACATCAGTGATCTCTCTATGGGTTTCACCCATCTGATCCACTCACATCAGTGTTCTGATCGGTCTGATCCATCTTCACTAGACCTTAAAATCACTAAATACCCCATGTTTAAAATTGGAAGAAGTGGAAAACCTCAAAGACATGATAATTACATATAATTCCCAGAATTTTACATGGGATTCTTCGAGGTTCCGCGCCCTCGAGAAGCCATATCATAAGGGGAAGAAACCCAGACGCACCAATGTTCGAGCGTCGAGACACACCAGTGATGTCCTACATGACTACTCCCCTGACTGAAGTTTACTGCCCTAACAAGACCATTTGGAATGTCCGAATAGTAGCATTGTAATTAACCATCATCCATGAAGACATGGTATTGGGAAGAGTTTCACGAACAATATCTTATGTATATATGGGATACTCGGACTAGGTGGCGAGTTTTGAGGAGGAATCCATGGAAGGAGAAACTGACATCCCATCATCTTATTTTGATCAAGAAAAACATGTCCCTAAAAAAGTGACGGATTTCTCCCACCATTGGAATTTAGGAATGCAGGGCAACAAATAGTGTGTCCTTGACATATGGATGTGAGCCTCGGTGAAAGCTTCGGAAACAGAAATGGTGAAACCGATGTGAAGGTCTTGTCCTAAATGTGGATATTAGCATCGTTCAAGAAATTATTGGACAATCATGTCACCTGATCTAGTTATCCAGTGCAAATTCCCACAAATACAATTGTGGGCCTAGTGTGAAACTCTCCAGGAGTTGGGGCAGTTTCATGTTGGACATCTCGGTCTACAATGTTGTCATAGTGGATACTTCTTACCATCCATGGAAGGCAGAAAGGATTTGGGGCACTAGAAATTTATTTCCTCATTGCAACACTAATGGATTAATCTCCCTTCCTTCCAGGTTCCAGGAATCCATAATAGGAAACCAATCGCCTCCCACCCATTGAAGTAGGGGAAGGGGCATTGTTAACGTGAAAATCCTGTGTGGATCCACCGCTTCTGTGATAACTTCCACACCCAAATCTACTAGGTGACCACGCCCCATATCCCCATCTAAAGTCACTCATACATGGGTGGTAAATGACATCATTCAATGATATGATAAGGAATGAATTGTCCCAACTCGGGATATGGCCTATCAATGTTTAGAGGCTTATGTTGCTCATGGCCCCACTGCCCCCCTAGGGCCACGTAGGGAGCCACTGCTCCACACTCTGATGCATAACCATTTCAGGAGCCTCTCCCTAGAAAGCTTCGATGACTCCTTCCCCTACGCTGAAGAGGTAGGGGATGTCTGGGCCAGCCTGGCCAGGATCCCATTCCAGGGGCTCCCAAGGAGGGATCAGACTAGGCCACATCGATGCCACCCCCCAGCCCCATGGGTTGAAGAGCAGGTAAGATATGTTCCTGAACCACCGGCCCTGGTCTCACTAACCCGATTCCAGCATTGGGAATAGGCCGAGGAGGATGCCCGATGATGGTTGTTAACATCAACGATTACCGTGGCTCATGCCACCACTAAAGTATACCAGCAGTACCCTCTCTATACCCAACAGGGACATACATATGACCAGCTTGTATCAAGTCCAAAACTACCTCATGGAAAGGTTGGGTTGAGTCTCCTAGTCACTAACACAGGTGGCGCCCACCATGGGCCATCCCATGGAAATGATACCCATTACAGAGATCCTACTTGTACCTTCACTAATGAAAGCACAGGTCAGTGATGCTCCCATGTTCAGCATGGAGGTCATCCCCATTCCACTTTTAATATGGATGAGGGTCTTCCCCATTGTAGTGAATCTAAGTATAGTAGTCTCATTCATAGCCATGACATCAGGTATGGATGTTTTCCTCCTGTCATAGGTTTCCAGTGTAAATATGTTACAAGTTAGGTCAACCATCAGCGCAGGGGTCTCCACCATGTCCTTATAGCCACCAAAGAAGTTCTTCCTCATCCCAACAACCATAGAAGAGGAGGATTGACTTGCTTCATAAATATCTACCATAGAGGTCCTACCCATGTTTTTCTTGACCAGTACATAGATCATCCACATACCAATTCCACTAGGGGATATAATCATGGAAGCCCTACACATGCACCTACCAGCACAAGAGGATTTCCTACCCACTCCAACACATCCCACGGAAATGCCCACTACACATCCGCTAGTGGACATGGAGGTCCTCCATATATTCCCTTTGACATATTTCCAGGATCTCCTCACACCCCAGCTCACTCAAAAGGAAGCCCTCTCCATCCCCGCACCAGTTCGGACAAAGGTCCTCCTCATGCTAGAAATTTACCATATCCCAAAGAGACATCCCAAGGGAGGAGGGCAGGTCACTCTCACCATAATAAGAATTCTGGGAAGGTTCAGACTGAGATTAAGCATGTATTCTTCCCAAATTCTGAGGTGCAATATGACTCAATAATGGAACCCTCACCTCGATCCTCCGTGTCAGGGGTGAGGGTAGGACCAAGGCGCATCAGCCACTTACTTCCAAAATGTGAGGTCCATTGGATTCTCACATCCCTCCACTGATACATCCAGGAGGACAAATATTTGAAATTTTCCTAGGGTCTGGTCATGCAGCTGCCACCATCATCACCAGGTGCACTCTCCCCATTGACTATTGATCGCAGATAGTTGTTTTGGGGACCGATGGTAGATGAACAATAGCATGGTCCACCACCAGTAGTTTTAGTCCTTATGCCAAAAGTTTTGGTCATTATCCCATATTGTCACGATATGGTGGATAAGTCACTACACTATTCGTAAGATTTCCTGAGATGTTCAAGCATGTCTAACCGCTCATTGTATTCTCTATTGGCCAGCCTACCGTCTTAGAAGTCTGATTCAGTAGCGCTATTGGTTCCTCATCAACCTCATGTTAATGAGTGGGTAAATCAAGGGCTAGAACCTGATCTTGGTATGAGGATCCTTTCGGAGATTCTTGTGGTGGGCCATTTCCTCGAAAAGTTTTGGCGAATTGTAGCTTCAAATTTTAGGGCACCAGAAGAACTCACCTCGGATGAGGTTGGATGCTTTCACCAAACCCTTTGGGTGACTCACTTTCATATTCTTCATCGATGAGTGGCCTACCAAAACTGCCAAGGGCACTTTGAAGACATTGGTCAATAATTCGTTTTGGTTTATTTGGTTATACTCCTCATGGACCAGTGCTCAAAGTCACCAGGCTCCAATAGGACCCTACAACAATGTTGCTCCTAGAGCATTAATGTGCTCCACAGGATAATCAATGAGGCTTCCCCCTATGTGGAAATCTATGGTTGGGGTAGTATGTGGACCTCCATTTCGGTTATATCTGGAACCAGCCTGATTTGTCAGGTGACATTGATGGTATTCCTCCAGGTAGTGTCGCGGACAACAAGGCCGACCTACCTGTGGGAGAGAACGAGCTAGAGATTCATGAAGAGGACCTACCCCCTGAGGGATTATCACACCTATTGGATTCACTGGGAAGGATCACTCTCCCAAAAATGAACATACTAGTTCCTCATATACGTACCAATTCATTATCCCTATACTATAATCTAAATATGGTAAAGGGCACCATGGAGGTGCCAAAGCCTATGACCCATCTGGATCAATGGAAAATATAGAGGGTGATCCCGAAAAGGTTGTGTTATGCCAACTGCTCACAGAGCAAAAGAAGATTGTCGACAACCACTTTGTTGAATGTACGGAAGAGCAGAGACCGAACTATGGTGATACTCGACCTGGGAAACAGGGGGAAGAAAACTTCCCCCTGAAAAATTTATTCCAGGTGATCTTGAATATCCTTCCCACACATATAGGGTAGAGGATGGATCTTATAAAAAGTGGGCACGATATGTGTCTCCCAATCCACCCGAGAAGCGTGACACTCCTCAGGACCCAGCTTAGGTTCACTCATTCACTCCATAGGTCATCCAACCAGCCACTGAACCAACTTATCAAGTTGAAAACCTACCAACCCATTGGTGTTTAGGGATCCCCATCAAGACAAGAACCCCCACCTGGATAATCCAATGGTGGGGCTCATTTCTTGCCTCTAAGCCTTATAAACTCGACAGGTGGTAATCCCCCCTAAGGGAACGCCATATCAGGCATGGGTGGATGATATGTTAGCACCATCATGTTTCGTAAATCCCACCTTTTCCCCCATTAATAGGACAGGAGACCCGCTATAGCAACTGGCACACTTCATCTCAATGTTTGGACCCATGTTGGGAACTTTGACAGAGAGAAGGCTACCAAATACCAATGTTTTGTACAGACATTATAAGGGCATGTGTTTTTCTGGTATATCCAGCTACCCATATGATAAGTAGTCTACTGGGAAGATCATCGTAGGCAATTTCTTTACCAGTTCATTTCCACCACTAGAAATACATGTATTTGAGACCTCTTCATGTGTAAGAAAAGGCCTGATGAGCACATCACGAACTATGTATCCCAGTGTAATGGGCTCATATGCTCTTTGACATGCTACTGACTTAGGATAAAATAATGACAATGTGTGTGGGGAATGTCAACAAAAAACTGGTCCACTCTCTAATCACCTAGAATTACCCAAGGGGATTCCGAGACATCTTTGATAATGCCCAGCACATGGAAGAATTTATACAGCAAGCCAAGTAGGCACAACCATCGACTCTTGGAAATCCCGCAAGAAGGGTTTCTTAGGATGAGCCCACTGCGGTGGCATAGGTTGAGGACCCTAGGCAACTATACTTTTTTCTAGTGGGGACACCTCCATAGCCCCACAGGGACCCTCCATCTTTAGCACAACTTCTAGACCAAAAACGCCCACATCAAAATCGGCAGGTGCCCCTGTGTATTGCACTACCACCACCCAGGAGAGACAACTAGGTTCCACCTCCATGAAAGTCTCTTCCTACCCCTCGTCAGGGTTGGTCTCCTAGGGCCCCCTTCTCAGACAGGAGAAACTGGACCTACCCATTAAATGAGTATTGTGTACCCAATTATTTCCACAGTTCTGTGGAGCAGGAACTTCTATGTTTTCATGAATGCAGGAGGCCAGAAGATGCGAACCTCACTGATCACCCTTATTATGGCCCCTGTCACCGGATCCTGGAACACACCCTCAAATAGTTCTATGTGTTTAAAGATCATCTTCAAGATAAGGTTGACAAAAATGTTGTCATGTTGGGCCCAGATCTGCATTAGTGGCATGTGTCTTCATGAAGCCAATTAGTATCAGTGAAAATGAAGCCATGTGGCATCATATTTCTAATCCGGGGTCCCATAATTATGATGACTGGATGGCTCATAAAACCTTAAAAATATGTCGCGTCACCCACAATGAGTACCTTTGGGTCAACAGCTCATTCTACCTCTTCAAGAAGAGAAAGCGTCGGCCGCGCAAGTGAAAACAAAGTTCCCCACCAATTCCATCATTGTCTCGTACTCTGGTGAGCATCATGTCCCTAAGGATGGAAATTTCCCCCCCCCCACAGAATCTATCCAATGGTGGAGGATTCTTCAAGTGACAGTCAAGGGTATGCCTCAGTTAATACCGTAGAGTTGGTAAACCCCAAAATTATTCCTGACGACGAGGAACGCCGGGGGGACCCTCCCATCATCCCCATCCATCACCAGTGTCAACGAAGCCATGTCTATATGGGTCGTAGGGGTTCTTGGTCATTACTTCCATCCAGGATGTGCATGCCAACCAGATTGTGATCATTAATCCCACCCTCATTTTGTGGTAACTCAACAGGCCTCAACTACTGAGTAGTTGGACATTCCCAGCACCAGTCAGTCGTCGGTCCATCTAGTAGCTCCCACCATACGTCCTGTCACAGAGAGACCTCTTATAAGAAGAAGTTTATCCATAGCATAATATAATTATGTCCTCAGGAATCTTTCTAGAATTCCAGAAATCCTCTCTATCCTTGAAGCCCTTTCCCTATCACCAAATATTTGTGAATCCATCATTTTGTCCTTATGAAGCCCCCTAATGTTTGAGATGGAGGTAGGAGCTGTAGAAGATTTCCATGATGAAGTAGTCGAGCATGATGAATGTCAGACCATCATCACATTCCATGGAAAGGATTAAGTCTCTCCCGTACAAGGGGAACATCCACCCATTGTACATCACCGGCCACTTCAATGGCGTAGAGGTTCGTCGATGTCTTGTTGACATAGGCTCTAGGATCATCCTGATCCCGACCCAGACACTTCAAAAACTGGGGTTGTCTGAGGATGATCTAAGTCCCTCTCACCTAAAAATTCATGGTTATGATAGGACAAAATAAACACTAGTTGGAAAGATTTGCCTCAAGACCCAGTTCAGTGGCATTGTTTCTAGCACCGAGTTCATGGTTGTATCCCAAGACACTGCCAACAATGCATTGATGGGCAGGACATGGATCCACCTGCATGCAATGGTCCCATCATTGTACCACCAGTTACTCATGTACCCCCTTATGGTTGAGTGAGCGTACTCCTAGGTGACGCATCTCCCTTTTCCACTTGTGGATCCTGTCATATTTATACTGACTATTACAAGAGCAATGACAAGCAGATCCAGACTAACAAAATTTGAGCACGCTATGTCTATAACCAACCCATGGACGGATCTATATGATGCCTACATCATTCTAATCCATTGATTGGAGGAAACAACCCCGGACATGGGACACATCTTATTTGTTTCTTGATTGAGGCAGGAACACATTCCTAAGTCTATGTGATGATGGAATATCACCCCATACTCCCATATTAATTAGGGTTGGGTGATCCCAATGCCCCCTACACCCATAAGATTTTGGGATGTCTGCCCCATGGAAACAGCAATACGCCATACTTTCTTGTTTCACCAGGCTGGGATAAACCAGCTCAAGACAATGCATCACTATTGATTTGATATCATCAAGTGTGGCCTCGTTGTCTGATGAATAGATGAGATTAGATTGATAGCTTTCAGCGTTATGGTTTCTGTAGCGTGGGAGTCCCCCGATGTAGTGTCCCCCATCGCTCAAGCTGCAATTATTCTCCCATCAGGATCTTTTGACTCAAGGGAAACTCCTCCTATCAAGGATCCCTCCTCTATAAGTGAAGAAGAGGATATAGAGGATACTCCTCCCTCCTTTGAAGATGGTGTCTCCACTATGGTCTATGAATTGGTATAAGTAAACCTCAGTAGCGAGGCAAATACAAAGCCCATATTGATCAATGTTGTTATTCCTATCAAATAGAAACCAAAATAAGTGGACTTCCTGATGTAACATCGTGATGTATTCTCCTGGTGCTTTAACAAAATTCATAGACAAGATCCCTAGGTTCGCATCCACTGCCTTGGTATCCCAGCAACCCACTACAGGTTCAAGCAGCCTCTCAGAATGATACACCCTTCTCACGGTTCCATGGTCAATGATGAAGTTGATAAGCTCATCCGAGCCAGTTTCGTTTAAGAGTTTGATTACCTCATATGGTTAGCCAGCATCATGTCTGTCAGGATGAAGAACAGACAGATCAAAGTCATCATCGACTTCCATGATTTCAATCGTCACTATTTGAAGGATGATTTTCCCTTCTATGAAAGAGTTATTTATTAATGCCACTACTAGGTTCCATTCCATCTCTTTCATGTATGGGTATTCTAGATATAATCATATCTGAATTTACCCTGAGAATAAAGAGTCTACAACCTTTAGGGAACAACAAGGTACTTTATGCTACCATGTGATGCCCATTGGTATAAAGAATGCAGGTGCCCACTAATAGCAGGCTATGCATCTCATATTTAAGTTGATCATTGGGGAATTGGTGGAATGATATGTAGATGATCTTGTTGTCAAATCTTGCCAGCGTGAGGACTATCTCAATGACCATGATAAAGTGTTCAGATTCCTCCGTTCTCAGAACCTAATGATGAACCCATTAAATGTGCCTTTGGGGTCTCCTTATGGAAGTTTCTTGGCTTCATCGTCATATCCAGAGGCATCGAGTATGACCTGGTGAAGATCAAGGACATCATTTAGATGTATCATATGAGCAACATTCGGGAGCTTTGAGGCATTCAAGGCCACATAGCCTACATATGCCGATTCATTGAAAATTTGGCTGTAAATTGTAATCCCATTTCTCAAATATTGAAGAGAGAATTTATTTATTAGGGGGACGAAGAATATGAGACAAATTTTGAGGAAATCATGCAGTATTAGCTCCATCATATGGTCTTGATTCCACCCATCTCTAGAAATATGATGGTCATATATGTTACCACCCTGGAATGGTCTCTCGGTGCCCTTATCTCCTAGAAGAACAATATAAGAACAAAGAATAGTCTCTACTATCTCATCTCAATGCTCCTTGATACAATGACTAGATATTCCCCTATAGAGAAGAGCTGCATTGGACTAGTATTCATAGTACATAATTTACGACATTACTTGCAACAATAATATGTATTTTTGGTGTCCCAGGTGGATCCGCTGAAGTGAATCATAAACCACTGAAGGTTGATAGGACATCTAGCTCGTTGGGTAGTAATCCTTTAGTAGTTCGATATTAGGGTTTTCCCTCAGAAGGATATTAAGGGGAAAGCATTGGCATATTTCCACACCACCCATCCATATCCCATGGCCCAGTATCTGGACCATGATTTTATTGAAGAGCCAATCCTCCCGGTGTAACAATCCATTCCATACTGGAAAATTCACTTTGATGGTGCTTCATAGAGCCCGACCGGCAAAAATCCTCAATGACCCCAGGATCAATACCGTAGGCATGTGTATCTTCTTAATTACCCCATCACAACATGTTATGTCGTATTCATTATAGCTGTCATAGGACTGTACCAACAATGTGGCGGAGTACCAGACTCTCAACACTGGCCTTGAGCTGGCCCTCGAGATTTACTGCCTTCACTTGTGTGTGAATGGGGAATCTTAACTAGTCATCAAGCAGATTAATGGGGACTATGTCACTAGATTTCCATGTCTCATGCCACTGTGGGAACACACCTTCCAACTAATGGCCTAGTTCCCATATCAACCAATATTTATTCATGTCCCTCGATCCCAGAATGGTTGAGCTAACACCTTGTATATCCAAGCTACATCACTTGTAGAGCCTTAATAGGAAGATCTAATTATCCACATGGTGCACTGAAAAGGCATCGCCCACGTCACTCCATACAACAATGATATCCACCAGGTAATACACCTTACCATCATTTCCTCCACATCAGGGCCCTCAGGTCCCCCAGTTTTAGAGCTAGAGGTGACTCTCCACTACATTATTCCCTTTACAATGTTACTCTCGAATGGCATTCTCCAGGCTGATCGAGCCGAGCACGAGCGAATCTGTTTTTGTGCATTGTAGTTTACATTATAGAGTGGAACCGGTCTTGAATAGATCCTCTACAAGAACGATTTTGATGGTTTTCACCACTCTTTCATTCAAGGAGATGAGATTTCTCAAGTCTTGCAGGAGGTTCATGCTGGTTCCTGTGGAGATCATCAGACTAGGCTGAAACTATCTCACCAGATCCAGAGACAGTTGTATTTTTGGTTCGGCATGATCTGCGACTGCAACGATTTTTCCAAAAGGTTCCTTGCATGAAAATTTCATGTCAAATTTATGCATCATACGCCAAAACCTTTCCACACTACTTGGTACTATTGTCCCTTTGTGGTCTGGGGACTCGATGTCGTGGGACCATGTCTCCCGGGGACAGCTCGACAGTGAATGTTCATCCTAACCACTACATATTTCTTCTCCACATGACCAGAGGCAGTTCTACACAAGGAGGTCAAGGCCAATTCCATAGTTGAATTTGTGAGCTCCAACATCCCCTACTGATTTGGAGTCCATCACACCATCCTCACCGATAATGGCATGAACTTCTGGGCAGCTGAGTTGAAGAAATTGTATGCTATGTTAGACATGTATCCTAACCATACCTTTCTCTATCACATGCATGAAAGTATACATATCAACAAATTAAACATAACCTTCTCTAACATTATACAAAAATGGTATGTCATAATAATAAGAGTTGGTTGGAAAAGCTCCCCAACACCCTCTGGGCTTATCAGATGATGACATGTAATTCCACACAGGTGACCGCATACTCCCTAGTGTATGGAATAGAGGAAATGCATCCCATATATATCCATTTACATTCATTACTAATAGCTATCTATGATCATAAATAACCATATAAAGTAGATGATGTCTTTTAGGAAGAATTGAAAGCCCTCGATGAGAATAGGCTTCGTGCCTTACAAAATTTGGAAAGTCATCAGAAAAAGATAACTAGAGATTTCAACAAGAATGTTCACCTCCACTCTTTCTTGCAAGGTGACATGGTGTTGGACCTAAGGAAATTAATGAAACATAGATAGAAGACACCAAAATTTTAGCCCAAATGGAAAATACCTTACATCATTCATAAGGTTTACCCCAATGGCACATTCTCCATGGTTACCATGGATAGTGAGCGTATAACTCCTCCCACCAATGATAAGTTTCTAAGGAAATAATTTTCCTGAGAAAATCGATTCCTATGTAACCTTAAACTATATTGTACAACATGACTATAAATTGTCTCATCCCACAAGACATTAAACTACAACTCAATAACTATGTATGGCTTGATTCCCATCCTTATTGGATTTGTAGGAATGCTCAGATGTCTTCTCTTAGAGTCCAACCACAAAATCCTCTCTCTAACTATCCCACCTAGGTATAGTTCTCTTGGAGGATCCTACACGGTTTCATGTATGCTTTTTTGGCCCCACTCATATCATGATTGAAATTACCATACCATGTTCCCCACTCCTCATTTTTCTATTCTCCCACGCCCCCACCATACGACACTAAACTGCATGGACTTTGAGAACTTTATATAGATTGATTCCTATCCTTATGGGATATGTACTAATGCCTAGACATTTTTTTTATCATCCCAGCCCTAAACTTTATGAATCACCCCTTAGGTCAAAAAATATGGTTTCGTGCCAGCTTAGGCCCTCCTCTATGTGGGGTACATCATGAACTCACCATACATCCCTATCCCTGGAGATCTCCACCTCTTTCACTTTACTGCTTTATGATAAATTTCACGAGTGCATTTATGCTCCACACACTCCTTGTACTTCGGCATACATCTTCTCCCATATCTGAAAGGACCATTCCCAAACAGCATGGATTCCAAGCCCAATGGCCCTCCTGTCATTTCAGGCCAATGTACATAGGGATCGTGAACGAAAAATTGATATTGGTCTTGCATTGTGAATATGGTCAGAATTCGATGCTCATTTGTCATTTCCATCTTAGGTTACATGATATGGATACTGTTTTTTGAATATGGTCAATAATCATACACTATCATTGTCTCCACCCCACGTCCCAAAGGTTGGTTGTGGTGATTCATTTCATCCTACTACCTATTCAATCATCCACCCACCTAATGAAAGAATGTTAACCGGGTTAGGATAGACCCTTCTCGATCTTCTTCCCTAATTTCCATACACATATGTGTTAGGGGGAGCCTAACCCTTTTCCTAATTTCATAAACCAAGCATTGCTCATGTGTGCTTAGGAGCTTCAGTAAGGCAAAAATCACATGATGGGTCATGTGTCTATGATTGGCTAGGACTTCTCTTCTAAAGATCCACAAAATTTTCACACCTGGAATAAGTTCTCATTTAGGATTTTATGGTGTAGTATGGACTCCATGTCCCCCTTTACATTGAACTATTATCACCACACCATAAATATCCCATTGATATGTGCCTTCTATACCCAATCATCCTTACCACAAGACGTTAAACTATGTGTCATCTCTAGAACCACGTCCGGCAGGATCCCCATCCTTATGGGATACGTAGGAAACCACAAAGACTCTATCTTCGTTTCTATCCTAGGTTCATATCCCATTTCTCTCGGCCACCTGGTCTGAATTCTCCTCGGGAATTATGAATGGAAGGGCGTATGTGGGATTATGTCCTTGTTCACATCAGTTTACACTCCATTTCATACACATTCATTCCCTTTTTGTTATGGATGATGTTAAAACTGCACCTTCAGAACATTGTGTGACTTGATTCCCATCCTCATGGGATACGTATCACTTCCGAAACATCAAATATTCAGGTCCATCACTATTTCTTATAAGCCTCCTCATCTTTCTGGCCCCTTGGAAAGAGCTCATCCTGGAATACGGTATATGGTGTGGTGTGGGATTTTGTCCTCATTCACATAAGGGTTTTAACAACCACAACATGTACCAATTTCTTCTTATTGCTCTTCCTTATCTTTATTCCATGGTAATCCTTTCGAGTTGGCTGCTTTTAAATTGATCCCCTAGAACCTGTTTAGCAATTCATCAATGTGCCCAGAAGTACTCTGGTTCAGGACCTAGAGTGTTAGACTCTATCAAGACCTGCTCTCGCCCATTTTTCAGGCCTTGTTAATTTGGGCTTCCATCATCATTCACATTCAAAAGGACCCCAAACACTACTACAACCTGCGCCTTTATCAGCGCTAAAAACCATCATTAAAAGTTCTAGAAAAGCGCTGTTAATTCCAGCGTAGATAAAGGGGTCCTTCATCAGCGCGTGGTGGTGCGCTGATAAAGGTCAACTATATCAGCGCTTCTCGGAGCACTGATACAGGGTCCCTTTATCTGCGCTCCTCTAGCGCTGTTAAAGGTGTCCTTTATCAGCGCTAAAAACGCGCTGATAAAGGCCCCAGCGCCTGCACCTAAAAACAGTACCTGCACAACTGCACACCAGAATACCTGCACAAAGTAGCACATGCACACCGGCACACCATAGCACCGACACCCAATATTTTGACTAACAACGGTATATACATTTACTTAACATCATGAATACAAAAAAACGCATTGCTATATACATTTAAAACATTGTTTTACGTGGTTACATTTACAATTTTTCAACAACAGTTATAAACATTCATGTTTCATCCTTTGATATCTGTGATCCGCTCTCGATGGTATTTGTTGCCGAACAAAGCATCTGAACTCAAGGAAAAAAATTCACCTATATAAGAAAACAAATATTCTGTTAGTAATGCAATAATGAAAGAAATTAAAACAGTAATATGAAAGAATACATTAATATGGAAATGTGAAACTAAAATATTAAATTTTAAACTCAAAAGTTTCCATTTTCATAACAATGAAAGGGAATAATGTAAAATCAATATGTTTTTGATTGATTTATCTCATTTAATAAATACTGATTCTTTATCTAATGAAAAGCTTTACCGGACACACCGTGCGTCGGATTGAGGTGCGGTCGATTCGTACACGTCACAAATGACTCGTGGATCGTTGTCCTAAAGTATCAAAACAATCCAAAGGAGTTTGCTCGGTTTGGCGTATGTCATTGGTGTTGTTTTCCAAAGATCATGTCATTTTCAAACTGATATCAGACAATTTTAGCCATACCGGTCACACCGTGCCTCGGATTGAGGTGAGGTTGATTCGTACACGTCACAAATGACTCGTGGATCGTTTTCCTAAAGTATCAAAACAATCCGAAGGCGTTTTCTTGGTTTGGCGTATGTCATTGGTGTTGTTTTCCAAAGTTCCTGTCATTTTCAAATTGATATCAGACAATTTTATCCATACTGGTCACACCGTGGGTCGGATTAAGGTGTGGTCGATTCATACGCATCACAAATGACTCGTGGATCGTTGTACTAAAGTATCAAAACAATCCGAAGGCATTTTCTCGGTTTGGTGTATGTCATTGGTGTTGTTTTCCAAAGTTTATCTCATTTTCAAACTGATATCAGACACTTTTAGCCATACCGGTCACACCGTGCGTCGGATTGAGGTGTGGTCAATTTTTACACGTTTCAAATGACTCGTGGATCGTTTTCCTAAAGTATCAAAACAATCCGATGGTGTTTTCTCGGTTTGGCGTATGTCACTGGTGTTGTTTTCCAAAGTTCATGTCATTTTCAAACTGATATCAGACAATTTTAGCCATACCGGTCACACCGTAAGTCAGATTGAGGTGCGGTCGACTCGTACGCATCACAAATGACTCGTGGATCATTGTCCTAAAGTATCAAAACAATCCGAACGCGTTTTCTTGGTTTGGAGTATGTCATTGGTGTTGTCTTCCAAAGTTCATTTCATTTTCAAACTGATATCATTCAATTTTAGCCATACCGGTCACACCATGCATTGGATTGAGGTGCGGTAGATTCGTACACATCACAAATGACCCGTGGATCATTGTCCTAATGTATCAAAACAATCCGAAGGAATTTGCTCGGTTTGGCGTATGTCATTGGTGTTGTTTTCCAAAGTTCATGTCATTTTCAAACTGATATCAGACAATTTTAGCCATATCGGTCACACCGTGCGTCAGATTGAGGTTCTGTCGATTCGTACACGTCACAAATGACTCGTGGATCGTTTTCCTAAAGTATCAAAACAATCCGAACTCATTTTCTCCGTTTTGGAGTATGTCATTGGTGTTGTTTTCCAACGTTTAGCTCATTTTCAAACTGATATCAGACACTTTTAGCCATACCAGTCACACCGTGCATCAGATTGAGGTGCGGTCGATTTGTACACGTCAAAAATGACTCGTGGATTGTTGTCCGAATGTATCAAAACAATCCGAACACGTTTGCTCAGTTTGGCGTATGTCATTGGTGTTGTTTTCCAAAGTTTATCTCAATTTGAAACTGATATCAGATACTTTTAGCCATACCAGTCACACCGTGCGTCATATTGAGGTGCGGTCAATTCGTACGTGTCATAAATGACTCGTGGATCGTTTTCCTAAAGTATCAAAACAATCCGAACGCGTTTGCTCGGTTTGGCGTATGTCATTGGTGTTGTTTTCCAAAGTTTATCTCATTTTAAAACTGATATCAGACACTTTTAGCAATACCGGTCACACCGTGCGTCGGATTGAGGTGCGGTCAATTCATACACGTCACAAATGACACGTGGATCATTGTCCTAAAGTATCAAAACAATCCGAACGCGTCTTCTCGGTTTGGCGTATGTCATTGGTGTTGTTTTCCAAAGTTTTTCTCAATATGAAACTGATATCAGACACTTTTAGCCATACCAGTCACACCGTGCATCGGATTGAGGTGCGGTCGATTCTTACGCGTCACAAATGACACGTGGATCGTTGTCCTAAAGTATCAAAACAATCCGAACGCGTTATCTCAGTTTGGCGTATGTCATTGGTGTTGTTTTCCAAAGTTTATCTCATTTTCAAACTGATATCAGACACTTTTAGCCATACCTGTCACACCGTGTGTCGGATTGAGGTGCGGTTAATTCTTACACGTCACAAATGTCTCGTGTATCGTTGTCCTAAAGTATCAAACCAATCCGAAGGCATTTTCTCGGTTTGGCATATGTCATTGGTGTTGTTTTCCAAAGTTTATCTCAATTTGAAACTGATATCAGATGCTTTTAGCCATACCGGTCACACCGTACGTCGGATTGAGGTATGGTGGATTCGTACGCGTCACAAATGACTCTTGGATCGTTTTCCTAAAGTATCAAAACAATCCGAACGCGTTTTCTCAGTTTGGTGTATGTCATTGGTGTTGTTTTCCAAAGTTTATCTCATTTTCAAACTGATATCAGACAATTTTATCCATACCGGTCACAACGTGCGTCAGATTGAGGTGAGGTCGATTTGTACACATCACAAATGACTCGTGGATCGTTTTCCTAAAGTATCAAAACAATCCGAAGGCGTTTTCTCGTTTTGGCTTATGTCATTGGTGTTGTTTTCCAAAGTTTATCTGAATTTCAACCTGATATCAGAAACTTTTAGCCATACCAGTTAAACCGTGCATCGGATTGAGATGCGGTCAATTCTTACGCATCACAAATGACTCTTGGATCTTTTTTCTAAAGTATAAAAACAATCCGAACGCGTTTGCTCAGTTTGGCGTATGTCATTGGTGTTGTTTTCCAAAGATTATCTCATTTTCAAACTGATATCAGACACTTTTAGCCATACCAGTCACACCGTGCGTCAGATTGAGGTGCGGTCGATTCGTACGCGTCACAAATGACTCGATGACCGTTTTCCTAAATTATCAAAACAATCTAAATGCGTTTTCTCGGTTTGGCGTATGTCATTGCTGTTGTTTTCCAAAGTTTATCTCATTTTCAAACTGATATCAGACACTTTTAGCCATACCGCTCACACCGTGCGTCGGATTGAGGTGTGGTCGATTCGTACACGTCAAAAAGGACTCTTGGATCGTTGTCCTAATGTATCAAATCAATATAAAGGCGTTTGCTCGGTTTGGCGTATGTCATTGGTGTTGTTTTCCACAGTTCATGTCATTTTCAAACTGATATCAGACACTTTTAGCCATACTGGTCACACCGTGCGTCGGATTGAGGTGCGGTCAATTCGTACACGTCAAAAATGACTTGTGGATCGTTTTCCTATAGTATCAAAACAATCCGAACATGTTTGCTCGGTTTGGTGTATGTCATTGGTGTTGTTTTCCAAAGTTTTTCTCATTTTCAAACTGATATCAGACACTTTTATCCATACCGGTCACACCGTGCATCGGATTGAGGTGCAATCGATTCATACACGTCACAAATCACTCATGGATCTTTTTCCTAAAGTATAAAAACAATCCGAAGGCGTTTTCACGGTTTGGCGTTTGTCATTGGTGTTGTTTTCCAAAGTTCATGTCATTTTCAAACTGATATCATACAATTTTAGCCATACCGATCACACCGTGCATCGGATTGAGGTGCGGTCAAGTCTTATGCGTCACAAATGACTCGTGGATCATTGTCCTAAAGATTCAAAACAATCCGAATTTGTTTGATCGGTTTGGCGTATGTCATTGGTGTTGTTTTCCAAAGTTTATGTCATTTTCAAACTGATATCAGACAATTTTAGCCATACTGGTCACACCGTGCATCGGATTGAGGTGCGGTCGATTCTTACACATCAAAAATGACTTTTGGATTGTTGTCCTAAAGTATCAAAACAATCCGAAGGCGTTTTCTCGGTTTGGCGTATGTCATTGGTGTTGTTTTCCAATGATTATGTCATTTTCAAACTAAGTAGTAGGAATTCACTAATATAAGGATAAGAAACATAAGAAAGGGAGATCGCAGATGCTCAATAAGTGTAAAGGGAGATATCAATGACCATATAAAGATAACATAAGTATTAGGAATTCACATTCATTGTCCTATTTGTTTACATTCTTCGATCAGGTACGCTGCCCATTCGTTTCTAAAGACATTTATATTATCTTCTGAATAGGAGTTTTTGCGATAGTCATAGTACTACTGAAAAAATATAAATACAAAAAGGATTAATAATTATTTAAAATAAAGTTGTAATTATTTTAAAAAATTCCTCTTCAGGGATGCTAGTTTGTCCATGAAATACGATCTCTTTCATAAATTTACAAACATAATAACAGTAGTCCTTGTCATTTATTTGTTTCGGACACTGCAGAATCATCGAGAAAAATAAGTAAATTGTTTTGATATGTATTTGGATAGTGAAATATAATTATATATACCCAGATACTTCTTCATTTGTAGATCTTGTGGTCATTGTCGTCCTTACGCCCTGGATTTATTCCAGCCTTTAGACGATATTCATACACCGCCCTATCATAACAAAATCCTCATTAAAAGATAATATAAATTATATAACTACATATTTAGTTCTAAAATGTTGGATCTAGTGTATTAAAAATTGAAAATCGCCATCATGTGTGTCCGGTTAGATGGATATCCATGCTGTGAATCCAGAAAATAAATCTTTGGAGTATCCAAATTAACTGCAATGAGCATCCAACGTTCCCTAAAAACACAAAAAGAAATAAGTACTGATAGAAATGAATATATAATTGATATGATTAAAATGTAGAGTTTTACCCTTGCATCGTTGGTATTAAAAAGAGCCTGTCAGTCGTAATTCTTCTTTGAAACATTCGGAGCAGATTTGACATCAATTCAGCCTGAAAATTAGAATCTATTTCTCTTCGTTGTGTAGAAATGGTGTGAGGACTAACGAGTACAAATTTGTATTCATGGGCATATCCCTTCAACTGTTTTTCATATATACTCCTGTGAAAAATATGAGATGTATTTATCCATAATTATCAAAGTATATCAGCTTCTGTAAAATCAAATCATGAAAACACACCTCATGTATACATTTATAACTGAGGCGCCTAGCCAGTCGTATGTGATGATCTCAGAAACAGCGTTTGCACTAACAAATTCCATTGTTTCCTCTCCATACATAACTTTTTCACAAATAATTGTATGATTCTTTCCGTCTTTCATTTTCGTATCCACATGAGTTTGCAATGATATTAAATGTGGATATAGAATGGGCGGGGTGAACGTGCTCTCAGTAGATCGTTTTGATCGGTTGGTTGATCCAATCATGGAACCACTCTTTCGTTTTAGCTTCTCCATTTTATCCTTCTGTAATAACATTCATCGGTTCATCCATTTTCTAATTTAATGTTAAAGGTTCTTCGTGAAAAATGAACTGGAAATTAATACCTCCTGCTCGAAGTGTTTTTTTACAAGATTCGACGGCCATGCAATGAATGTTCCAATAGCTTTTTCCACCGTATGAATGTCGTCATCGTCATTTGGCACGGGTAGCTCGGCGCACGGCTAATGAGCTACGTTAATCGACACTTTGACATGACCGGTTGGAAGTGTTCTGGAATGTAGTGTGTCATTCTGCATATTGAACACCGTAGCCCTTGCTACAAGGCGATGGGTGGGAGTTGACAGATATAAATCACAGTCATTTTCACCCTGCAGAATATCATTAAATGAAAGGTATCAGTGTCTATGTGATTCACATCTCACAAAAACGAATATTATAACATTGATTACCTCGGTTATGTCAGGTCTTTGAGGGGAATGGCTCGCCTCAAAGCTGGTGAGGGGTGGATCTTCTCGCGGGGGTTGTTCTTGAGTTGTTTGTTCTCTTCGCCTCTCCTCCATCAAACTCTTTAGCATATCTCCCTGAGTTTGGATTAGTTCTTCAAGGGTATCTACTCTATCTATCATTACATGCAATTCTGTAGTTTGTTCATCCTTTTGTTTTTTTTTCTTAAAATATGTCTTGGGTGACACCCCAAAACCCACACCTCTGACGCGGCCATACTGTTCTGGTTGTTTCAAGTCCGTTGAAAGTATGTATTCATCCGGTGTAGGTGTTGATGTTTCCTGTGACTATGTCAAATAGAAAATATGAAAAAATAAGTAAGCATCATTATGTAATAGTGATTTAAAGCAAAACAAGTTTATATTATGTCATACTTACACATGTTTCCCACACTTTTTGTGTGTTTTCATCTATCACTTTCCCCTCTTTATTAACACGAGCCTCCATCCATAGCACATGGCGTGGAATGGAAGTGACTTGAGATTTTGCTTCATCAATCTGCTTATAAACAAAGAAACATGGTTACAGTGTTATTTTATGTCACATAAAATTATTACAATACTTTTAAAATACATACCAATTGTTTTTCAATTGAAGCGTACCCCAACCTTGCTTTACGGTAGGGGTACGCTGGTTTTGCTGCCCGTTCTTTATTTTCAGCACTCAGTTGCTGTTTAATAAATAAAATCCTATCAATCAATGTGATGAATACAAGAAACGTTACACAACATGTAACCAAACACAATGTACCTGAAAATTCTTTTCCGCACGACGGTTGCAAAACGCATCCCACGTTCTTTGGGATATCAAGTGTGCATAAAGAGGAAGTGGGTGCGGCTTGATTTTCCCTTCGGCATCTTTCAGATGTTTTTTCGTTAAAATGGTGCGAAAGCCTCTATGAATCCTTCCTGCCAGTCTGAAAACATATTCTTTGTGCGAAACATCTACTATAAATTCACTCTGCAAGAGATGATGAAGGGTTAGTCAATATTTCAATATTTTATTTTATTTTAATAAATTAAATAGATGATATCGTAATGTTACCGTAATCTCTTCCCACATTAATGTTTTCAACCCGCTGACAACATGGTGCCACGGCACTATGTCAATCGGCACGCGTTGTCGAGTGACGATTCCAATGTAGCTACTAAACATGGCTTTGTTGGGGTTTACATGATGGCCTAGCTTATTCCATCCCACCTCAAATTTCATGCCTTTTGCTTTTGCCTTATGGATTTTTTCTAAAACTGTCAAACTACGGCGCACCTGTTTTTTTGTGTCGCTGGGGTTTCATCGCCTATCATTTCCTCAGTTTCTGCATCATCATTATGTTTCTCCGAAGCACTAGCTTCAGCAATGAAACCAGCTGCAACAGGTTGAGAGACCTGTTGTACGTCAGTAGTGGGACCAGCTGCAACAGGTTGAGAGACCTGTTGTCTCTCAGCAGTGGGACCAGCTGCAGCAGGTTGAGAGACCTGTTGTACTTCAGCAGTGGGACCAGCTGCAACAGGTTGAGAGACCTGTTGTCTCTCGGCAATGGGACCAGCTGCAACAGGTTGAGAGACATGTTGTGTCTCGGGATTGGGTGCATCAGCAGGTGAAGAAGTCATTATCTGCAGAACTAGTTTAAAATTTAAGTTAGATCACATAAAAGCAGCAGCGAACAGATAATAAAATAATATAACACAATCTATATTACAATAAAAATCAATAACCTGATTATTGAACTCCCTTTTTTTTAAAGGCTGAAGGGATTTTACCCCTCTATCAACTATCCATATCCCTTCATTGTGGTCTCCTATGACATACAAAACGTCATCTACATTGTGACCACTGTGATATGATTGCGAAATCCCAATGAAAGGATCATATTCTTTTGAATTTTCATCTGACCCTTCAGCTGTTTTGGTCGATAACAGAACAATTGACCAGTTTCAGTTTGCGGGATCGGGAACATAAAATACTTGCACTACCTGTGATGCAATTATAAATGGTTCATATTTCTCCCCTTCCTTACTGAAATCAACTTTCACAAATCCCAAATAATTTATTTTAACAGCACTCCTGTTATCAACCCACTTGCATTGAAAAATCGGAACTTGAAATTCCGTATAATCCAACTCCCATATTTGATTGATGATGCCAAAGTATGACATATTCGCATAAATTGGATTTATGTCCTTAGCACCGGAAACATGCATCTCTTCAGCCACAAGTGTAACCCCACTATTCTGCATGGTACTGTCTTCATCATGATCATTAGTATAAAATGTATAACCATTAACTACATAAGAATTGTAAGATAATGCATACACACTTGGTCCCCCGGCTAGCCATCGAAGTCGTTCCGAAATAGACTTTGGATTTTCATCTGACTTCTTAAAAATATGATCTCGAAACAATCCTATAAACTGTTGATTATGTGTATTTGATATCCATTTTTCAGCACATGATGGATTCAATTGCCTATGAATTTCTTTGTGGATTTCCAGATATGGGTCAACATCCAAACTGTTATGAAAAACATAAAGGTGGGTCTGCTCCCGATCTGTAATATTGATTGTGACAACCATTCTTCTAGAAATTCCTTCACCCTCTAACCGCCCAGTGTGACGAGATTTCGGTAAGCCAATTCTCTCCACACCAGACATCTATTCGGTACAGAATTCAACGGCTTCCTCAACAATATATCGCTCTGCAATACAACCCTCTGGCCGACTTTGATTTTTGATATACCCTTTCAAAATCATTATATATCGTTCAATGGGGTACATCCATCTATAATGTACACGACCAAATAGTTGAATCTCTCTCACCAAGTGGACCATCAAATGAACCATCATATCAAAAAATGAAGGCGGGGAGAACATTTATAATTCACATAATATGACGGAAATTTCATTTTCCATAGCTGGCAATTTCGTCGGGTCTATAACTTTGCTGCATATAGCGTTGAAGAAGAAACACAGTTTCGTTAATGTATGGCGGAAATTCTTGGGAAAAATGCAATGTAAATCAATTGGAATGATATTTTGCATCAAAACATGACAGTCATGTGATTTCAGACCTTTTAACATCAAGTCGCTCATTGACACAAGGTTACTGATATTTGACGAATACCCCTCTAGAACCTTTACGTCATTCAAGAAGTTTCAAAACTGATATCTCTCCTTCCTGGAAAGAGTGTAAGCAGCAGGAGGAAGAAATGTTCGTTTTTCACCCTTTACTGGTGCAAACTCTTCTTGTATTCCCATCTCAACCATGTCCAACCTAGCCATTCTTCCATCCTTTGTTTTTCCAGATGTATTTAGCAACGTGCCGATAACACTATCAAATACATTTTTTTCTATATGCATAACATCAATAAAATGTCTTACATATAGACAATTCCAGTATTGTAATTCAAAAAAAAATTGATCTCTTTTTCCAACCGATTTTCGTATGGTTTTTCGAAGCCGGTTTACCAAAAGTAGTGTCAAAATTTTTAACTTTCTCAAAAAATTGATTGCCTGTTAGTGGAGACGGTGTTGTACGTTCTTCTGAACTTCTATCGGATGATGTATTCCAAGAACATTACTTATGTCGTCGTGGTAGAAATCTGCGATGTCCTAGAAACACGGGTTTCAATGAATGATTTAGCCTAATTGATTGTGTACCTTCTTCGCAAACGGGACAGCCTTGAGTTCCTTTAAAGATATATCCTGACAAATTTCCATAAGCTGGGAAGTCATTTATCGTCCCATACAACATGACTCTCAAAGTGAAATCTTCCTTTCTGTAAGCATCATACAATGTAACACCTGAATCCCACAATAATTTCAAATCTTCGATCAATGGAGCTAAACAAACATCAATATCATTACCCGGTTGTTTTGGTCCTAATATAAGTATAGATAACATGATGTATTTTCGTTTTATTCATAACCACGGTGGTAAGTTATAATTTATCAACATAACCGGCCATGTACTGTGACTACTGCTTTGAAAACCAAAAGGATTCACTCCATCTGTAGATAATGTAAGACGAAGGTTTCTCGACTCGTTTCCAAATTCAGGATACTCATGACCGATTCTCTTCCACTGAGGAGAGTCTGTCGGGTGACGTAGTATCCCATCTTTAATTCCTGTATCTGCATGCCATGTTAATTGTTCTGCAGTCTCCTCACATCCATATAGGCTTCTAAACCTTGGAATGATTGGAAAGTACCATACAACATCAGTAGGACTGGATTCATCTTTCTTGTATCGAGAAGCACCACACTTGGGGCATTCTTTATGTGATTTGTGGTCCTTGTGAAATAGTATACATTCATTCGGGCAGGCGTGTATTCTTTCAGAGATCATACCCATAGAGCGTAGCATTCGTTTGGCATCGTATGTTCGGCTTGGGAGCTCATTGTCTTCTGGGAGCATGTCATTCATGAGGGCATGTAGTTTGGTAAAACTGTCGTCACTCCACCCGTTATCTGCTTTCAAATTATACATCTTCAGTATGGCTGACAATGCTATATATTTAGTGCAACCAGCATACAATGGTGTCTTTGCACAACTTTTTAACTTCTCAAACAATTTTGGGCAATCACGAAGTTCATCTTCGAAGGTCCTTGTCATTTTCTCAATACGATCTTCATCATCATTCACATATGTAATCACATCCTCCATACGGTCATCTTCATTGTTCATGTTTGTAATCATATCAGATGATCCATAAAACGCACTGTCACCCCAGTCACTACCTACATTCATTGTTTCCCCGTGTTTATTCCAACATGTATAACTTTGATCTATTCCGTGACAGATCAAGTGTTCTTCCAACTCATCTGGACTAATTTGTTTTGAATAACAACAGCACAAACATAGACAAAGGATTTGAGAAGAGTCACATGCATGATCTATTGCAAACTTGATAAATTCTTTCACGACTTCTTCGTAATCTTTCGTCAACCGACGGGCATTCATCCATTCTTTATTTATATTCATCCTATTTAAATTCCATAGGATAAGTATATAGGTTAAAGGAGAAGGAATATGAGTATAAATTAGATAAAAAACAAGATACTTCAAGGAAATAAAGGAATAAATAAATACCAAAATAAAAAATATATTGGGAACCACTACAATCCCCAAGCCTCACATCAATATGATACCACCGTGCGCCAGTTGAATCACCCATAAAACCTAATCTAGATAAATAAAAAATCAATAGAAACTAAATATAAAGAATAAAATGGTAAGGAAAATGGTGAAATCACTTGAGGAACCTATCAAACCGCGGTGGAGGAGGAGGTAGCAGAGTAGGCAGAGGAGGAGGAGGAGGAGGCACCGGTGGAGGAGGAGGATGAGGCAGAGGACTAGGAGGAGGAGGAGGAAGCGCCGGTAGAGGAGGATGAGGAAGAGGCTGTGGTGGAGGAGAAGGAGGAGGAGGAGGAGGAGTAGAGGAGGAGGAGGAGGCGGAGGCAGCGGAGGAGGAGGAGGATGAGGCCGGTGGAGGGGAGGAGGAGCAGGAGTAGAGGAGGCGGCGGCGGCCGCGGCGGCGGAGGAGGAGGCAGCGGAGGCAGCGAAGGAGGAGGAGGAGGCTGTGGTGGAGGAGGAGGAGGCCGTGGTGGAGGAGGAGGCACCGGCGGCAGCGCAGAGGTAGTGCGAAGGCAGGGCGGAGGTAGCAGAGGCAGCGGAGGAGGAGGAGGATGAGGCCAGTGGAGGAGGAGTAGGAGGAGCAGGAGCAGAGGAGGAGGCGGCGGCCGCGGCGGCGGAGGAGGAGGCGGCGGCTGCAGAGGCACCAGCGTGACCGCGGCGTGACCGCGGTGTGACCGTGGCGTGACCACAGAGAAGGAGGCAGCCGCGGAGGCACCGGCGGCACCAGCGAAGGAGGAGGAGGCATCGGCGTAGGAGGAGGAGGTCGCGGTGGAGGAGGAGGCACCGACGGCAGTGCAGAGGCAGGGTGGAGGTAGGGCGGAGGCAGCGGAGGCAGCGGAGGCAACAGAGGAGGAGGATGATGAGGCCGGTGGAGGAGGAGGAGGAGGAGCATGAGCAGAGGAGGAGGAGGCGGCTGCGGCGAAGTAGGAGGAGGCGGCGACCGCGGAGGCACCGGTGTGACCGCGGCATGACCGCGGCAGGACCGCAGCGTGACTGCGTCGTGACCGCAGCGTGACCGCGGCGTGACCGCAGCATGACCGCGGCGTGACCGCAGCACGCGGAGGAGGTGGAGACGTGGAGGCACTGGCGGCACCGCCGGAGGAGGAGGAGACATTGGCGGAGGAGGAGGAGGAGGCCGCGGTGGAGGAGGAGGCACCGGAGGCACTGACGGCAGTGCGGAGGCAGGGCGGAGGCAGGGCGGAGGCAGGGAAGGCAGCAGAGGAGGAGGAGGATGAGGCCGGTGGAGGGGAGGAGGAGCAGGAGCAGAGGAGGAGGCGGCGGCCGCGGCGGAGGAGGAGGAGGCAGCGGAGGCAGCGGAGGAGGAGGAGGAGGAGGAGGAGGCTGCAGTGGAGGAGGAGGAGGCCGCGGTGGAGGAGGAGGCACCGGCTACAATGAAGAGGCATGGCGGAGGCAGCGGAGGCAGTGGAGGCAGCGGAGGAGGAGGAGGATGAGGTTAGTGGAGGAGGAGGAGGAGGAGCAGGAGCAGAGGATGAGGCGGCGGCCGTGGCGGAGGAGGAGGAGGCAGCGGCCGCGGAGGCACCAGCGTGACCGCGGTGTGACAGCGGCTTGACCGCGGCATGACGGCGGAGGAGGAGGAGGCTGCGAAGGCACCGGCGGAGGAGGAGGAGGCATCGACAGAGGCAGCGGAGGAGGAGGAGGATGAGGCCGGTGGAGGAAGAGGAGGAGGAGCATGAGCAGATGAGGAGGCGGAGGAGTTTTAATACTCGCTTATTATATTTTTAAGAATGCATGCATAATGTGTTATTTTATAGGTAATGGTACTGGATATGATAGTGTTGGATGGTAAAAGAGAAAATGGGTGAATGCTATGTTTTATGGACAGTGAAATAAAATGGTATTGAAAAAGATCGCACCTTTTAGGATGAGGAAGATACGGTATTTGGACCCCCCTTTATACGCCCCACCTACATGTTCACCCACTGAACATCTCCCCCACCTAAACACCCCCACCTAAACAACCCCCCACCCACTACACCCGCAGAACCTGCACCCCCCCACTTCAAATAAAATTGATTCACACAAATCATGATAGTTGAAATATAGAACAAAAACAAAAAACAAAGAAAATTACAGGAATAGCATACCGCACAATGGAGGAGGAGGAGGCCGCGGAGGAGGAGGATGCCACAGAGGCACTGGCGGAGGAGGAGGAGGCCGTGGTGAAGGAGGAGGCCGTGGTGGAGGAGGAAGCACCGGCGGAGGAGGAGGAGGCACCGGCGGTGGAGGAGGAGGCTGCGGTGGAGGAGGAGGCACCGGCGGCAGCGGCGCGGAGGCAGGGCTGAGGTAGGGCGGAGGCGACGGAGGCACTGGAGGAGGAGGAGGAGGAGCAGAAGTAGAGGAGGAGGCAGCGACCGCAGTGGAGGAGAAGGAGGCGGCAGCAGCGGTGCAGACGAGAGCTTCCGCGAGAGCTTGATTGTGTGCGGAGAGGAGGAAGAGGACCTGCGGGTTTTTAATAAATCCGCGGGACCCTTTATCAGTGCTTGTAAAAAGCACTGATAAAGGGTGTATTTATCAGCGCTAATATGAAAAGTGCTGATAAATACAACCTTTATCAGCACATTTGTTACCGCTGATAAAGGTCCGGCCCTTTATCAGCGCTTTTCCATTAGCGTTGATAAAGGCAGGCGGATTCCTTGCCCAGTTTTGTGGTAGTGAAAATGGAATTGATACTCAGCCTAAGGTCTCTCCTACCATTTCAGGCGAACGTCCTCGAGGAGCTCAAATGGAAAACTGATACAAGTCATGCATTGCAAATACGTTTATATGTAGACACTCATTTTTTGATTCCATTTTAGGTCAAATGATATGGATGTCGTGTTTCGAATATGGTCAACTGTTATCCTCCACTGTAACGCTAACCCCATCAAGCATTAAATGACAGTTTCATGATTCACAAAATTTTCCTCTCCATCATGTCCAAGAAAATTTTCAACACTCTTGGTATTATCCCTTTGTGTGAATCTTCACATTAGGAGGGAAAATCCATGGTAAGGTGTCATAAGGGGATATCCACTGATTTCCACTTTCATGTATTTCATGCATTGAAAATACCTCCTCTTCCCGTGTTTCCCACATCGTGCATAGCTCAAGTTGTCTTAGGGATCAGATAGTGGCTGGTGCTCTCTTGGAAGAGTTTCTCTACTCTGTGGTATGAGATATAAGACCTTAAGAAAAGATATAATTCTATGTCCTTCTTTTAGGTGTAGGGACTGTATCTCTTAGAACTATGTATAGCTTTATTCCCATGCTCATTGGATACATAGGAACACCAAGACACCTTGTCTTTGGGTTCATCACAAGTTCCACAAACAATCTATTTTATTCAGCCTTTTAGGCCCTAAATATTATTGGATTGTGTGGTGTGGTGTGTATGGGATTATGTCCTCATTCACGTGTGTTTTTCAATAGCTGCACCACGTACTATCCTTTTAGGAGATAGTCTATCCCACCATTCTATCTTGTATGATGTTAAATTGCTCTCTTAGAATTATGTTTGGCCTGATTACCAACCACATAGGTTATGTAGGAACACCTAGATGCTTCATCCTTGTGTCCATCCCCATATTCTCTAACCGTTTAGGGCCCCGCGGCCTAAGGTTTATTCCCCAAAATTGTGCATGGTGTGATGTACAACTCGTCCTCAATCACGTCGATTATGCTTTATCACATCATGCACATTCCCCCTAAGACCACGTTTCTTCGGAACATGTCCAAAACATATGACTTTAAAATATTCTTCCTAGTCCCATGTGACTTTAATCTTTTGCGCCTTTACTGCACAATGTATAAATTCATGGTTGGTTCTATCAGGCGACCCTAAACTATGGTATAATCGTCCTAGAAGCACTCTATAAAATAGCACTGCATTGTGATACCCTCACTTAAAGGGTCATTATGTACGTTGTTGTTCATCCCCCATACCATTTTTCAATTCCTACCTGTGGATTGATTTCAATAGAGACAACAGGATACGTTTTCCTCACTTAATCACATCACAAAGAAAAAACCACAAATCTATCCTAAAATATAATCAAGATATATCAAATTCCACTTCTTATGATGCATTGTCCAGACCAACACAACCTTAGTATCCCTCGTGCATTGTCCAAACCTACACAGCATTAGTATCCCTGACAGTGGTACATTACCATGCCATTTTGATACCCTTAATTTAAGGGTCATCATGTAGGGTGTTGATCATCCCCCATCCCATTTTTCAATCCCTACATGTGGATTGATTTCTATAGAGTAAAGGAATTGATTTTTTCCTCGTTTAATCACTTCACAATGAAAAAATGACACATCAATCCTAAAATACAAACAAGATCTATCAAATGCCACTTCTTTTGGTGCATTGTCCAGACCTACATGGCCTTAGTATCCCTTGCACTGGTACCCTACCATTCCATTTCCAAAACTTTGTATGGATTAATCCCCATCATCATGGGGTACGTAGGAATGCCCGTTAACTTTTCTTTGGGACCAGATTAACTTTCACTTTTGGTCTGTCAACCTAAACGTTTCCCGGGGAGCACATTATGATGAGGGCTTACGCCCTCATTCACGTCAGGTTTTATACTTTCCACACCACATGTATCCCTCACTCCTTTCTTTTCATGGTCTGACATCTACAACCATAAAATAAGACCATTCCATGTCATTACCGCAAGACGTTAAACAACATGACATATTCTATAACTATGTATTGCTTGATTCACATCATCATGGGATAGATAGAAACACCTTGACATTCCATCTTCGGGTCCAGGCCTAGGAATCTTATATCTTGTCCCTCTTCTTCATCCCCTTGGAACAAAATATTTCTTTCAGGAACATGTGATAAGACGAGTGCCTCTTGGGGGTATGATTCACATAAGGATATGTACCACATCACACGTCCCCATTCTAGGTAACAATGTAACTTCAATTCCACCCTGGAAAAGTTCAGGATTCCCTATAATAATTATGGGATGTGTCGGTTTCCATGATTGAGTGGATTTCCATTACCAGCATTGGTCTCTTACCACACCATGCTTATAACTATGTTTGGCTTCATTCTCATTTGTATGAGATACATAGTGGTGCCAAAGAATTTCACCTCGGGCCTAGCATTAGGGCCATTAACCCTTTGGGTACCTTCAACTAATTGTATATCATCTATGAGGAATTCTAGGTCCTCACTAGGGAGACACTTTTTTGAATAACATTTGATCTATGATCAGACTGATGCACCAACCTAATGTGTTTCCACCAAAGTGGTGTAATTTGAAGAGTGTTGGACTCTATTTGAACAACCAATCACTCTACCCTCCATGCATTTCCTTCCTTTTATTTGCATCCTCATTTCCTTTCATGTTTAAAGGAACACCCTAATAGTAAGGATGATCAGCCTATGCCTTGCCTACTGTCCTTAGTCAACGTTCCAGAAGACTAGTGGATGGAATTTTGAGTCTGGCCCCGTGTTTCTAACATTCTCAGCGGTCCACCCCTGTTTGATATCCCCATATCTGGCTAACCCAATACAGATGCTATGTTTCGAACATGGTCAATAGTTATCTTTAATTACCATGCCATCCCCCCAAATTTCAGAATTTTGGTTATCGTGATTCATGCTTTCCATTGGCCAATATGTAGATAGATTCTAACGCCCCTGTTTCTACCCTACTCATGAATCAGAGCATGTTGGGACAGGTAAGTCATCTGTTCAGAGATCCTTGTATTTCCATTCACAATCCCTCTCATTTTTTATACTCCAAAATGTGATTGATATCTCATTCAAATCCCAACAAATATTCTTCTGTTTGGAACTCTCATAAAGATGAATGATTACCTATTGTCTTTTTTTTCCCTCACTAAATGTGACTCATGTGTTCTTAGAGGAATAATTGGTTATTTCCTCAATGCGATCAAGATAGAGAGGCCCCCCGGGAATGAATTTTCCTTACATGTTTTTTTAGAATGTGGTGTGCCTCACACTCCTCATCATCGTTTGAAATAATTATAAGGGGGGAATTTGATTGAACCGGAAAATGTATCCATTTAATTGACCAAATTTTTTCGTACATTATCTTAGAGTATAACTCATTTTGAAAGTTTTAATTTGACTAGTCATAGAGCCCGAACAGAGTTACGTATCCAAAGTTATGGTTGTTCTAAGTCAAGCTATTGGAAATGCCCATCCAGGAAGTTTTTGGGTTAAAGTATGGATTTGTGTTCAAAAAGGTGTCTTTCATGCAAAAATGGAATCTTGAACACAAAATGGATTTTCACATAAAATTGTAATAGAATTTTACGTGCACAGTCATTCATGATTTTTCCTAGAAATACATGTTCATTCCCTTCTACCCAGAGGGCCCCCAGAGGTCGGTCACTGCTCTAATGTGCATATGTCCACATTTTTTGTTCATGTGCACAAAACCACTTTCTTGCACAAAAAACATCCCTTTTGCGCAAAAATGTGCCTACATGCACAATTGTTCACACAAAACATCATTTTTTTGCGTAAACAGTGCCACTCTACCCAATTTTTCACACATCAATGCTGCACTTGTCCAATTGCAGGCACACATTTCATATTACGCGAAAATATCCCTTATTGCACATACGTCTCCCATATTTTGTGCAATACTTCCCTATTGTGCACAATCCATTCTTCATACACCCATCCCATCTTAAATATAGTGTATTTTACGCACAATAGTATCCATTCATGCACCTTCTGGTCCACACTATGGGAAGTGCGCCCCTGCACCCCCGCTCGAGGTCACTGTTGGGCTACTATCCCGGCCCTCTAGGTCAGTCCCTTCACTTACCTCACTTAACTCTATGAAAAATGGAGAGTCTCACAGTGAACTTTTATATCCGGGATGTCAGAATCTTCAATTCCTCCCTTTTTCATTCTCACCTTCATCTTATAGAATACAATGATTTTAGATACTCCTTCACACTCCCAGAAATACCTTGACTGGCATACTCCTCTTGGTTCATTTCCCAAATCATGAGTTGAGATTCTCATCCTCAATTCCCTGATTACCATGAGTCAAATCATTCCTCAATCAACTCATCCATACCCTATCACCTGACTCCTATGTCAGAAACCACTAGAAAGGTCCTTCCTTGCATAAGTCCCAACACCAGCCATTTATAGTCACCTTATGCAACCATTCCTCTCTAAATGACTATAAATTATAGTACACCCTATGTGAAAAACAAAGGATTCCTCTTGTTCAAAATAGGAGATATCATATGATCCAATCATAAGATGTCAATAGTCCTCACTACATGACTTTAAACATTACTATGCCCTATCAATCAAATATAGGATCCCTCTTACTCCAAATAAGTGATTTCATATGAACCAATAATAACATTACAACAATCCTCTATAAATGACTATAAACTGTATTACACCCTATGTGACAAACATATGATGCCACTTGTTCCAATTAAGTGATGCCTTATGCTCTTAGCATAAGATTACAATAGTCCTATCTACATGACTATAAATTGTAGTATTCTTTATCATTAAATAATAGGATGCATCTTGTTCCAAATAACAGATTCCTTATGTGACATGCATAAGATTCATCATGCGATAATTAAGGTGGCATAATTACAAGAGCATTGGAATCCGTTCAAACATTCCATCACCCCACCTCAGGATTTTCATGTCCTTCATTCGGATATTCATTCTCTTTCATGTATGAATGTGACCCCAAACGGCCTATTCCCATGTTGCATCAGCTTAGATACCGTTCTGGACCAACACCTTGTAAGAAATTAGATGACACATCAAGTTAGGTCATGCGTTTCAAACATTATCAATAGTTCACCCTCATTTTCCCCCATTTCAAGCTAATTCTATATAGATGTTCTGTTTCCAACACGGTCAGTAGTTATCCTTCATCATCATGCCACCCTCACCATGTTCTAAATCTCGGGCATGTGATTCACACTTTTCATCTCCATTTGTTTGGACTGATTCCAAATCCCTTGGTGGTATCCCCTTGTGCACTAACGCATAGGTGTTGTCCATAATTATATGCCTAAACCAACCAATGAGTTGAAATTCCCTCATTTCTAGACATGAGGATGATACCTAGGAAGCTTCGTTGTGTAAGACCCTTTCACCATTTCGGCTCCATTAGTGGAACCCGAGCATCTTCTATACGTAATCATCTTTCAACATTGCCACTCCATAGCTGCACTTGGGAATCATCCAAGCGTAAGACCCATTCAACAGTATCTATCAATAGCGGAACATGGGTAGCATCCTTTTGTAATCCATATTTATTATTTCCCCTCCATAGGCACATGGGAATCTTCCTTACATATCCCCATTCACCATTGTCACTCCATTAATGGAACTTGGGCAACTTCCATGCATAATCCCCATTCACCTTTTCCACTCCATAGTGGCTCCCGTGCAGCATCCATGCATAATCCCCATTCACCATTACCACTCCATAGCAGCACACGGGCAGCTTCCTTGCATATTCCCCATTCAACATTGTCACTCTATAGCGTCACTCGGGCATCTTCATTTTGTAAGGAACATTCTCCATTACTCCTCCATAGAATCACTTGGGTAGCTTCATTGTGTAATCCCCATTCAGCATTATTGATCCAAAGCGGTGCCAGGGAAGCTTACTTACGTAAGACCCAATCACCATTGCCAATCCATAGTGGTATATAGGTTGTTTTCTTGCATAATCACCATTCAGCATTTACGCTCCATAGCAGCACCCAAGCAGCTTCCTTCTATAATCCCCATCAATCGTTGTCACTCCATAGTGGAACTTGGGATGCTTCCTTACATAATCTTCATCCACCATTGCTGCTCCATAGAGTCCCTCAGGCATGTTCCATGCATAATCCCAATTCATCATTGTCCCACCTTAGTGGCACCCATGCACGCTAATGGATATTTCTTATTCACATAGCCATGATAACATGGTACCTTCAATGGATCACTACACAACACACAAACACCACGACATTATTGATGTCTTCCTTTCCCCAAGGGGTGGGAGGTACCATTCATGTATGTTCTAGGGGGTGTGGAGTGAACCTACCTCGTCTGAGCTACAAGACGTTAAACTTCAAAGCACCATCTTCCTTAGTACATGACGTTAAACTATGGCCTTTACCTATGCATCACACACGGTGTTCCCCATCTCGAACATTCTCTACTCCCACTCATCTCTATGGGAGTGAGATCTTCATCACATGGAATGGGAACCTCTTTGTTGGAGCAGTTCCTATACGCGTTGAAGGGTAACCACCTTGGTGTAAGCCCCTAGATTTTCTTGAAGGAGCCAACACCCCTACTCCTCTTATCTTCTTCCATGCCAAAGACCAGAGGGGAGACGAGCAATAGGACCTTCGTTATCTCATCCCTTTCCTATTGGGAGTTTTCACCACTCAGGCCTCTATCCTGGAGTAAGTCCCAATTTCCATCTCCCTGGGCCGCTAACCATGCGTAATCCCCTATTTCCTTTTTGGGCCACTAATCATGCATAAGACCATGTTTCCTCTTTGGGATGTTACCCACATGTAAGCCCCATTCAACTTCCCATGGACGCTCCTTTCACAATTTTATTGTCGGGTCTTTGCTGCCTATTGTTTCTCACACTGAGCATGACTCATGTGGTCTTTGAGTAAGCATCAGCCATGATATCCTCTCTGTGATGCCTTAGATTGTAAGACCTCCTTTGGTTCCAACCCGTTTATATACGTTCACCAAAATATTCTAAAAATTGTGGACTTCGATCCTTTCCATGGCATGGTACATATGAATCCTTTATAAGGTTCAAGCCCAACACCTCCATTGGTTATGAACCCTTTCTGTCGGTTCAAAAAAACTATCCCAAACTACATGGACTTTGATCCTTGTCAGGGAAGGGTACGTAGCAAGCCACCCTGAGGTTCAATCCCACCACCTACATTATTCTCGACCACTTCATGTCGGTTCACCAGTCCCATGCTAAACAATGTGGAAATTGATCCATGCCAAGGCTAGGTATATAGGAAGCCTCCCAGAGGTTCAATCACAACACCTAGTTGTTCTGAACACCTTCACATCTATTCACAAAACCATCCAGAAAATAGTGTACTTTGACCCTTGCTAGGGAAAGGTATGTAGGAAGCCTCCTTAAGGTTCACTTCCAACACCTCCATTGGTCCTGACCCCTTTATGTTGGATCGCCAAACTATTTGAAACTACGTGGACTTTGATCCATGCCAAGGCATTGTACGTAGGAAGACTCTATAAGGATTATTCCAAATACCTAGTTGTTCTGACCCCCTTCATGTCAGTTAACCACACCATCTTGAACTATGTGGAATTTTATCCTTGTAAAGGCAGGGTACGTAGGACACCTCCCTGAGGATCAATCCCAACACCCAGTTATTCTGACCCCTTTCACATCGGTCCACCACACCATCCCGAACTACGTGGAATTTGATACTTGCCAAGGCAGGGTACATTGTGAGCCTCCCTGAGGTTCAATACCAACACCCATTTATTATGAACCCTTTCACATAGGTTCACCTTCATCCTGCATGATGTTAAACTGCATTTCCCCTTTCTTCCTACACAACGTTAAACTGTCCCATTTGAACTACATGGGATTTAATCCCTCCCTCCTAGGTAGGGTACGTAGGAAGCCTCCATGAGGTTTAACCCCATCCAATGGTAAGCTGGTGTGATCCCATCTAGTGGTAAAAATTTGTTATCCCACCAACCAGTTAGCTGTTGTGATCTCATATGGCGGTAAGCTTTTTTGATCCAATCCTGTGGTAATCTGGTGTTCCCCCATCCAGTGGTATTCCATTTTTACCCCGTCCAAATGTAAGCCGTTTTAATTTTATCAAGTGGTAAGTTATTGTATTCCTCACTCAACGGTAAGCCATTGAAGTCCCCAATTGACGACATGTTTTTATCAGATGAACTACGTGGGTTTGATCCCTATCTCCTAGACAAGGTACATAGAAATAGTCCCTAAGGTTCAACCCCAAACACTATTAAACATCGGTGTCCCCCTATTAGGACCCAAATCTCTGGTCCGCCCCTCAAGCATCATACCATCCCAGGCTGTTAATCATGCGTATTCCCCCACATGTCATCGGGTCATTTTCATATGCACGCACACCAATTTCATGCCTCAACCCGGAGTTTCGACTTCCTCTGGGTCCCACCCATATGGGTCACATCCTTAATTGTCCAATCACCCTTCCAAACTACATGGACTTTGATTCCCTGCCACAGGGATACGTAGGAAGCCTCTTTAAGGCTCAAGCCCTACATCACCATCGTACCCACGTCTGTTCCACTTTATTATTCATCAATTCTAAACCCTCCTTCATCCATCCTAATTCTCACTGGGACCACCACATTTAGGTAGGAACATAGTATCTCATTTCCTCACTTCTCCTAGCAGCAATCGGGTAACTAACCATGCGTTATCCCCAAAATCAGTGATCACTCTAGGGGTTTCCCCCATCTGGTCCACTCATGTAAGTGTTCTGATCAATCTGATTCATCTATGCTAGTCGTTAGACTCGTGGAATACCTTGTGTTAAAAATGAGAGGATGAGGAAAACCATATAGACATACCTGTAGCATATAATTTATCGCATTTAACGTGGGATGCAACAGGATTTTGCGCCCTTGAGAAGCCCTATCATAAGGGGAAGAAACCCATACATGCCTGTGTTCCAGTGTCCAAAAATGCCAGGGATGTCCAGCGTGAGTACCCCCTGACCTATGGTTGCTACCCTGACCGTACTCTTCGTAATATCATGATAGATGCAGCGTAATTAACCGGCATTCATGAAGTCATGGCACTAGAAATGTTTCATGAACAAAGACTTAATATTATAAGGGAGACTCGGACTAGGTGAAGAGTTCCGAGGAGGAATCCATAGAAGGAGAAACTAACATTGCACCATCCTATTTCAAACAAGGATAACACTTACCTGAATAAGAAATAGATGTCACCCGCCTTTGGAATATAGGAATGTGGGAAAAAACACAGTGTTTCATCGATATATAATGCACGCCACATCTAAAGTGTCATAAACAAAAACCTTAATGGGTGGAAAAGAAAATGAAATCATAAAAAAATAAACCTTAATTGTGACCATATAAATTACATGGAGTTATTTTATACAAAAGGTGCTACACATTCTCAGGAAAAATAACAAACAAATTTGAATTCTATTTTAAGAGGGTTTACTCAAAACATCACCTATATTGTCATTTCTAGGTTTTGGTGGAAAATTTGAGACTACCTATTGTAACTCAAGCCTTCAAAGATCAAGTCAATCAGTACAAGTGTTTCATTACTAACCTTCATAAGATTATGGAATATAAGGATGATTTTTAATAGGCTATAGAATGTGGTAGTCAGATCATTAAGGAATTTATAAATCTGTTGTAACCTTTCCTGCATCATCAGAGCACTGCCATATTTTCCCATCTGTTTCTCATCTCCCACATATCTTACACCCTTATACATCATTATCTTCCTTCTTATCACCTATTTCCATGACTCCTACTGATGATCTAATCCAAATATGACCTATCATCAATCACAATCTTATAGGATCTCCAACCACTTTTAGGAAGATCATTGCTCCTTCTGTTTTCGCAGGAGTCCCTATCCCTTTCCTTTGTATCAACTATGTACCTCCAACCACAAATTCTGAACCTTTTCCTCCACCTATTGTGCAACTAATAGGGAAAAGTATAGGTGGACTTTGAGAAGAATTAATTGGATAACTCTTTGTTAGGGATCTATTGTACTCTTTTTGTACAAATTGTCTAATGATATACATTCAATGTTTTCCTCTCATTCTTTTTTCTTTATTTTAAATTATTTATTTCCTTTTTGATAATTCCAAAATGTTATAATGTATATGGAATGTTTATGTGTATGGAATATATCTCAACGGAAGCATAAGATTAACAAAAGAAATTAGATAAAAACAAAATATTAATAACTAATATTTATAATATGATAAGAATAACATATATTGATCATCATAAATCAACTTCTAAGGAATAAAATTCCATGACATGTGATCATCAAAAGGGGGGATATTTTTTTGCCTCATATAGTTTTAATTCACACAAATCATGCTCATAAAGCATGCTTATTTATAGTTTATGTTACAATGTGTTTAATCATGGTTTATCTTGACTTATCATGATACATAAAGTTAAATTATGTTTAATTATGATTACATATTACCTTAATCTATTATATTAGTGTGTTACTGCATAGGATAGGTTAGAAAAATTTGACTACTTATGAGTCACCGACGTATGACCTATCGATGCATGACCTATCAACTCTTGACCTATTAATGTCTTATGTATTGATGACAGGCCTATCGATGCCTGACCTACCGATGCCTGACCAACCGACAGAATGACTGATCGACATTCCTAATTTCCCTATGTATAAGCAAACAATATCTGAGTCACTAACACATCACCAACTGACAGAATGATCTATCGATAGATTGGCCTTCTTACAGAATGAGATACAAACTAACTGAGACACCAATGATCGGTCTCTAAACTTAAAAATTATTACTAGTAATTGTTTTTATGAAACATAGTACTACTTATTATATTAAATATCTTTTCAATCTTTTATAAACAATATTTCATAATGCCTGAAACCGGCATGAGGTACGAGGTACCATAGAATATGATGCTTGTCTAAACCACTATATAAAAGAAAATATCTGTATTAATAAGAAAAGAATGTGACATAGAAAAATATAACAAGCTGCTTGGGCACCCTAGAACAACACAGGAACCAATAGAAGTGAAAAATTATAGAGTGAAATGAACTATAATTGAAGAACATCATCAGAAACATTACATAAATGGAGAATAACACTTCAAGAAAATATCTACCTCACTGCGAATAGAAGATAGATGAATAAAAGTCACTTGTTTTCTTTAGAAATCTATAAAAGTTGAATCTAAATTAACTTATTCTATCTTTAAGGAGTCCAAAAGATTCCTAGCACATCACACAAAGCTTTCTCAACCCTATTCGTTTTATATTTCTCACTATGTGTTCCTTATTTACATTAGGATAAGTGTTTGTGTATCATTATTATAAAAATATATTGTCTCCTATGCTAAACTAGAAGATACATTGATATCTTTATAAAATTATATTTACACCCTACACCCCCATAGATAATAGTGGAAAAGGTCCATATATGGCATGTCAGTTTTTTACTCCCACGAAAAAACTGTGGTAGAGGTCTACTAACCTGGAAATATTTACATTGTCATTTACACTGATCCAAGGTATAGATCAAATTTTTTATATAAATTTCTTGATGTTGGGTAATCACCAATTAGAGAGGATATGGTTGAAAAATTAGACTGAACCTCTAGTTTACTTTTTATATTTTCTGTTATATTTTTTTCTCTATCCTTATAATTATTTTAGAAAACATGACTATGATTTTATACTTAATAATAGATAGTTTTTATATTATCAATTGGTTTGGTATATTTATTTCTAAAGCTAAAATAGTAATTCAAATTATTTTAACTGAGAACTAAGAATTATTTGAGAAATCTTTCAAACAATCAAATAAATTATAAATCATCTACTTTAGTTAACTAGTCCATATTTGATTTAAAATTGTGGGAATTTTAAATAAATGTTTCTCCCATAAATTTTTATAGGAACTCAATTCAAACGAAATCTTGAGATTAAAACTCAAACCAAGAACATTTCATACTAGTGGATCCCTATTTATTAAGGGGTTAATAGCTTAATATGGAGCTAGGTATTAAGACAGTGAATGCCTCAATCGACTGTGATCATTGCCTCTTCACTATGGAGGAGGTGGAACTGGATATATCAAGAGATATTTATCTTTTTTATGTTTAGGACCCAAATTTCGATAGAATATAGTGATGGAAGAATGATATTGATTCCATGTTTTTATTAGAACCAGATAGTGATGATGAATCTATGTGTTCGACCCCGGATCAAACCCCTTTAATCTATTATTATGATTTAATTTAATTTTATCTGTTTACTCTGTTAAATTGTAATAAAAATAAAGACAAAAAAAATCTCTATATGATTTATAATATTAGAAAAAATAATAATGATATATAAGTGCTAGGATAGTGAGAATCCCATCCCTTTATCCGAGAGAGATGATTGTGGTCATCCCCTATGATGTATTAGGAGTAAAATTGAAATTTTGTTTGACCTTAGCCCGTGAAAATTGTACCATCAACTTAGTACCACTTCTAGAGAGTAAGATTTTGTTCCCTCTATACTTAAAAAAATTTAGTTTAGTGTTTTATTGTTTTTTCTTCATTATTTTATTTTTTATTATTTTCTATTTTCTCAAACTATGAAAAATGTTATAGTGAGACCATTATTTAATGGATTCTCACCCACATGGATAGTGGACATTCCCACAGGCATCCCTAGAGATGGAACAACAATAGATGTAACACAAATACCCATCAGTATATATCATGGGTGGGAGGCTAGAAGCTACTACATGAAAGAACACAACTACCATAAAGAACACATTCCCACACACCATAAAACTGAAAAAGAGCTTACACTAGAGTAAATTCATAGCATTCAATCTATATTAAAGGATTTAAAATTAAATGGATGCCAAAAATGGAATAAAATAGTTAAATGATTGAGGAATTTAGGATTATTGATTTTGAAATAGTCACTTCCCCCAAATATCATGTGGACAAGAAGAAACAATAATAAGTTGAAGTGCTAGAGCCCTTGGGGATTTCTAATGAAGATATTCTATATGAGAAAGGAATTGTTTTAGAATTAGGTAATATTATACTATTCAACCTTCACAAAATCTTCCCTTAATTTGTGTATCGAGCCAAGAATCTACATTGTGGAATTTTTAAGGGAGTAATTATTTAAAATATGAATATCATTTATTTTATTAAACCCATTTATATCTTGATTCCTTTATCCTAAAAATAATTCCAGAGGTTATGATGAATGGAAACCTATCATAAACAATGAAGATGAATATGTGGATGAGCTCATATTTGAAGACAATCTAAAACTCCCATTGTGTCCCCCATACACACCTGATAATTTCAAAAATAACTTTCACCAATAGAATGAACTAAATGATGAAACTTTGGAGGGATACCAATAAAATGAACTCATTTATTTCAAATTTTTTACAATATTTTTTTAATCCCCATATTTTTAATTTTATAGATTCTGCCCAATTGAAGCCTATCCGGGATGATGAATATGAAGAACCTTCCACAGCTCCACTTTAGAAAATAGAGATAAGAATTTAAAATGAGATTTCTCATGATGATGAAAAAAAGGATATAAATGAATATTTATGTGATAAAATTCACTCATCATCCATTAAACAATGAGTAGATGATGTCATAAGAGAAGTCATTGAAGAAGAAGAAGTCCCTGGAGCTATGGAGAGTTGGTTACTACCTCTATAATACACCGAACATCAAATGTAGGAAGATACATTTGATGAAGAATGACCAATGGTATATTCTCCTAAAAAAAGTTGAAGAAATTAATATCTATAAGGAGGATAATTTGTTTCTCAAAACAATTTTATTTATTTTATTCAATTTTATATTTTTACTAACTCTTCCATAGTTGTTTTACGAAGCATCACAAGTAGATGATCTACAAAATTAAGAATAGGTTTCAACGGATTTGGATAAACCTGAGGAGTCCCTAATTATTATTCTTATACAACAAATTATGAATTAGTAACCACTGCTCAAAGGGTGGAAACACAACACATTGTTTTTAGGGACCTCAAGCTAGAATTTATGATGAGTGGTTTCAATAGAAGAATAATATATATGTTCTTGTCATAGAAACTCCATCCCCTATGGATTGGGGATGACCAGTAGAATATCTAGTTGTGGATAGTATAATTATAGCACCACTTGGGGGGTCTTACACAAGACACTATACCCTTCCCTTGATTTTTCCTATTTCTTACTTATCAATATAATAAATTTTTATAATTCCTAATTCTATTTTATATGGTATTTCTTGAAGAGGATAGAACACAAGGTATATCTTGAATTTGTCCATAGAGAACCATGTGAGATCTCAAATCAAACCCATTGATAAAATTAAATACTTTGTTGTATATATATGTTTACATTGTTTATTCACTGTAATTGTTTTGAATTATATAAGAATTTTAATAAATAGTTGTGAATAAGTGTGTGGGGGGTGAGTTTAACCTATTTAGATTATAAATAATTTTATGTACTATCATATAATATTTACAAATAATATTTTCTTGGTTTATTATGTATCCTAAAAATATGTAAATAAATAAATAATTTTTTCTGTAAACATTGTAAATACGCTTTTCTGTTTTAAATTTATTTCTATCACTGATTAAAAAACAATACCAAAAAATCTAATAAAATTGAATATTTACATAGTTTTTCATGTTTCTGTTTATCTATATTTAAATAAAAATATTTTTTAATATTGTTCTATAAATACAACTTATTTACAGTTTCAGATTTTATTTTCCACCATTTTATTGAACTCAAATGTTGTCATGACTAGTTTGAGAATTTTATTCAAGAGTTTTATAATTATTTGATTCTAAAATTGTGATAATTTAAATGTTTACTAAGTAATTTTTTCATTTTATTAATAAATTTTTGATCTTATAACTATGAGAAGTAGTGTGAGTGAAAATATTTATTATGGAATAAATTTTATAACTTTAAGTCGCTCGAATTTGGAACTTCATCTAAGCTAACTTGAACTCAGTGTAACAGAACGCCATTGGTATCCTAGTGTATTGAAAAAGATATAATTTATTTTAAACTATAATAAATTTGAAAAATGGTTATCCGAAAATTGATCTTTGAAAAAAGTGCAATTGTTATGTTTTTATAATTAAATAAAAAACATTTTTACATAAATAAGTTCTATGTATAGTGCTTGGCATAATATTATGGTTGGGAAGAAATTCAAAAGGGCCTTTTCAAAAATGATTCCATTTAGTTGGGGTAAATATTTAACCCATTTAAATAGAGTCACTTGGATTAGAAAAAATTTATGTCAGTTTTATTAAAAAGTTGAAAATCAAAATAGCAGTTTAAGAAACTTATTAAACATAGAAAAATGGAATTGTTTTCAATTAAAAATTTCATTACCCTTAATAAAATTGACCTGCTCTGAACTGATCCATTGAAATTATTTGATGTGTGGAAATTATTTGACTCGCATATGAGGTATGATATTTTGAACATTGGATGAATCTATGTTTTTTTTTCAATTCTGGATATTAATTTTAAATATAGGTAGGATGACACTCTTTTTTTATATTAAAATATATTGAATTTAATGACAAACATTGACTGAGTGCAACAATTTATGTGTGGGGGAGTGATGTGAGGCTGAAATTTCAGTATTTGTATCTATTATTCATTGAAAATCCACTATTTTTTCTTCAAATAACTTGTGAAATAGTAGTTTTATGTCTTTTGATAATTTATAATATATTTTTTAAAATGATCAAATTATTGTTTTTAGTGTACTATTCATTTTCTTGTCATTAAATTGGAAATCTATATCTAAATTAAAAATGGATTTTAAACTGTTAAATAAATAAATGGAATAAAATTGTGAGTTAATTTATTTAATGGGTTAAATGTTTAGTATCAATTATTCAAATAAATTTTTAATTTAAATGAAATCATAATAAAAATTTTCAAATACAAATTGAAATTGAAATTGATTTTGGATAATTAATAATTTTTAATATGAAAAAGTGATTGAAATTAATTTGAATTTCAAGTGATTTAAAATTTTAAAATTAATTATTTAGATACTATTTTAAATTGATTTATCATTTTAATTTTATTAGAGGATAATATTACAATGAGTGAAATTATTTTTTGGAATTCAAGTTGAAAAAAATAAAAGAGCTTATGTCATCAGTATATTGACCCTGAAAAGCAGAATATTATCTTTGAACATCAACGAAAATGAGTCACCACACCATTCATGGTCACCGTAGTGGTTGTACCACCCATCATTCTACCACATCCTCTTTTATGGTCAGTCTGAACATGATTCCACATTTCCCCAATCAACCTATTGTGTAATGGTAGGTATGGTAATCATGCAATCCACTATACATGGCCACCACTTCCTCCCATTGTCGCACCTCCAAACTAACAAGCCCCTCTATATATTCCTCTTAAAACTGTCCAAAAAGAGGAACTCACGATCTACATGCTCACCACAACCCATCCCCATCCGTGCGTGAAATTGTCCACCACAGATGAATCACTACCACAGAATGGGGTAGGGCAGCACCTTGTTTTATCAGTGCAATGAAGAATGTTCTGATATGGGGGTGGGGGCTTTATTAGTGTTAAAAAAGCATTGATAAAGGTGTACACATTATTAGTGACTTTCTTTGCACTAATAAATGGTTGATTTATCAGTGCTAGTTTTAGAACTGATAAAAGTTTTGAATACAAAAAATATTAATTTATATAAAATTATTATATTTATATAGGAAAATAATTTTTATTTGTATTCATTAAATAAAAAACACATTTTTATAATTAATATTTTTTAAAAATTCTAATATACTTATAATGTTTCAAAAAAACTATTTTAATTTTATAATTATATATATATTAAAATAATTATAAGATTATAATAAATTTCATTAAATAATAAATCAATTTATTAGATTTATTAGATTTGTAATGTTTTTTATACTTTTTATATTTATTGGATTTATTGGATTTACGAGAATTAAATTTATTATATTTATTAGAGTTATTATATTTTTTATATTTTTTTTAAAATTTTTAATATTTTTAATATTTATTATATTCATTATATTTGTTATATTTATTATATTTTTATATTTTTATATTTAGAATATATTTTTTAAATTTATTTATTTTATAATTAATATATATATATATATTTTTTAAATGTGTGCGTTTATAATTAATAATTAAGTAAATATATATTTTTCCAATGAATCTGGTTAATAAATATATATATCGATCATTCGTGAGTATAATTAACGTGTATATATGTTTTGTATTGTCATGAATGTTCATTTATACATTACACCCTTCTTATTATACATGTTTTCAATATGTAATGGTACATTTTTTATTCTGTAAACTTTACTAAGTATATTATTAATTCATGTTACCCATATGAACTATTATATTCTCAAAAATAATTATAAATAACCTTAAATATATTTTAATTATAAATATATTTGTTATATTTATAGGTATCATATTTTTATTATATATAAAATCTTATAAAATATATTTATTTTTAATTATAATTATAACTATATATATTTTTATAATTATAAAATTACAATAAAACATGTATAATATTATAAATAAATATATATATATAATTATAACATTATAACAAATATGTGTATTAAAATTATAATGTTATAAATATATATAATTAGATAAATAAATGTATAAATATATACAAATATTTCTAAATAAATGCAAGTAGTTGTAATTATAATTCCAAAATAAATATAGATATATTTAGGTAATTAAGAAATTATAATGAATATATTAATTATTAATATTTATAAAATTATAAATATATTTGTTATAATATTATAATTATTTAAATTTATATATAATTACAACTATAAATAAATATATATCTATTCAAAATTTTAATTACAAATAAATTTATATTTAGTTAAAGTTATAAATATCAGTAAATATTTATTTATTAAAATAATTATTATTTTATAAAAAATATATTTACTATTATCATATATAATGCTATATATAATTAAATAAATATATTTATAAATATATAAAAATATTAATAAATAAAAAAATTTATATTTATAATGATAAATATAATAAGATATATTTAAATAAATATAATATTATGAGAAATATATTAATTATATATATTTATACAATTATTAATATTAGAAATATAAATATGTTATAATTTTAGGATTATTTAAAAAAATACTTATCTATTTATTTAAATAATTAATAAATTAGAAGAAATATAGTTATATATATCTATAATCTTATAAATATATATTATAAATATATTTATTAGAAATATTTATCATATATATAATTTTATAAATATATATAATAATATATATTTTAATCCACGCTTTTTTTCCGCTGGTAAAGATATGCCTTTATCAGCGATATAATTTAAGCGCTGATAAAATCACCTTTTATGAGAATTTTAATGCACTGATATAACCTTATCAGTATCATCGCAAACAATTTGCAGATAAAGGAATGTTTTATGAATGATTTTTATTTTATTAATGACAAAACATAGCTTTATCAGCTCTTTTTATCTAGCACTAATAAGACGTCCACCATATTTTATACATAAACTATAATAGTCTCCTCTTTTCTCGCACCCTACAACTCTAGCGAATGATGACCCCTTTGTCGTTGACCCCTCCTCTACTGCCAATGGTCCTCTAATGAAAACCAACATTCTTCACAACATATCCTCCATTGTGAACACATTTTTGCCTTGACCCCAACTCCAAGCATTCTTGAAGCTCTTATACCTTAATCTTTGGTTGGTTTTGACTCTCATTCCTCAAGGAAACATCCAGTAAGTCTCATTTCTCTTGATTTCTACCCATTTTAGTGTTTTTCTTCTCCCTTATTGAGTTCTTCTTTTCAATGGTTTTTTTGATATAATGTTGGCCTAGTATTTTGTTTTGTGGAAAATATTCATATTTGAGTTTGGATATTTCATTAATAGGGTCTTCTGGAGGTGAGGTTGTGGTTTCACACTGATTTCTGATGTTTTCCAAGTGTGACAAACGCGATTCCATGCTTTTACATTATTAAATTGTTTTCATATGCTTGATTGTTTTCTTATATGTGTCCAATGGATTGTTTATGTTGTCTGAAACATGTTTTGGAAATGGTTTGACAGGCATTGGTAATGATAGTTGGTTTTGGAAAACAATAATTGGTTATATTTCTTATGTGATTTTTGGTGGTGTTTCATTATAATATTTTATAACTTTTGTGAAAGTTGAGAATTTTTTTTTCAAAAAATATATGAATGTGAAAATGTGTTGAAAATCGATTTTTCTAGGGGAAATTTATTTTTAGTGTGTGTTTAATTCCTTTTCGTGTACCATAAATGTGTATTTCAATTGTGGAAGTAATGTGAAGCATGTTATGAAATAGTTTTTTGTGAGCGCGATTTTGTGAAGGTGATTTTCCAATATTCTTGAATCATTGTTTAAGATCCCAGCACCAAGGGGATAATTTTATTTCATCAGTGAGGCATCCTCGGAATTTTCTCTTGTTTGGTCTTTATTTTTAGGTAATTTTAATGAATATCTTGTGGCCTACCACTGAGTGATAGCAGGTTCTAGATCAATTGATAGTTTTCAAACCATTTTATTCTATCCATTACCGTATTTGATTTAGACCATATTTTGGAGGTGGTTTCTCCTATGACTATGTAGGAATCATACTCCCTGATCCCTCCCTCTACTAAAACATCCAATTTTAATATAACCCATTATGGATGTTTTTTTCTTAAGACCATAGATCATTTGTTGTGGATATGAAAATATGCGACATCATCAATAGTTTGGCTAGAGGGATTTCGAAAAAATATCTAGTATAGTGAATTTATTGATATAGACTATGAAATATGGAAATTTTTAGGGCCCCCAAAAGCATTATATTTCCCATAAAATTCTATAAATGATTAGATACATGTTTCTCAAGTAAAGGCCTATGGAGCTAACATAGGTTGAGTGTATGTATTATAGGAGGTTCCAACCATTAGTAAATATAGAACATTAGCAATTATATGTACTGTTTTAGTTACCTCAATGGTATCTATTTATTTGATTAGTGTAAGAGTATCTCATTCCTTTATTTATTACTAAGTCATTATTGCACTGTATATATATATATCTATTATGTTAAAAAATGAGTTTCTCTCCCTTAGTGCACCCATGTGAAATAAGGTAGATTTTATCATATGAATTCATAAGGAACTCATGGTTATTGTTATCGATAGACACCCATGAGACTTATTGATCATAGAGAAGAATAATTTTGTTGTGATATTTCATATAGGATACGGTTTCTTGTTAATTAGAGAATAAGATGATGGATCGGGTTGGATCAAAAGATACAGGATACAAATTGGAGAAATCATGGCATAAGATGTAGTCTTGGATATCCAGAATGAATCAGTAGTAGTCCCATGTATCTTCCATCATGTTGTACATTGTTTTCAAGATACACCCTAGATTATTTATTAGGTATTGATATAGATATTTCAATTTAATTTTTTATTGAGAATATACTTGGGGTGAAACTAATATTGACTAACCATTACCGAATGGAATTAGGTGATTTATAAGGATTGGAGGCCTAGTTACAAGATTTAGAGGTGAATGAATATATCCACCCAATCCCATATCCTTGTGGTGCTCTAGTTTTGTAATACAAGAGGGAAGATAGTATTATATGACCCATTATGGACAATAGGAAACCAAATCATGTAAATATGATGAATAGTAACCCACAACATATTATTGATTAATACTTTAATTAGTTATTATGATCATAGAGGATTTCTAAGATTTATCTTTGTTCAGAATACCACTACTTTGTTACTATCTAAATACCACTAAATCATTGATGCCCAGTTCACTAGAGGAAACCCAGTAGTCTTCAAACCAAGACATTCTATTGAGGCTTGATAAAATATTAACCATATGTTATGTAACCAAGATCTAGTACCATTTTTTTGTAATTTATAGGCGAATAATAAAAAGATCTGATACCACTAGTTGGATTTGGTACTCATCAACAATCCTATTTTTAAACCACCAAAACTTAAATTAATCTCCCAAAACATTTACATAGCAGAAGAAAATACAAAACATAGTTGAATGAGAATAAAACCCAAAACCTGGTATACCATAACATAGAATAAATCTATAACTAAGTCACTACATCCTATCTCTACCTTCTAAATCCAGTATCCTCATAGTTTTGAAAGTACCTCCCTAAGAGGAAAATGAGAAATATTTAATGAACACATGACATAAATAAAATAAGCACACCATATGAAAAATACGTTGTTTGGATAGAAATCCTACTTCATAGGAGAATACATTGATATTTTTGTTTAGGGATAAATTGATTTATGGGGGAAATATATATTTTTTAGCCCAGCCTATCCAAAACTAAAGGAGACACTTTTAGTCAAATAACTATAAGAACACTTGTAATGAAACATTCCACCCACAAGCACTCTATAGTGAATCCCTTCAATGGGAAAGATGATATAATTAAATTTATTATCAAATCATATTTTATTCTCCATATTTTTTTATATCTAAATATAAAAATTATTAATTTATTACATCTTTGAAAATTTTATATGAATGAATTAAAAACTATTGATATTTAATGTTATGAAGTGGATGTTACATTTTGGTTGATGCACCCATTAAATGTACCTAACCAATCGTTTTTAATGAAATTTTCTTTAAAACGTTCTAGGATATTTTGGGAATTGATGTTGGTAACATAATGAATGAATTTTAGAGACGTAATAATTCCATTGAGAAATATAATGATTATATCGTCACTGTAATTCTATAAGTCATTGATATGAGTTTAGTTAAGGATTTTATAATGAAAATTCTTTGTAATGTCGTTTGTAAATTCTTTTCTGATGATTTTAGAAAATATACAGTGAAAAATTATACCATTATTTAGTTTAGTACCATAGTTCTTTTCTTTTTTTTACATGAGAGATGATGCACTTAAAAGGATTGATAAAACAACATAGTTTCTTCTTATGATGAGTGGCATATGGAAATTCCTTGTGTTATAGGAATGGCACTTGATAAATTTTTTATTATGTAATGGGTTAATGATTATATATTTTTTAGGTGTATTTATAAAGTAATGAAAGAAGTGTGCTTCATGTGAGATACATATACATTGTTCATTGGGTGTAATTCCAATTAATTTGGTGTGAACCAAGGATCATTGGGATAATACAATATTTGTAGTAAACTAGAACAAGAGTGCTTCATGGTTGAAAGTGTGGTCACTGACTATTGAACATATTTGTTGGGAATTTGGTGTTCTGGTGAAGGATATTTGATATAACTAGAAAATTATTGCATGGATAAGTGATATCAAATGGTGGGGTGCACAATATAAATTCTTGTGGAAATTATTATCATTGCACCAACCTTTAGAATAATGTGATGGATTCGTACAAAAGTGATTGACTTGGTATGAATGGAGGTGTTGACCATAATCATTTAATTTTATCTTTTTATTGAATTAGGAAAACCATTAAATTATATCCATGTTTTATTGTTTTTATTTTTTAAAATATTTGTATTACTTAATAAAATAGGATAAATATGAATAAAGAATGGATGGATGCCAATTTTTTGACAAAAGAGTATGAAGATGGAATAAATGAGTTCATCATGTTTGAAAAAGATCATCCATATGACCCTTATCAAATCCATTGTCTTTGTTTACACTATTATTATCCAATACTAATTTTTTCAGAGGAGTTAGAAGAACACCTGATCTATCATTGAATAGATCAATGTTATATGTGTTTGAATAAACAAGGGGAAAAATAGAATGTATCGATTCATTGGGATAACACTGGGTTTTATGGATCATATGATATGATTACATGTGTGAACAAGGAAAAAGACCATATAGAGGATGCGATTAATGATCTGAATGATAATGAAGATCGTATTCAGGAAATTATAGGGATAGTTGATGATGAGCTTTGTTATTGCCCAAAATTGTTTGGGAAGTGAAAGAGTTGTGCAAAGACTCCATTGTATGAAGTTTTCACTAAATATATAGCATTGTTACCCATAATTAATTTGTATAATTTGAAATCAGGCTATGGATGGAGTGATTTAAAATTTATGGAACTACTTTCTCTCATGAATTAAATTCACTTGGAAGATAATGAGATCATAATCCAAACATATGCCACCAAATTAATTCTAAGCTCGATGGGTGTGATCGTTGAAATAATAAACGCTTTCCCGAATGACCATATGTTATTTAACATGGACCAAAAATCCATAATGAAATTTACAATTAGTGGAGATTCATTAAAATATAATGATGAATCTAGTCCTAAAAAAGTTGTTTTGTATATTTCAATCATTACAAGGTTTAAGAGCCTATATGGAAGTGGGAAGGCAGTATGGAAATTGATGTGGCATACAGAGACAATAATTAATGTTGGGAAACTATGTCACCTGGTAAGAAATCATTAGTGGAAGATAATGGATCAAAAATATCCAAAATTTGTAAACAAACCAAGAAACCATCATCTTGCATTATCTACAGATGGAGAGAATCCTTTTGGTTTTCAAAGAATCACTCACAGTACATATCCAATTATGTTGTTAAATTATAACATTCCACCATGGATATGCAATAAATGAAAATAAATCATGTTATCTATGTTTATATTTGGTAAAAAACAACTATCTAATGATATTGATTTTATTTGGATCCATTTATTGAGGATTTGTTATTATTGTGGGATTCAGGTGTTACGATTTATGATGCTTATAGAAATGAATATTTCACTTTGAGATCCATGTTGTATCAGATGATAAATGACATTCTTTCTTATGGAAATTTCTCAAGATAAATCCTTAATGAAACTCATGGGTGTCTTGTTCATGAACAAGGTACATATTCAATTAGGATGAAACATTCACTGAAAACTATCATTCTAGGAAATCGTTAATTTCTACACAGATGAAATCAAAACCGATCTTGGATGACATCATTCGATATAATTTCAAGATATTGTACAACACCATCTCTATTAACATGTGATAAATTGTTTGAGAAAGTAAAATATGCGGAAACTCCTTTTGGTTAACCATTTTTGAGAAACCTTATGAAAACCGGTTGGAAGAGGGGATCGGTTTTTTCAATTATTATACCGGAATTGTATGTACGTTAGAAAGTTTCATGATGTTATGAATGTGGAAAAAATATATGTTTGACGGTGTCATCAAAATGTTTCTAAATACAGCTATAAAAAATGATGTAATTAAGAGTAGGATGTAAATGTTTAAAATTGTAATATGAGAATAGTTGGCACCAATGAAGGGTGAAGAACAAACATTTCTTCCTCCTACTACTTACACTCTTTTCTGGATGGAGAGATATCAGGTTTACAACTTCATAAATTATGTAATGGTTCTTAAGGGGTATTCATAGAACCTCAAGAACATTGTTTCAATGAGAGATTTAATGTTAAAGGGTCCAAATTAACATTGCATTCATATTTTGATAAAAGATATAATTCTTATAGATTTACGTTTCATTTTACCTAAAAATTCCCATCATTCATTAACCAAGATCTGTTTCTTCTTCAAAGTTATAAGAAGAAAAGTTATCGAATTGGATAAATTTATGACTATAGAAATATAAACTAACATCATATTGTGTAAAATTTAAATATTCTTCCCTTCAATATTTATTGATATGATGGTTCATTTTATGGTTCATGTGGTGATAGATATTAGCCTATGTGTCCTTATACATTATAGATAGATGTACCTCATTGAAGGGTATATGAGGTTTTTGAATGGGTATGTAATAAATAAAAGTCGATCAGAGGGTTGTATTTTGGGGAGACATATTATTGATGAAGTCATTGGATTCTATACTGAATACCTATCCGATGTTGAAATCATTATTCTACTGAAATCTGGTCACATTGGGCGGCATGAGAGTGAAAATATATCTGGTAGAGAGGTCTTCAAAATCAATATTACATATTGGGAGAAATCCCACCTTTATCATTTTTTTATAACAGTTTGGACGTTGACCAATATATTGAATCCCATAATGAAGTTCATTGGCATTTGAATCCATCTAGGGATAAAACTGGATATCAAATACACATAATAAACAGTTTATAGGATGGTTCCTGAAACCTTTAGATGAAATTCCGAAGTCAATTTCATAATGACTTAGATGGATTTCTTGAGGACCAAGTCTTTATGTATTATCTTATAATTCTCATGTAATTAATGGTTATACATTCTATACTAATGAACATTGTGAAGACATTACAATGCAGAATAATGGAGTTATAATTATGGCTAAAATGATGTATGTTTCTAGTGCTAAGGAAATAAATCCAATTTACATAAAAATGTCATGCATTGGCATCATAAAAAAAATATGGGATTCTGATTATAAGACATTACATATGACAATTTTTCAATGCAAGTGCGTTGAAAATAGGTGTGCTATTAAAATAGTTGAATTGTTATTTATGAATCTTGTGTTTATTAAGGAAGGGTACAAAAATAAACCATTTATAATGGAATCATAGGAAGTACAAGTATATTTTGTTCTAGATCCTTCAAACTGAAACTGGTCAATTGTTATGTTATCGGCCAAAACCACAGAAGGATCAGATTAAAATTCAATAGAGGATTACACTTTCACTGGGACAACCCAATCATTTAATAGTAGTCCCAATGTAGATGTAATTTTCTATTTCAAAGGATACCACAATGAAGTGATTTGTATAGTCGATAGAGTGGTCAAATCCCTTCAACCTTTTAAAAAAGAGAGTTCAATAACCATGATATTTTTTTTAATGAACATCGTGTTTCCTTATGTAATAATTTGTTCAATTCTACTTTTATTTAATTCAAATTAAATTTAAATCCTATTTTGTTGATAATGACTTATGTGTGTGTTGATGATTCCAATCCGGAGGAACAACATGTCTCTCAACCTGCTATTTCTTGTAGTGTAGAGGAACAATAGATTTCTCACAACATACTATTGTAAATAGTACAGACATACAATCAGTTTCTCAACCAATTTTTTCTCCCAGTGTAGTGGTACAACCACCATTTGTACATGCCGATGCTAGTTCTATGGGGGAACATATTGCTGATGTTTAATGCAAGGAAATGGTAGGTGATGAAACACTAGTAGTGTAGAAAAAACAAGACCGTTTTAGTTTGACAGTGTTAGAAAAAAATCATTAATATGAAATTCAAAGGAAACAAATATGAGGTCATATATACTATGTAGGGCCATCATGTTAACCCAAAAAAGAAAATGAATAGTAGTTACATTGGAATAATCACTTGAAACGTGTGTCAATTGATGTACATTCATGGAACAAGTAGTCATCATGCTTAAGAAACTGATGTGGGAATAGATTACGGTAACATGATGATATTATTTCTGTAATTTACTAAAAATTAAAATAATGAAACCCTGAATTACTCATCATCATCCATTATAGAGTGAATTTACAGTATATGAATCACATATAGACTATGTATTAAGGGTTACATGAAGGATTCATTAGGTATTTAACCCAATTTTAATGAGATATCATCTTAAATATACAGAAGGTAAAATAAATCAGCACCCAACTCCTATTTATGCACAATTTTATAATCCACGGAGTGTGGCATGCATTTACTAGCTGTCGTGAGGAGCTGTATTTTTAGGTATATTGTGTATGGTATTACATTGTTTGATGATACATGTATTTTTCAATTTTATTTATGGTTTTTTATTAATGAAACAACAAGTGAGTACTAAAAATAAGGAATGGGCAACAAAACAATTGTACCCCTATCGTAAATCATTGATGGGGTATGCTTTACATTAAAAAAATTGTATATATTTTAAATCAACATTAATACTTTTTTTGTGGCATTAAACATAAAAATGAATTTGTTTCTATACTTTTATATTGATTAATGGATCCAAATTCAATGTCACCTCTATCCCATGCCATGTTCTATAGAAGGAGTCATGTTTAAATAAATATAGGATACTAATAGATGAAGACACACATAAAGTGTGCGAAAATGTGTAAGTATTAAATAATAAAAAATTGTTTTTAATTAAATTACTATTACATAATAATGATTATTTTTTCCCTTTATTTTATATCTAATAGTCATATGAATCAACAACACCCAAATGATAACATACATTCACAGGCCTTGAGGCGGTCAGAATAGTATGGCAGCGTCAGAGGTGTGGGTTTTGGGGTGCCACCCCGAAAATTTATTGAGACAAAAACAAGAGGAGGATCAATGTTAAGAAATTAAAAACATGAGAGAAATATTATCTATCCAGGAAGAACAATTATAATGTAAGAGAGAGATTCTAGATGCTTTGATGGATGAGGCATATAGAAGAAAAATGTCAAGAACAACCAGTGCGAAAAGATCCCTACCAATCCCCCCCCCAACATTGGGGTGACACTTTCCAATCAAAAAAAGTATTAGCTAATGTAATCAATGTTAAAATAATTGTTTATTTGAAATTTGAACCAAATAAACACTAATATCATTCCTATACTGATATTCTACATGGTAAAAATGACTTTGATTTATATCTACAAACACCCACCCATCTCCCTGTAGCGAGGGATAAAATGTTTAATATCCAGAATGTCATGATACACAATAGACCACTTCCAATAGATCAAGATAGAGTGTTTATTAAAATATACCATGATCAAAGAACCAAAAAACCTATTCCAATTGATGATGAAGATATTCACAAGATCGAACAAGCTCTTGGAACATTCATTGCTTGGCTATCACAATTTGTATCAAAACATTTTGATAATGATGTATTCATTTCCAATTTATGTTTCAAGATAACCCAAAATTTAAGGAAAAAAGGTCTTAACCAATGAATGTAATTATATATGGACAAAATAATGGGGCTAAAATGAAAGAACATCTCAAACCCATCTCAAGGATCAACTAACCGATAGAAACTATCTACCAAAATGACCTTATCCCCAACAATCATATATCTGCACTTATTATCATTAAATGATCATGTGGATTAATAGTTGAATGAATATAGTACTCAGACAATTAATTTTGAATAAAATATGTACATTGGGGAATATCCAGACATCATTTTTATTGACAATGTAAGTGAAATCCTTGAGTATGACTGGTTGGGGGGGCTTAGTTGTAAATGTATACATGAGGTATGTCTTCATGATTTTATTTTAAAAAAGATGATATACTATGTCAATTATGAATAAATACATTTCATATTTTTTAGGTGTATGGATGAAAACAATTGAAGGTATTTCCCCATGAAAAAAAATTGATTCGTTAGTCCTCATATCAGCTCTATAGAAGAAAATGAAATATATTCCAAGAAAGAGGGTGAAATAGTGGCAGACCTGCTCAAATTGTTTAACATAAAAATATGGATGACCAAATATTACTAATACCAATGATTATGGGGTAAAACACTACAATTTAATCATATCATATATTTTTATTTCTTTTACTACTTATTCCTTTTTGTGTTTTTACGCAGTATTTGATGCTCATTGTCGTCAATTTGGATACTCCAAAATTTTATTTTTTGGATTCAATGCATGGATATCTAACAACCCAAACCCACATGATAGAATTTTTCAACTTTTTATACACTAAATCCATTATTTTAGAATTAAACATCTAGTTATATAGTTTATATTACCATTTAATGATGATTCAGTTAAGATTGGGTAGCACATAAATATTTTATACATCATGGAAGGATGCCAGGGGCCAAGGATGAGCAACATCACATATACTATGACTGGATAAGTATCATGGTATATATAATAATATTTCACAATCCAAATACATATAAAAATTACTTATTTTTCTCAATGTTTTAACAATGTCGGAATCAAACAAACTGAAAATACTATTGTTAATATGTTTATAAATTAATGAAATAGATCGTATTTCATCAAACAAACTTGCATCCCTAAAATGGTATTTTCAAATATGATTAATATTTAATTAAAAATATTTTTTAATATTTTATGTTTTGATATTTTTTCAGTAATACTATTACTATTGAAAAAAAATCATATTCATAGGACGATATATATTTGTTTAGAAACAAATTGGAAGCATACCTGATGGAAAAATGTACAAAAAACTTAAATATTTTACTTCATTAGAAGTAGTGAATTGTTTCATATTTATGTTTAATTTACTTATTTTTAGTATTACTCTCATAATCAATTAATTTTTTCTTATACAGTTGGATTCATTTGTTTTAGTAGGGCAGTTTGTTCGAAGTGGACCATGCTCATGAGAAATTGGACTTTGAGGATGTAACAGAGATAATGACAATAAGGAAATGGGTCAGGAGTTTCTAAAGGTGAATTATTAATACTTATTTAATCATTATATGATCATTTATATATCACCTTTTATACATATTGAGTATCTATGACAACCCATTATTATGTTTCACATCCTTAGGTTATGAAGAATGGTTTTATAAATGATATGTCTTTCTAGTAAAGAATAACATAATGAGAGACTCTTATGAAACAGTTCTTTATGCTTCCATGTTTCCAAAAGCACTAAAAATAAATAATTTTGACATGGATTAATATTTTATTCCATGAATATTAACTTACTAAGACGTGATATCTATGAATTAAATGTATGAGTCAATATAGTTGGTTTCGGAGTTACTAAGAAACTCAAAACCGAGAAAATACATTTGTCTATTTTTATAAATTAGGTAAATGATCCATAAGTCATTTTAAATGTGTAGGAATCAACCGTGCCTCAAAATTACACATGATACAAGCATTATGACTCAAATTGACTCTATTTATTTAAAATTTACATTATTTTTAGTAAGAAAAACAAGTGACATAATGAAAATTGAGAAAAAGAATTCGGATTTTTTTGATACTATAAAAAAATGATCTATAAGTCATTTGTAATTTGTAGGAATCAACCACACCAAAATCCAACACAAGATGTGAAGGTTATGACTTTAAGTGTGTATTTGTATATTAAATCGACATTAAATTAAGAAAAAAGAAATATTTTTATAATGAAAACCAAAAACCCCATTTCAGCTTGTTTTAATAAATTATTACAATAATCCATTAGTCATTTTTGTCTTGTATAAATTAATCACACCTCACTCTAATGAATGGTTTGACTGGTATGACTAAAAGTGTCCGTTATCAGGTTAAAATTGACATTTTAGCTCAAAACATTTTACTCAATGAAAACGAAAAAGCGTTCTCATATTTTCTTTTTAATTAAAAAACAATTCAAAAGTTATTTGTTACATTAATGAAATTTTATTATGTGAAACATATGCATGATACAACTACTATGACTCAAAATGTGTGTTTCTAATTTTAAATTATATTTTCATAAAAAATCACACCTAACATAATGAATACTAATAAAATGCATTTATATTGTTTTAATGGTTTATTGAAATTATTATTGATTCATTTTTGACCTGTAGGAGGCATCCATGAATTCATAAAATTCACGGTGTGACTGGTATAACTCCCAATGCGACTTTTTATTTAAAAATGACATTAATTTAAGTAAAAAGAAGAAGTGACATGCTGAAAACTGATCAAAAGCATACTGATTTTTTTTGATAATTTATGACAATGATCTATGAGTCATTTGTTACATGTTTGAATAAACCCCATCTGAATCTGACGCATAGTGTGATTATATGTCTAAAAGTTTCTGTTATCAGTTTAAAATTCAAATTTTAGCTCAAAATGTGTCACTTATTAAAAACTAAGAAAACACACTCCAATTGTATTCATAATTTATGAAAACAATTCACATGTCCATTTTGACATGTATGAAGTAGTCACAAATCAAATCAATACATGATGTGACCAGTATGACTCAAAATGTGTGGTTCTAGTTTGAAAAGACATTTTAATAAAAAAACACAACTGGAAAACGTAAAACTAATGAAAAACATTTTGATTGTTTTGTTACATTAGGTAAATAATCCATGAGTCATATTTAACATTTAAAAATAAAACCCACCTCAACACAATTCATGTAGTGACCACTATAACTCTAAATGAGCCTTTTTTATTAAAATTGAAATTAGTTTAAGTAGAAACAACGAGTGATATACTAAAAACTGAGCAAATGAATTTAAATTATTTTTGATACTTTACAATAATTATCCATGAGTCATTTTTGACATATAATAATCAACTAAACCTCAATATGATACACAGTCTGACCCGGACGACTAAAAGTGTCTATTATTTGTTTAAAATTGACATTTTAACTCGAAACATGTCGCTCACTAAAAACCAAGAAAACACCCTCTGATTGTATTCCAAAATTATTATATTGATTCATATGTCCTTTGTGACGTGTATAAAGAAGTCTCACATCAAACAGATATATGGTGCAACTAATATTACTCAAAATGTGTGATTCTGGTTTGATGTATATTGTAGAAAAAACACACCTCGTATACTAAAAGGTGAGAAAATGCCTTAATATTTATTTTATAATTTAGAACAAATATGTAGGAATTATGTTTTTGGATTAGGAATCATCCTCACCTCAATACGATGCACAGTGTGATTGGAATAACTTAGAATGTGTCTTCTTATTAAAAATTGACATTTTATTAATATATTTGAATATATTAATGTTTATTTTATTAATTTATAATATTTATAACATAATATTTCTTCATTATATTGGTGGAATAGTTTTCCTAAGTTTGGATGATTTTTTATGCAACTTATACAATGGTTAGAAATTTTTTAGAGGGGATCACACACATTAAAATATGATACATTAATTTTTTTTATGGTTTTTTTGGATAATTATAAATATAATTATATAAAAAATTATTTAAAATGTATATTTCAGGTTATTTGAATATTCCATGGGTGGATATTTATGTATTCATGATGTTAATGTATATAGTGTTATTTTCCAAAACCCTTGTGTGGGATACTTATTTTTTCACCATTTCCCTCATGTATGTGTTTATTTTATCCTTATTATTTCTTATCCCACTTTTATTATCATATTATTTATTTTTTATAGAAAAAGTTAGTGATATTGTTGCCTCCTATTCCTATTTCCATTGAATTCACTAAAGGTGAACTGGTGTATTATTCTTTTTTGATTTAATTCAAATTTGTTTTGAATTTTTTATGTATAATAATTTTATTTATGATCTATTATGATTAACATTAATACCGATATGTTTCTGACATTTTTGGTTATATTTTTGTTGGAATCATCATTTACATATTAGAATTTCTATGTTGTGATAATTATATTGTTTTAGATTGTTGTATTTTCTACTGTTTTGTGTGTTGTTCAAATTGTGTAACTTTTTGTATAGGTTTTGGGGTGGGTTTTCTATTAAATAAACAGAATATCCCAGCCATATAAGCGTTTATAAGCACTATGTTGAGTGCTGATAAATTCCCCCCTTTATCAGCACTAATTAAAGAACTGATACATGAGTCCTTTGTCAGCGGTAAAAAGAGCGATGATAATGGATGCCCTTTATTTGTGCCAAAATAGTACTCAGAAAGGGGTTCCTCAATCTTTTCTTTCTTTAGCATGGATAAAGGACCTCGTTAATCGGTTGTTTTTTAGAACTAATAAAATGAACCCCCCATTATCCTCAATTTTATTAAGGATGACTTTTAAGCATCGTTAAAAGCAGTTTAATGATCGTTTAAAAGTGATATCTGTAGTAGTGAAAAAATTTCCAAACCATAGGTCAAATTCGAACTAGACCTATTGAAATCTCACCAAAGTGTACTAAATTCCTAAAGAAGCCTTGGATAAATCCTCTGTACTAATATTGAAGATCCATATTCGAGCAATAATAGTTTAGATTGAGTCCCATGCACATCCAGTTCTGCAACCTATTTATTTAAATTGATGAAAAAGATCTCCCTTCTGATTGATGTTTCCAATGTGGAGATTTTAGAATATTAATTGAGTCGTCACCACTATTTAAGCATGATCCATACCATATGTGTTAACCAAAACCCACTAGATGTATGCTCACCCAAGGAAACATATTCCTATCTATGAACCATTCCATGTCGTAGATGGATACCACAACCCCTATCGACCATATATTTGGAGAAAAAGACCATGGATGAACTGATCCACGCTTGACAATACCCCTCTCAATGATGAATAAAAAATAAAAAAAAGAGAAAAACATAAAAACATAAATAATATAATATAATATATATATGTGGAAATAAAAAATATTATAGACATATATAATAATAAAAATAAATAAATTTATATATAATATATGTTAATAATAATTTCCTTATAAAACATATTACTAAATTTTCATATCTATAGTAACATTCATACATTGGCAAAGCATTAAAGTAGACATTCATATAGGTCTAGCCCCATTTTCCACATAAAGTCCACATAATCCTTTACAAAAATAATTTAAAAGGACCATCATGTAAAATAAGGACGAGAAACACCTGACTACCACTAGAGACACTAGAACAAATCTAAATGTGTACGGGATCGTGGAGTTGTGCTTCCCTTGAAACAATTGTTCACAACCATCAGTGTTAAACAAGTCCAATCCATCTTGTATGATCTAATCAACACTAAATGTTACGGTAAATAATTTTTTCACCTACAAATATATTTCACTCTCTACTAGTAAAATCATTTGGCCTCTACTGACTAGGATTCTCTTCCTCCATTTCTTTCATTCTTTAATTTCCTTATACATTCTAAAGTTAATTCATCTTTATTTTGTTAATTGTGTTGTGTTGTCCTTTTCCCCCTATTTCATTATGCTCTTCCCCATTCTCCATGTTGTAACATGATCTCTATAAATCAAAACCCTGGAGAACTAATCTGAGGTATAAAACCCTGAGGGAGATCACACCAGTACCATGCTTTATATAATAATTTGAAATCTATCCATGATGATGTGGAAGAATGGGGAGAAGCACATAGATGGTATTCATCTTCTCTATTTCATGATATATTGCATCCTAAAATATATCAAATATTATTTCCCACCTCTCTTGGAACACAATTCATACTAGTGGAGCACTATAAATTAAGTGACAAACAACATATTATGGAGATGGTTGTTTCGATATTGAGTACCTTAATTGAGTGTGTTAATTTCCTCCTCACAATATAGGAGGTGGAACTAGATATATCTAGGGATACTTCGCTTTTTTATGTTTAAAACACTAATTTATAATGTGGATAGTAATGAAAGAATGATATTTATTCTATTATCCGATGAGAACCATAGAATGGTGGAGAATTTTTTGGGTTTGACCCTGGATCAACCCCCTTTAATCCATTATTTTGTTTGACTTTTATTTCATCTATATTAGTCGATTAAATCAAAAACTTATAAAAATGTGGATTTTTTAAAAATTAAGAAATCAAAATAATGATATCTAATCTATATGGTATTAAGAATCCAAACCCTTTCTTTTGTAAGATGGCCCTGGTCATCCAATAGGCTGCATTTGGAGTAATATTAAAATTTTGTTTGAATATGGCCGATGACTATGGTTTTATCAATTTTTTCTCTATAAATACATATCCTTATGTATTAATTTTTTTGGTATCAAGGATTGGTTTTGGTCACAAGATTCAAGTGATACCTTGACCGATGTATATTGGATGTGTTCTGACTGAAAATCGATGGAGCATGAATGGATGATTGAAATCTTGAACTGACATCCTGATGATGGAAGATCATGACAAACGTAAGCATGGGATAATTCCTCAATTATGAAATAGGGAACTGATGTTTCATTGGGATTGAATATGTTGAAATTATATGGGTATGGTGTGTGTTGTATGTTTTTGATTCTAGATCTGATGTGATGAAACTCATGAAGCATGAGTTTGGATAGGTGAAAAGGTTGTATGGAAGCCCATACCATTTATTTTCGATGATATCAAGAAAGAATTTTCTAGATACATTAGGCATTGTTTTTTTTCAAATTAGTGAACATCCATGTGTGAGTTGAGGACCGATGGTAATTGTAGAGACCATTAGGCATAGTTTCCTTAAGTTTTTTGAGAATCAGATGTGTCCCTCCATGGTATAGGAGGCATAAGGGTGGAATCGAGTGTCATGGGATGGTCTTTAAGAGTGTGGTCTTGAGTTGTATTATTAAGGAGGAATTGTGTCAATGGTTTATAGTATGTGAAAATGGATTTAGAGGAGATGAATAATTTTTATCATAGAACTTAATTAGGTGGAACCTTTGCAGTGGTATAAATAATACCCAATAGTGGTGATCAAACCATTGGATTCTGAAGGGTATGACCAATATAATAATTTGAATTTAAGTGGTTGTTGAGGATAATGTTCCTCAAATTTTGGAATGGGTGGTAAATAATATTTTTAGTTAGCACTCAATTGTGAGTTTGATGTGTCCATACAGTCATAATAAGAAATAATTGACTTATTTTGATCTATAGAGGTACAACACCTTATGGAATGGGTGTTGGTCTCATTGCTTCATTTCTTATCTATGATTTTTCAAAGTTATTTAGTAAGATGATGATGAGAAGGGGTGATTCATATAGAATTTTTATCGATTCAAATTATGGATTTGGATGTCATTCTTGGAAAAATATCCATGTAAATCTAATAATAGTTTATGTTATATTTAATGTCGAATACAAATGATAAGGATTTTTCACATTGTTTACTATAATGAAGGTGATGAAAATATTTATATTCCTGATGTGAAGAAAAATATAATATGAGGATATATTCTTGGAATATTATCAAATTAAATATTCGGAATTACATTTCTACGTATTTGTATAAAGGGACTTACTTCAAAAAATAGTCCAACCAAAGGGTCAACCATAACTAGGCTCAACCAAGGATCATGTGGGGCCAAGAGGGGTAAACCAAACCTAAGGGAACCACCTTGGGCTAGCTCACAGTAGGTAGGAGTTGGTACAAATCCAACATGGGCCTATGTATAATTCTTGTAGGTATGCTTGGATCTTACTAGAATCCCAGGGTACAAAGTCCTTATTGTGTGTGTATGTGAATATTCGGTTATAATCTATCGCAAACAACCTGGGGTGTTGAGTAATATCTTAGGTAGTAAGGAAGAGTAGTACTGATCTTACAATCATTGTGGGATGATCATGGTATGGAACTATCCTCCACCATTTAAATGGATGATTGAAGTGCAGTCATTCAATTGATGTGATCAAAAATGTCCAATTTTAGGTGGCATTCATATTCAATCTTCTAACACTCGATGACACTACTACTCAACAAAACATAGGCAGAACGAACAATGATCAAACTCGAGGATGCTATGATTTCTATTTGATCTGATTTTGCGAAACGATGAGATAAATGAACTCCATTTATGCTATCATCATCTGGAATTTCTGAGAATATTAAAAGAACATACTAAGGATGAATGAAAATGGTAGTCGAAAGAGGAAATTATAATAATAAAGCGGAATTAAATATTGGATAAAGGAAGGGCATGTGATCATTATCGCTTGCATGTTAGGAATCAACAAAGAGAAATGTAATGATAGTATTTTTTTTAATATAAACTTCAGATAACCAGAGTGACTCGAGATCTCTGAAGTTGTTGTGAAAAAAAAATTGTTTATTTTTTACATCTTAAAAATAATATCCAAGGCATTGGGATGCACAGGTATACTCTCATACAAAAGGATAAGATCTTGGTTGTGAGATATACAATTGTGAAATGAAGTTCCCATTTTCGAAGTAAAAAGATAATCCGTAAAACTAGCTCATTACCAAAGGAACAATTGGCATATGAAGCATTTTTCTTACATGAAGGAAAATAATTTGGGTGTACTATTTATGAATATAACACATGTTTTATTTTAAATGAAATTTATTCTATGAACAAAATGATATTTTGTGATATCCTCAAACGTTATTCATCTGGATTGCATGAATAACACATAGAACCCACACATATCTTTAATGAATGGGTTTGATAAGGATAGTGTTTTTGAAGATGAACTTATACAAAGCTCATTCCCCACGCATTTTAATGGATCATACTGTTTACACAAACTAGTCTTTAATCTCTATAATATTTTCATTTGTGAAGGGATGTGTGAATATTTTCCATGATCAAGGTGGCTTTCACAAAAGAAGATTGAGAAGGAAGCACAATGCAAACACATTTAGGTGTGTGCACAAATAAGTGGAAATTAGATCATTTTTCTCATGTATAAACATGAATTTAATGTGGAAAATGTTTTTTTGTGTCTGCGAACAAGGTGTGCCTAGAGAAACACCATGTGGATAATGTATACACACCCCTTGCACGAAAGGCATTCATAGTACATTGAATATACATGAATATGATTGCATGAATTGAGGATATATAAGTGAGGTGTGTAAATCATGAAGTACTAAGGTTAATGTGGTGCATTCATATACATGAATATGTACCAAAAAATGATATTCTTGAAACAAGACTCTTTAATACTATGAATTACAAGCATTAACTGTACAATAATTGAGAAGAATATATTTTAGATTATAAAAAGGTAATTACTACAAATTTATAATATAAAAGATTGTTGGAACCACTTGAACACTTGTAAGTGATGTCATGAATTCTTTCATAAGGAACAATATCCTGTTCATATGTTACAATGATGTAACTGATCAAATTTAGGTTATCATAACTAATTAAGAAAGACCATAAGACTACAATGGTACTTGAATTTGTACACAAGATAGTGTGATTCAGTGATCTTGTGGAGGAAGATCAATAGATCATCCTAAAGTGGATCAATATTGAATAAATGTGGAATCCTTTAGTTGGTACATGAATATAATATTTTTGTGTGATTCAGGAGTAGAAGTCTTCAGTGTGGACTCTGTAGTAGGCCAGTGTGGATTCTAGTAACAGTAGTAGATGTTATATAAAGAAACTATTGTATTGATTTAGAAGTTATATAGTATGATTTTGTTTCCACCAATATAATAGAAAATATTATTATAGTTGAGAATCTATATTGGGGGGAATAACTAACATATAAAGAAGTACGACTTTTTACTAAACCTTGTAAATCCTTGTGTTATGTGCCTTTGTATTTACTGCATTATCAAGGAAAGGATGATAGAGATAGGAAGAGTGGATCTAGGATTTAACTAGCCATAATGGATTAATTTAACTGAAAAAATATTATAATAGGAAAAGGAAACCACTGATTAACCCCTCCCCTCTTAGTGGTAAATCCGGCCTGGGGCTCTACATAGGGTTATCAATATGATATGAATATTTAGTGAATGGTAGATAAGACATTCAGATGTGGGTGACCTAATAAATCTAAAAAAACATTCTTATTTAAATACTATATTTGATTATTGGATGTGATATTGGATTGTATGAGTGCATTGGTATTATGTTCAAGATGATATTGATATGATTTGGGGGATATTCAAAGGATGAACAGTAATCCCCCACCATGAATTACATGGTTTGGGTTGGACTTCCAAAAAACATCATATGCATATCCCCATAAGTAAGAGAATATAAACTAGTATATAGGGTAAAAATTAACAAGGGGAAAAATACCATAGTAATCATAAATATCATTACATAAAATAACATAAATATAAAAAAAATAAAAATAATGAAACCAAATATACTATAAATTAATGTTATATTAAAATCTCAGGTCACGTCCCACAATAATAACACGAAAACCCAAATGTTTCTTCTAAAATCATACTAATAGTAAAAATGGAAGAAAAAATTCAATAAATAAAATTTATCTGGAAACTATTCGGATTTTGTCACGGTACCACATCTATCTCAATTCTCCAAGCTCCTTAGTGACCTGTTGCAAGGCCATATCTCTATATCAACTCCCTAGTCCTGAAGTCTACAAAAAAACAAGATTAATTTTCATGGTGTGTGTATAAATATTTACAAAACCACAAATGCATCCTTAACCTATGTTCATGTGTAAATTGAAGTGGGTGACATGATTCAAATGTAATTTCACACCAATGTATAAAATCAATATTTTACCAAATATATGTCCACTAACCAAGCTAACACAAAACCCATCCATACCTGCTTCTATGTTGTTTCTAAAGACTATGAAATATAGTCATATATATATAATATATCATATCATGTAACATCTCCCATTGTTAAGGAAATTATTAATTCTACCATCAAGGAGCAATTGTACGCTAACCTATAAGGTCACGTGTCACCCAAATCACATGACTACCACCTCGTCTTAAATGAAACACATTCACAACATTCACAGACAATGGAATCTATCTTATATGCCAAAACATTCCCTAAAATAGGTTATACTATCATATATGGACACTTTTCTAATGGAATATGGAGTTACCTTATAAAAAATCCAAGATAAGTTGTTAACTATCCTTCACTGATCAGTATACAATAAGTCATGTGATCAATCACCCCATATATTGAGTCTAATAAATATTTCAGGGTCACTTATCAACATAAACTATGAAATAGAGATTACACTAGATATCTACAAAAATACATATATTGAATAAGATAGAAAGAGAAAATATATCACATTAATAAAATCCAAAGTCTATGAAATTTTACATTACTGATAAATGAAATAGTGAGGAACAACATTATGTACCAAAATTCCATGGGCTATGAATCAATATTCTACTAATAATAAAAATTGAATGGAACAAACAATCCATCAAAAAAATGGCATCATGGGTCACCCTAGGCATGTTAAGAATTCCAACTAAGAAAGGGTATATTCTCTTATACATAAACAAAAAAATAATGGAAAAAAATTCCAAATAGTGGCCTAGGATGTGAACAAAATCATATCTTTAGAATTATGAATCTAATTAGCAATGAAATATATCAATAATTGAAACCCAGATTAGAGACAAATTTCAATTTTATCTTGGAAAAGTTCAAATCCATCAAAACAATACCTCTAGGATTATATTTCTATAATGGAATCATCAAATGAGATGGAATTCAAATCAACTTACTAAAAAATATTCTCATTCCGTAGTATATCTAAGATCAATCATGTAGAGGCCACTAAATCTCTTGATCCAATGATGAACTATCAACCTAGAAGTTATTATCCATTATATATAGGATGATTTCAGTACATCTATCCAATATGGAATAGATCAGTGATCAAATTAAAAGAAATAATGATACTTTTTCAAGATTTGATGTATTAAAGGACTCATTGTGACCAATATAACCTTCAACACATATTAAAAGAGGTTGGGGAACCCAATATAACCAAGGGAGAGATCCCTATGAGGTTATAGTAACCATTGGTTCGAATTCGGGTGCAGATTAACATGATAATCAAGTTAAAGTAAAAAATGAAGATAACTCCCTTAATGAGTCATGAATCTGGGTTCTACTAGTAGGCTGATGGGATCTACTAAAATAAAAATCCTTTTTCCAACCCCACAAACTATTCAGAACACCCCACTAATGACCTAATAGCCTTGTTTCATTCCTAGAGTATCCTAATAAGTCCCTAAACCTCTATAACTAAATTTCAATTCCCTTTTACTTATATGAAATACCTACAAGGAAGAAAATGGAACAATATACATTGTAATATAGAACAAAAAATCGTAAAAATTTATATATGTATAGTTCTCCACTTCTAGTGACTTATCATCAATAAGAAGTGTCTCCAATTATCTTCATTGAATAGTTCATACAACTACACATGAATTTTAGACAAACCAAACTAAGTCACCTTATAAACCAATTCATGTTGCTAAATAAATTTTACAAGTTGAACCATATTTTCTTACAAAAAAATTATTGCTCTGCTCAATGATCCAGACTAGGATCTCCTAAAAAGTGCATCATGCTTAAGATCATCTTTTTCACAGTTGATCACATACAATGGATCAGATTGGTACCTTCAAATTAAATATATATAGATCACATAATTCATAAATAAGTATTATGTGGAAATATACAAATGGAATTCCATTCTACTAGTACGCTCATTAATCACAAATAGTGTAAAAATATCTTTTCCATCTTCCCTTGCTTCTATAATTGTATATTCCTTAGTTGACGAGTCACCATCACGAATATTTGGACTCATGTAATGAAATCCAATGGTTCAATCCTCGAATCTTTTTGTGGTGTAGTGGTGATTAACTACTTTTTAATCACTTACACGATCATAGAGGACTCTTATTCAATTATTGGACCCACTACTATTATCTCACCACCTCATACCAATATAGATGTGGGATGCCCAGCCGACCCCAAAGATCATCAAATGGTTAATCCAAATTGAATCATGGATAATGTCATTGTACCTAGACTAATTATTAACTAGGTAATCTTCTTAAGATCCATAATAGTATTTTAAACATTCCTACATGGTATCCTCCAATGTTGGGATCATTCTTTCTGATTGCTCATCAGTCTGCAGATGATATGTTGTACACATTTACAGGTAGGTACTCAATGCATTTTCCAAGCCCTACTAAAACCACAAAATGAAGAACACAACACTATCTAATATAATGCTCAATTGAAATCCATGATTCTTTAAAGTCTACTACATATATAGTTTCCCTAACTCATCTACTAAATTAACCTCTTATACCAAAAAGTAATGATCCTCTTTCTTAATCCAATCCAAAAATACCCAATTAACCTCATGAATCCTTAAGTTCTAGTGTTACCCATTCCAGAGTCAAACATCATGTTATACTACTTCTAAATAAGAATTGGATGTTTCTAGAGAAAACTATTTTAATACATATAGTCAAAAAATTTCCTCTGACGGGTAGTGAATCATGATAGAAAACTAGTCATATCTCTCTCCATACATGGATACCAAAACTAATGCCACATATCGTGAAATATCATTTTTAACCTTTGATGTTCAGCACACTTTGAAGCATGATATTCCCTAATATGATCTTCCCTTATAGAAGATGGTCCAACCACAATCCAATGAATGTATATCATGTCATCATTGTATACATAATGTACTATAACAAAATCAATTCCTGCTAAGTGTTCTTGAAATACTACTCACTTAGGATATGACTCTTGGAAAAATTTCACAAGGTCCACCAAAGAAGATTTTGTCCTTAATATTGAGCTTGTGTTTACTCTTGGATCATGAAATTCGTTCAGTATCCACTTAGTTATCAAATTCATTAACCTCCATTCCTATTGTGAATACTTCTCCCAAAACACTTACATTCATACAATTTCCTCACTATGATCATAATAAAAAACATTTCCTTTCCCTTGATCATATGTCTTTTCAAGGTCGAATGACTATAGATACACAACCAAGTGTCTCTACGTCATATTGAGATCCTTTTGAAAGAATCTGTATAACAGGGTATTTCGGTCCATGCTGATAATAATATTTTTCATTAGCAGATAGTGTTACCAACACAAAAATATGTAAATCAAACCTGATAACTCTAAGTCATGTATCAGGTTATTTTTTTCATTGATACGTTGATTATATGATCCATAAGAGACTACCTAATCACACCTATTTAAAATTGACCCTAACCCAGCACCTTAGGCATCATAATACATTTTATATCCATTCATAGGGTCTAGAACAATAAAAAAATTAGATGTCATCAATCTCCACATCAGCTCATGAAATATTTCATCAAACTGATCTAATAACACATATCATCACCGCTTTTTGGGTAGGTATATCATCATTGTTACCAAATTAAATAATTTATGGATTATGGGTCCATAGTTCTTTTAAATTTGAAGGAAACACCACATCTCAATCATATTAATGGTACATTCCCAATAAATCACATCCTCTACCTTCTCTAGCTCCGCTAATATCCATTCATTAGAAATTACTTGTTTAAAAATTAGTTTTGGAATATATAAGTGAAAATTTGATGGATTTAAATATTATTGATGTGCTCAATGTGTACAGAAAATAATCTCAAGGAACCTTTCATGTATATCTGAAGTATTAGAATATATCAAGGTTACTTTGAAGACTACAATGACAAAACTGTCAAGATATTGATGAAAAATCATTTTCATGGGATCCATAAACATAGATGAATCATTTTTAATCCCATGAATTATAAAATGACACTCTTGTAGTCTATATCTACTCTTAAACACAATCTTAAGAATATCCCCTCCTCAAAATTGCAACTGATGATATCCTAAATGAACACAATTTTAGGAGAACTGCATGTATCCACATTACTAATCAAACAGGTCATCAATAATTTATAAATGGTACACATTCATCATTTTAACCATATTAAATTTTTTTTCGAACATTTTGACATATACATTATATTCATCCTTACTGGAAAAAAATAGTGGTGCTCCCCAAGGCGGCCCACTCTACCTAATAAACAACTCATCCTCCAAAACCTCTAACTCCACCATAAAATATCTCAAATAAGTTGGTTGAATACAATAAGAATGATTTTATATAAGCTACATTGTAGAGACAAGATTAATCTCAAAATAATTTCTTCTATCTAAATAATAACTGAAGATATTATATTGAAACACATCATGGTAACAAGTCAACTTTATGAGGCATGCCTAACACATTACATGAGATTGGTCGAATCTAACTGAATTATAATCCCACCCTACCATATCCAACATTGTAATCATTATTAAAAATGAAATTATCTCTTCTATGTTTGGTGAAAGATACACATATCCAATCACTACTAATATGATATCGATAATCGACCAACCAATCCATTCTGAATATCACATCTGATCTTGTCATCTCTAAGAACAGAAATACCCAAATATGTCTATAGCTAGTAACAACCACATTAAACTCCTTATATCAATGAGTAAATTCTATTTATTTACCCCAAAGTTGTGCCAATAGAGAGTAGCATAGAATACATCTAAACTGAAAAATCTATGACAATAATAAGTTCATAATAACTGCAATAATAGGAAGTTATGATATAAAACAAAGTAGTAGATAACATATAGGTAATCAAAACCATAAATATAACTATATAATTCTCTGCACTATTGGATGTTAAAAAATATTCTATTAAATAAATCACCCATATCTCTAGATAAAGAATCAGTAGAGTCTGTCATATAGAAGGTGCCTTGGTCTGATGCTGGTGAAGGCCTCTACTTTCACACGGACATGTGATCCTCAAATCTGGATGTGACATCTTATAAAAAAAGTATTAAATATATCCCATAATTCTACATCACTAAAATTTCATAGGTTTATATATACATGATTTTAAAAATGTATCTTTCAACTAAAATAGTAACACCTATTTGAACCTCCTCCCATAGAGGAAGTAGATTTAGACCTTATTGTTTTTATTCTTCTGTTAGTGTGAGAGGTGATGATATTTATTTGGAGTGGTAATCATACATGTAATAATTGTTTAACTTTCTTATATTCCCTGAATTCTTTCATTCTAAATTCAATTGACCTCTAGCACCATGACTGATAATGTATGCACCTTATTCAAAACATAATGATATGATTAGAACTCCTGCTTTTATGTATTCCTACATGAATATCATCACCTAGTTATATTATCCCTTATTGATCTAAAACATGTTCATTAATGTAATTCCTAATGTCATATTATTGTGGAAACTAACTAGTTACACTACATCCTTTAATGATAAAGATGATAAAAGTGGTCATAGATAATGATGACATTGCGTTTGGTAAGAATCTATGAAGACATTGGATGAAATTTTAATGTGTAAAATATTCCATATTATGATTAAGGAAATGTTATTATTTTCACATAATCCTTCCATGGAGAAAAACCCGAGGCATCACATGGTCATCATTGGGAAAACGTTTTATGTATAAAGAACCTGTGGATATTCAACTCAAGAATCATGTGTTCATCACATAATGAAACTCATGTTTGTTATTTGTTATGTGATGAATCCTTGACTCATTTCACAAATAAACGTATGATCTTAACATAATTAATCATATCCTATTCTCATAAAAAACATCAAGATTATATAATGAGGTAGGGTCTTGGGTGCATCACCCATCACCTAAGTGGTGGATGAATATTTTATGCTCATCAAATACACATATTAGTCTCATCACCTATAGTGATCTACGCTCAAAACCTAAGGATGAGATTCTGATGCATCAATAGATGTTACATATTTAAATATGAGTGAGGTAACATCATATATTAAGATTATTGTGTGGACTATTTCATATATTATTTCCATGCATAGAGAGTCCTGGGTTTAATTTCCAGTAAGAACATTTCCCATATATTCTCAAAAAGTACTATGCTGGGGTGATTAACGTTGCATGGTGACAGCAATGTCCAATTGGGGCCTTGAGTTTGTATAATGGGATTGAGTATATTCCTTGGTGGTGTATATACTTCTGATTTTCCACCTCTGAAGATGGATCATGATTTGTGCTATTTTTATGTTGATGGGGTAAAACCTCAGGTATGGATCATATGTACCCTCATAAGAGATGGGGATCAAAAACCACATAGTTTGACTACATAGTATAAAGTACATTGGAAGGACTAGTCTATAAAAGTGAACATCATTCTGTAAGGACCCTTGTGTTATAGAAGGAATGATATAAGGTATTGTGTAGGGATTGTGTATAGAAGCTACCATAATGGTGGGGTATCATCCCATAGTTTTCACATAAGGTATCATATTCCTTTCACAAAGGGTAAGGCTACAGATTAATTTCATGTGATGGGGACATTTTCATAAAATTTAACATTTTGAAACTTTGATATTTTCATGTATTTTAACATCGTGCGATAATGATATGGATTCTATATGGTTTTATGTCTTACAAATACAATGTTGGTTTTGTTCATGCAAATATATCTTCCAATTCCCACAAACATTTTTAAGAGATAATGATAAAATATGATGTGATAAAGATCCATGTGTCCTGTATATGATATTCAATGGTAGAAAAGGATTGTTTTCGTTGATTTTTCCACTATTAGAGATTATGTGTCTCGTTTAAATAAGCTTTTGGAGAGAAACAGGAGTAGAAACAACCTACTTCTAGCATCAATAAAGGGCTTCAATGTAAGGGTGACAATATTTAAAATTAGAATGTAATGGGGTACTCATCCCATGCTTGGAGAAAAGGGATTTGACATGAGGGTCCATGATATTATTCACATGGATGGTTGAGGCATAGGTGAATTCTTCTTCGATTGGTATAGGGCCCAAATGTTATCCACATTCATGATGAAAAGAATTATAATATGATGAATCATATAGGGGACTATGGGGATGGTTTTTTCTGATATTTGGGATTGATAATATAAGTATTTAGTTAAAGGAAGGTATCCCATATAAGTATGTTTCAATGGTTCCAAGGGTAGGTGTTTTTTTAAGACCAATTGGGGCCTATATACCCTGAGAGGGGGGGTGAATCAGGGTATGGATATTCTTTTTCAAAGTTCTTCCTACCTTAATGGATCTTGACCTATTTATTACAAGGGTCACTTTGTTTGCACTTTTTTGTTTATTATGATCACTTACTTTTTTCTTTATCTGACGATGATGCTTTAAATGCAATGTAGGGAAGTAAGCAGGCAGACACAGAGATTTTTACTTGGTTCACCCTCATTGGGCTACATCAAAGGAGCATACACTGACAAGTTTCCGATCTTACCAAATTCCACTAAACATCACTAGCTGTGGATTACAAGGTTTGGAAATAGTCACTCTATCCTAGGATCACTTCCTTTACAATGTTTAGGGTCAGCTCACTACTTTCCCAAGGTTCACTCTCTATCTCTTTCTATCTGACTTACTGCTGGTGGAGGGGATCACCTTCTTCCTCTTCCTTTTCTCATTGCTCTGGAAAGGATCCACTCACAGTTTATAGACATGTAGTTCGCTTCAATATATCTAATGAATGCATCCTCTATTGTATGTAGATGCTCTGTTCAAGTCCAACTTTCACCCATAGATGAATTTATCTTTTCACCGAAGGTATCAGACAATATTTTAGCCTTCAAGCAACCCTAAATAACCGTCGTGAATCAACCTTACATGGTCCGCAGGTCTAACTCAGTGCACAATTATCGGCGCGTAGGTCACAACTGGAGTGAAAGTCACTTTAAACATTTTCATTACACAATCTTCTGTAACTCCAAACCTGTGCGACTCAACCCCTTTTACACCCAAACCAATATTGGTGTGAAAAAACCAACCAGTGCGTAACAACCAACCAACGCGCAACATCAAACACTAGCCTGCATGTCCACCTGCGCGACCACACACCACTTGCGTGACCACCACACCAGCACGACAGGAGATCTTATTTTTCCAAGTGTTGAACTCCGTTGGAAATGAGGAGGGTGGTCCTGTATTTATAGGCATTTGGTCACCCTACACGGCGGTGCGCATGTCTCCCCTCGGCATGTAAGTCCCAGTGTGCGGGTTGCTTCCCCTACAAGACACATGTGCGACCTTATTTCTTTTTCCATATTTCGAAGATCTAATATTAAAAAACATATGGGGTGCAACTTTCTAACCCTCCTAGGCACTGACGCGCAGGTCCTTTCACGGCGTGCAAGTCACCTATGCTACCACACAAATACCTACGTGACCCTATTTCCTTTTCCATATTTTGACCTTCTGATCTTGAAAAACATTAGGCGTGAAAGTTTCATCGCCTTCAAGTACATGGTGTGCAAGCCCCTTTTCCAAAAAACATCTTTTCATTATTTGTTGATTTTTAGGCCCAAAAATTTGGCATACACTGGAAAACGGCGCCAGCTTGTATCTGTTCTTTTTTAACCGCCTCAGGATCATCCATTTCGTTTTCTACATTCTTGAATCACACATGGATCATTGACCAAAGATATTTAACTCGACATTCCACCATGAAATCCCATTTGTCAACAAATTTTTTTTTCATGGTTTGCTTTGTCAAAATCACAACACAGATGTCCACTTTTTCAACAAACACAATCACCTCAAAAATGCTTCAATGATATCGTGAGGGATTTTGACCAACAATCTCCCCCTTTGGGTTCGTTGAAAACTCTTCAATAAAAAGATACATCATTTTGTCATCAGCCACCATTCTCCTCATTGCAATTCTGATAGCGATCAAAGATTTACATAACACATACTCTAAGCCTACATGAGAAATGCTCGGCGTGAGAAACAAGAGTAAATGAAAAGTTCATAAATGAATCAATCCATCTCTAACACCCACTGTTGACACCAAACTGATACCAATTTGATGGAAAGATTCTTACCACATTCCAACAATACTCTTTTTCTTTTATCACGATCCTCAGCTATCGTGATATCTGTTCTTTGATCGATCCCTTCTAGCATCATCAGATTTTAAAACTCTCCCCCTTTATTATAACTATCCCCTATCTATCTGCTCCACATATCAGCTTCTCCCTATATCATTCATGATTTTTCAAATAGCCACACTGTCTCCCCCTTGAACAATCACTATTTTCTCCCCCTTTGTCAACGAACCCAAAGGTCACTCCTTTGTAGTATGTAACAGTGTAGAGAAAGCATATCAGCACATTAGGTAAAACAAATCATACCTTGCGGAGAGGAGCTGTTCCACATACAAACTCTTTCAAGTGTGGGGAGTCAACCGAACTCCCAGATCCAGTCGATGCCTCTCAAAATCTTCCTTGGGTAAGGCCTTTGTCAGAATGTCTACAACCTGTAGCTCTATAGGCACATACTCCAACTTCACGATTCCCTACTCAACCTTCTCCATGATAAAATGATAATTTATCTCATTATGATTTGTCTTTGAATGGTGGATGAGATTTTTTATGAGATTCATAGAACATGAGTTATCACACTGTATTCCAATCGGAGACCTCACTTCAAGTCACATATCTTCAAGCTACTGCTTCATCCACAATTTCTATGTGCATGCATGTGTGGCCGCAATATACTCATATTTCATGGTTCTCAATGAAATTCAATCATTCCTTTTACTTAGCCAAGAAATACACAATCCTCCAAGATAGAATGAACCACATGATGTTGATTTTCTATCATCCGATGAACCGGCCCAATCTGCATCTGTGTAAACCAAAAACACTGATTGATAAATGTCATTATACATTAGACCAAAATCCACCATGCCTTTGATATACCAAAATATTATTTTTACTGCAAGCATGTGGCTTTCCATGAGATTACTATGATATCTCACTGCTTAGCATGTGGAAAAAACAATGTACAACCTTGTTTCGGTCATGTAAAACAAAATTACGTTATTTTCCTTGTATTCTATGATATTTACTGCCTTGCCATCCTCATCTTTGGAAATTTTCATCCGAGTAGCAACTGGAGTCTTCACCTCCGTTGAATTTTCAATTCCAAACCTTTTCAGAACCTCTTGGGAATATTTAGATTGAGAAATGAATGTTCAATTATTTCCATGAGTTTCCTGTACACCTAGGAAAAACGTTAGCTCTCCAATCATTGACATTTCAAACATAGATTTCATGAATTCGGAAAATTGTATGCACTGAGCTCCATCTGATCCTCCAAATATTATGCCATCAACTTAAACCAACACCATCATCCTTTGATTACTGTCATTGATGAAATAGATATTTTAATAAACTCCTCTACGCTAAAAACCAAGCTTCTTCAAGTACTGATCAAGCCTTGTGTACCATGCCCTTGGTGCTTGTTTCAGCACATACAACGCCTTCTTCAACCTGAAAACTTTGTTCTCATCCTCATGAATGAGAAAACTATCTGGATTCTCAATGTACACCTCTTTTTCCAGAACCCCATTTAGAAATGCAGATTTGACGTCCATCTGGAACACTTTGAACTTCTATTGCATAGTATTGGCTAGAAATAATCTGATTTCATCCAGCCTTGAAACTTATGAAAATGTCTCATCAATATTTATTACTTCTATCTAGGAGTACCCCTTGCACGCTAATCGTGATTTGTTCCGAATCACTGTGACATCTTCATTCATCTTATTGAGATAGACCCATTTAGTCTCGATGACATTCTTATCTACTAGCTTTGAAACTATCTATCATGTATGATTCTTCTCAATCTGATCTACCTCTTTATTCCTGGCATGATCCCAGTTTTCATCATCAGCTGAATCAGCAAAGAAAAGATGTCTGATGCGGTGATTTCATTCTCCTTGTCTGAGCTAGAGCTGACTAATCATCAATGATATTCTTCATGTCAATTTCAAACTGACTCTTTGGATTTTGTTCAGATAAGGATTCTACTTCCTCATACTCACCATCAATATATTCATTTGAATCAAATTCAGCCACTTCTTCTCTCCCTGAGTCACTTCCTCACTTTCAACAGAAAACATGTCACTGTGTCAATATTCAATGACATCATCTCTTTCATCTAATTTTATGATCTTCTTGTTGAAAAATTATTGATACTCTCTCTCATCTTCTTGGTATCCAGAAAACTATCATCTAATACCACCTGTTAGAACGAAAAAGATAAGCATGAGATGAATGATTATTGTTGCTTCTCCATGTATTTCATTCTTCCCTCAATAGGAAACACCTGAGCTAAGTCATCCGATTATTGATTTGATGGATCTTGCATCTAATTTAGTTATTTAATGCTCCTCATATGTTATTCAACTCTTCCCAAGGTTAGGACCACCTTTTAGACCCATATAATTCTTCTTCTCTTGCATCATCTATTCTTATATTCCACTTATAATTAAGCCATTACTGAAATATCTAAGAATAGTAAGTTGGAACTCGGTGTAGGAAAGAAGAGACAAACTTAATAACACCACCACTTCCTATTGTGCTCTATTAATCCCTTTCTTCTTAACCTTTTATACCTGATTTGTTGAAATTGAAACACTGGAACATATCATTTTCACTGTGCATCTATAGATACCACTTCCCCATGGATGGTATCTCCCTATAACCTGAAACACATCAATCATCAGTTAATAACATTTATATACATAGGGAGAGGGGTATCGCTCGGACTCCACAAGATTAGTATTGTGGTTGATCCTGACATGTCAACCCAATGATTCTTTCTTTCAGAGCATCACACTCCTTCCTGGCTTCTTCTAGCTGCCTAGATATCTTCAACTACTCTGGCCATATGACTAACCATCAATCACCTGCATGCTGAGTCATTTTCAGATATGATGATTCTACAGGCATGGCCTATCTCACCATCTTGTTTTTAAACCCACTAGTACACATTTCCATCTTTGATGTTCCACCGAAATTCCATTTCCCTTGATTTCTTCTATGAGCAGGAATATCTCTTCTTGTTATCATCCCTGGCTCCTTCCTCCATTGTAGGGATCTTCCTCTTTTCTCCACATCGTGTTGTGGCACACAAATTTCAAATTTTTAAATGGATTCTTTGTTTATTTTACTTCTATCATATTTCTAAGTCACCACACTATTTTTCATTAGTGGTGGGTCCTCCACTGAACGTATTTTCTTATTACTCACAACTTTAGCATTTCCTCCCTTTTTCTTCCATATTTGTTCATGTTCTTTCTTAGAGGGTGGATGTAAGTGTGACATATGAGGTGATTGATACACCTTTCCTTCACCTCCAAGTGATTCTCCTGAGGCTCGAAGCCTATTTTTCAATTTATCACTTTGTCTTCCAGTGTAGGTTTTCTCAATATACGCCACTAGAGTCGTGAATCTCCTTTCAAGTTCCTTTCCCTTTCTTGCTTTCTTCATGCTACAATTTCATTCCAAATTCCCATAATCAGAACATATAAAACATTTTCCATCAAAGGAATACCTAATTTCATTATTTCTCTATCGAGATATTGATGCATATTGTGTTCTTCCTCGGATATTGAGTTCATGACCTTCCTGACACAAACTCATTATGTGTAACTTTCTTTCACAGTAATAGCTTCTAGCAAATTTTTTCCCTTAAGAGACTCTTCGCTCTATTTTCTCATGATGCTTCTTCTTATTCTCAGATTTAGTAATGTTTCTATTTTCATATCCTAAAATGTAATCCAAATCCTCTGAATAGAATCTTGATGGGTGGCCATGAATCCGGCAGAAATAGCACATGTCGTCACTTCTTTCTGTAACTGTCCTCTTAGGCCTATATCCAGCACCTATATGTTTTTCTCTACTCCTGGAACTATTTATTTCTCACATTATATCATGCACTGGAGGGGATTAATCAAATCCAATACCAGGTTTTCCCAAGATATATGGTCTTTGAGATGAGAAAATATTTTTTTGTTTCTCCACTTAAATATCATACTTCCTTTTCATTTCATCATCACCTTCCAAAGGACAATCCAATAGTAGGTTCAGTGAATCCTTCAACTTAGGTTTTCTTTTTTTCCTTTGATATCTCTATTTATTTCCTGGATTTTTCTATCACTCCATCCATGTTTTGAATCCTATTATCTATTGATTCAATTTGAGCATTAAGTTCATTTCTGAGATTCTTCAGGCTACTCAAATCATCTTCATATTCCCGTGTGAGCTTTTCCACTATGTCACTTTTCTCCTACACGTTCATTTTTTCTTGAGAAACATATTCAAGGACAGATTCATTATTTTGTTATAGCCTTTGATATTTATAATCATCTTTAGAAAACTGTGTAGTTAGATCATCATTTCTGGTTTTAAGATTCTAACATCCTATGACTTGTGTTTCTCTTCATAATCATAATCCTTTTGTTTTCCTTTCATTCTGGTTATCTTTTGTATTTCTTCACCATGCAAATCATTCTTCTCACATAGTTCAGTAGCCACATAAATAATCCATTGTTTTAAGCCTCTTATCTTGTTGTCCTCAATTTCCAATACTTAGATCCTGATATCTTTAGATTTTACATCATCACCCTATTTCCGATCCAATTTCATTGTCATGTTGACAACATCTATTGGTGGCCACTTTCTTAATAAAATTTCATCATCAGTTGATTCAGTATCACATTGATGTTCAAATACATCACTCATTCCTACATCATGATTGACTGAATCAATCTTCTCCCTATCAGATTCATCCAAGCCTTCCGTCAGTAAGATGTTTGATTCATTTAGTTGAATCACACTTTTCCCATAAACACTTCTACATTGAGGGATATCATCTGAATTCTGATTATTCATTGATTTTTTTCCTTTTCCATGGCACACTGAGATAAGATCACACTGATTTAACAAAAAAAAATCAACTATACCAAGTCAGAGAAAACAAATTTGATAAAAGAAACCTTTCTCTGATACAAATTGTTTGGACCAATAGGGACCTATATACCCTAAGAGGGGGTGAATCAGGGAATGGATATTCTTTTTCAAAGTTCTTCCTACCCCATTGGATCTTGACCTCTTTATGACAAGTGTCACTATGTTTTCACTTGTGTGTTTATATTGATCACTTATTTTCTTCATTATCTGATGATGATGCTTTAAATTAAATGCAATGAAGTAAGCAGGATGACACAGAGATTTTTACGTGGTTCACCCTCACTGGGATATGTCTAAGGAGCATACACCAACAAGTTTCCGGTCGTACAAAATTCCACTAAACTTTTATTGCTGTGGATTACAAGGTTTGGGCATAGTCACTCTGTCCCCAGCTCACTACCTTTACAAGGATTATGGTCAGCTCACTACTTTCCCAAGGGTCACCCCCTTTTTCTCTCTCTCTGGATCACTTCCAGTGGAGAGGATCACCTTCTTCCTCTTCCTTTTCTCACTACTGTGGAAAGGATCCACTTATAGTTTATAGACATGTATATCTCTTCATTATCTCTAATGATAACATCCTCTATTGTATGTAGATGCTCTGTTGAAGTCCAACTTTCACCCGTAGATAAATTTCTCTTTGCATCGAAGGTATCCGTAAATATTCCTGGCTTCACACAGCCCTGAATAACTACTATGAATGAGCCTTACTTGGTGCACAAGTCCAACCTGGAACGCAAGTACCGGGTTCCAGGTCACAACTGGTGCACAAGTCACTTTAAACACTTGCATGCCACAATCTTTTGAAACTCCAAACCTACTCGAGTCAACCTCTTTTATGCCCAAACCAATATTGGCACACAACAACATACCGGCGTGCAACTTCCATCACTGGTGCACATGTCCACCTGCGCAACCACACACCACTTTCATGACCACCATACCAAAGAGACGAGAGGTCGGATTTTTCAAAGTGTTTAACTCCGTTGGAAATGAGGAGGGGTGGCCTTGTATATATAGGCATTTGATCAACCTACGCGGCGACATGGAAGTCTCCCCTCGACGTGAAAGTCCTGACGTGTAGGTTGCTTCCCCTACAAGACAACTGCGTGACCCTATTTCCTTTTCCATATTTCGAAGATCTGATCTTAAAAAACATATGGGGTTCAACTTTCCAACCCTCCTAGGAACCGACGCGCAGGTCCTTTCTCGGTGCGCAAGTCACCTACGCGACCACACCAATACATGCATGACCCTATTTCATTTTTCCATATTTTTACATTATGATATTCAAAAACATTAGGCACGCAAGGTTCTTCTCCTTCAAGTACATGGTGTGCAAGTCCCTTTTCTAAAAACCACTTTTATTTATTTGTTTATTTTCAGGCCCAAAATTTTGGCAATCACTGGAAAATGGCTCCACCTTGTATCTCTTCTTTTTGTACCACCTCCAGATCATCCATTTCTTTGTCAATGTTCTTGAATTAAACATGGATCGTTGACCATATCTCTTGAACTCGACATTCCACCAAAAAATCCCCATTGTCAACAAATTTATATGTCATGGATTTCTTTGTCAAAAATCGCAACACAGATGTCCACTTTTTCAACAAACACAATCACCAAAAAAATTCTTCAATGATTCCATGAAGGATTTTTTCCCAACATGATTTGTGAAGGATAAAAGACTCATGAAATCCTAATATTTGGGAATTGTGTTCTTCTATGTATTTGGGTGTATCCTTTCATGAAATTCATATCTATAATGAGCCTATGATTCAATAGACACATGGGATTATAATCATGATAGATGTCTACCTATAAGAATCCCTGTGGTCTTTCGTGTCATAATTTTATTGTTTCTCAAATTAAAGAGCTTTTTCACGATGTCCAATGTCAGATCATGCCACCCTAAATGAGTAGTGAATGTGGAATTTATAAGCTCGATGGAGGACCATACATATTATTAATGAATTATTACCTTATTCATGTAATATGGAGTATAAAAGTTATTGGACATGCCTCTATGAAACTCTAGTATTTTTGTAGAAGGATCCTTCAAGATTCTAAACACTTTGAAAGGTTTTGAGCCGATTTAGGCTTGATTTTTCCTCAAATGGTTGTTTTAATGCTCAGCCCATCCCATATCATATGTTTCTTGGCTTAAAATAATTACCCCTAGTTATGGGATATAATGTGGGAGGGGAGGATCAAATTAACATGAAAAACTACTAAAAACAAGTGGTGGGAGTTGCTTTATTCATGAAACTCAACTAACCCTTAGCCTGTAAATATGTAAGGGGCCATTAGTGGGGACCAATGATTCATGTGAAAGACCAATTGATTATATATTTTCATGAAACTCAATATATCCTGATAAATCTATTATCCTAACCTTTTTCAGTCATGAAACTTTATCCTTACATGAAAGACTTCTATGAGATTTATTGCAAACACACATGTTGTCTCATCGCGGTACTTTTTTGGGGAAAATTATTTATGATGGATAGATTTTAATTAATGATATTTTAATAAAGAAAAAAACATTTAATGACTCTAATATGGTTATTGAAGGATCCAAATAAATTTTATCATAAAAGAGTGAGATGGCCAAGTATAACCAAATTGGGAAGAGCATCAAAACAATGTTAGATCATGGAATAGTCTATGAACTATTTATAAGGATCCAAAGGATTTTACGTTTTCAATATATTAAAATTATATTGTTTTAGGCTGAGGGAAGATGTTGTTATTCTAAGGGAAGATAAAGATTTTATTTCTTACTAACTAAAGAGGTCATTGGGGATATATATGTCGAATAAGAATCCCACTGCATGAAGGACCACACTAATATCCTAAATCCTCAGTAAAATAATATTAATATGATCAACAGATATGATCCATCTGTGGAGAAATTTCCAACTTATTATGATAGCATTTTCATGGAGGTTGTAACCCCTTGAGATTTTGTGAAACAATTTTTTCGATTTAATTTACCTTTTTGATATTTTGATTTTCACGTGACACTGGAAATAGGTATATATATATATAAATAAACCCCAAGTGAAAAATTACATTAATATGAAACCAAATTAGATTTCTATACACAAAACTAACATGGATTGTGCTACACGTGATGCCGACTTGGCATGCACTACACACAACACTGACTTGGCGTATGTTACATGCAATACAGAGTTTCTATAAAACATCATTTTATTGTTATAATTATATAAACAAGTTAGTTATACCCTAGCTGTTGAAAATTAGAAATATGAATAATAATTACCACCTTTAAAATATTTTTTTAATTTTTAAATATTAATAACACATTTTGATAATGAAAAATATATTTTTTTCTAAAGACTTTATATGGTTAAAAATATTATTTTCTCGAACGAACATCTTTTCATGTCCTTTAGTGATGAACAAAAAATAATAATTTTAGACACAGAGAAATTGAATTTGATAAAATTAATTTAATTTTATAATTTAGAAGGTCACTATTATATTAGGTTGAATTTTTGGGATTTTTCTATGAAAATTCATTGTTTGATGAATAGTTAAAAATATTGCATTTTAGTTAATAACTGAAATTTGGTTAAAATAATTATTAATTTTTTATTATAATGTAACTTTTTATAAGGTCATAATAGATAAATTATACATCTATTAATACAATTTACGTTATTGTAATCAATTTCACATTGAAATTGAATATAAAAACATAACCAACATTTAACCATTTTCTACTTTCAAAACATCCTATTTTGGCTCATCTATAGGAATAAAATTAATCTTAATTTTAAAGATTTTATGAATTGAATTTATAAAAAATTAAAAAATTAATTTCAATCATTATAATATTGGGATACTAATTATATCATGTATATTTTTAACCAAAAATATTAGTATAGGTGATTAAAATTAATCATAGTGATTAAGATCAAATTAATCTTTGTTAGGGACTGAACTGTAATCTTAAGGGCCCAAATAACCTATAAATTTGTCAAATACCCAATTTAATGCCATAGTTCGGGAATAAACCTTAAATTAATGATTATTTTCTGTTTTTATGAATTTTTTTGTAAGAAAATTTGTACACAAAATCTATTTTCAAATAATCCAAGAGAGTGTTTTTCCTTCCCTATAAAAGGCCAGCTCCTCTCCCTCTTCTTCACACCTAAAAAACCTCTTAGGTTCGGCCACTATCTGCCCAATAAACTTATAAACATACTTAATTCCGCATATAATCCTCTTCTTGGAGGTAAATTAATTCAAGAATGCCTTTTGGTATAAACCAAAAGGAGTTACCATATTAAGAGGTAACGTCTTATCTCAAGATCCTTTATTTTATTTTCCTTTTCCACTCTCCTTATTCCAGGATATTATAAAAACATGTATATTAAATATAAAATTATTTTTTTATGATAATATTTTTATCTAGACTTACACCCATATCAATCAAATGGGTAATAAATATACTATTTATGTGTATGGTGAACTATCACTATAAGCCCCCAGCCTTAATCCATACTTAATCATGAGATATTACAAGATTACACATTGAGGATCTTTTCAGGTTTAGTGTTTTAGAGAATTAGATCATAACACTTGCATTATATTCCACATTTAAACAAAGTGGTTACATAAAAGATAGTATTCATTTTTCCCATCAACGGAAACATATTTAAAATAAAACATGGATTCTTTCTTGACACTTCCTTGACACTATCATCATATCATGTACCATTACCTTGACCTGTGAAAAATATTTCAAAAACATGGGATGAGCATAAAAAGCTCAGTAAGGGTTATAAAAAGTATGGAAAGGAAACATGAGTACATATATACATAAGAATGAAATCATACTTTACCTATAAAACATATGCACTTTAACATAACTCATAAAATAATGAATAAATCATAGAAATCATAAGACATAAAGGTAACTTGAGGCATTCATAACATTCTTACGTAGGGAGTAACCCTCTTGGTTACGTTTGGAATACCCATCAGAGTATATTCCCTAAATCACTTCGGAGAAACCTTAAAGTTTAACCCCTTCGTGTTACCCAATGCATTGGAGAGCTATATCGGGCTCACCCACCCTTAGTTTTTCGCGGAACCACCCATATTCATAATAATGCCAAAGAACCATAACATAGTCGTATCAGATAAAACATGAATAAAGGAAACATAAGATTTACACTTTTCAATCACAAGATATCAATACAACAAATTGATATAAAAACATTATGAAAACCATTTTCAATACCAAAATAAAAGAAAAGGAAAACATGGTATTTATTTTTCTTTTAAAAAAATGTATGGCTTGTAGAGGAAGCCGAAACTCAAATAATGGTCACGGCGGCGGAGAAGTCTTTGTCGCCGCATACGTACGACAAAAACATTCCCTTTTGTCGTTTAGTAAAACGCTTCGTATAAAAAAGATTCCTTTTGGATAAACGTAAAATTCAAAGGGGTTTATACACCGTACAAAATAAGGTTGTGTATAAAACAAAATATGCCTCAATGAATGGAGATTGAGATGAAGTCCCTTACAAAGACGGTATCCTTGGATTAAGGATAAATCAATTACATAATTATGTGTGACAAACTAATACACCAAATGTAAGTGGATATTAAGTGTAAAAAAATCAGAGGACATTCATACATATTCATAGAACGACATATTCAAGGAGTACAAGTTTATCCCTACGAAACAAAATTGGGTTAAGAAGTTCCCTTGCAAAAATTTGACAGCCTAACGACGTCACATCAAAATTCAGAAAAAGAGTTGATGAGATATAAAGAGGGTATCTCATCACTTGGACATAAAATTTACATCAATAAGGATATAGAGGAACATATCCCAACATAATAGTATGTGAATTAAAAGACATAACAAAATAATTCTTTTAAAATGAGGAGGGTGAAAGGTTCCCTTACAGACTTTGGTAACTTTCGAAATGTACACCACATTGAAGAAGGGTCATACAATTAATATGTAAATACCCATAAATGAAATTATATTACACAAAGAGTATAATAATGGGATGTACATACACCAATCAATGGAAATGGTGGAAAATGTATCATAAATCTCACGGGACTAAAAGTGAGATGAAAAATCCTTTACAGAAACTCGGCAGCCTAACGGCGCCACTTAAAACTTCGAAAAAACGGATTGATGAGATCAAATAGGGTCTCTCATCATATTAAAATACAATTTATAGAAAGAGGAATATAAAATAACATCCCCAATCATAACAAAGAGGAGCTTAAAAGAAGTGACATAAAGGATAGTACTCAAAAAGAAAGAGAGAGGTTAGATCTCTTATGAAAATTCGGCAGCCTAACGGCGCCACTCAAAACATCCACAATGGATTGATGAGAGAATATAGGGTCTATCATCATATGAACATAAAACGTAAAGTAGGAATAATATAAATAAAATCCCAATCATAACAAATTTGAGCTTAAAAGGAATGACATAAAAGAGTGTACTTAAAAAGAAAGAGAGGGGTAGGAACTCTTACCTTGGGTCCGACTTGACTCGATCGTTCTTTAACGTCTTGAATAATAAACTTGAGTTAATTTATACTTTCTTATGAACCTTTTTCATGTTCATTATTCCTTTTATATCATTTATTTCCATGTTATAAACATTACGTAATCATTTAAGTTAATAATGTTTGTTTTGTCGATATTTGGTTCTTAAGTCGAAAGTGGACTTCTTACAATTACATGTTGTTCATGTGGTCAAAGGTTCATTATATCCAGAACGATATTCATGATTTGGATATCATATATATCATATATATCCAGAATATACATGTATTTATAATAATACATAATTATTTAGAGGTAAGAAATGAAATTCACCGTTCATGGAGACGGTAAGCCGTACGTACGCATGAACGCTACTTTAATTTCTATGTCATATTAATGGAATTAAAACTAAATGAGAGGTATGTATATATTAATTAAAGAATTATATTCATAATTTATATTTTACATAAATCATATATAATAACTTTAAATCCATCCTTTATACATCCCACATATGGCATTAACGAATCGAATCACTTTGAGGTGGCGGTAGTCCGCACTTCCTAAAATGAAATTATCGTGTTTATCCACAATGGAAACCATAAAGGTATGCCAAAAAATAAAAATACAGAATCTTAAGTAAAACATAAACATATTATATATCATATATAAATAGAGTGACATATTAATGTCCACCTTTTAATGTGTTATATGAGTGTTGAACAATCATTATTTCGTGAGGCAGAAATTCACCATCCACAAAAACAGTATGTTCTTTAACAATTAGATGTAGATGTGTGTAAGGGTAGCTCTAATAATTAACATAACAACATCCTAGTATATTGAAGATACTGGTGTTTTTACAAAAGAAAAGAATATAAAGAGTTTAGGGGGATGGAGAAACAAAATAAAACATAAGAACACAAGAGAAAACACAACCTTTAAAACAGGTAACTCTCTTTGATTTAAGATCAAAGGCTTCATTGGAAAGAATTATTCCCAAAGTGAGGCTTCAATGATGAAGAGAGGGATGTGTAGAGATGAAATGGGCAGTGTTTGGCCGAACCAAAGGCTTGAGAGGTGTGGGTAAGGTGATTGTGGTGGGGGCCTTTTATAAGAGAAGAGGAGGGGCACTCTTGGAAAGAAATGAAATGTTACATTATTGTAAAATGTGTTTCGGATTTAAAAGGTCCCACATTGATATAATTCGAGGATAAGGTGATAGTGGTTCGAAATATACCAATCCAATAGGTTTTTGACAAGGTTAGGTCTTAGATTTTACATTATCTTTTTATTTTATTTAAATCGTTAAAGAATGAGGTAATCGATGCATCATCATGATGTCATAAATAATTTAACTTAGTTAATGTATAAAAATTATAAAAAAATAATATTTTGTAGAAAATAGTTTTATATTTCCAATTAATATTTATAGTCAAAAATATGTCTTGTATAACCCCATATAAAAATTGTTTTAGTAACACAACGCATGTTTGTGGCATTTTAATTTTAACATTAAATAAAAAAGTATTAATGTCATTTTCCTACCAAAGTGGCTCCATGGGGTCCCCAAGTTGACCCATGGATTGTTGTGGTCGGCCATGATACATCCATTGAGGGTAGTACATGTTTCTAGGTCATTTCACATTATTAAAACATTATTTTTACATTAAATTCCACTAATTACCTGTAATCGCGATTAAGAACATAGAAGTTACTATTCACCAAAAAAACTATTTTAATCCCATTAAACCACATTTTATTTCCTAATGACAACCATGTATGTCGGATTTTTGAAATTAAAAACACAGAGGTGGCAAAGTTTCATTTAAACGGAAAATCAGTTTCTTTAACTACTACTTAGTGGTTTCACTATTCATCAAAAATTGAAGTTTTTCAGAAAAATACAAAAAATTCACCCCAATATATATTTGATATTCCGAACTCAAAAATGATGTCTATTTTAAAAAATTAAAAACATATAAGTTTCAATAATTAATTTAATAATTAATTCCCGTTGTGAAAACAAATAGCGTGTTTTTAAGAAACAATATCTATTAAAAGATTGACACTAGTTTAAGTCCAATTTCAAAGTGAAATTAATTCCAATGACCACTATTGGATTAAATGGTAAAAATATATTTTAATTTTACTTTAAAAACAATTCAAAAGATGATCTAATCATATTAATAAATTAAATAAAAAAGAGGTTTTGAATTAAAATACAACATCTTTCACAATTCATTAAAAAAATGAACTTCATCGAAAAGATACCAAAAATTTACACAAAGTAAATTTGGATGTCTCTATTCTAAAGAAGAATTTTCTTTTGTCAAATATAACACATAAAATTTTAAAAAAGTGGATTTAAAAGAGGTTCTCCATCAAAAGGCGGATAATCGACCTTCTAATGAATATTAGAATGTTTACGCTTAAAATTGACTTCATTCACATTTTTAATCCTCTAAAATTTATTGTAAAAAGTAAAAAAATATTTTAAAAACATATATAATCATTTTATAGCTAGTTCTGTTCATTCCCTCCATTACAACGGCTTGGCATTAACTACCATTTAAAATAATATTATTTTATTATTATAGTGCAACATAAGATTTCAAAGGAACTCATTGTTGTGTATTGGGTAAGCCATCAAGCATAGCGTTCCCTTTAAATTAATATTAACAATTTATTCAAAAATAGGGATAAATATAAAGATGTCATATTCTTTATTTACCTGGGCTGTTACATCCTTCCCCCCTTTGGGGAATTGCGTCCTCGCAATTTTAAAATTGGGCTCGGAAACATCCTTAAATGTCCCACATCAGAATAAGAGTCGGTAAAACAATCACTTTAAAATAAAGAAAGAGAAGTACAGATGTCACCCGAGTGAACCCATACTAGGATTCCATGTAGTAAAACACGGACATGAAGCAGAAAACATAGTGTCATGTTCTGATGGAGAGTGATAGAAAACATGTTTTGGAGAAAGTTAACCACAAGAAAATCACAAACTTGTGATAGGTTAAACGGTATTCGATTCCCCACTAGGAAAATTTAATAGAAAACATTGTTGTTTTAAGTTAGTTTTTATTGATGAATTTATAAATATGGAAACATAATTACATATCATGTTGAATTTCGACTTTTATTAGATTTCTTACACAAACTCATATTTTCTCCAAAAGACGAGTATTTAGGAAGACTTGTTCACTATAATCAACTTATAGAGAATCACCTAATCCACAAAAGAGAAATATATACTTCCCATATCATTATACATTAACCAAAAAAAATCCAAAATGGTTAGTACAAGATTAGATAATCCAGAAAAGGATAACCCTTTATAAAAAGAAAATCTATCCTTAATCTCCAAAATTTGTCCAACAAAACCCAAAGTTCAACAAGGACCATTTGATAAAAAATTTGTCCATAATATTCTTCAAAGTAAACCAAACTATGATTGAAACCCAAATATTTGAAGGATTTAGTCACATTGTCTTCCAAGGTACAAATTAACTTTGATCTTCAAATAACATCAGTTGCCCTTAAATTCTCATATTGAAAAGTAATTAACCTAATCACATATCCACGATGATAGGTTAATCATTTCCATAGATAACCCAAAATAAACTTACTCTTGATTCCTAAAATCATCTAACTAAAAATAATTAGTCAAACTAACCAGGGACTTCACGTAGTCCAGTGGTAGGCGATAAGTACTAGTTGCACATTGGTTGTGGGTTCGATTCCTGCAGCTTTGTCCGACGCGACGGGTTGTCACACAGTCTCCATGTTTTCCTTTTTACAAAACTATATAATTCATAAAACATTCCCCAAAATGAGATAAAATCTGGAAAAATAATAATAACATACTTTAACCTCAAGTTTATCTCATTCCTTTTATCATAACATATAATAACCAATTATTACCTCAAATGTAAGTATCATATAAACTCTAAGGGTTACCTTTATAATTATTACTTGAACTTCCACATAGATTGGTCATCTCATACATGATTCATTATAGATCATACCAAGGTTCAAGTGGTTGATCATGTCTCCTTGATAGTTGGTTTAGAACAACCACGAGTTTCCTCATTGAATCCTTTATTTTATCTAGTATCTTAATCAGAGAACAACCACAACTTCCTTCAAACCTGTTATATCTTTGGTGCCTAGTAGATCTATCCATTCTCTAAAATCAGAAATGTCAGTGTGAGTATATCAACAAAATCATCATGTACTAATGAGGAAGGTAAACACTAAGATATACTTACTCATTAAATTCATCTAAAACTAGGAAACTTTCTGAAATCCTAACCATTATGGTAATGTCACTTATTCTTAGAGAATACCCTAACCAATAAAGTTATCTAAACCCACCTTTGATACCAACTATAAGGCATCGGCCTTAAACCGTAATTAATCTTGAGTTATAACATGATTACACATTGAGGATCTTTTCAAGTTTACAGTTTTAGAGAATTAGATCATAAAACGTGCATTACATTTTACATTTAAACAAAGTGGTTACATAATTGATAGTATTCATTTTTCCCATCAACGGAAACATATTTAAAATAAAACATGGATTCTTTCTTGACACTTCCTTGACACTATCATCATATCATGTACCATTCCCTTGACCTGTGAAAAACATTTCTAAAACTTGGGATGAGCATAAAAATCTCAGTAAAGGTTATAAAAATTATGGAAAGGAAACATGAGTACATATATACATAATAATGAAATCATACTTTACACATTAAAAATATTCACTTTAACATACCTCAAAAAATCATGAATAAATCTTGGAAATCATAAGACATAAAGGTAACATGAGGTATTCATAACATTCTTACGTAGGGAGTAACACTCTTGGTTACGTTTGGAATACCCATCACAGTATATTCCCTAAATATCTTTGGAGAAACCTTAACGTTTAACCCTTTCACGTTACCCAATGAATTGGAGAGCTATATCGGGCTCACCCAACCTTAGTTTTTCACGGAACCACCCGTCTTCATAATAATGAAAAATAACCATAACATAATCTTACCACATAAAACATGCATAAAGGAAACATAACATTTCAACTTTTCAATCACAAGATATCAATACAACACATTGATATAAAAACATTATGAAAACCATTTTCAATACCAAAATAAAAGAAAAGTAAAACATGGTATTTATTTTTCTTTAAAAAAGGTATGGCATGTAGAGGATGTCGAAACTCAAATAATGGTCACGCCGGCAGAGAAGTCGTTCTCGCCGCATACGTACGACAAAAAAATTACCTTTTGTCGTTTAGTAAAACGGTTCGTATAAAAAATATTCCCTTTGGATAAATGTAAAAGTCAAAGGGGTTTATACACCGTATAAAAGAAGGTTGTGTATAAATCAAAATATGCCTCAATGAATGGAGATTGAGATGAAGTCCCTGACAAAGACGATATCCTTGGATTAAGGATAAATCAATTACATAATTATCTATGACAAAATAATACACAAAATATAAGTGGAAATTAAGTGTAAAACAATCAGAAGACATTCAAACATATTCATAGAACAACATATTCAAGCAGTACATGTTTATCCCAAAGAATCAAAATTGGGTTAAGAAGTTCCCTTGAAAAAATTCGACAGCCTAACGACGTCACTTCAAAATTCAGAAAAAGAGTTGATGAGAGATAAATAGGGTATCTCATCACTTGGACTTAAAATTTACATCAATAAGGATATATAATAACATATCCCAACATAATAGTATATGAATTAAAAGACATAACAAAATTAGTCTTTTAAAAAGAGGAGGGTGAAAGGTTCCCTTACCTACTTGGGTAACATTCGAAACGTACACCACATTGAAGAAGGGACATAAAATGAATATGTAAATACCCATAAATGTAATTATATTACACAAAGAGTATAATAATGGTAATTAGATACACTGCTCAATGGAAATTGTGGCAAATGTGTCATAAATCTCACGGGACTAAAAGTGAGATGAAAAATCTCTTATGGAAACTCGGCAGCCTAATAGCGCCACTTAAAACTTACAAAAAAAGGATTGATGAGATCAAATAGGGTCTCTCATCATATTACAATAAAATATAAAGAAATAGGAATATAAAAGAACACCCCCCTTCATAAAAAATAGGATCTTAAAAGAAGTGACATAAAGGAGAGTACTTAAAAAGAAAGATAGAGGTTAGATCTCTTATGAAAATTCGGCAGCCTAACGACACCACTCAAAACTTCCAAAATAGATTGAGGAGAGAAAATAGGGTCTCTCATCATATGAACATAAAAAGTACATTAGTAATAATATAAAATAACATCCCAATCAAATGAAATATGAGCTTAAAATGAATGACATAAAAGAGTGTACTTAAAAAGAATGAAAGGGGTAGGATCCCTTACCTCGGGTCCGACTTGACTCGATCGTTCTTTAACGTCCTGACTAATAAACTTGAGTTAATTTATACTTGCTTAATAACCTTTTTCAAGTTCATTATTCCTTTTATATCACTTATTTCCATGTTATAAACATTATTTAGTCATTCAAGTTAATAATGTTTGTTTTGTCGATATTTGGTTCTTAAGTCGAAAGTGGACTTCTTACAATTACATGTTGTTCGTGTGGTCAAAGGTTCATTATATCTGGAAAAATATTAATGATTTGGATATCATATATATCATATATATCCATAATATACTTTTATTTATAATATTACATAATCATTTAGAGGTAATAAATGAAATGCACTATTCATGGAGACGGTAAGCTGTACGTACGCATGAACGCTACTTTCATTTCTATGTCATATTAATGAAATTAAAACTAAATGAGAGGTATATATATTTTAATTCCAGAATTATATTCATCATTTATATATAACATAAATCATATATAATAACTTTAAATCCATCCTTTATACATCCCACATATGGCATTAACGAATCAAATCACTTTAAGGGGGCGGTAGTCCGCACATCCTAAAATGAAATTATCGTGGTTAACCACAATGAAAACCATAAAGGTATGCCACAAAAGAAAAATACAGAAGATTAAGTAAAACATAAACATATTATATATCATATATAAATATAGTGACATCTTAATGGCCACCTTTTAAGGTGTTATATTAGTTTTGAACAATCTTCGTTTCGTGAGACAAAAATTCGCCATCCACAGAAATAGTATGTTCATTAACCATTAGATGTAGGTGTGTGTATGTGTATCTCGAATACATAACATAAAAACATTTAGTACATTGAATATACAGTTTTTGTTACAAAATAAAAGAATAAAAAGATTTTAGGGGGTTGGAGAAACAAAATGAAACATAAGAACACAAGAGAAAACACAAGCTTTAAAATGGGTAACTGTCTTTGATTTAAGCTCAAAGGCTTCATTGGAAAGGATTCTGCCAAAAGATAGGCTTCAATGACGAAGAGAGGGATGTGGAGAGATGAAATGGTCAGGGTTTGGCCGAACCAAAGGCTTGAGAGGTGTGGGTAAGGTTATAGTGGTGGGGGACTTTTATAAGAGGATATGAGGGGCACTCTTGGAAAGTAATGAAATGTTACTTTATTTAAAAATGGGTTTCGGATTTAAAAGGTCCCACATTGATATAATTCGAGGATAAGGCGATAAGGGTTCTAAATATACCTATAAAATACGTTTTTGACAAGTGTTGGTCTTAGATTTTACATTATATTTTCATTTTATTTAAATCGTTAAATAATGAGGTAATCACGACATCATTATGATTTCATAAATAATTTAATTTATTTAATGTCTATAAATTATAAAAAAATAAAATTATGTAGGAAATCGTTTTATCTTTACAATGAATATTTATAGTCAAAAATCTGACTTTTATAACCCCATATAAAAATTGTTTTAGTAAAACAACACATGTTTGTGACATTTTAATTTTAACATTAAAAAAATTGTATTAATGTCATTTTTATACCAAAGTGGCTTCATGGGGTCCCCAAGTTGACCCATTGATTTTCTTGGTCATCCAGGACACATCCAATGTGGGTAGGACATGTTTCTAGGTCATTTCACATTATTAAAACATTATTTTTACCTTAAATTACACTAATTACCTCTAATCGCGATTAAGAACATAAAAGTTACTATTCACCAAAAATTTATTTTAATCCCATTAAACCATATTTTACTTCTTAATGAAAACCATGTATGTCGGATTTTTGAAATTCAAAACACAGAGGTGGAAAAGTTTCATTTAAACAAAAAATCAGTTTCTTTAACTACAACTTAGTGGTTTCACTATTCATCAAAAATTGAAGTTTTTCAGAAAAATACCAAAAATTCACTCTAAGCTATATTTGATATTCTGAACTCAAAAATGATGTCTATTTTATAAAATTCAAAACATATAAGTTTCATTAATTAATTTAATAATTAATTTCCACTGTCAAAATAAATAGTGTGTTTTTAAGAAACAATATCTATTAAAAGATTGACACTAGTTTAAGTCCAATTTCAAAGTGAAATTAATTCCAATGAACAATATTGGATTAAATGGTAAAATATATTCTAATTTTACATTAAAAAAAATTCAAAAGATGATCTAATCATATAAATAAATTAGATTAAATAGTGGTTTTGAATTAAAATACAACATTTTTCACTATTCATTAAAAAATGAACTTTATCGGAAAGATACCAAAAATTCACACAAAGTAAATTTTGATGTATTGATTATAAAGAATAATTTTTTTTTGTCAAATATAACACATAAAATTGTCAAAAAGTGGATTTAAAAGAGGTTCACCATCAAAAGGTGGATAATCGACCTTCTAATGAATATTAGAATGTTTATGCTTAAAATTGAATTCATTCACATTTTTAATCCTCTAACAATTATTTTAAAAAGTAAAAAAATATTTGACAAACATATATAATCATTTTGTAGTTAGTTCTGTTCATTCCCTCCATTACAACGGCTTGGTGTTAACTACCATTTAAAATAATATTATTTTTTTATTATAGTGCAACGTAAGATTTCAAAGGAACTAATTGTTGCGTATTGGGGAAGCCATCAAACATAGCATTACCTTTAAATTAATATTAACATTTTATTCACATATAGTTATAAATATAAATATGTCATATTCTTTATTTACCTGGGGTGTTACAGTCACCTCACAAAACGATGATTGTTCAATTTTCCTTACCTCCTATTATGGTGGAAATTCTAATAGAAATAATATTTATATATGTTTTATATTATAATTTTAATGTATTTAAGATTATTTTTCTTTTTAAAATAAATTTCTTTTTTATGATCAATTTGGTGTAAGTATGATAATTTTGTTCTAGGAAGTGTGAACTATCATCCCCTTAAAGAGATGTTATTCATTCACACACTACATGGAATATATTAAGAATGGGTTTTGTTAAATTATATGATATATATGATATAATAATTCAACTATACTAACAAAATATATACATGAATATACATATATTTCATGTACTTTCTTTCTTTCAATAAGACAATACAACTAGAATGAACATTCACGTGTACGTACGGCTTACCGTCTCCCTGAATTGTATACTCCATTTCAAACATCTATATTATATATATTATTATAATACATATATAATGAATATGAATAATATTTATATCATAATTTAATTTATGTGAATCATGATATAAGTATAAGGACCAAAGATATAACAAATTAAGACATGTGTGAAGAACAAAGAAAATATTACCCGAAATGAATCCTTAACATAAGATTGTTAACAAGTGGGCAGTCTAAGGTCATAATCAAAAAATATATGGTATTGTATATAAATATGATTTTCTAAAAAAAATTATAATAAATTTATATTTAATATACAGTTGGTATGAATTAGTATGATGAGAGTCAAGACATCAGGTAATGGGATTTCATCCCACTTTTTATTTCTATAAGATAATGCTTTATTCACCACCCATTACTTTTATATGGTGTGTATAATACCCATGTATTTAGTCAGTTATCCTTATTACTAAATTTATATGTATTTACAAAACCATTATATAATCCTTATTTCACGGGATTTATGTTTCAAATGATACCAAATCTATTAAATAGTTTTATCTCTGTTTTCCTTCTTTGAAACTCATGTTTGGTAATTAACTTAAGTTATTATTGAGGAATATATACATCCATTTTACATGTTATATCATGAATATAATTCATTTAATGATATTTTAAAATTCATGAAATTACAGTTTCTTACATGGAGATTATGAACCAAAGTAACCAAGTGGTAAGAACTTATTGAAAGCATCTCATCGCTTTTTGAGATTGTTGATGATTATGAATAGTTTGATGAAATTTTATGATATATATAACACCCATTATATTCCTTATACTCAATATACTCAATATATATCATTATATTAGTACCATTTTTCAACACTTTTGTACATAATATAATTTTAAAATGTTTTTAATAAAATATGATATTATCTCTCTCTTCAGTCAAAAATCTAATTTATTTAAAAACCATATTTTCGAAAACGTTATCAAAAATATTTTAATATGATATCAAAAGATAATTTTTCAAGTAAAAAGTATGTTAATATAAATTTATGGTTTTATAATCTTTCTTTATAGGTATTCAGAGTTATTTTCAATTAAATTGCTCTCAAAACGCTTTCATGAATTCTTTATATGTTTGGAAAAATGTTTTCAAATAAAAAGGATTAAAAAATGTTTTGAATGTAATATAATATATTTTCAATGAAAAAACATTCAATATTTTTTCATGTTTAATTAATAATTATTCAACGAAAAAAGTTTTTAAAATGATTTCAATACTTATTTATATGTTTTCAATGTATTTTGAAAACGATTTGTTTTCAAAAGGATCCATGATTTAAAAATAATTTTTCAAATATGAGGTGAAAGTTTCATCATGAAAAGTTTTTTAAAGATGATCTAAATTTATTTACATTTAATATTACATCTGTTTATGATTCTTAAGGATTTCTAGGATGTTAACTTAATGTTCCATTCAAATGCTTTCTCTGAATGGTTTATGATTTGATGTCATGATGTTTTTAAAACCTGTTTCTCTTCAATGAGTTGTATTATTTTTAATCCTTATTCTTTTAGAGGGTTCTGATTTGATGTAGTTATTATAAAACCTATCAATTTTAGATAAGTTATGATGAGATGATATTTTAATGATAATGATTTCATTTCATGGGTAATAATTTTATATTTATAGAACACGTCTCATTTTGTAGTTTATTATATAATATATGTTTTTAGAAACATGAATGTATGAATTCATTATGTGCTTTTTTGGACCAATATCTCCCTCCAATGAATTGGGTGATGCTAAATTTTTTATGAGCTCACAGGGTGAACAGGAGGGAATCCAATGCCCGAAACAAGAGGGTATACAGGAGGACATCCCAAGCCCAAAACAGAAGGGTATATGGGAGGACATCCTAATCCCTAAACATAAAGGTAAATATGATGGAATACCAAACCCAAAACAAGATGGTGTTTGGGAGGGATCCAAATCCTGAAAAAGAAGGTATATGGCTGTACATCCCTATCCTAAAACAAGAGGGTATACGGGGGGACATCCCAAGACCAAAACCAAATGGTACACGATAGGACATCCCAAGCCCGAAACAAGAAGTTTCATGGGAGGGTTTCCCAATAAAAAATCATGTACATGGGTTATTAATCCAATAATAACATTCTACAAAGGCTTTAGTAGGCCATCTTGACATAGTGTTTTTATATGATTATGTTTTTCAACAATTTCAGGTTCTTTTACTATGCAATGCTTTCATGAATTACGTTCATTTTTTACTTTATGATTTCTGTCTTATAAATTTCCAATATTTTTTATGATCTATAATATACATGGTATGATCATTAAATGTTATGCTCAAGTTCCATACCCTTTTTTCACATTATTCTTACACATTTCCTTTATTTACCCTTACTGAGCATTTGAGATCACCTATTTCATATGTTTCATTTCCCCAAGTTATGAAGGCATGTTTTAGGTAGAAAAACAAAAGGTGGAGACCATTATGGGATATGTTAAAGATCCTTCACCAGGATAAACGATTTTGTTTCCATGTATCCAATGAGACTAAACTATTACGGTCCTCTGGAATGTATTTTTTATAATATTATGAATATTCATCTAAAATTATGTAATATTTTGTATGTTACACATGAGTTAATATAGTTGGTATCAAAGACATGTTTATTAAAACCTTATAAATTATGTTGAGAAAAATTTTGTGAGATCCCTATTAATATTTCTAAGGATATTTCTAGGAATGTCTCTATGGATAACTATAAGGATGATTTAACGTTTAAAAAATCTTCTAAAATTTTGGTAACAGATAGAGTGATTGGTTTCCTAGAAAAATATCCATGCCGGGATAAAAAATTTGATTTGTATATGGCACATATGTACCTAGGGGTATCATAAATTACAAGATGTTTGATCCCTGACTCGAGGTAATATATTAAATGAAAATAGGCCTTACAGCACACCTTGTTTGACACTCTCTGGGGATATTATTTGGGAATTCAAAAACTCATCCCAATCCATCATGAAGTATTTTAATATAGTTTTTCTATGAGTAACCTATGATAAAACTTGGGTGTCATGGATGAAGGAAGGTTTCATGATTTATACATACTATAAGTAATTATTTTCAAGAACATTTGGTTTTTTTCTATGATAGGTAAAGCTCATGCTACACTCTCATTTTTAGTCAATGGAGGGAACCAGTGGTAACTTGGTTTACATTTAGTCTAATGGAAAATATGTTCCTTATGAGTAACTAAATTTGATAATAAATGTTGAGAGACATATTGTGATAATATCGACTCATTTATCACGATATATGATTAACAATGTAAACTTTGTTGATAAACCTGACACATCACATAAGATGATGATGGACATTCGTAATTGTTCAAATTATATAAAGTATCTAAGAATGAATATTTGTATTCCTACATGTCAAGAATCACGAAAAAGGAACCATGATGAATACCTCAAAAAGAGGGGAAGATGTTATCTCTGCAAAACAAAATGGCCATAGAGTGATGAATTGTCATGGAGTTCATTGTATCATGTATTTAGAACATGATTATTACCTAACTCAATTCCCATAAATAAGAATTCAGTTCTTAATAAATGATGTAAATACTCTATGACAAATATTATTGTCGAATTATTTAAGTACTTTTGTAATTAGATTCAATAATTATGAATTGTGAAATATATAATAATTATCCAGCTTATGTTTTTTCTATGATGATTTAAATGAATATATTGAATGGACCCAATGAAAAATAAAGGTTATTTAATGGTATGGTGATAGTCCTAGAAAACACATGATTAAGGGAAACACAATTCTTAATAAGTTCCCTATGTTAAGATATTATAATTTGTAAAAAGATATATGGGATATGAATAACTGTTTCCGACGCTTTCGTCGGGGCGCGCACGCATCCGTCCGTCAGGGGGGGACGCGCGGCTTGTTGCCCCGCATTCCCGCTTTCCAAAGGCGGGCGGCATTCGCTCCTTATTCAGGGACGTCTGCTCCTTGATCGAAACGGGATGATGGGATGTCGGTTCTTCCTCTTGTGGATTCCTCCTCAGGACTCGTCACCTAGTCCGGGTCTCCCTTATAGATTTATTACGTAGTTCGTGAAACTCTTCCCAGTGCCATGTTTCCATGGACGCCGGTTAATTACATTGCTTCTGTCGGGACATTCCAAAGGGTCCAGTCAGGGCAGCAACCTTCGGTCAGGGGAGTAGTCATGTTGAGGCATCAGTAGCGTGTCTGGATGCTGGGGTACCTGGCATGTCTGTCTGTTATCCTTGACCACAAGGCTTCTCGAGGGCGTGGAAGCCCGAGGCATCCCACATCGAGCGCGGGGAATTACATGTCATAGACACATATCTGAGGTTTTCCTCAGCTTCCCGTGTTCAACACAGGGTATGCCGCGAGTTTAACGTCCAGCGGAGACAGATGAGAGTGAAATGGGACCATCGCAGGGGGCGATAGTGAAGTTGGGCTTGAGCCTTGAAGAGGCTTCCTACGTATCCCCGTGGCAGGGAATCAAAGTCCGCGTAGTTCGGATGGGTTCCGGTAAACCGACGTGAAGCTGGACCTTGGTCCGACGGGCGTCGTCAGCGTACTGACATGAAGATGGACCTTGGTACGAGGGGAGTTGGGCTTGAACCTTTGGGAGGATACCTACGTACCATGCCTTGACATGGATCAAAGTCCTCGTAGTTCAAATGGTTGGGTCGCAATGGCTTACCACCGGACCATAGTGTAGTTTAACGTCATGATGGACGAGGTAAAACACGACGTGAATTGGGTGATGGGTGGGCTTGAACCTCATGGAGGCTTCCTACGTACCATGCCTTAACACGGATCAAAGTCCCCGTAGTTCAAAAGGGGATGATCGCAATGGCTTACCACTGGACCAGAATGGGACCCGACGTGAAATGACGGGTGGGTGTGTCGGTGAACTGACGTGAAAGTAGACCTTGGTCCACTATTGGTGGGCTTGAACCTCGTGGAGGCTTCCTACGTACCATGCCTTAACACAGATCAAAGACCTCGTAGTTCAAAAGGGGTCGGGTCGCAATGGATTACCACTGGACCAGAGTGTAGTTTAACGTCATGCTGGACGAAGATGGGACCCGACGTGAAGAAACGACGGGTTGGTGTGTAGGTGAACCGACTTGAAAGTAGACCTTGGTCCACTATTGGTGGGCTTGAACCTCGTATAGGCTTCCTACGTACCATGCCTTGACATGGATCAAAGACCTCGTAATTCAGATGAGATTCGCAGGTAAACCGACGTGAAAGTAGACCTTGGTCCACTATTGGTGGGCTTGAACCTCGCAGAGGCTTCCTACGTACCATGCCTTGACATGGATCAAAGACCTCGTAGTTCAGATGGGTTTCGCCGGTAAATCGACATGAAAGTAGACCTTGGTCCACTATTGGTGGGCTTGAACCTCGTAGAGGCTTCCTACGTACCATGCCTTGACATGGATCAAAGACCTCGTAGTTCAGATGGGTTTTGTCAGGGTCGGTGCACACTCTAAGCCCACGTGAGTCATGCTCGGTGTGAGAAACAAGAGGTTGCAAGGACCTGACGATCACGTCGCGAAGGGTGCGTCCGTGAGAAGCGAAGAGGGGCTTACACGTTGAGCGGCCCAATGGTGTTGGGACTTACTCCAGGATGGAGGCCCAGAGGGGGGTGCCTCGTTCCCTATCACGTCCTCCACTGACCTTGGTAGTGGGGAAGTACAGAGATGCACGGGTGCAATCATCCGTACCAAAGGTTAGGGGATTACGCTCTAAGGCAGCCCTTCCCCTGCGAACATACACCACTCCGACAAGGAGGATCTCATTCCATGTGCGGAAGAGTTCCATTCCCGTGGAGACGAGTGGTGTAATGAATGTTCGAGCTGGGGGGACCCTTCGTGAGGGAGACGAGGTTGGGTCACAGTTTAACGTCATGTGTTGAGGACGTGGCGCTTGGCAGTTTAACGTCCTGCAGCTCGGACGAGGTGGGTTCACTCCACACCCCTAGGACTTACATAACCGGTACCCTCTGGTCCTTGGGGAAGGGAAGCTATCGGTAAGGCCATGGTAAAGGGGGGTCGTGGGAGGAACCATCGCGGGGTCCACGTTAGCGTGGCTATGCAAAGAAGCAATAGTCGTTAGCGTGCCTATGCGAAGAAGCATTAGGCGAAGCAACGCTACGGGAGGTGTTGTCCATGGGACTTTGAAATCACATCGTGCAAACCTGGAGGGTCGCACGGAAAGAGGAATCGCTAAGCGGGGAAGTGTGCTTTGCAAAGTGGGGTGCCTTGGCCTTAGCGTGGGGAATAGGTGGGAGTAGGAGGTGCTTCGCGAAGTGGAACAGTGTTCACGGAGCACTGCCTCGCGAAGAAGGAGTGGTTTGCGAAGCAGGGCCCTGCCAAGCAATGTACTTCGCGAAGTGGAGCGATCCTGCCTTAGCATAGGGATTACTCGTATGGGTTGGGTGTTTCGTGAAGCACAAGTGCTCTGCGGCTTCTCGGGTTCCCTTGGGAATCCCCTTCCTTTGCGAGCGCCCTTGAGCTTCGCGAAGGGCATCCCTCTCGGAAGAGGGGCTCAAAACGAAACAAATCAGAGTCGTCTCGCGAAGTAGAAATACCTCATGGAGCTCATGATTCCCAGGGCAAAGCGTGCTTCGCGATTCAGGAGAGGAGAAGCCGAAAGGTCGGATTGTCTGTCTCCGGGACTCAGGGGGAGTCGAGTATTTATAGGGAAGGGGCGCCGCGAAGCAGGGCTCGCGCGCCGCCTTCGGGGCTTCGCGGCAGCTCGCGAACGTCAAACGGGTTCGCGGAGGATTACCGCCTCCAGTGCTTCGCGGCGGCTCGCGAACGTCAAACGGGTTCGCGGAGGATTACCGCCTCTGGGGCATCGCTCCGGCTCGCGAACGTCAAACTGGTTCGTGGAGGATTACCGCCTCTGGGGATTCGCGCCGGCTCGCGAACGTCAAACCGGTTCGCGGAGGATTGCCGCCTCTGGAGCTTCGCGGGGCCGCCAAGGAGGGGACGCTTCGCGGCGGGGCTTCGCGGCTGTGCTTCGCGGCTGTGCTTCGCGGCTGTGCTTCGCGAGGCAGCGCGCCGGCTGTCTTTTTCGTTCCTTCCTTTCGGGCCACATTTTTGGCGCCAAAAAATGCCCCCCCCCCCCTCAGACTTGGAGCCGCGGAGGGTGAAGGGTCGAAGTATGAGGGATAATCACCAAAACTGTCAGTGGTTCGCGATGCAGCATCGCGAAGGGGGGCCCGCGCTGCTCGCCGGAGCCGCGGATCCAGACGCGCCGCGATGCTTCGCGTGGGTGAGGCGCGCCGCGATGCTCCGGGGTCGTCGCCTATAAATAGGGGGTCCTCCCTCTTTTGTCTTTACGTGCCTTCCTTGTCTTTTTTTGCTCTCGATTTTGCGAAGCTCCGCATACTCCGCGACAGCCCTCCGCGAATCGAGCTTCGCGGCGAACCGCGGGTCTCCGACTCCGCGTCCGCGCCAAGCGAACCTTTGCTTGTCTGCCCTGGCCGGACTCCGCGGTTTGATCTTGCGACCGACCTTCGCGATCCGGCTTCGCGATCGAGATTCACGATCGTGCTTCGCGATCCATCCGGCAGAATTATTTTCTGAGGGCCAGAGTTAAAATGGCCCATCAAGAAGCTGTCTTGGGGGTCCTCGCAGATTCTGCTCGTCGAGATGAGATGGCCAACCGTCCAGGCTTGGGGGAAATGGTTCGGAGCCACTCGGACCACACTTCCTTGACAGACCTGCTGTCGGAAGGTCAGAGGGAATACCCGCAGTGCAAGAAATTGTCGTTGTACGGCTTCGGGCTGAGGGATGACGTCTTCATTCCTGAGGCAAGAAGGGATGAACCAGCTTGCTGGTTCAGGAGCACACCATGCCAGCACCAATGGTTCAGGGCGGCCGATGGTCATGCACAGGAGGATTTCACACCCGTCACCACTGATTGCCTCTACAAAAATGTGAACGACGTTGACGGGAGGCCACTGCAACCGGAGACGTCCCCTCCTCTCTACTGCACCATGCTGAAGGCGGCTCTGCCGGATCCGAAGAAGGGATGGTCCGATGAGTGGGACCTTCACCAGGGAGGAAACTTTACCGATGACTGGGCTTGGGCCTACTGGGTAGGTGCCTCCTGCGAGGAGTTCGAGGCCGAGCTGAGGAGAGTGGGACTATATGAGGCGGCATGGGCCTCCCAGTTCCACATTTACCAACCAAAGAAGCTGATGCCGGAACTGCTGAGTAGATGGTCGTCTAGGACTAACACTTTTCACCTACATCACGGGGAGGTGGGCATCAGCCTGTGGGATGTCCACCAGATTTCCGGGGTCCCGATCTTGGGGGCCATGTATGACGAGTTCCTCCCCGTTGCCAGCGTGTGGGGAGATGCTGAGCAAATGCCACGGCTGGCGTCACCGCTGATGGCACTTGTCCTTGGAAAGGACAAGGAAGCAGTGAGGGATGTCCACTTCAGAAGATGGTTCAAACGCTTCCTGAACTTCCCAGAAGATCGAGAGTTCCCTCCAAGGCCTCGAACTTGTCCGAGGGCAGCCCAGCGGGGCAAGGGACACTCGTATTGGCGGGTTTTGGAGGACAGCCAATGGAAGACTTGGGGTTTCAGTGTTAGCACTGAACAACAGCCAATAGTCAGGCTGGAGGCGTTCATCGCGGCTCTCATCTGTGGGTGGATCCTACCGGTGAGAGATACAAGCATGGGGGTACGGCCCAGCTCATTCATCATGGCATCGATGTTGGCCATGGGGCAGCGGATCAACCTGGGGATCCCGATGCTCGCTAAACTATATAGAATGCTGCGGCGTATTAGCGAGGGCAAGAAGCCGCCAAGAATATACGTGCCCTTCCACCTCCTGTATGGGTGGATCGCAGCGCATATCAGGGGGATTTACGAGTATCCAAACCCCATTTCGCCGCCGGGATCAGACTTTCGCACCTCCATTCTGAACACAGTTAGGAGCTTCCCATTCAAACTGGCCGTTCCGATGGTGCTGAATAGGGTGTGGAGGGCGGACGAGTTCAACTTTCATCCCTTCCCACTGCCGACGGGGAGGCTTACTGATGATGGACGGGGGACGGAAGAACATCGGGCTTACCTCCTGGCCTTCCAAGGTGGAGTTTTGGTGGCTTAGATAGAACGTGAGCCAATCTGTGAACCGTACACCCCGTATCATTTTGTGAGGCAGTTCCGGTGCCTCCAACGGCTGACCCCGCAGGTATACTGGGAGGTACGTCATGAGGAGCACCCATGTGTGATGAGGCAGCTGTGGATCATGTTCACACGTGAGGATGGAAAGATGCAGATCGCATTGCCTCCGTCTACCGCCGCCTTTGGCTTAGTGAAGGAATACTCCATCAGCTGGGAGGCCGCTTACCCCGGGGAGATGCTGAAGCATCCAACGATCCGGGTTGGTGACGGTGGGCCTCCTTTATCTCGAAGTCGGGGTCGGAGGGCAGCTAGGGCCGCCCGCGGCAGCGGGGCTTCCATGGCAGAGAGACCCGCACTGGCCAAGGGTATGGCAGCAGCGGCGGATCCGGTGGTTCCGGGAGAGCAGGGTCATCCGGAGGGGTGGCCACCGAGGGGATTCCGTCGGATATCCGCTCAGGCTCCGGGGAAGCGGCTGCATCCCATCGACATGGTAGAAGATGCCGTCTTTCCGGAAGCTTGGGACATTTGGGATGTCAACCGGCAATTCCTCAGCCCACCCGAGATGTGGGCCCACCTGAATAACCTCAGGATGAAACTGTCGGGCATAGGCCCAGTTCGGGCTGGATTCATGGTGTCTCCAGTGGAGGCGGAGCAATACTTGAACGAGCTGGAGGATTACGTCCACTCCAGCGGTGTTCCTCGCCCAATGACAGATCGGGTGAGGGTACTGTTGAATCAGACGGTGCCCCCACAGTTATCGGCTGCCGATCTGAGGGAGCGCTTCCCCTTGCCGGAGGAATCAGGGGACTCTTCTCGGGAGGATGAGGCTGGAGGAGGGAGACTGCTGGAGGAGGGCGAGGTCGGGGACCGAAGCTCAGAGTCCGACGACTTCGCGGAGGCTCTCGAGGTAGCATTCCGAACTTCTCTTCTTACGATCTGTTCTTTAATCCCTATGGAATTCTCACCAATGTTTGAGCCATGCAGGAGGAACTTGTTCGTAGGCCTCATTCTCGCTCCTTGACGGGTGATGACGCGAGACCTTCAGAACCCGCGCCTATGGCTGCGTCCAGTTCCGCGTCTGGTGGTGCCAGGGGGTCTGAGGCGGCTCCTCTGGAATCTCCTGACCTTCCAACAGTATACGGGGGGCCTCATTTCGAAGTCCCATCAGTACCGGCCCAGGAGCAGCGCTCGGAAGTCGATCTTCGTAAGTCTCCGCCACCGGTCTCCTCGTTGCCACACGTGGGCCATGCCAACTAACGTTTATGTCTCTTTCTGTCGTACAGTTCTCCGACTGGCGTGGGCTGCTGCAGCTAGGCTGGTTGGGATGTCTGGCGGCGTCCCTCCCAGGGGCATGCCGGTGATGGTGACGATAGTCCCTTCACCACCTCAAGCTGCGGCGCACACCATCACTGGCGGGACCACCAGCAGGGCCATACCTGAAGTCGTCGAGGTGGACTCTGAGGAAGAGGATCAACCGGTCAGTCCCAGTCCTGTCGTGCCTGCGCCGGCGTCAGGTGTCGTACCAGACTCAACACCAGATGCAGATCCCGCAGAGGAATTCCTATAGGCATATCCTGCGTACGAGCCGGCCGACCGCGCGGATTGGGACGAAACGGCCTCTGATGAGGAAGACAGCAGCATAGTCCGCCGCCGGTCGTGGAAGCTGATCACGTGCATTATCAAGGACACTCCCCAAGCGCAATGGCTGGCCGAAATAGATAGGCTCCGCTCGCGGTTGCGCGAACTGCGTGCCGGGGGAGTGGATGCCCAACGCCCTCACGCGCTCATCCGAGACCTCATGGCTGAGAAGATCCGGGAGCATGATCGTGGGCTGAGCGTGGGATGGCAGCGGAGGAAGGCGACCAACATTAGGAAGCTCCAGGAGGCTGAAGGCGGGGTCCAACAGATGCAGATCCGGGCCAATGAGCTTTCAGCCACTCTCGATGCGCAGTCTGAGCTGGTCTCACGATTGAAGACCCAGCTGGCAGAGGTTGAGGAGCAGATGGGGCAGACCTCTGGAAGGATGGCTGCCGTTCGGGCCGAGGTAGAAAGGGCCAGGGCCAGGGTTGACGAATTACGCCCCGCCGCTGCTGAAGAGGAGCGGGAGTTGAATTAGCGGCAACAGGCTTTGGACGCCGCTAGTCAACGGGTGGCAGAGCTGCAACGCTCCTTTGACGGGGTCAACCCGTCCATGGGGTATGTCGACCCCCGAGTATTGTAACAAACCCGAAAGAAGCTTTTATTAACACTTTTGTGCTTCAACTCTTTCGTTCTCCTTTGTTTTGAGTTCCGTGGCACGCACGATTTCCACTGTGGAATTGCCTTGTTACATCCCTACAATGTATGCGGGAAGTTTGGCGACAACTCCCTCAAACCAGTCCAGATTCCCGAAATATGGGGAAGGCTTGCTCGGAGGAGGAACTTCCAGGATAGCCGAATTACCGTTTCTCCAACGTGCTCTTATGCACGAACGGGGCAACACCAGGGGCGCTGAAATCGGTTCAAACAGATGAAAATGGGAAGTGTGAATCACGGTGCCCAAATTCGGAACACTGTGGGGATGGCGTGACAATAAAGGACAACCGCTAACCGTGGCGGACAAACGGTATCCTTACTGCGTTAGCCTGAAATGGGGACAACAAATGAGCATCGACCGCTGACCATATTCGCAACGCGGGATTTTATCAATTTGTTGTCGATCAATCTTTCAGGACGTTGGCCCAGGACAGTTGGTGGACCATAGGTCAGACATCCATACTGTTAGGGGGTCCTTCCAGACATGACCAGTCTTCCGGAACGTTGGCCCAGGACGGTAGGTGAGCCGATGCGGCATAAGACCAGGCCGTTAGGGGGTTCCTTCAGACATGAAAGAGGACGATGGTCCGAATAAGGGACACGCAAAGCGTGGAATATGGAGTGGTGGTTTGTTCAAACAGAATCCAACACCATGGTAGTTGCACCACTGTGGTGTGAGTACGTCAGATGGGCGCATCGGCCCGATCACGGATCATTCTTTCTTCCAGACAGGGCCTCTGGCGAGGGCTGGAAATGGGGAGGAACAAGATTTCGTGATTTGAGGGGCTGAACCCTAGGTGAAATTCCTGGGTGTCTCTACGTATCCCACGTGATGATGGGAATCAAGCCGCACGTAGTTCTGGAAGCGTAGTTTATCGTCATACTGGACGAGGAGCAGCCTGACCGTGTTGGTACACATCCAGCCAAAACTACTAAGCCCACGTGAGTCGTGCTCGGTGTGGGAAACAAGCAGTAGTGGTGGGAATTTCCCGACGCAGAGAGGGGCAGGTTTGGGCAAAGGGATGCTCAGTGACTACCGGCCCGATGACACTAACACGATCATTCAGCGCACCTAGATGCGCGAAGAGAAAGAGCCGAGTATGATGGAGTTCCACTTGAACATGAGGGAGTGGAAATGTGTGAATCATGAAGCTCGAGATTCGGATCACGATGATGGCGGCGTGGCGATAGAGGATTACTGCTGACCACATTCGCAACACAGCATCCTATCGCGTTAGCATAAAATGGGGACAAACAAATGAGGGTCAACCGTTGACCATGTTCGAAACACGGGACCATGTCGCAAATGTTGTCAAATATTCGTAGGGACGTTGGCCCGAAACGATTGAAGGGCCCTTAGGTCCAGCATTCATGGAGAGCCCTTAAGCTTAGTATCCACATCGTCCGAGGGCCCTTTTGGATGTGGAAGAGGATGAGGATCCAAATAGCGAGCTCACGAAGCTTGGTCATGAGATGAGGGGAATGTCCCTGTGAAAATCCCATGCTTCGGGCTTTTTCTCAAAACACATCTGAATATGGAAACGAAATGTATTAGAGAGAGGGAGCAGATTCCTTTCCCTTGGGGTGATCTTAGTTTAGGGTCATAGAATTTGGACCATGGATGGGAAAAGTGGATCAGGGGACGCATGACATCAAAGCCTGACGTGAATGAGGACATAGTCCTGCTTACCATGCGTTCTCTGGGGAAATGCACGAGTCGAGGGACCGAACACAAGGGTTAGGCTGGGCCCACGGGGAAGTACTCGGGCGCTCCTACGTATCTCATAAGGATGAGAATCAAGCCATATGTAGTTCTAGAAGGTGGCACGGTAAGGTACCAGTGCCAGGGGAAAAGGGAAGTGTGGGCATAGACCTTGCACTAATGAAGCGGAATTTGATGTATCTTGTTTGTTCTTTAAGGTGAATGGTTTTTTTTGTGAAGCGATAGGCCTAGAACAGTAGGTCGTGATGTCGCCACAAGAATCAAGCCGTGATGGGCGTTGACAAATGGCATGGCATGTGACCAATACCCAACGTGATGTCCTCTACAGCGAGGTCACCACAATGTGGTGTCATTTTTCGTCGTGCGGCCAGGACGATAATGTCACAGTTTAGGGTCGTATGATAGGACCAAGCATGCATTTTATCGTCATGCAGCGCGGACGTAGCAGAGATGATGCTAGGCGGGAAATGTGTGCAGTGTTTTAAAACACGATTGACGGAGACATGATCCCACATCAGATTGTACGCCATCCGGAGAGGGAAACCTTAGGTCGAGGGGCCTACACAGAGGTGAAACAGGGACAGAGACTGGCTTCCTAAATGGGTTGTACCCAGAGACAGGGCGTCTGGGCGGTCCTACGTGTCCCATGAGGATGGGAATCAAGTTGAACGCAGTCCCGAATGTATCTTAGTTTATGGTCTTAGAGCTCGGACCATGGGAGCCCCAAAGGGCGCTAGATTGCAGCTTTGTCCCCCTAGCATGCAAAGGTGCACTGAGGGATAGCACCAAAAGTGTCGAGATTCCACCTGGACATGATGGGGTGGAAAATGATGTGAATCATGCAACCAGCATTCAAGGACTGAAGAAGCTGGTGTGACGACAGAGGATTACTGCTGACCATGTTCGCAACACAGCATCCTGTCGCTTTAGCCTGAAATGAGGACTAACAAAACGAGCATCGACTGCTGACCATATTCGCAACGCGGGATTTTATCGATTTGTCGTCCGAAACCCTGGGGGGAGTTGGCCCGTATCGGTAGGGGAGCCCTTGGGCGTAGTATCCAGGCCGTTCTTGGGGGTCCCTCCGGGTGTGAAAAATGATGGAAGTCCGAATAGAGGGGAACACGAAGCTTGACAAGTGGAAGGGACTTGATCAAGTTGAATCAGACAATCTCAGTCCTATACTAGAGTGCTCTTAATACATGGGTGAACCATTACAAGGAGTCAAGGGACTCAACTTTGAGGGTGATCGGGAAATGGGGCTGGACCCGAACTTTGGACATCCAGGTCGTCCTACGTATCCCATTAGGATGGGAATCAAGCCATACGTAGTTCTGAAGGGTGCCTTTTAACGTCATGCAGGACAGGGAACAAGAGGACTGAACCTCAGAATGGGGGCGTGCGTGGTGCAGTTGTTGCAAACCCGATGTGAATGAGGACGTAGTCCTACACTGCGCCACGCAGCCCTATGATCAGGGTCCTGAAGGCAGTATTAGAGAGGTAAATTTGCTGAACTCAGGCTGGGTCCGAAGACAAGGGGTCTTGAACGTAGTTCCAGATGAGAGTCTTAGTTTATGGTCTTAGAGCTCGGACCATGGATGGTGACAACTCCCGAGTAAGCACAGATGTTAACCCAATCCCTAAGCCCATGTGAGATAAACTCGGTGTGGGAAACAAGGGGGTATCCTCATTGCAGTACTTGGGGCGTCCATCAAAGGGGAGTCAGCAGAGAGTTTCGAAGGACACCTTTGATGTAGCTTGTTCCTCGAACGCGCAGACGTGCACGGGGGAAAGGTACCAAGAGTCCCGAGACTCTACTTGGAAATGATGAAGTGATGAAGGGTGTGAATTGTGTACCCGGCATTTGGGCTTAATGGTTTGGCGTGACGACAGAGGAAAACTGTTATCCATGACGGAAACACAGTGTCTGTATCGCGTTAGCCTGAGGTGGGAACAACAAACGAGCATCGACCGCTGACCATATTCGCAACGCGGGATTTTATCGATTTGTTGTCCGAAACCCTCGGGGGCGTTGGCCCGTATCGGTAGGAGAGCCCTTGGGCATTGTATCCAGGCGGTTCTTGGGGGTCCCTCCGGGTGTGAAAGATGATGAAAGCCCTGATGCAGGGATACACAAAGCCTGTAAAGCGGGTGCGGACATGTCCGAGTAAATCTTGGCATTCCAGGTAATAAACCAGAGTACTCTTAAGCACATTGGTGAACCGCCGAAGAAAAAGGATCGACGAAACAGCTCAGTAGGGGGGGGAGCATGGTGTAGTCATTACGAGATCGTCGTGAATGAGGACATGATCCCACACCACACCATATGGTCCCCTCATGGAGGAAGGATAGGCCAAGGGGCCAAGATGGGATGGGGATTCCTGAGAGATGGGGCTGGACCCGAAGCCTAGACGTTCAGGTGGTCCTACGTATCCCATTAGGATGGGAATCAAGCCACACGTAGTTCTTGAAATGCACTTTCACGTCATGCTGGACGAGGAGGGGAGTAATATACCCCAAAACAAGGGAGGTGTATGGCATGGTAAAGAAGCCGTCGTGAATGAGGACGTAGTCCTACGTCACACCATACAATCCTATAAGATAGGTCTTGGGCCGCGGCCCGGAAAGTCCAAGGGGCCTGGGGCTGAGCCTCGGTCAGGAAGGCCTGACTGGTTTGTAGTTTAACGTCTTACATGAGGACGGGGGTCGGGGACCCGAGGAGGCCATGGGGCCTGAGGCTGGGCCTCGTAAAGGGAGTTGCACGACACGGTACATGATCCTGACGTGAAAGAGGACGCAGTCCTACATCACACTGTACACCCTTATGAAGAATCCTGGGTCGTGGCCCGAATCGCTAGCACCACCCGGGGGAAGTTTGTCACCTTGGGATAGAATCCCAGTCAAGGAGCGGGTGAAGCTCAGTTGCGTTCATCCACGAAAGGGGCAAACACCTCCAGAGGGAATATTCAGCCGGGTCGAGGCTTGCTCGACGTGGTTCGGGGCAAAAGTGTGCGCCCTGCCATGTCTTGACCCGAGGGGAAGATTTTGGCTTTTGGGCTGGGCCAACGGAAGAAATGTCCGGGCATTCCTACGTATCTCATAAGGATGAGAATCAAGCCATACGTAGTTCTTGAAGGCCATGCAGTTTAGCGTCATGCGGTGAGGACGTGGGAGGGTAGAAGAACGGGAGTGGGCACATGGTGTGGCCTTTACAATCTTTGCGCGAGTGGGGTTGCGTGAGCGGGACCGAGAAAGCCTACTCCCTGCTACACAAAGATCCTCCAAGGAGACTATCCCCAGGGGGAATAGCGGAAGAGAAAAGCTCGGGGCTGGGCTCAAGGCGAGGCGTCCGAGCGTTCCTACGTATCCCATGAAGATGGGAATCAAGCCGTACGTAGTTCTTGACATGCAGTTTAACGTCATGCGGGACGAGGGGCATCTCATTCGGGGATGTGTACAGTATGGTACATGATCCCAACGTGAGGACGTAGTCCTACACCGTACCGCACGATCCCGTGAGAGGGTAAGTCGGAGAGAAACGATGGGGCATGGGGCCAGACCGCGGTGGAGACGGGGCCAGGGGCCCAAAGAGGCCGAGGGGCCTGAGGCTGAGCCCCGGTCAGGAAGACCTGACTGGCTTGCAGTTTAACGTCTTGCAGTGAGGACGGAGAGGCAGTTTAAGGTCATGCGGGACCAAGTCACAGTTTAGGGTCGTGCAGGACCCTCTCGCAGTTTAGGGTCGTGCAGGACCACTATTTTTCCCTAGGCAAAGTATTGCTTGAGGAATTTGGCATTGGTGGGAGGAGTTACACGCTCTCTATCTGTGGTCACCAAGGAGTATGCTCCGTTGGGGTAAACCTTATGGATGATATAAGGCCCTTCCCATTTGGGTTCTAACTTGGGTGGTTTCCTACCAGGAATCATTGGCGCTCAAAGGGCCAAAACACGGTCACCCTGCAGAAAAGAGCAGAGACGAACCTTCTTGTCAAAGGCTCTCGCTATCTTGTCCTGATGCCTTTCCAGATTGTGCAGGGCACGAAGCCGGTTCTCGTCTAGTGCCTCTAATTCAGCTAGACGGATCTCAGCTACCTCATCTGATGTCTGGTGATCATAAACTACAGTGCGTAGTGACGGCAGCTGGATCTCAATGGGTAGGACGGCCTCAGCTCCATACACCAGGGAATATGGGGTCACCTGGGTAGAGTTGCGAGTCGTCGTCCGATAAGCCCAGAGGGCGTTGGGGAGATTGTCCGGCCAACTCTTCTTGTTCTGACCAACCATCTTCTGCAGAATGTTAGAGAGGGTCTTATTGAACGCCTCGATCTGCCCATTCGCCTGCGCGTGGTAGCGGGAGGTATGGTTCGACCGGATTTCGTACTTAGCGTACAATTTCTTCAATTCAGCTGCCCGGAAGTTGGTGCCGTTATCGGTTAGGACAGCGTGAGGGACTCCAAACGGGTTGATAATGTTGGATCTCACAAAGTCAACGATGGAACGGGCCTTGACCTCTTTGAGCGGAACTGCTTCTGCCCACTTGGAGAAGAAATCTGTAGCAGTCAGGATGAACCTACACTGGAGGGCTGATGCCGGAGGATACGGTCCCACCACATCAAGTCCCCATACCACAAATGGCCAAGAGTACTTGGTGGGGTGGAGGGGTTCTGGTGGCCGATGCAAGAAGTTGGCGTGTACTTGGCACGCGTGGCATCTCTTGGCGTATCCAATACAATCGTAAATCATGGAGGGCCAGAAGTACCCTAACCTCCGGATTTGCTGGGACAGCTTCGGCCCAGCTTGATGTGCGCCACAGGAAATGGCGTGAACCTCTTGCATAACATGAGGTATCTCTACTCTTTGGATGCAACGGAGGAGGACACCATCGAAACTCTGCTTATAGAGGATCTTCTCAATACTGGGGCTGCTCTAGAGGGTAAATTGCAGCGCGCAGCGTCGGATTCACTCGCGTTCGGCCCGGTCGTCCGAGAGCTAACCATTTTGGAGGTACTCGACAAAAGGTGCTCTCCAGTCGGGGGTGGTTTCAACCACTGCGTCTGACGAACCCGGGACTCCCGATATGGAGGGTCCGGCGGTGAGATGACTTACCCGCAGGCTATCACGGTCCTCTTGGGTGACGGGTGCAATGAATCTCCGGTGGGCCATGTGTATGACCAGATCATCTTGCTCGGGTTCTGCGAGTGACGCGGCTAAGCCAGCCAGGGCGTCCGCTTGTCCGTTCTGTGATCTTGGGACATGGGTAACCTCTGTACGAGGAGAGAACTAGGCCATTAGGAGGAGGGTATACTCCAGTAACGGTGCAAGCTCTGGCTTCCTGATGACGTAGTCGCCATTAACCTGTTTGATCACCAGCTCGGAATCTCCCTTCAGATGTAGATGGGGAACATGGATCTCAAGGGCCAACTCGAGGCCGGTAATGAGAGCTTGGTACTCTGCCTCATTTTTTGTACAACCTTCTGACAGTAGGAACGAGTATGGAAGGATGGCTTGCGCCGGGGTAATGAAAACAATGCCCAGACCCACTCTGTTGAGCTTGGGGTCGTTGAGCCTTCTACCGGTGGGGCTCCGGGAGGCACCGTCGAAATGCATTTTCCAACATGGTGCAGCATGATCGACTGAGAGGATCGTCTCGTCTGGAAAATCCAGGTCCAGGGATTGATCCGTGGAGGTTGGATGGGCAGCTAAAAAGTCTGCCAACGCTTGTCCCTAAACGGCCTTCTGAGGCACGAACCTGATATCAAATTGCTGGAGAATCACCGCCCACCGTGCTAGTCGGCCAGTCAGCATGGGGCGGTTCAGGATGTACTTCAGCGGATCTACCCGAGAGATCAATTGTACCTCGTGGTGTTGCAGGTAGTGCCGCAACTTCTGCACAGCGAAGACGAGCGCAAGGCAGTTCTTTTCGATAGGGGAGTATCTAACCTCCGTATCGAGAAGCATGCGGCTGAGATAGTAGAGACTGTTCTCAGTATCCTCGTTATTCTTCTGGGCGAGCAGCGCACCAAGGGATCTCTCCAGGGCGGTCACATAAAGGACCAGAGGCTTTCCGGAGACGGGTGGCATCAAGACCGGAGGTTGGAGAAGATACTGCTTGATTTCCTCGAAGGCGGCCCGACACTCCTCATCCCATTCGTAGGCAGCGTCTTTCTTCATGAGCCGAGAAAAGGGCTTACACTTGCCGGCCAAATTCGCAATGAATCGGCGTATATAGGCTAAGTGGCCTTGCAGGACTCGAAGCTCCCAAATGTTGTTCGGGGGAGGCATTTGGCTGATGGCCTTGATCTTCTCCGGGTCGATCTCGATACCTCGGTATCTGACAACAAAGCCCAGAAACTTCCCGGAGGTGACTCCGAAGGCACACTTCAGCGGGTTCATCTTCAGGTGATGGGAACAGAGTAAACCGAACACTTTCTCAAGGTCTTTGAGATGGTCCTGGCGCCGGCGTGATTTGACTACAAGGTCATCTACGTAGCATTCCACTAATGTCCCGAGGATCGGTTTGAATATGTGATGCATGGCCCTATGATAAGTGGAACCTGCATTTTTCAAACCGAATGGCATTACCCGGTAGCAAAAGGTACCCTGGGGAGCCCTGAAGGCAGTGGACTCCTCGTCTTCGGGGGCCATCCAGATCTGGTTATACCCGGAATACCCATCCATGAAAGAGAGGGCTTGGAACCCGGCCGTGGCGTCAATCAACAGCTCCGTCACTGGGAGTGGGAAGTCATCCTTTGGGCAGTGGCGATTGAGATCGCGGAAGTCGATGCAGACTCTGATCTGCCGATTCATCTTCCTGACCGGCACAATGTTGGCGAGCCACTTGGGGTACTGGACCTCCTTAATGAAGTTGGCTTTGATAAGCTTGTCAACTTCGGCCTCAACCATAGCACCATGAGAAGGGTGCACTTTCCTGGGAGGCTGCTTGAACCCACGATGTTTTGCTGGGAGGCCCAGACGGTGGACGGCCACATGGGGATCCAGCCCTGGCATCTCATCGTAACTCCAGGAAAACACATCGCGGTGCTGTTTGAGGAAGTCTATATTCTGCTGCCACTCCTCGAGGGACATGGCCGCACTGATCAATGTGGGTCTTGGATCTGCCTCGCTACCAAGGTTAACCTGTACCAGTTCATCAACCGTTGTAGAGACGCCTTCTTCAAAGGCTGGGGGAGCATCCCCCAAGTCTTCCTCCCCAGCTGTGGGGGGATTTCCCGCGACGGTAGATGCTTCTGGGCTCTCAAAACCCGAGGGGCAACTGGTGCCGGCTTGGGCAGCAGCGGTCATCAAATCAGGAGACTCACTTGTCGTTGAGACCATAGCAATGAATGCATTTGATCCGATCCCATCTGGCCTTCGGCCTAAGGGGCCACGCTTGATGATATCAAAGCAGTGGTGATGTGTCGGCCTGAGTCGGTTAATTCCAGCCCGGCGGAATAGACACGTATGGCACACCGCCGTTGTCATCAGCTTGACGTCCCGGTACCGTACAGGGGTAGGAGGTTCCGGGATGACCCGAGCCTGGTTGATGTAGGAGTACGAGGTGATTTTCCGTCGTCACTTGGACATGGGGACATGCCTTCCCTGCGTACCCGAAACAACAAAACATTGTCCCATGTCGGGGGTCGTGGCCTCCAACCGGTGGATCAGGAGGATGTAGGCGTCGTCCATGCTTTCCCAGGGATCACTTGCGATCGGGGCGGGCTCATCCTCACTTACCAGGATTTTATTTTCCTTACTTTTGTAATAACCTGCATCCAGTTAGCGGGCCTCACAAGAAGCGAAAGGGGACGTGTCTCCTTGGAGCACGCCTACTCGACCATTGATCGAGTACTTAAGGCACTGGTGATACGACGAGGGGACCGCTGCATGCAGATGGAGCCATGGCCTACCCATCAATGCGTTGTAGGCGGTGTCCTGAGAAACAACCATGAACTCGGTGCTGGCAATTAAGCCACCGAACTGGGTCTTCAGGCGGATCATGCCGACCGGGGTTTGCTCTGTCCTGTCGTACCCCTGGATCCTGAGGTCAGATGGAGTCAAATCACCTTCAGACAGACCCAGCTTTCGCAGCGTCCAGGTCGGAATTAGGTTGATCCCAGAACCCGTGTCAATGAGGCAGCGACGGACTTCCACACCGTTGAAGTGGCCAGTGATATACAGTGGGCGAATGTGTCCCTGTATAGGGGGGTCCACATCTTCGCTGGAGAACGAGATAACCGCCTGACATTCGGCGTTTTCAATCGTCTCGGTATGGAAGGCTTCTGCGGCTGCCACTTCCGTCTCGAACTGGAGGGGGCTCCTTAGGGCCTTGGCGAGTGCCTCGCGCATTTCAGATGACAGGCGAAGGGCCTCGAGGATGGAAAGCCTCGCCGGAATTCCGGCCAGGTGCTTTAGGACATCATACTTGCGTGCCAAACGCGAACCTCTGCTTACAGGGAGCTTTTTGGCATTTGGAGGCATAGCGGGTCCGGCTGGCTGAACTGGAGAGTAACTAGTACTGGGTACATCTTGTTGCCTACCAGTAGAAGCCTGAAGAGTAGTCGCCGGGCTAGGATCGGACAGCAGAGGCTGGCCTGTCGCCGGGCAAGACTGGCTGTGATACGAAGGAGGCGGCTCCCCCCGATCCAGCAGCACGAACGGCGGTGGAGGTAGAGCTGAGGGTGCTGGTTGGGTCTGCGCGTGCTGAGATCTGCGCCGAGCCTGCTGCCTGGTCTCGGTAGCATGCACAGCTTGGTCACAAGTGCCTGCTGACAAACCTCGGTGACTGGCGCGATTGCGATTCCGCTGACGTTGACGTCGACTGGAAACATTGGGGCGGTCTGCCTGGGGTTCCCCCTCGTCGGGGGTCATATAGGGCTTTACCAGCTCCACGGTGTTAACCGAAGCGTACCCTTGACTGTCGCTCGAAGAGTCATCCACCGCTGGGCGGATTCTGGGAGGGATGCCCATTTCGGGAGGCATAAAGTCGCCGAGAGTACGGGATGACGACGGCACTGGCGGTGCACATTGCTTCTTCTTGCGTCGCCGCTGCTTGCCCTTTTGGGCAGAGGTCGACTGTGAAGACGATGCTGAGGTGGAGACTACATCTCCTAAAGGTTCCGACTGCTTCAGGCGTGCCCGGATGATACCCTGGGCATGGACGACAGTTTTTTGAGCCATCCAGTTGTCGTATTTCTGGGACCCGTGGCTAGGGACCTGCTGCCACTCACCTTCGCCGTCGCTACCGATTTCTGATCCCGCAAAGACGCCTTCCACTTGCGCTGGCGCTGGGCCCAACTTGACTATGTTGTTGTTGACCTGGTCCTGAAGCCAGTCTTTAAACACATAGCATCGCTTGAGGGTGTGCCCCAGGATCCGATGATAAGGGCAGTAGTTGGTGTGATCGGTGAGATGCGCCTCTGCCGGCCTTCTGCACTCAGGCAGACGCACGATCCCTTGCTCTCGAGCACTTCGGAAGTAACCAGGGACCTGATTTTCGTTGAACGAATAGGTATGGTACTTTCTTTCCGGGTAGGGATCCCTGGGGGCCTGGTCCTGTTGAGGGACCGGAGGGGCCTTCCGAGGAGGCGGTGCCTGGTTGTCTCGCCTAGGTGGCGGTGGCGCATTGCGTGGGGGAACCTGTCGGTTCTGAGGCGGTCGCTGCTGGGCAGGAGCCGGTGCTTGAGGTGGAGGACCTCTGCGGGGTTGCGGGGGTGGTGCCACCGGTAGCAATTCCAGCTGCCTCGAGGCTTCTATTTGAGCCACCGCGGTGGGTTCAGCCCTGGCGGCCCTCCTGGCTGGGATCATAGGGGGCATCAAACGTGCCTGACTAGCCTGTTGCAGGGCCTCCTCGAGGCGCTGGGCCTTATCCGAGAAATCTCTGAACCCTCCAGGGTAGTTCTGGGTAATCAAGGAGGGTACCAGCTCTGTCTTGACGTTCCCCACACACATCGTCAATAATTTCTCCTGAGTCTGTGGCATATCGAGGGAATACGTAAGTCCTTTCCACCGGGCGATGAAGTCTGCAACCCGCTCATCAGGCCTCTGTTTGCATTTGAAGAGGTCCGCAATTCTGGTCTTTCGCGTGGTGGAGCTGAACTGGTATAAGAACGGCCGGCGAAGATCCTCCCAACCGGTCACTGATCCGAAAGGGAGCTGGCTATACCAGACGAATGTCGGACCTTCCAATGTCTGTACAAAACATCGGAGCTTAGCGGCTTCTTGCTGAGCCGGGGTCCCCAGCATGGGGCCACACCTGGAAGAGAAATGAGCCAAGTGCTGGGGTGGGTCCCCTGTCCCGTTAAACGGCGAGAAGGTGGGGTTCCCAAAACCCGGAGGCGCGGTCATATCATCCACCCACGCGGGATAAGGCTTGCCATCCGGTGGGACTGCCACCTGCCGTGTTTCCAACGCCTCGAGGTGGGCCGTGAGTGCCGCAATAAGGTCCTCCGGGTGGGGGTCCTTGTCTTGACGGGGATCCCTAACCACAAGCGCATTTCCAGGTTCTTCAACACAGTACACGGCTTCGGCCGCTCGCGGGTCAACTGGCTGGACGACCTGCTGGGCGACTGGGGGAACCCGGGATGGATTCTTCAGATTTCCCCGTCGCTCAGTGGGGTTTGGCGAGACGTATAGCTCCCCCTTGCCATATGTTCCGGCTTCCGCCCTGTCCGCGGCAGTAGCATGATCAGGGTTGCCCAGAGGCATCTCACCGGGGGGAAATTGTTCCTGCCCCTGCTGCCCCGGCCTGGGATTACCATAGTCGGGTCGCCGCTCTGCGGCGCGTTCAGCCAATAGTTCGTCAACCAGCCTCTTCTGCTCAGCAAGCTGCTGGCGTAACGCGGCCTTCTCAGGATCCTCGTCTGTTTTCTGCACAGAGGCGGACGGGTCGGAGTGCTTGACGGTTCCGACATGCTCTTTACCTTTGCCGGTGTTTCGAGTGAGTACCAGCGACTCGGTGGGTATGGGCAGGCCTAGCAGGTTCCTCTGCTGACGGGTGACTCTCCCTGATGGGTCGAGTAGTGGCGGTGCACCCTCTGGGGGGAAGTCTCCATCAAGGAGTTCCAGTTCGTCTTCCCTGTCCACAATGTCGGCCATGTGGACCGCGATTCCTCTCGAGGGCATGTCCTCGATGTCGCATAGCGAATCGGGTTGTCGTCGAATAGGATCGAACAGAAGGGCAGCATAGTGTCCCCAGCCACGGACTTGCAAATGGGGGGTGGCTTCCCTGATGATCTTGCGGAGTGCCTTGAAACTCTGAATGCATTTTCATTGGAGGGCACTCTGGTGACCTGGGGACTCGGGGTGCCAGGCTGCAAGAAGTGCGGCCGCATCGATCAGGCGGCACTGCTCGCCGATTTCATCGAAGTGCTCTCGACTTCTGGGGTACACCACCCGTTCAAAACGGAGGCGGAAGTGCGTCGCCCACAGGGTTCGACAAAAGCATCCCACTTCTTCAGGGGTAAGCGACTCGGGTACGCGGAAATTCAGCGCCGTCGTGGGCCAGAACTTCTCTGGGAAGTAGTACGCTGCAAGAATACTCCAAAAGCTCCTGGGTTCGTCCTCGGGGTTCGGCCCTACATTACCCCACTCATCAACCGGGGGTGGCTGAGGGACCGGTAGTGGTACCGAGGCAGACCTCTGGGATAGCAAACTCGGCAGTGGAGAATACGGCGAGCGAGCATACTGGCCACCGAATTCTGGGCTTTCCTCTGAAGAGCGAGGTGACCTGACCACAATGTCACGATAGGACGGGCTAACAGCCACTGCTTCGGGTACGGGAATCGCCGTTACCAGTGTCCGGTCATGTCGTGGCTCTACCACCATTGACCCCCAAAACAGCTCCTCGTGATCCCGAGTAGAGGTAGAGGGCGCTTCGGGTGACGATGGCGGTGACTGCGCGGTCGAAACCTGCGGAATTCCCAGGATTTCTTCCTCCTGGATGTACCTGCGGAGAGAGACGGGAATCCAGTGGACCTCAAATTCTGGGAGAACGAGGCTGACGCGCCTGGTTCCTGCCCCAGTCCTTGATACGGAGGAGCTGGGAGAAGGTTCCCTCGCTGAATCGCATTCCGCTTCCGAATCGGAGAAGCGGGCGGGTTTGATCTCCCCCTGGGCCTTCCCAGGATTCTTCATGTGGCGGCGACGACCCGCTCTTCTGCCCCTGGGTGGCTCTTCGGGACAGGATTGACCCCTATCAGGCAGCCTTGGGGCGGCGCTGGCGCCGTGGCGGAGAGGGCCCCCACTCGAGACAGCCGGGGTGAGAGGGGAACCGGGGAAAATGTCAAAGGGTACATGGGGAGGACATCCATGAACAGTACCCATGTGGGCGGGGCCTCTGTTGGAACTGGTAGGAGCATGGGGAAGGCCTCCATGGTCGATGCGAGTGGAGCGAGGCTGACCTTCACTCCTTGAGTTGATGGGGCGAGGAGGACCTTCGCCAGTCGCAGAGAGGACGTAGGGGGGACCCCCACGTTGAAGAAGAACCGGAAGGACGGTGCCTTCAGAAGGATGGACTCCATACCCTGTACAGCGGGCGCGGGAAATGTTTCCGCGCTGAGCATCACTGCCACGGGGCAGGTCTTCCTGCAGGATGGGGGCAGCACGAGGCATGCCTCCATGACGAACCTCGGAGCGGGGAAGGCCCACACTCTGTGGAGTAGTGGTACGGGGAGGACCTCTGTACGGGGTGGCATCACCGCAGGTTAGCTCGCGGCGATCACTACTTGGGCCTGCAACCCGGAGAGTCAACCCAGCCTGCCCGTGGGGCGGTTGGGGTCTCGATCCTGGTTGGGCGAAGGGGTGCCCCTGCTCAATGTACGCGGGGGCTTCATAATGTACGTCGGCGGTGGCTCGGGCCACTGTAGCTGTCGACGCGGACGCGACTAAGCGAGCGTCCTCAGCCCGGGCCCGGCGCTGACGTCGGGTCAGGCGGGCCGGTGCAGGTGGTGCAGGGACGTAGTCTGCCTGCTCTTCCTGCGAGGCCGGACGACGGCGCTGACGTGGCCGGACGGGAGCTCTCGCCTGGGGGCCCTGGGTCGGGGCCCTGAGCGGACTGAGCCGGACAGCGCCTGCCTCTTCAGCGTAAGGCGAAGAGTCGTCAAGGCGTTCCAGAGATAGGCTCCTGAAACGGTTGAACGTCTGGGTGGGGAGCATGGGCTCCCTGCGCGGCCGGTTAGGGCGGCGTTGATGGCGGGGCCTAGAGGCCTCCAGGTCCAAGCGGGCCATATCCCTGGTCGGGATGACCCCTTCCTCCTCGTACCTGCGCACGAGGCTGTTGATCACCCTTCGTTGGATGACCTCTGATGGGGAAAGGGGACGTGGACGTCCCGTATTCCGTGATGTGGCAGCCATCTTGGCGGTGGTGGCGCCATGTGGAGTGGCTGTCGTGGTGTTGCCCCTGCCCCTGCGTGGGCGAGGAGCGGATGGTGACCGCATCTCTGAAATAGCAACCTGGTTCCTGGCAAGCGAAGGGATCAACTCATCAGTACTGAGAGGAAAAGGATTGACAACCAGTGCCCCATCGTTCTTCCATCCTACATGTCTGTGAGAAGGATCCACGCCAACACGCTGCAGAGCGGAGTGCCCCATGTTCTACTACCCCGACTCCTGGTGAGTTTCACGACAGGCCCACCATTTGCACGGTGGGACCAGGCAACGGATATCTGGATCCGGTGACACGTCAATCCACTGGTGTCTCGAACGCTACTAATCCCCATGCTGAGGAGACGAATTTCATGTCGGGTTCACCATTTCTATTTCCGACGCTTTCGCCGGGGCGCGCGCGCATCCGTCCGTCAGGGGGGGACGCGCGGCTTGTTGCCCCGCATTCCCGCTTTCCAAAGGCGGGCGGCATTCGCTCCTTATTCAGGGACGTCTGCTCCTTGATCGAAACGGGATGATGGGATGTCGGTTCTTCCTCCTGTGGATTCCTCCTCAGGACTCGTCACCTAGTCTGGGTCTCCCTTATAGATTTAAAACGTAGTTCGTGAAACTCTTCCCAGTGCCATGTTTCCATGGACGCCGGTTAATTACACTGCTTCTGTCGGGACATTCCAAAGGGTCCAGTCAAGGCAGCAACCTTCGGTCAGGGGAGTAGTCACGTTGAGGCATCAGTAGCATGTCTGGATGCTGGGGTACCTGGCATGTCTGTCTGTTATCCTTGACCACAAGGCTTCTCGAGGGCGTGGAAGCCCGATGCATCCCACATCGAGCGCGGGGAATTACATGTCATAGACACGTATCTGAGGTTTTCATCAGCTTCTCGTGTTCAACACAGGGTATGCCGCGAGTTTAACATCCAGCGGAGACGGATGATAGTGAAATGGGACCATCGCAGGGGGGCGAAAGTGAAGTTGGGCTTGAGCCTTGAAGAGGCTTCATACGTATCCCCGTGGCAGGGAATCAAAGTCCACGTAGTTCGGATGGGTGCCGGTAAACCGACATGAAGCTGGACCTTGGTCCGATGGGCGTCGTCAGCGTACTGACATGAAGATGGACCTTGGTCCGAGGGGAGTTGGGCTTGAACCTTTGGGAGGATTCCTACGTACCATGACCTGACATGGATCAAAGTCCTCGTAGTTCAAATGGTTGGGTCGCAATGGCTTACCACCGGACCAAAGTGTAGTTTAACGTCATGTTGGACATGGTAGAACACGACGTGAATTGGGTGATGGGTGGGCTTGAACCTCGTGGAGGCTTCCTACGTACCATGCCTTAACACGGATCAAAATCCCCGTAGTTCAAAAGGGGATGATCGCAATGGCTTAACACTAGACCAGAATGGGACCCGACGTGAAATGACGGGTGGGTGTGTCGGTGAACCGACGTGAAAGTAGACCTTGGTCCACTATTGGTGGGCTTGAACCTCGTGGAGGATTTCTACGTACCATGCCTTAACACAGATCAAAGACCTCGTAGTTCAAATGGGGTCGGGTCGCAATGGCTTACCACTGGACCAGAGTGTAGTTTAACTTCATGCTGGACGTAGATGGGACCCGACGTGAAGAAACGACAGGTTGGTGTGTCGGTGAACCGACATGAAAGTAGACCTTGGTCCACTATTGGTGGGCTTGAACCTCGTAGAGGCTTCCTACGTACCATGCCTTGACATGGATCAAAGACCTCGTAGTTCAGATGGGATTCGCCGGTAAACCGACGTGAAAGTAGACCTTGGTCCACTATTGGTGGGCTTGAACCTCGTAGAGGCTACCTACGTACCATGCCTTGACATGGATCAAAGACCTCGTAGTTCAGATGGGTTTTACCGGTAAACCGGCGTGAAAGTAGACCTTGGTCCACTATTTGTGGGCTTGAACCTCGTAGAGGCTTCCTACGTACCATGCCTTGACATGGATCAAAGACCTCGTAGTTCAGATGGGTTTTGTCAGGGTCGGAACTCACTCTAAGCCCACGTGAGTCATGCTCGGTGTGAGAAACAAGAGGTTGCAAGGACCTGACGATCACGTCGCGAAGGGTGCGTCCGTGAGAAGCGAAGAGGGTCTTACACGTTGAGCGGCCCAATGGTGTTGGGACTTACTCCAGGATGGAGGCCCAGAGGGGGGTGCCTCGTTCCCTATCACGTCCTCCACTGACCTTGGTAGTGGGTAAGTACAGAGATGCACGGGTGCAATCATCCGTACCAAAGGTTAGGTTCTTACGCTCTGAGGGAGCCCTTCCCCTGCGAACATACACCACTCCGACAAGGAGGATCTCATTCCATGTGCGGAAGAGTTCCATTCCCGTGGAGACGAGTGGTGTAATGAATGTTCGAGCTGGGGGGACCCTTCGTGAGGGAGACGAGGTTGGGTCACAGTTTAACGTCATGTGTTGAGGACGTGGTGCTTGGCAGTTTAACGTCCTGCAGCTCAGACGAGGTGGGTTCACTCCACACCCCTAGGACTTACATAACCGGTACCCTCTGGTCCTTGGGGAAGTGAAGGTACCGGTAAGGCCATGGTAAAGGGGGGTTGTGGGAGGAACCATTGCGGGGTCCATGTTAGCGTGGCTATGCGAAGAAGCAATAGCCGTTAGCGTGCCTATGCGAAGAAGCATTAGGCGAAGCAACGCTACGGGAGGTGTTGTCCATGGGACTTTGAAATCACATCGTGCAAACCTGGAGGGTCGCAGGGAAAGAGGAATCGCTAAGCGGAGGATTGTGATTTGCGAAGTGGGGTGCCTTGGCCTTAGCGTGGGGTATAGGTGGGAGTAGGAGGTGCTTCGCAAAGTGGAACAGTGTTTGCGGAGCACTGCCTCGCGAAGAAGGAGTGGTTTGCGAAGCAGGGTCCTGCCAAGCAATGTACTTCGCGAAGTGGAGCGATCCTGCCTTAGCATAGGGATTACTCGTATGGGTTGGGTGTTTCGCGAAGCACAAGTGCTCTGCGGTTGCCCGGGTTCCCTTGGGAATCCCCTTCCTTTGCGAGCGCCCTTGAGCTTCGCGAAGGGCATCCCTCTCTGAAGAGGGGCTCAAAACGAAACAAATCAGAGTCGTCTCGCGAAGTAGAAATACCTCGCGGAGCTCATGATTCCCAGGGCAAAGCGTGCTTCGCGATTCGGGAGAGGAGAAGACGAAACGTCGGATTGTCCGTCTCCGGGACTCAGGGGGAGTCGAGTATTTATAGGGAAGGGGCGCCGCGAAGCAGGGCTCGCGCCGCCTTCGGGGCTTCGCGGCGGCTCGCGAACGTCAAACGGGTTCGCGGAGGATTACCGCCTCCGGTGCTTCGCGGCGGCTCGCGAACGTCAAACGGGTTCGCGGAGGATTACCGCCTCTGGGGCTTCGCGCCGGCTTGCAAACGTCAAACCGGTTCGCGGAGGATTACCGCCTCTGGGGCTTCGCGCCTGCTCGCGAACGTCAAACCGGTTCGCGGAGGATTACCGCCTCTGGAACTTCGCGGGGCTGCCAAGGTGGGGACGCTTCGCGGCGGGGCTTCGCGGCTGTGCTTCGCGGCTGTGCTTCAAGGCTGTGCTTCGCGAGGCAGCGCGCCGGCTGTCTTTTTCGTTCCTTCCTTTCGGGCAACATTTTTTGCGCCAACAATAACTAAATTGGATGGTACTAATTACCTTGGAACTAATTAAGGACCTATTGACAATTAGTTCACACTATCATAGATGAAGTTTACAACTTATTGGATTGATGGAAAATATTCAGAAATAGATGGAATAGATAAGAATGAATGTTTTCCAAAATTATTTTTTATAATTTAATTTGTTACCATATTCCAATAGAATTTACTATACGGGTATTCACATGTTTGGAATGTGAAACCAAGCGATACTTTGTGATGTTTGGGGGATCACTATTAAGATGATTTCCGGAATTTCATTCTCATGTTTTGGATTTTCATCTTTCAATGGGGATATAATGTAATACATTCATGAATGTTTAAGTTAAACTATAGAGGAAGTATTTATTTATTGAGATTGTATTCAAAACATTGGTTAAAACAAAATTTAGTGATTTACCTTATTTAAAGGTTTTCCTTCATATTTTGGAATTTATATTAGTGTGGTTATATAAAAGTGAATAATGTATGTCGGGTGATAACAAATCAATTCAGGCATGGTCGTGAGTCTCCAACCCATGACTGAATGGTGATAAAGGTTTCATGCCCACCATTGGCCTTTGTGGTGTCTTGGTTATATATAATTATTTTTCATGAATTATTATTTATGATGAAATAATAGTGTTAGTTTTAATTTATGAATAATTATTTATTAACAATATTGATTTGCAATAATAGTTGGAGACAAATGGTAATAAGTTTTATTCTTTTATGGGCCTTAAGATATCCAAAAAAAGTTTATTTTAGCACTTCAGACATCAATGTTAATTTGCAAACACGCATTTCTTGATGTAATGGATGAATTATATTTATATAAAAGGAAAACTAAAGAATGTATTTTTTTATATAGAAATATATCAAGTAAGTATATTTCATTATACACTTGGCCAATAAAATAATTACTCAAATATAGGATAATGATCAACAAAATATCTTCCAAAAACCACAATTTTAGTTCAATTGATAGCCTTATAAATCATCACAAATTTTTGAGTTTGTGTCCAGAATCATTTATTTATTCATTTTATTGTTTTTGATTGATAAACTCAATCACTCCTAATAAATATTTATGTTTTTTATCCATGTACAATCTTAACTCCCAACATATGTTCTCTTATGTGGAAACCAAGTTATATGTTACTTTGGATAACTATTATGGTTCCAACATTCCATTTTTAAAGGACATTTTAGTATTACTTTTTTTGACGTGGGTTTCTAAAAAATGAAAAATCAAGTATTAAACCTTTGATAACCCATATGAATTTTGATGGATTAATTTATTTTAAGGTGGGTAGAATGTAACACATTGGGATTTTGTGAAATATTTGTTTTTAATTTATTTATCTTATTGCTATCTTCCATTTAATGTGACTCTAGAAATAGTTATATATATATATATACATATATATATAAATATATATAAACACAAAGTAAAAAATTTCATTCACATGACACCAACTTAGATTTCACTAAATGAAACACTGTATTAGATTGTGCTACATGAAACACCGAATTATAATGCACTAGACTCAACACTGACTTGAAATACATTAAATGTAATACCATATTTCTATGAAACACCATTTTAATTTTATTATTATTATTATCTAAACAATTTAGTTATAACCTAGCTATTAAAACATAGTAATTTGAATATTATTAGATACTTTTAAAATATTATTATAATGATTTTATAAAAATAAAACATATTGATAATGAAAAATATATTTTTTTATAAAGTCTTTATATGTTTAAAAATTCTATTTTCTCGAATGAACTGCTTTGAATTTCCTTATTTGAAGAACAAAAAATTAATTTTCAGTGCATCTAGAGCAATAATTTGATAATATAAAATTAATTTTTTAATTTATAATTCCAAAATTTTATTAGGGTGAATTTTTTGGATTTTTTTGAGAAACATCATTTTTTATTGAATAGTGAAAAATACTGCATTTTAATTAATAACTACGTTATATTTTAAATAATAATTAATGTAAAATTATAATTCAAATTTATTTTAAGGTGAAATTAAATAAATTATAAATATATTATTATAATATACATCATTACAATCAATTTTACTTGGAAATTGAATATAAATTCCAAACAAACATTTAAACATTTTTCTACTTTAAAACCCTATTATTTCATCCCATCTATGAAAATAGCACTAATATTAATTTTTTTTCTTCTATGAATTTAATTTATAAAAATTAATATACATAATCTTAATCCATATAAAATTTAGAGACTAATTCGATCTTGTTAATTTTGGCCCAAAATGATTAGTAAAAGTGATTAAAATTAATCAAAACGATTCAAGACAAATTAATCTTAATTAGGGTCTAAACTATACTATTAGGGGCCCAAATTATCTATATACTTGTCCAAAACCCATTATATTTCCATATTTTTTCCATACACCTACAATTCAAGATTTTGGTTAACTTGATTAAAAAAATACAATGTTAGTCCTTTTCATTCCCTATAAAAGGCTACCACACCTCTCCATCTTATTCACAAATCTCTAACCTCATAGGTTAGGAAAATATATAACCAATAAAATTATAATAATCAATAATTTCCTCTTATAATAATCTCTATGGTCATAAATAAACCGATGGAAGATTTATGGGCCAATCCAAAATGAGTTACTTGATTAAGAGGTAACGCCTTCTCTCAAGCTCCTTTATTTTATTTCACTTATCTACCCCTACACTACATGTATTCAATGATTTTATAACAAAATTTTTTATTAAATATACTATAATTTTTTTATGATTTTTTTCTACACTTAAAAACACCTCCATATAAGGTAATGAACATACTGTTTATAGGTATGGTGAACTACCGCCTCACAAAACAATGATTGATTATTTTTTATTACCACCTCTCATAGTGGAGGTTATGATGTAAAATATGTTTATATTTGATTTATATTATATTTATTATCTATTTAATATTCATTATTCATGTTAGAAGAAAATATCTTTTTACTTTTCATTTGATTTAAGTAGATAATTTCGTTTGAGAAAGTGTGAACTACCGCCCCCTCGATGTGATTCATTCACACACTGCATGGAATGTATTAATAATTGTTCTAGTGAAAATATATGATATATATGATATAATAATTCTACTTTAATAATGATATATATACATATATTTCATGTACTTTACTTCATTAAATATGATAATAAAAACAGAAACATCATTCATGCGTACATACAGCTTACCGTCTCCATGAATGGTGTACTCTATTTCATACATATATGTTTTATAGATTATTATAATACATATATAATGAATATAGATAATATTTATATAATAATTTCCATTATTTAAATTATTTTATAAGTATAACAATGAACGATATAAAAAATTAAGACACATATGAAGAATAAAGTTAATATTACACAAAGTAAATCCTTAACATAGGATTGTTAACAAGATGGTAATATAAGGTCATTATAAAACCATATTTAGTATTTTATACAATAATATGCTTCATTAAAAAGTTTATTAAAAATTTATATTTATTATACCAGTTTTATGAGTGAGTACGATGAGAGTCAATACATAAGGTAATATTTCATCTCAGTGATTATTTCTATGAGATTCATACATTACTCACCACCTATTACTTTTAAATGGGGTTTATTCAACCCATGGATGTATTCAATGATTATTTTTATTATTAAATTTATTGGTATTTAAATATCCATTATATTATCATTATTTCATGGGGATTATGTTTCAAAGGTTGCAAAATTGGTAAAAGTGTTTTCTCTCTATTTTTCTTCTTTGAGACTCATGTTTTGTTATGTGCCTAAATTATTTTTAAGGTGTATATAATTCAATTTTACATGTTATATCATGAATATATTTATTTTCAAGATATTAATTATTAATTTAATTTAATTTTATTACATGAATATTATGATCCCAAGTAAACAAGTGGTAGGAGTTTTTTGAAACAATCTCATCGCTTTTTAAGATTGTTAATGATTAAGATTATTTTAATGAAATATTATGATCCATATCTCAAAGAACTTCCATTATAATCCTTATTATATATTTATTCAAGATATATTTATGTATTTTTACCATTCTTACACTATTTTGTACTTACTATAATTAAAAAAAATATGAAAAATAGGATTGTATATCTCTCTTCTGTTGCAAAACTGTTTTATTTCAAAACTATATTTTACAAAATTATTTAAAAAATGTTTTTAAATAATATTAAAAGATAATATTAAAGTAAAAGGTATTTTAAAAATGTTTTCTGGTTCTAATATCTTCCCTTATATGTTTTTCAAGTTATTTTCAAAGAAATTATTCTCAAAAAAATTCATAATTTCTTTAAACGTTTTCAAAATATTTTCAAAGAAAACTGTTTTAAAAATTTTATGAATATTATCTTATATGTTTTGAAGTAAAATTTATTCTAAATTTTTTCAAGTATATTTCATAAATATTCAATGAAAAATGTTTTAAAAAATGATTTTATTCATTATTTATAATTTTTAAAATTATTTTCAATGCAAATTGTTTTCAAAAGGTTCTATGTTTGAAATATAATTTTTCAAAGAGGAAAGACTATTTTTATAGAAATATTATTTTGAAATCTATTCCAAAATTATTTCAATATTAGATGAAATCCATTGATATTACTCAAGAATTTCTAGGAAATGATCTAAATTTTCCATTCATATTCTTTCTCTGAATAGTTTATTCTTTGATGTTTTGATATTTATGAAACACATTTCTCTTAGATATGTTATATGCTTTTGAAAACTCACTTCTTTTCATGAGTTATGATTTCTTGGAGGGATTATTAAACCTATATATTTTACATAGGTTTTTATGAGATGTTAAATTTATTGATACCAATTTCATTTCGTGGGTTATGATACATTTTTTATAGAACCCATCACTACTCATGGGTTGTGATATAATGTATGTTTTGTGTCACATGAATGTATGATTTAATTATGTGATGGGTGGGACCTAAATCTAACTCTAATGCATTAGGTGATGCGAAATGATATATTATCTCATAGGGTACATGATAGGGCATCCCAATCTTGATACGAGATGGTACACAGAAGGACATCCCAATCCAAGTACAAGAGAGTACATAAGAGGACATCCCAAGCCTGAAACAATAAGGTAAAGGGGAGGAAATCCCAAGCATTAAAAAGAGTGGGTATACAGAAGGAAAACTGAATCTCTAAACAAGAGGATACAAGGGAGCATATCCTAATACTAAACCGAGATGATAAATTGGAGGAATACCCAAGCCCAAAACCAGAGGGTACGCATGAGGACATACAAATCCCAAAACAATAGGGTACATGAGAGGGAATCCCATGATCGAAGTATTGAAATGGATGATTAATCCAAGCCTAATATTTTACAAAGGCCTTAGTAGGCCTCCTTCACACAGGGTTTATATATGGTTTTTTTTTTCAAAATTCCATAATTTATTCCTATGTAATGATATCATGAATTATGTCCATTATTTCCATAGGATTCATGCCTTATGATCTATTAATCATTATTATGATATCTAATATGTAGGGTATGATCTTAAAATGTTATTTTCATGTACCATACCCTTTTTCATATTATATATTGGAATTTCTTTATTTACCATTTTTGAGCATCTGATCTTTCCCCTTTATTATATTTCCTTTTTCCATGTTATGAAAGAAGGTTTTAGGTAGAAGTACTAAAGGTGCAGATATTTGTGAGAAATTTTGAATATCTATCACTAGGATAAATGATTTTGTTTCCATGTTTCCAAAGGCACTAAACTATTCTGGTCATCATGCAAGTATTTTTTGTAATGTTCTAAATATTCATATAAAATGTAGTAATATCAATTACTATTAAGTCTGAGTCCCTATAGATGTTATGGAAGACCCTATTCAAGGATGGATAATAGGGTGGTGTATTCACAAGGAAATCAATTTATATGATGAGATGGAATGAGAATACAGTGTTTGAAATGTATGAGATGCATTTATAGAGGAGATAAAGAGGGTTAGTCTTTACAAAGAGTAATACACTTACCAGTTACAAGTATATCATCACCCAGACATCATAACAAATTTTGTGAGAATGGGTTCTTCCTGCAGCAACCCAATCCATTTACACAATGGGGAGATCAATATTAGTCTCTGTTACCTTTACCACATTGATGGGATCCCCATATTTGAAGATATATTGTATGAATTAATACATATGTAGAATGCGTCCAATGACCAGAAGTAGATTCTAGTGCTCAAAAAGGCACTATTTAATGTCTTGAATGTGGTAAGGAAACCAATACTTTGATGATCATCATGTCCTTCAAGAAATGGTTTATCCTTTTCAGATGGATCCTAAATTGAGGCTACTCGGGAGCCCCCAATAATGCCTGAGGTAAACACAATATTAGATGGGGGATGATATTGGGTACTTGTGGATGTAATCTAATTTTTCAAGTGGAGTTAAATCATGAAGGATCACCGGCATAAGTCCATTTTTTTTGGATTTATTGCATCCCTTATATGTGGTTGGATAATCCGCATTTGTGATGCACATATGTGGTGATGCTAAGAAAATTTTACATGGCCATAATGCGGGGGATGGGTCATCGCATCAATTGGTTGGTGTGAGTGTCATAGATAATCTATAATCTAAGTAGGTATATCAAAAAGATTAATATTTTCTTTATCATTTTTGACCATTTAATTTCTTGTATGGATTTTTCCCTCAAACACATGGTGTTATTAGAATATCATCTCTATCCTTACTCCCACCACAAAATTCTAGTTTTCCTTGTTTAATATCATTAGGATTCATCCCATTATGTTATATAATGTTGGTGTTATCAAGAGATTTGAGTTATTTTATAATTTAATATTACATCCATTCCCACATCCCAATGGGGAAAATCAAGAATGACATCCTGGGGATGTTAAATTTTTTGTCATACCTTATGACCTTATGAGGTGGGGCCCTGGTGGCATGGGTAAACTATAAATTCATTTGTGATCCATACAATATGTATTATTTTTCAAAACAATTATTCATCATTAAATTAATGAATCTATGAGTTCATAAAATATTATTACTCAATTTCCACCCCATATCCATTTGGTAATTGTGGTACTTGTTTGTGTGGGAGTGAATCAGAGACAAGATGTATATTCCTCGAGCAATGATTCCATAAATTTGTTTTAAAATTACACACAACGTTAGGAGAGAATGTACCTCAAGGATAAATTGAGGTGGATAATTATGGATGTCGAATTAAATGAGGATTTAATGTGTTATTGTGGCAGGTCATGTGCTTTGGTTGGGGGAATACTGCATGGAAAAAGAGACAGATTAATAGGGGGAGGTAGTAGCAACTCCATGGGATCCCTCTCTCACAATGGATGATGCTCTTGAGGGAGGTACATTGGGAGGAAAAGTATACCAGATGAAATATAATTAGGAATTGGTTTAATCTTTTGTATTGGATTTGAGTAAACCTTTTGTGGAATTGAGAAATCTGTGTCACCTTTTAGTGGAGGTACACGATTATGTGGTCTTCCTAAACATCTGGGTGCATGGGGATATTTTCTGATAGTTCAACTCATCTTGTCAGTCATCTATAAAACGTGTGAGGTTTTAGGTTTGTCTTACCAAATTATTTCATTACAATTTTGGATTCTAAGGCCCCTATATAGTGGTCATTCTGTATATATTGATGTTTTAGCATGTTATCCTCTCCCATGGTGTGGTTCAACAATTGAACGATATAGCTCAAGTATTTTACAACATTTCATATATAGTTGATATGTTGTGGAGTGGATCAACTGAAGGAATTTCACCGTAGGAAATTGATAATTATTATTCACGGGTAATTGAATCCCATCTAAACTCACCTAAGGAAAAAACACTACCATAAATGAGTTATGTCCCATACTTTTGTGGACTTGATCCAATCATCAACCCTTTCAGGTCATTGAATCCTTTCTTTTAATTTTTATATGGATTTACATGTATGTAGTAGGTATTGATTAATAATGAATCTTTGATGGAGGATTGTAATCCCAATTCCTTTAAGGGGAAATAGAGGCACCTCCCTATGACATTATGGTCTAATGTGGCAAACCATCCTCTATCGATGAAGAACCAGCAATTGAAGCGACATCTCAACATCCCTATAGATTATATGGTAACTCCTAACATTTTTCTACTAATTTCAGGAATCTATAACTTCATTAGTATTGATGACATTTTTTTCTCGTTCATAGAAGAAAAATATCATTTGATTATGGAGATTCCTTGTCACGATCCCCTCCCACCAAAGATGCCCCTCCTGAGACGGAAATGGTGAATGGAAGATAATGACCCATGTGTCCCACCTCCAATAGGCCCTGAAGTGGCGACTAGAACCAAGGGTATTAGTTTTCAGAAATATTAGAGGCATTAACCTATTTTTTATTTAAGATCGGGAAATAGGATGAGTCAAACACCAAAAGAAAACGGAACAAGTAAATGGAAATAAACCCCAAACAAAACCCATATGTCTATTTTATTCAATGTTGAAAAAAAGTACAAGTACAAGAAAAGCTCCAAAGTCCGATACGAAAAAGAAAGAAAAAACTACATAAAACAAAACCCCAACGCCCAACTAGCAAGGTCCCACACGGTCCCTGAAGTCCTCCGGAAAACCTAAAAGTAAACGTAGGGTGTGCATACAAGTATACTCATTAGTAAAACCTAAAGCTCTCGTGCACAGGTGGGGAGACATCCAAATGCCCCATGAGAAAACAGAAGGAACCAGAGCCTCGCAAGGAATCTATCCACCCAAACTTACTAGCCAAACTAACCAAATATCAGAAGTCAATAGATTAGTATAGTAATATTATCAAACTATGGGTGCCTCGCACCACCTTCCCACTTAATACCTATCAAGTCCTCTCGCCTAACGCTCTGATGCTTCCCCCCCCCTTCTTGAGCTAGTGCCGGAACCTGGCCATACAAAGCTTGAGCTAGTGCCGCAACCTGGCCATACGAAGCTCATAGTATCCTGCCGACAGTCAATCCTCGATCATCATAGTATCCCACTGGCACTCAATCCTCGGCCATCATGGTATCCCGCCGACACTAAATCCTCGACCATAACCACATCTCATCCTGAAGTCACAAGGGAACAACTTCACATCTCATCCCAAAGACATGTTGGAACATCTGTCATAACATGCCCAAAGGATCTTGGGCTATAGAACTTGGAAGAAGGAGCACAGGGAATAACAGTAACCATCCATCCTTTAGATGTCTGAGAATCTTACCCCCCATCAAACGGGTGTTCGGCATATAATGCTCAACATGGGTGTGGTGTGTAAAGAAACATAAAACATATAGATTTATATAATTATATCAACTACTCAGCCCATCCTAAAGCTTATACACAAAAGATCAGAGCACATGCCTTGACACTGCTACCTCAAAAGTATACACACAATAAATAGCCACAAATCCCAATAAGATTTTCATGTTTCAATAGTTTCAGTTTATCAGTTCCTTAACAACAAAGAAAATATCAACAAACAAACAAGATCAAATGTTCATAAAACATATCCCTACAAACCACAAATAATGTTAGGGAAAACACAAGCAACACAACGCCATTTTTTTATCATCCAAAAAATTCCATTTATTTTCTGTATTTAGTCAACTACCATGTCCCACAATTCATTAGATAACTCTTCCACTTTTTATTCATATGCAGAACCTATCCCTGCAGGCCTGCTGCCAATCACCATAAGCACAAACACATTGGAAACAATACCCATAACACATCATCATTCCATTGATACCATTTGCCGCAGCTCTGTTGCCCATCACAACTATATCATACATGACAACCCAAAACCAAGCCAATCACAGCCCCGTTGTTCACCTGTTCCACAAAAACCCATGAAACACCCCTTCACATAATTAAACCCCAACTACTGCCCACAAATTCATTCTTTCATTTATTTTAACCTGGGTGATCATACAAGAGTTCCGAGTATTTATTTAATTATCCAACTTTTCATGATTAACCAATTTCCACATTCAATGAAATTCCATCCACAATAGAATCTAGAAAAATAGGGCAACATTTAATTGCGCAAGAAAAGGCCCCAAACGACCGTGATTTTCTAGTAGGCATAAGCCTATTCAATTCACAACATAATCAAAGGATAAGCATTGATTGTAATAAAACAACAATATTAACAAAATTTTCCCCAAACCTGTTCTTTAACCAGTTATTATCTTTATTTATCAGTTCAACTGTATCTCACGAAAACAAGAGGATACCCACCCCGCAAGATGAAAAAAAGAGAGAGAGACAAAGGTAAGGTTCCTACCTCAATGGTTTTTGACGAAACCCCCAATAAACAAATAACTCTAAAGAAATCCGGGTTGATTCTCCAAGATTCCTCTTTAGATCTCCTCTCCTAACAGAACCAAGACCAAATCTCATCATATTTTGAATCCACACACATAGATATACCCATCACGGGTGTAGATCTACGAAACCAAGAGAAGAGGAGGAGTAGATATAAGTAGATCTAACAACCAAACAAGAACGAGCACATAACACAAGTTACCGGCTTCAATTTCCCAATAAAAACCTTCAAATCGCCTCCAAAAAAAATTCTTGGGAGAGGTTCTCCTACCTTCAAGGGAGGTAAATCCTGAGTTATGGCCACTTAGGAGTTTAAACAAGCAAGTTAGAGGCAAAACGATGAAGATCCCAAAATTTAGGATCTAGCTTAAGTGGTGGAACTGTTAGTTCGCATGGTTTAACAAACCATACGCTAACTAGGAATTAGATACTTCCTTGGCCTCCCTTCTCGCATAGTTTGGCCACATGGTTTAGACAAAACATGAACCATCCATGTGAGAGATATTACCTCCAAAACCAACTACACATGGTTTGGCCGCACGGTTTAGACAAACTGTGTGCCGCCCGTGCGAAAGGAACTGCCCTTTAGATCTCCTTAAAAGTTAACCCATGCGCACCCCCAAGACACTAGTCCAAAACAAAGGTAGTTAGAAACATCAAATTTACCTGAAGACGTAATGTGATGTTAGAGTTTACAATTATCTACCATTGAAATGGCTCATCAAAAAGGAATATTTTGTTAAATCATGTGGGATATGTTATCTTGACCTCCTAGAACGCCTCTAACACCACATTTTTACAAAGTAATGGACTAGAGAGGTCTGAGCCATTACTTTAGAAACCTCTCAAAACTTTATCATCATCAACAATTAAAAACCAACCCATAAAGAGGGGATAGGTCCGAACAACCACCCAGCAAGATACCACTCAGGGATCTCGTCAATATAGGAATCCAACCACTATCTTAATTATATGAGTCATCGAATTCCTTCCCCCATGTCGAGATATTATATGCATTAGGCGGCACTGACTCGCTTACATAGGTTTAATCGCATGTACATTAATGTTTCTCGATTAGGGATTCGGTCCCCCACCACCATTATTTTGGATTTCTCATACACACACTGCCCCCAAAACTGAACAAAACAAGCAATACACTGCTCAAACACATAGATTGGGGAATTACTTCTCCCATGTCAAAATATTATCCTCTTTGGGCGGCACTAACTTTCCCGTACAGGTTTAATCACATCCAAATTAATGCGTCTCGATTAGGGATTATGTCCCCACACCCCCATAATTCAGTATTTCTCATAAAACCATTTCCCTCAACACTACAAAAAACAAGAAATCTACTTCCCCAACACATGGATTGGGGAATTATTTCTCCCATGTCAAGATACTATCCTCTTTGGGTGGCACTGACTCGCCCGCATGGGATTAATCGCATCCACATTAAGGTTTCATGATTAGGGATCATGTCCTCCTCTCCCCACAGTTTAGGAATATTCACAAACATTTAAAGGAAAGAGGGAAACAACTTAGCATTATAGACTCATGAAAAGCAAGTTCCAGACCCAATACAAGGGAAAGAATGAGTTTCAACAAAGGAGTGTGATGATCCTGAATTTAAACAAATCATAAATGAGATCATTTAAGTAAAACCGAAAACATCTCTCTCGATATCAGGCCTTTCTAGGGTTTCCACTTCTGTTGCATGCAACATTCCACGTCCCACTCCTCTGCCTCTATGTTGACATACACCTCATGGACCATATCCTGGTTGGGGTCCTTGAGAAACTCCCTGTGGTTGGCCACAACTTTCTCCATCTCCCCTTGGAGGGATTGGAGCCTGTTGCGGCCGGAAGGGTCGGGCTGGGAACTGCTACTGGTGATGGGGCTAAACCTGGCGAGTCCCTCCATACAGAGTTTGAAAAGTGAAATATCTACCAATATTCCCATGATTCCTAGACGCAATGAACCTCTGTCCCTATCCCATAGAAACCGGGTGGAAATCGTGAGATTGGAATGGGACCTGCAGAAGTCTGCTCCATGTCGGTCGAAACGTGGAAGGTCCTTTTGTTGGGGATATATTGCTGATCTCCTCCTTCTTGGTCGAACTTGGGTGACTCATCTCTCACGGTGTACCCACTTGCGAGTGCATCCTCTAGATTATATCCACCTTCTTCTGTACTTCCAGGTATGTTGGTAAGGTGAAAGGGGTCACCGCGCACTGAATAGAGGGGTTAAATGCCTCCTCTAAACGTCTGGCTCAGGAATCCTCATCCAGAATGAGATTAGGGGAAAATTGGAGGAGATCCTTGAACATGACCCCAAGTTCCCGCACTGACATGCTTTCTTATTGGAGAGACAACAACTCCTACCTCTTCTAGGACTTCCTTGTCAAGGAAAGAAATTCCTCAGTGAACTCCTTCTCCAGGTTGTACAATAGAACTTCTGTCTCCTTACCCTCCCCAATGTAAAGCATCCACCACTGAGGTGATGCTCCTCATAGATGAATTACTATTAGAGGAACCCAATAATCTGATGGAGCCCTGATCAGCCCATAGGTGATCTCGATTTCCTCCAACCAACTCTCTGATTCTGTATCCAAAGTGCGTCTTTCATAATTCTTCAAGCTCTGTCACTGGAAATCACTTAACGTGTGCTGCCACAAGTCATATTCCTCATCTCGGCCAATCCTCAGCTGATCAAGCCTCTAAAACAGATGGGCCTCGACTGCCTGAGTCCCCTGGGAATGAAGTCCAGGTTCTATAGCTGCACGGTATGCAAGGAATGTCTTAGCCCAAGTAGCAAAAGAATTTTCCCAAGGTTTTATTTTATCATTTTATTTCAATTTCTTTCTAGAACACCAAATTCAAATAAAAAAAATCATGATGATGCATATAACTTTCCAAGGGTATCTACATTGCAATCAATGTAGTCTTACTTGGTCATTTGGTAAGCTCAGAGTCCTTGCATCAGATCACGGTGGACCATAAAATCCTATGTCCTAGCTAGTCTTCCATTGCCTATGTCAGACACAAATATCTGCCAACACTAATTCCCTACCATCCCATGCAATCCTCACTGTGCCTAAATCCAGACTCCATCCTATCTCTCAACCATCACATTTGATACCATTATATCATGACCCCCTACCAACAAATATTCCCCTCCTGAGTTGGAAATGGTGAAAGGGAGATAATGACCCCGAGTCCCTCCTCCTGTAGGCCCCAGATTGGGGACTAGCATCAAGGTTATGAGTTTTCACAAATATGGGAGGCATTACCATTTCTATTATTCATGATTGGGAAATAGGATGAGTCAAACACCAAAAGAAAAAGGAACATGTAACTGGAAATAAACCCATTAACAAACCCATATAAATCTTTTATACAATACTGAAACAAAAGTACATGTACAAGAAAATCTCCAATGTACGATACCAAAAAGAAAGAAAAAACTGAACCAACGATACACAAATTCCCAACTAGCAAGGTCCCACACGGTCCCTCAAGTCCTCAAGAAAACTTGAAAGTAAACGTAGGGTGAGCATACAAGTATACTCCGTAGGAAAACCTAAATCTCTCGTGCATAGGTGGGGAGACATCCTAATGCCCCGTGAGAAAATAAAAGGAACGAGAGCCTAGAAAGGAATCTATTCACCCACACTTACCATCCACACTCACCAAATATCACATGTCAATAGAGTCGTATATTAATATTATCAAAGTATGGGTACCCCACACCACATTCCCATTGAATACTTCTCAAGCCATCACACCAAACACTATGATGCTCCCCCCTCTTCATGAGCTAATGTCGCAACCTAGCCATACAAAGCTCAAGCTCGTGTCGCAACCTGGCCATACGAAGCTCATAGTATCCCACCGGCACACAATCCTCTACCATCATAGTATCCCACCGACAATCAATCCTCGGACATCATAGTATCCCACCGTCATTAAATCCTCGTCCATAACCACATCTCCTCCCAAAGACACCTAGGAACCACATCACATATCATCCCAAAGACACCTGGGAACACCTATCATAACTTGCCCGAAGGATCTCGGGATGTAGAACCTAAAGAGGGAGCATAAGGAAGAACAGTAACCAGACATCCTTTAGATGTTTGAGAATCTCACCCCCATCCCATGGGTGTTTGGCACGTAGTGCTCAACATGGGTGGGGTGCATAAAGAAACATAAAACGTACATATTTATATAATTATATCAACCACTCAGCCCATCCAAAGGATTCTACACAAAAGATCAGAGCACATGCCTCAGAAATGCTACCTCAAAAGTATGCACACAATTAATATCCCAGAATCCCATTAAGATTTTCATGTTTCAACAGTTTTTGTTTATCAGTTCCTTAACAATAGTGTAACTAACAACAACCTAACCAGATCAAATGTTCATAAAATATATCCTAGCCAACCACAAATAATGTCAAGGAAAGCACAAGTAACAGAAAACCATTTTCTTTTATTATCCAAACAACTCCATTGATTTTTTGTATTTAATTAACTACCATGTCCCACAATTCATTAGCTAACTCTTCCACTTTTTATTAATATGCACAACCCATCCCTACATCCCTACTGCCAATCACCATAACCACAAACACATTGGAAACAATACCCATACCACATCATCATTCCTTTGATACAATTTTCTATAGCTCCGCTGCCCATCAGAACTATATCATACATGTCAACCCAAAACCAATCCATCCACAGCCCCGCTGCTCACCCTTTCCACAACAATCCACGAAACACCCCTTCACATTACTAAACCCCAACAAGCACCCACACATTTATTCTTTCATTTAGTTTAACATGGGTGATAATACAAGGGTTCCATGTATTTATTTAATTATTCAACTTTTCATGATTAACCAATTTCCACATTCTTTGAAATTCCATCGACAAAACAATTCAGAAAAATAGGTAAAAATTTAATTGCGCAAGCAAAGGGCCCCAATGACCGTGATTTTCCAATAGGCATAAGCCTATTAAATTCACAAATAAAATAAAATGATACTCATTGATAGAAATAAAACAAAAATATCAACAAAATTTTCCCCAAAACCTTTCTTTAAATAGTTATTATCTTTATTTACTGGATCAACCGTATCTCACAACAATAAGAGGATACCCACCCTGCAAGATGCACAAAAGATAGAGAGACAAATGTAAGATCCCTACATCAATGGTTTTTGACGAAACCCCCAACAAACGGAGATCACCCAAGAAAGCTGGGTTGATTCTCTATGAATCCTCCTTAAATATCCTCTCCTAACACAACCAAGACCAAATATCATCATATTTAGCATCCATGCACTTAGATCTACCCATAACAGGAGTATATCTAAGATATCAAGAGAAGGTAAGGAATATATCAAAGTAGATCTAACAACCAAACAAGAATGATCACATACCTCAAGTAACCAACTTCGATTTTCCAAGAGAAACCTTCAAATCACATTAAAAAATGCTTGGGAGAGTTTATTCTACCTTCAAGGGAGTGTAATCCCAAGTTATTTTCAGTTAAGGGCTTAAACAAGAATGTTAGAGGAAAAACGGTCAAGATCCAAAATTTTAGGATCTATCTTAAGTGGCTGCATGATTAGTTCGCACGGTTTAACAAATTGTGCACTAACTGTGCATTAGCTACTGCTTGGCCATCCTTCTCTCACGTTTTGGCTACTTGGTTTAGAAAAATTGTGCGTCATCCGTGTGGGAGCTACTACCTCCAAAACAAACTATGCACGGTTTGGACACATGGTTTAGACAAACCCCATTCCACCCGTGCGAAAGATACTACCGTTTAGTTCTCTTTCAATGTACACCCAAGCGCACCCCCAAGACACTACTCCAAAACAGTGGTAGTTAGAAACATCAAAAGTACCTGAAGACGTAACGTGATGTTATAGTTGACAATTGCCTATCGTCGAAACGGTTCATCAAAAATGAATATTTTGGAAAAGCATTGGGGATAAGTTATCTTGACCTCCTAGAATGCCTCAAATGCCACATTTTACAATGTAATGGACCAGAGAGGTCTAGGCCATTACATTCCCCAAGTTATGGTTGAAGCATCTTTCAGTGTAGAAACATCATCACCAGTGGATCTGGTATCGATAACCTAAATCTTGATTTTCTAGTTAATATAGATAATGGCCTCATCCATTGGATAACATCTATTATTGAGTATATAGACATAATTGGAGAAGCTACCCATGAGTGAAAATGATGATTTAACCATTCCACTATCTTTTATATTTGTAAGTCTCTTTCCTTTGTTTATTTCTTTTTGAAAAAAAAGATACAAGTTTAACTAACATTGAATCCTAATAGTACCGATTCTAATATCATTAGACAAACCAACTAAGGAAATGTTACATAAATTGTAGGTCACAAGCAAGGTGACAACTACCAGAGTTGGGACCCCAGTGGGGGTAGCTAAATAGGTGATAACAGTCGAGCCAACACCAAGATTCCACATCCTTCAAAAGGTTTTTGAGATACCTATGGTGGGTATATCTTTAGGAAATGAGGTAGAAAGAAAGAATTCCTTATACATGGTTGGTGATGGTGCGATTTCATCTTCCAATGATGTAACGCCCTGACCCCAGAAGCCCAGATTCAGTGCATTATTTTAATACATTAGCATGATTACAATGAATCAAGTCCTGAAAGACCGATCAGTTTACCATTCTTGGATAATAGATTACATACATGAATGTTACATTACACATTAGAAAATAAAACAGAACATAAAATGATCCATTGAGACTACCGTTAATCTCAGAGCATAACCCTTATTATCATTCATAAAACACTTCTTTGAATCCTGGGAAAATAAAAATGTGAAAGGGGTGAGCTCAAATGCTCCGTAAGGGTAAGAAATACGGTGGAAGATAACATAAATATTAGGCATCTTGAATAATTGAAAACACAAAACATTACAAATAATAAACATGAACACTTTTATGGCAGGGAGATGAGATGAGTAAATAAAGCCATAATAAAACATATTCATGAGTATTCTACTTGTTGAATAACCACATGAACCATCAATATTATTTTCATAATGAGGAAATGTATAATGCCAGACATTCTGAACCATTTTTTCAAGGCCTCAGCCAAGACGTCTAAAAATGATTAAGACCTCGGCCAAAACTATATATCAAATTGGAAAAGGCCTCGGCCAATTCCATTTCTAATTGTCTCATGAGACCCACCGATGCATCGAGGAGCTATGGCAGGAACCTCCCATCACTTTCTATGTCCAATACATTCCTCTTATGAAAAGGTTGAAATATAACATAAACATTCATATTAAAACTAGCATACGAAATGTAAATAATTTATCCATAAACCACGAATGGTATAAAAATAGCACATCCACAGTCAAACATATTACAAAACCATCAAATAAAATATCGAATTTTGGTATCATAATAATTCAACTTCAGATAAACATAAATTCCATCAAAGGAAGTTGACATAGATGAAATCGAAATTTTTTTTATGGAAATATCTATTTCTATTTTGAAATAAATTAAAAGTCAAATAATTATAAAGAAAAAATTTATTTTGAAAATATTTTTATAAGCATCTAGGGGAAGCATCGATGATGTTATAACTGTGGAAAATAGTTGCACCCGCTGTATAAGTTAGAAAAACATTCTTACCATAATTTTTTCGAAAAGGACATAAAGTACCGTGTTTTGAAAATCACATAAAGATACCTTTCAAAAAATATAAGGTCAAATAAAGGTATAATTAACTTTACCCCATTTTCTAGTAATTTTTTTTGAAATGCATTTTTACAAAAAATTGATGTGGATGATAAAGATCTCCTAGTAGATACATACATAAAAACAACCTCGGATAATAACGAGATTGTAGAAATAACCCTTACCTTGTACTTTTCCTTGGTCGAGGGTATGTAAACCTCCTATATAATAGTTAAATCATTATTATTTTATTATAAAAAACAATATACATATTTATTATATCATATATTCTGTTCTGATAGTGCTTTGTTAATGATATTTTAGTATTATCGTCATTTCGGGTGTTAACTGATTCGTTTTCCATTATATTCTTCATTACATGAGTCATGTTGATTATGGATGGAATGTTTCCTATTCATTTGCAGAATGATATCAAGTCATTCAAAATAATTTTTAATCATAAAATGAAATTTTTTCTTGAATTGTTACGATGGGGAATGAATCTCCTCTCATTCGTGGATATGGTAATCCTTATTTACGCAAGAGTGACAATATCATTGTTTTGATAGTAAAATTGTATATAATTGGATGATATATAATATATACAGAATCATTATCATGATATATTTATTATTTAAATCAATTATAAATCATTATTATACCCATCCAAATAATAATTTATTGAATAAAAACTACACCACGATGTGCAGTACAGTAGTAGCGCAGGGTACTGTTGCAGTATTATTCACAGAATGGGCCTTCAGTCAAAAAAATTGGGCCTACAGGCCATGTTATGGGATAAAATCCCACTAGGACTTCAGGCTGTTTAATGGGTCTCACTCTACCCAGTGAAAGAGGTCTTTTCTTGGCATTAATAATAAACGAGCCTTTGGCCCCATTCTTTAAAAAAACAACACCACGACGAGGAGACGGTAAGCCGTACGTACGCACGTATGAAGACATGTCATTTATAGGATGGATAGTACAATAAATATCATTATAACATATTTATAATAATTTCAGAGTATATAGAAGATACTGGATTTATTATTTTATAATAGAAACATAAATGGAAGAAGAATTCGAAGAAGAAATGAACTTGAAAGAGGTGATGAAATATTCACCACTTCTTCAGGTTCTTCCTTTTGATTTGATCAAAAGGGCTCTTCAGTTGGCTTTATGACTAAAATAAGCCCTCTAGGATGAAGGGAGGACAGTTGAAAGGGTATTTGGGCAGGGTTTTGATGAGTCAAATGGCATTGAAGGTGTGAATTATAGATAAGGGGAAGTGCCATTTTATAAGAGGGGTGAGAGGAACCTTAGGAAAAGCGAGAAATATTATATTATAATAAAATAATTTTCTCTTTCTAATGGCACCTAAATGAATTATTCAAAATGTAAGGTGGGTGTGAGTTGAAAACCTCTCAAAAAATAGGTTTTAGATAGTCTTGGGTTACTATATTAACCTTATCATTTATATTTAACTATTAGTTAAATAGTTTGACATTTATCATGTCTTTTTGTATTTTTATATTATATGGTTAATAAACATACTATAAACCTCCAAAATAACCCCAAGTAATTAATTAATGATACACATATCATTATATAAGTCTTTTGGCTAAACCATAGATTTTCATATTAATATATCAACCAATAATATTGTATTTTCTTTAAAAACTCATTTATGTCAATTTTGACATTATTTAATAATTGATTTTTGTTAAAGTCCTAATTACTTTATTATTTCTAACTAAATACATTCAATCAACCCTAAAATATCATATTATCCTATAAAATTAGTGGAATTTATTAAAAGACTCAAATTAGATTTATTGGGATATTTTTAATATCAATTATTTTAATATTTCATTAATACGGTAATTACTACATCATCATTGTGTAATAAATAAATTTAATTAATTAATGTATAAAAATTTTAAATAAAATACCATTATGTAATATATATTTTTAGATTTCTAATGAATAATTATAGTCGACTTTATATTCTCTGTAAGCTAATATTAAAAATTGTTTAGTTATTAAACATTGAATTTAACTCTTTTAACTCGCCTTTAAATAAAATAATAATAAATGTCCTAATCTAATTCAAGTGAACCAAAGAGGTTTATATTTTATTACCAATAGTTTTTTGGCTTAATTATACTTATCCAATAGAATTAGGACGTGTTTTAGGGTAATAATAATATCATTTTTACTCTTCATTGCCCTATTTACTTTTAACCGTGGTAAATAAAAGTCAAAAGTTACTATTCACCAAAAATTAATTTCATCTTATTGAACCACATTTTACTTACTGATATTGACTATCTCTCTCAGATTTTTGAAATTCAACTCATAGAAGCGGTAAAATTATGTTTTATGTATATTTGCAAATGCTCCTAGGAGGTGGGTAAAAGACGGTAAAAAGATCAATAAAATGTATATATATATATATAATTATTATAAACTGGCTCTAATGAATTATATTGAACTTATATAGGTATTATGTATATATTTTGACCTAAAATAAATTTAAATAAAAATAATAATTATTTAAATTACAAGTTGATTTTAACCAATAACTCAGTGTTTTTCTGTGTTCCTAAAAAATTAAAAGTTTTCAGAAATATACGAAAAATTAACCCTAAGCTACATTAGATATTATGAATTAAAAAATGAATCATAATTTAACAAATTCAAAACATAGAAGTTTTATTTAATAATTTAAAATTAATTCCTATTGTCAAAACCAAAAGGCATGTTTTTAAGAAATAATAACTAACAAAAGATTGAAACTTTTTTATGTTCAATTTCAAACTGAAACTATATCCAATGAATAACATTGGATTAAATGGTAAAAATATTATATATTTGTACTTCCAAACCATTAAAATGCATAATTTAAAATTATAAATTATTTTGATTTAAAAAGTAGTTTTCTGTTAAAATATAGTGTTTTTCACTATTCACCCAAATATGACAGTTATCAGAAAAACACCAAAATATTATTGAAACTGAATTCTTATGTCTCGATTCTAAAGAAGATGTTTATTTTGTCAAATTGAATATATAAAAGTTTTAAATAGTGGATTCAAAAAAGGTTCTCCATTAAAAGATGGTAAAATTTCACTTTTTAGAAAAAATACTTCTTTTTTCTGAAAAAATGAATTTGTTTTTTCATTATGTCTACGAAACTCATAATATGGATTCTAAAATAATAAGGATTATATATTGTTCAAAATTTAGTTCATAGTATTCATAACCTCTTTTGAACAGCTAGTTTGTTATGTTGCAGTGCTTTTGAACTCGGTGTTGCGTGTAGTGAAAGTTATTGAATTAATTTGAAGAAATAATGTACTACAAAGTCTTGGGGTGTGACATTATTCCCTTCATCAATAAATTGCGTTCTCACAATTTGAAATTGTTCATCGAAAATAAAAGGTTGAAAATAGAAAATACCTTTGTGGGAAAATCTACATCAAAAATTAGGTTAATAAAATTTAGTCTTAATAAGAGGAAAATGGGAATGAAACACCACCAAATTATGATCTTGATTAGGAGAACATTGGTGGCAATTGGAGAGAAATAATTGGAGGGAAAGGGTAAATATTTATATAGAGTGATTGACTTCATAATTCACAAAAAATTGTAGAATTGAGGGCCTCAAATCCATCAATCTATGATGATTTAAAATATCATCGGTTCAACAAAAGCTAAGGTATTGGGATAACACATTTTTAGTTTTAAGATCTCTTACTTAAAGTTTAAGAATTAATTTCTTCATAGATTAAGTGAAGGAAAAATATATGCATGACAAGTAGAGTTACTTCTTTTAACAAATTTCTACCACAAACACACACGATGGGGAAAACAACCTTTTACGATGGGTTATTTGCGAAGGGATATCATCCCTTCGCAAATAGTCTAGTCCAGAGATTATTTGCGACGGGGGAGTTGTCCCGTCGCAAATACCTTGTTATTTGCGACGGGTTTGGGTGGCCCGTTGAAAAAATAATGCGCATTTTGGCACGGATTGCCCGCCAAACCATGGGAAGCTTATTTTCGACAGGAGGAGTATTCTCGTCCCAAATAGTTTGTCGCTAGGAGGTATTTGCGACCGGTCCCGTCGCAAATACACGACAGCGGTAAATGGTTTTTTTGGGCCGAGAAGGTTATTTGTGACGGGGGAATTTCCTTGTCGTAAATGGTTCATCGCTCATAAGTTATTTTCCACGAGACCCATCTTAAATACCCAGTGGCGGTAAATGGGTTTTTGCAATGGATGATGCCCCGTCACAAAACGTGTGTCGATAGATACCTTTTGTGATGGGTCCCGTCTCAAATACCCTTTTAACCGTTGACAGCAATTAATGCGGGCAAAGGAATTTGCGGCGGGCCCCATCCCAAAAGGTATCTATTACGATGGTAATCTCACCACAAAATGTCTCGTCGCAACTAATCTAACAAATATATACCCCCATCCGTTTTTTCAAATCCTCCTCTCAATTCTCACTTTCTCTCTCTCTCTCAACCCTATTTTCAGAGTGAGAATTTGTTTGAGTTGGTTTTTTTGATGAAAAGGTTTTGAAGCCATCAATACCAATAGAATATCTAGTTTAAAGGTATTTATATTTTATTTTATTTAATTTTTATTTTATTTTTTATGTTAATTTTAATTATTTTTTGATTAGTTTTATGTTATTTAGATTTAAATTGTTTTGTTAATAGTAGTTATATGTAATAATAAATTAAAAGTATTAGAACTAATTTTTAATAAATATGAATAATTAATAATAAATATGAATAATAAGTAATAAATAGGAATAATTAGTAATTATTAAGAATAAATAGAAATAAATAGAAATAATTAGCAATAAATATTTATAATTCGCAATAAACAGGAATAATTAGTAATTTTTAGGATTAATTTGAAATAATTAGGAACAAATAATTATAATTAGCAATAAATATGAATAATTATAAATAAAAAGGTATATTTAGAAATAAATGGAAAAATTTGTAATAGTTAGAAATAAATTGTAATAATTATGAATAAATAGAAATAAATAGGAATAAATAGTAATAAATAAGAATAATTAATAATAAATAGAAATAATTAGTAATAAATAGGAATAAATAGTAATAAATATGAATAATTAGGAATAATTACGAATAATTAGGAATAATTAGGAATAAATAGGAATAATTACTAATAAATAAAAATAATTAGTAATAAATAGAAATAATTAGTAATAAATAGAAACAATTAGTAGTAAATAGAAATAAATAGTACTAAACTGGAATAAATAGTAATATATAAGAATAAATAGTAATAATTAGTAATAAATAAAAATAATTACTAATAAATAAGAGTAATTAATAATAAATAGGAATAATTAATAACGAATAGGAATAATTACTAATAAATATGAATAATTACTAATAAATATGAATAACTACTAATAAATAGGAATAATCTCTTATAAATAGGAATAAATAATAATAAATTGGAATAATTAGGAATAATTAGTAATAAATATGAATAAATACTAATAAATATGAATAATTAGTAATAAATAGGAATAATTAGTAATAAATAGGAATAATTAGTAATAAAAAGGAATAAATACTAATAAATATGAATAAATACTATTAAATAGGAATAATTAGCAGTAAATAAGAATAATTAGCAATAAATAAGAATAATTATCAATAAATAGGAATAATTAGAAATAAATAATAATTATTATCAATAAATAGAAATAATTAACAATAAATAGAAATAATTAGAAACATATAGTAATTAATAGAAATAGTTAGATATAATTTGACTTAATTAATATTAATTATTTATAATTAGTATTAAATAGAAATAATTACTATTAATTTGGAATAATTAGTAATAATTAAGAATAATTAGGAATAATTTGGATTTAATAGGAATTATAAGAAATAATTAAGAATAGTGAGGAATAATTACGAATAATTAGGAACAATTTGGAATAATTAGGAATAAATAGGAGTAATTAGGAATAATTTGGAATATTTAAAAATTATTAGTAATAACTATTTATAATTAGCAATAAATAGTAATAATTAGACATTTTTAGTAATAAATAGGAAGAAATAATAACAAATAGGAATAATTAGTAATAAATAAGAATAAATAGGAATAAATAGGAATAATTAGTAATAATTAGAAATAATTAGAAATAAATAGTAATAAATAGGAACAATAAGTAATAAATATGAATAATTAGTAATAAATAAAAATAATTAAAAATAGTAACAATTAGAAATAAATATGAATAAATAGGAATAATTATTAATAAATAAGAATAATTAGTAATAAATAGGAATAATTAATAATAAATAATAATAATTAGTAATAAATTTGAATAAATTTCAATAAATATGATTAATTTGTAATAAATAGGAATAATTAATATTAAATAGGAATAAATAATAATAAATAATAATCAATATGAATAAATACTAATAAATAGGAATAATTAGTAATAAATAGTAATACATAGTAATTAATAGGAATAAATAGCAATAAATAGGAATAATAAGCAATAAATAGATATAATTAGCAATAAATAAGAATAATTAGAAATAAATAGTACTAAGTATGAATAATTAAGAATAAATAGTTATAAATAGTAATAAATAGGAATAAATAGTAATAATTAGTAATAAATAGGAATAAATAGGAATAAATTCTGATAACTTTTAATAACTTGGCACAATTTCCAGTGGATTTACGACACTATTTTTTCTCGATGACTCTTATGCTTTCAACTATCACCAACTCAAAACATTGTGAATAGTATGCTTCTACGTATACATATCCCATCTCATATGCACGAGTTTGAAGATATATTCCTATGCCCACATATTTTCAAAATGTATTCATGTGGTGACAGTTGCAAGAAGATGATTCATCAACGAAAAAAGGGCTCTTTTGTCTGACAGCTCATTTGCATGCATCTTTCTCCCACTTAAATCACAATGAAGAAACTCCTCGAAGGTATGCTTATACATTCTCGTATGCACGAGAATGAATAAGTGTACCTCCCAACAGATTCTTCATTGTGATTTTAGTGTGAGAAATATGCAACTTCATGAGCCGTCGGACAAAAGAGTAGACGTCAATCCGATGAAAATTGTGTCTCCTAAATTTAATGGTAATTATTAAGAAGTAGTTGTAATAATTTATCTTATGTTTTCAGATATTGTATTTATAATTTCAAATTATTCAAAAACATTGATGATTTATATTTTGTAGAAAAATATGGAACAAGTAAATCGATATCATTCATTATTTGATGACCGTGCATCGATAAATAAGTACAAAAATACTTATGGTTCTAGTTTAAATTGTCTATATATTAATGGTGTTAAATATTTATTATCATTTGCATAATCAAAACCAGAATATGTTTCAGAGGGCCCAATTAACTATCCTTGTAAAAAATGTGCTCTAATAATGTTTGACACATTTGACATGTTTGGGTGACATCTCTTATGGTTTGGTTTTCAACCAAATTATGTTTTTTGGTATCAACTCAGTGAATGCAGATCCATAGAAGATGCTAATAACTTGATTATAGATACATAATGGTTTCAAAATTTACTAAATGATGTTGTAGGTCTATTTGTTAAACAAACTGAAACTCTAGATGATAGTGATTTAACTCCTGGGTTAGCAACATCTAAATTTTATGAGTTATTGAGGTCTGTTGAGGATGAATTATATGCAGGTTGCAAGATAATCAAATAAGAAGTGGTTTCAAAATTTTTGGCTATTAAATCATATAATGCAATTTCAAATAACTGTTTTGATCAGATATTTTCTTTGGTTAAAACATTGTTACCTGAAGGAAATGTGTCACCTACAAATTACTATGATAGCAAGAGGCGGGTTCATAATCTGGGCCTTAATTATCGGAAAATTCGTGCATATCTAAATTATTACATCTTATATTATGTTGAATACGATACATTAGATAGTTATCCCACATGTGGACAATCGAGGTATAATGAAGCTCAACCAGGGAAGTCTAGATCGATTCCAGTAAAATAGTTGAGCTATTTCCCCCTGTCACCCAGGTATCAACATTTATTTATGTCTTAGAACACAGAAACAATGATATCCTGGGACAAAATAATGATTTAAACTCATAAAAATTTGAATTATCCATATGATGGTTATTTATGGAGACTTTTTGACTGTCTGTATCCATCTTTTGCTTTATAATGCTGAATGTGTGATTGGGTCATTCTACTGACAGCTTCTGTCAGTTTGGTTCTTATGGTAGTCAGTATTCATGTTCTCCTGCCTTTATAACTCCGTAAAATTCACCTCCATTGATGTTGATTAAGGATCCCTATATCATTTTGACTCTATTAATCCTAGGACATCTGAAAATGAATATTGATTTTTATTTAAAGCCATTGATTGATGAGTAAAAGGCATTGTGGAGTGATGGTGTTAGTACATATGATGTTGCTGTGAAAAAATTATCATATTAAAAGTTTCATTGATGTGGATGATTTGTGACTTTCCGACATATGGAATGTTATCTGGCTGGAGTAAACACGGTCTGAAATCATTTCATTACTGTATAAAAGACAACAAAACCTTTATGCTCATGAGTGGAAAAAACCTTTCTATTATGACTGTCACCTCATATTTCTTAAATCCAATCATTCTTTTCGAAAGAACAAATATCATTTCAAAAAATCTACAATTAAAAGGGATGAACCTAAATACATGATCTTAGGTATAGAGTTAAAATCAGTTGTATTTTCATTACCTCCAATAACATTTGGGCCCATAGTAACCTAACAAAAAATTGATGGCTTTGGGAATGAACATAGTTGGATAAAATAATGAATTTTTTTGGATCTTCCATATTGGTCTGATTTGTTGGTCCGTCACATGTTGGATGTCATGCATATTGAGAATAATTTTTTTGATGATTTATTTCATACATTTTTGGATTCACCAGGTAAGACCAAAGATATTTTAAAGGCACGATTAGATCTTTCCCAAATTTGCTAGCGTCAAGAACTTGAACTATTTGAAAATTTCAGATCATAGAGGTTAATAAAGCCAAAAGTAGCTTACACAATATTCAAAGAGAGTTACATATTATTTTTTCAGTGGATTGTAGATTTTAGTCTTCTATATGGTTGTGCATCCAATTTGGGAAGATGTGTTAAAAATAATTATATTACTGGATTAAAAAGTCATGATTATCATGTCTAATGGAAAGTATTATGATGATTACATTGAGAGGATAGTTGAATTATATGATTTGGGAATCGATAACAGATATATCATATTTATTTTGAGACATCTGTGCAGTGACAAAAGACAATGATTCCATAAGAAAACTGGAAGAAGATGTTCCTCTAATTATTTTTAAATTGGAAAACATCATTCCCCCAACATTCTTTGAATCAATAGAACATCTGATATTACATTTTCAATGTGATGCTAAATGTGGAGGTCTCGTATAGTTTCTATGGATGTAACCATTAGAGATATTATTGTAGAAACTAAAGAAAAAAAGTATGTAACAAAGAATCAGTTCAAGGCTCAATTGTTGAAACTTATTTCTAAGAGGAAATTGATTTTTTTCTGCTCTGATTGTTTTGATTCTAAATATTTCTCAATAAGAATCGCATGGGATGAAACAAGGGGAATGTTAATGATGAAATAGAAAATAAATTATCATTTTTTAATCAGCCAAGTCTTGGTTTTATTGGATTTCATGAACAATGGCTTTTAGATGATGATCATCACAGAGATCATACATATGTTCTGCTCAACTGTGAAGAAATGACATCAAAGGTTCATGGAGTGCTTCTATCACTTATTCTATAATTTATGTTGCAATATGTAGACATATTTTATTTTTAAGTTATATGATAATCATATCAAGAAGCAACATCCACAAATTACAGTAGTTTATCTTTAGAACGTAGACAAAAAAAATCTAAATGGTTTCAAATACATGTAACATAAATCATTGATGGTTTAATATCAATTATATTTATTATTTATCATAATGGTAAATGTTTTACAAATTTTCAGGTGTCTCAACATGCTTCTAAAATTGATAAGAGACTGTGTACATTAAGGAACCCACCATCTAAAATGGTTAAATCTTATAATGCATATGTGGTGAATGATTTTCGATTTCATACACGTTCATATGGGGTATCAAAAAAACAAGGAACAGTGGAGTTTTCTTTAGAGGATCACATCACAGAGAAACTGAAGTTTACTTTTATGGAATTCTGGTTGAAATTATCAAGTTCTATTATATAGTATAGAATTACATAACGATGTATAAATGTAAGTGGTTGGATACTGAGAGAGGCTTGTGTGTTCATTTGACTCATGGAATCTTCGATATTAAATATAAAATTATTCTTCTAGTAAATGAACCATTTTTACTGGCTCAACAGGAACATAGGATTTATTATGCAAAGTACTGTGCTACTTTAAGAGACATGAGTGATTTGTGTAGCATAATAAAATTTAAATATTGGGAAAATCAGTTTACTCAAACTGAATGTGGTTCGGCTGAAGTGGAAGGAATTGAAATTTTTCAAGAGACTTCTCAAAATCAATATTTTTCACAAAGAGGTGTGAATATCAATTATGATACCCCACAATTAAAGATCGATGATGACAAAGATGTTAATTATGTTACTAATGAATTTGAACTGAAAAGATATGACGAAAATGAAACTAATATAGATATTGATGATTCTGAGGTGGAAGATCAAGAAATCGACATGGAAAACTACAAAGATGAGGATGAAGATATAAATTGACACATTTAAATGCTAGTTATAATCATAACTAATATATATCTATATATAATCGTTTTTTTCAACTATATGATAACAATAATAATTATTTGTTTCCGATGGATCCTGATATATTTCGTGAGTTGCAGGAGGCTGATCTACCTTTGGATGAGGGGGGTTTTGGATCATCAAACCCTCATCCTACATGTGGTTCAGGGGGTACTAGGAGGGGGCACGATCTTGCGCGACTAATGATTCCTGATCCTATCCCTGAGCGACGTCCACGTCCTGGCTTCGATCAATGCACACAGAGGTATGGTATCCTATATATTTTAGTTATCATACATTAATTTATTTATATATATACTATTTGTTTGATCATTTATTTTTTTTCATAGTTTTTCACATCCAGCTATTGTACAAGGGAGTGCTATCTTCAATAATTTTTTTTATCAGCTATAGATCACATGGGAACAGATTCCCGTTACTGTGCGGCATGACTTGTTCGATCATTGGATGATACATAAATAAAGAATATTTATTGTGAAATTTATATTCTTAATAAATTTATATAATAAATTCTTTATAGGTTTTATTTTATCCCATCTATGATAGCATGCATGATGATATCCACACGGCATGGCAGGTGTCTATGAGTGACCATTTCCGTCAGTTTCTCCACAATTTGAGATGAACAATAATTAAGAAAGAATGAGTGACATAATTTGATGAGTCTTGTAGAGCCCACCGACTAGAGTAAATTTCATTTCACAGTTATGATGGATTATATTTACTCTAGTTGGGTAGTGGATTTTAGAGGAGATCATCAGTGGGATGACAGAATCAGGGGAGACAGGAGGTGACACATCAAGATGGTAGTCGTAAATTTAGTACTCATATATTTCATCTAGAAAGTATATTTTTCAAATAGTTTATATAAATTTAAATATAAACATTTTATTTTATATTTCTGTAGGAAGTTTAGAATCTCGATATTACAGAGTTCGACGTTTTTCAGAGGATGTATAGTGATCCAGCCACTGGAGAGATTAGAGGTGATCACCAGCATTAGACTGTGGTTAGTGTTATGTTTTCTATTTTTTATTAACTGAATATAATATTTTCATCATTTTAATTTCAAATTGAAATTCATGGAGTCATATGAGGCTTTGAAAGACATAGGCTGAGAGTTAGGACGAGATGACTGAGCAGACCAGTTCCCACCATTTCGATGAGGCCTCATGGATGCAGGAGACTAAGTATGTCATCGAGAGAAGGGACGAGTAGTTGGTATCGACTCACATTTGGCTCCTTCTACTTATTATGGTACTACTGTGATGTCGGCGTCTAGCATGAGAAGAGCTTGTTGAGAGGCATCATTTTCTGCCTCACAGTATCATGACCAGTTGCAAACTCTTGCTGAGCTTATAGAGAGTTTGCAAAAGCAACATGAAAAGATGTGTCGGCGGCAGTAGTAGCAGCAACAACATCACGAGGAGGAGATGCGTCTATGGGAGCAGCAGCTCCATCAGGAGCAGATGGAGTATATTTGACATCAGACTCATAGTTTAGGGATGGAGTTTCCTCCACCATCCCCTCTACCTCCTCCACCTACTCTAGCAAATGACCCCCAGTGATTTTTTTTATGTTAGAAAAATTTGAATACACGATTTGTAGTAATATGAACTATTTAACGTTTTTTTCTTTTATATTGGTGAAACTATTGCATAATTTAATTTTTTTCATTTTTAATACATTATTATTTATTATTAGTATTATTTTTTTTAATATTTTTTGATTTTAATAATAATAATAGTTAATGATTTCTTAATATTTTTTTGTAAATATTTTGAATTTAAATTTTTTTTAATTTTTTTTATTTTAATAATATTAATATTAATTTCTTATTAATAATAATTTTATTAAATATAAATTTTTTTAGTATTATATTTTTCAATGTTTGTTTATTTTAATAATAATAATATTTTTTATTTTATTTTTTATTTTAATAATAATAATATAATTCTTTCATTATTCATATATTATGATTAGTATTTGCAATGGGACCTTTTGAGACAGGATCCCATCGCACATAAGATATATATATATTTTTTTAAATAGTTTTTGCGATGGGGCGCAGGGTCCGTCGCAAATAATATTTACGACAAACCCATCGAAAAATGTTATTATATATATAATTTATATAATCGGATGGTTATTTACAACGGAAAATTTTCATGTCGTAAATAGTATTTGTGATGGGCCCATCGCAAATGGTTGATTGATTTATAATGCATATAATCGGATGCTAATTTGCGATGGAAAAAAATCAATCACAAATACCATGTTTTGCGACAGGCATGCCACAAATAAATATATTTGCGATGCCATTTTCTGCTACGGGATATTTGTGATGGGATCCCATCGCAAATAGGCTATCATAAATATATATAATTCTAGTAGTGTCATATTTCACTAGAAAAGATAATAGAACATAAAAATAGTATTCTATTTATCCTATTCATATAGTGTTCCAAAATAATGAATTTATAACTCACCAATCAGAACCTTTAAAAAAAGAATCTACATTATACTATACAGGGACTTCACATAGTCCAGTGGTAGGTGATAAATCCTAATCACAAAATGGGTGTGGGTTCGATTCCCGCAGCTTTGTCCAATGTGACGGGTTGTCACATGGTCTGTGTGTTGTCCTTTTTATACAAATCCAAAAAATAACCTTATAAATAGTATCCAATTTCAATCATAATCCATTCCAATATTTAGTCTTATTCAAAATACTTCTATCCAAACTCACAGTCTGAAATTTATAAGGAAGCTAAACACAATGAAGATCCTTTTTCCACGTAATAACATGAGATCACTTTCATCATGTATTTTTTTAAAACATGGTATCACCCTGAATTACCATAAAACCTTATTTATTTTATTCATTCACCCTTAGCCATTATATAATACGGGATATATTTATTATAACCAAAAATATTGAATATTCTAACAATGATGAAATAAACAAACTGTTAATCAGTTCCATTAAAGTTAAGAATATCCAATATAATTTATCCAAATCAACCATCTCTAATTCCAAAATCACTACCACATTATCAGGACCATATTAAGGATTATATTTCGTTCAACCATGTATTTTTCCAAAAAGTGTAGCTTACTATTAAGTCACTTTTCTTAGAACCATATAATCTCAAATCCTCAAAAAAATAGTACTGCAGTACAATCCATATTTATATCCATAAATCATATAAAGAGTATATTGTTGATAAAATACTCAAATGAAATAATTTTATAATAAATACATAAAAACAGTAGTCATTCCTCTTCATCTGAGGTAGTATCATAACTTGATTATTATCCAATAGCAACATTTTCGGTATACTCTGATGACTGGTACATTGATTTGCATAGTTACCCAACACCATACAGATGAATCATTTTACATTTGAAACCTTTTTATTACCCTTTCAATCACATAGTTGGAGTCCTTTTTCTCCACACTTATAAAAAAACTCTCATTCCCATCAATCATTTACCAACGATATTATTTAAACATTTATCATATATTGGAAACTCCTTCTTTCCCCTCTTCCATTTATCCATTATTCTCTCTACCATCCCTTTCCTCTGTTGCTTTCCTTTAAATCCATAGGACTCAAAGGATTCTTTACTTATCTTATTAACACATGATATTATTTCTTCATTTTTTAAGAATACATGGGAGACTATTTCCCTTATAAATTTTGGCTTAATACCATGAATGATATGGTAATTCTTACTCATTGGATCATACATATTGCTGGAGTTCTCATTCCTCCTATTGGGAGCCATTTCTATACAATTTCATACACTATGTTAGTTTTTGATTCATAATGAATAATTACAAACTAGTAAAATACCTAACGTAAATTGAAAACTTTATATATATAATTTTTAAACATAAAAATATTTTATTTAAGGAGGTTATATACTCATAGATACTTCATAATGTTTTATAATGAAAATCAGAATTATCCTAATCATATCCCCCGGGAGTGTCGTAACCAAGAGTGCAGCTAGGACCGTTGACGTGCACCAGTTCCCATTCGATTCTAGCTCAAAGTGGTGTTTTCGGGTTTTACCCCTCGATACATCTCTGCCAGAGCTGCCTTTACCTGCTGTATCCATACGGGGGTTTATTTTCTTGGAAATCTCATAAAATCTTTACATTTACAAAATTCAAGGAAGTTCTTTTATACTATACCACAAATTCTATATTTGGATTATTTTCTCAAATTAGAGTTTATCTAAATCTATTTTCCAAGGTTATTGCTAAACATCCACTGATACCAACCGTAATTCACCGACCCCAGAAGCCCAGTGTTGGTGCATTATTTTAATACATTGGCATGAATACAAGGAATCAATCCCCGAAGTACAGATCAGTTTAGTAGTCTTGGAAAATAGATTGCATACATGAATGTTAGGATACACATTTGAAGAAAAAACACAACGTATAATGATCCTTTCAGACCTCCATTAATCCCATATCTTAACCCTGCTTATCAATTATAAAACTCTTCTTGGAATCCTGGAAAAATAAAACAATAGAAAGGGGTGAGCTCAAACACTCAGTAAAGGTAAGCAATACAGCGTATGATAACATAAATATTAGGCATGGTGAATAATTGAAAATACACGCCATTACAAATAATAAACATGAAAACTTTTATTGAAGGTATATGAAGTGAGTAAATAATTCCATAATAAAACATATTCATGAGTATTCTACTAGTCGAATTACCACATAAAGAATCAATATTTTTTTCATAATGAGGGAATGTATAGTGGCAGACATTTTGAAACATTTTTTCAAGGCCTCAACAAAGTCATCTAAAAATGATTACGGCCTGGACCAAAACCATATATCACATTAGGAAAGGCCTCAACCAATTCCATGTCTAATAGTCTCATGAGACCTACCGATGCATCGAGGAGCTATAGCGGGCTCCCCCCGTCACATACTAAGTCCAATACATTCAACATATTAAAAGGTTGAAATATAACATAAACATTCTTATTAAAACTAGTATATGAAATGTCAATACTTTAACCATAATCCATGAATTGTATAAAAATACCACATCCACTGTCAAACATATCACAAAAAATTCAATACAATATGGATGATTTGTATCATAATAAATCGACATCAAATATACTTAAAATCCACCAAAGGATGCTGACATAGATGAAATAAAAAACATTTTTAGAGAAATATCTCTTTCTATTTTGAAATCATTTAAGAGTCAAATAATTATAAAGAAAACATTTATTTTGAAAATATTATTATAATCTTATAATGGAATCTTTGATGTTGTTATAACGGGGGAAAATAGTCACACCGGCCGTATAAGTTAAAAAAGCATTCTTACGTTAGCTTTGTCGAAAAGGTCATAAAGTACCTTGTTTGGAAAACGACGGAAAGATACCTTTGTAAACATATATGTTCAAATAAGGGTATAAATTACATTACCCCGCTTTCTTGTAAAAAAATGTTTCCAAATACATTTTTAAGAAAAATGGATGTGGATGATATAAAGGTCACAGTAGATACCTACGTAAAAACAACCTTTGATAATAAAGAGATTGTAAAAATTGTAATGCCCCGACCCCAATTACCCAGAGTCGGTGCATTATTACATAACATTGGCATGATCACGAGAATGATCAAATCTCGATAGACCGATTGGTTTAGTAGACTTGAAAACACTAGATATATTCATAAAGTTTTACATTACATCATAAAGTGAAAAACTACTACAACTACAAAGTCTCCATATTCCACACTCATATCCCCACATTCTATCCCTGCAGGTCATTCATAAATTACTTCTTCACATCATGGGAAAAATAGAACATAGAAAATGGGTGATCACAATTGCCCAGTAAGGATAACAATATAGAGGAATCTTTCAAAAATAAGAATAAACCTTTAAAGAAATGTATAACTAAAACAAAAGACTTTTAAACAAGAACTTCAACATAGTATGGAAAAAATAAAATTAAATAATGCCATTTACTTATTCACATGGATATTCTACTAATATAATAATCACATGCCATATCAATTACCACTTTTATAATGATGGAATGCATAATTCCAGACTATCATAACCACATAGCCAAGGCCTCATACCAAGACTACAAATAATATTTTTTCAAGGCCTTGTTCCAAGACACTAGTTTGTCTCATGAGACCTACCGATGCATCGAGGAGCTATATTGGGCTCCACCCATCACATATTAAGTCCTATACATTCCCATGTGAAAGGTTTAAACATAACATAAACATTCTTATTAAAACTAGCATACGAAATGTAAATACTTAATCCATAAACCATGAAAATAACATATTCATAGTCAAACATATCACAAAACTTTCAATACAATATGGAAGTTTTGTTTCATAATAAATCATTTCCAAATAAGCTTAAAATCCATCAAAGGATGTCGACATAGATGAAATCAAAACTCTTTTTAGAGAAATATCTCTTTTTATTTTGAAATCAATTAAGAGTCATATAAAATGAAACCTTTTCTTTGAAATTATTCTTATAATATTGTAAGGGAAGCTTCGATGATTTTATAACGGTGTAAAATAGCCGCACCCGCCGTATAAGTTAAAAAACATTCTTACCTTAATTTGGTCGAAAAGGTTAAAAAATACCTTGTTTGGAAAACGACGGAAATATTCATTTATAAACCTCTTATAAAAAGTCAAACAAGGGTATAAATAACTTTAACCCATATTCTATTAAATAGTAAAAATGTTTTCAAATTCATTTTTAAGAAACATGGATGTGGATGATAAAGAGATCCCAGTAGATTATTACGTATAAAAAACCTCATATAATGATGAGAGTGTGAAATAACCCGTACCTTGTACTTTTACATGGTTGGGGTAGGTTAACCTCCTGTATAATGGTGAAATAATTGTTATTAAATTATTCAATAATCATATACATTAATATGATATCATATATGATCTTTTATCATTGATTTGTTAATAATATCATAGTATTATCGTTGTTTCGGGTGTTAACTTACTCGTTTTCTATTATATGTGTTGTTACATAAGACATGTTTTTCATGGATAGGTTTTATATTATTCATATACATAATTATATCATGTCCTTAAACATTATTTTTAAATCATCAAATGATAATTGTACTTGAATGGATACGATGGGGAATGAATCTCATCGCGTTCGTGGAGACAGTAGTCCGTACGTACGCATGAGCGACAATATCATTCATTTGAAGTATAAATGGATGGTATATCATATATATAGAATCATTAACATGTTATATTTATAATTTACATGAGTTACACACCATTATTATAACCATCCAAATAATAATAATATATTGAATAACAATTACACCACGACGTGGAGACGGTAAGCCGTACGTACGCACGTATGGTGACATGTTATTCAAAGAGTGGATAGAATACTGAATATGGTTGTACCATATTTATAATAACATCACAGTATATATATGATACTGGAGTTATTATTTTATAATGGTAATAACAAAGGAAGAATATGTTGAAGAATAAAGGAACTTGGAAAAGGGTGTTGAAATCATTACCTCTTCTTCGGGTTCTTCCTTTTGATTTGATCAAAATGGTTCCATAGGATGGCTTTCTGATCAAACTAAGGTCTCTAGGTTGTATTGAGGGATGTTCGGAGAGTATTTGGGCAGATTTTGGCCGAACCTAAAGGCTTTGAAGGTGTGAAAATGAGAAGGAGGAGTTCCCTTTTATAAGAGGGTGAGGGGCACCTTTGGAAAAACTAGAAATATTCATTTATAACAAATTAATATTCGGTTTCTAATAACTCCAATGTAGATTATTTAAATTTTCAGGAGGGGAAGGGTCTAAAACCACTCAACCAATAGAATTTATATAGGTTTGGGTACTTATATTAACTTTATCATTAAGTATTAACTCTAGGTTAATTAGTTTCTCTTTTACAATGTCTCTTTGTAGTTTTATATTATATGGTTAATAAACTTACAATATTCATCCAAGAGACCCCTAAGTGATCCCTTAATGATACCACTATCATGATATAAGTCTCTTGGCAGAACCTTAGATTTTTATGAATTTAATATAAATTAATAATATAATATTTATTTTAAAAACTCTTTTATGTCAATTTTGACACTATTCAATAGTTGATTTTTGTGAAACTCATAACAGAATTATTACTTCGAAAAAAGTTAAGTAAATCGCTCCTAATATGTCATGTTATCCTAGAGAATTATTTTAATTCATTAAAAGTCTCAAATTATATTTATTTGGGTATTTATAATATCAATTTATTTAATTTGTCACTATTATGGTAATTACTACATCATAATTGTGTCATAAATAAATTAAATTATTTAAAGTCTAAAAATTATAAATAAAATATCATTATGTAGGAAAGATTTTTAGCTTTCTAAATAATATTTATAGTCGAAAATCCAACATATATAACCCTATGTAAAAAGTGGTTTTCTAAAAGATATATGCTTATGTCGTTTTTGTATTTATTTTTAACTTAATTAAAATTAAGTGTCCCTATCACCCAAAAGTGGCTCCATGGGGTCCCAAAATCGACCCAAAGATTCCTAACGTTGAACATGTATCAACCAATAAGGCTAGGACACGTTTTAGGGTAATTTAGTATTATTATAATATTATTTTTTAACCCTTATTTACCAGATTTACCCTTAACCGCGGTAAATAAAATATTTACCGAAGTAATTATTCAAAATGTCTAAAAATAAAAGTTACCGATTTACAAAATTTGAACATCATGATTCCAAATATGGAATCCATTTTTCCAAATTCAAAACACATAAGTGGCAGAAATTAATTTAAAATTAATTCCCATTGTTAAAACAAAAAGCGTGTTTTTAAGAGATAATAATTATCAAAAGATTGACACTTGTTTATGTCCGGTTTAATTGTAAAATTATGTCCAATGACCAAAATTGTATTAAATGGTTAAAATATATTCTAGATATAATTTAAAACCACTCAAATTCATAATTTATCACCATTAATTATTTTTATTAAAAAAGTTGTTTTTAATTAAAATTTAGTAATTTTCACTATTCATCAAAATATTAAAGTTATCCAAAAAGTACTAAAATTTCACCTTATGCTAAATTCGATATTCCAAATCCAAAAATGAAGTCCATTTTGAAATATAAAATATATATAATTTCAAAAGGTAGTTATTACTATTCACAACGGCGAGTTTGATTGGTTATGGTGTGTTAGAACTCGGTGTTGCGTACATCACACACTATCACATTATTCAAAGAGAAGCGTACCGTAGAAACATGGGGTGTTGCATTCTCCCCTCCATCAAATAATTTCGTCCTCGAAATTTCTAGAATACTTATCACATGAAAAGACTCGGGTGGTTCTTCATCATAAGTACCTCGGGTTCCCATGTTGCCTCTTCCATCTTATGGTTTCTCCACAAAACTTTTACCAGACGCGTCGTCCGGTTTCTCAGTACTTGTTCCCTCATATCAAGAATCCTGACGGGCTCTTCGCAATAAGACAGATCGGGTTCCAGTTCTAATTCTTCATATGTGAGTACATGCGTTGGGTCAGGCATGTATTTCCTCAACAGAGATACGTGGAACACATCGTGAAGTTTGGAGAGACTTGGCGGCATTGCCAATCGGTAAGCAACAGCCCAAATTCGTTATAGAATTTCGAAAGGTCCAATGTACCTGGGACTCAATTTACCTTTCTTACCAAAACGTATGACTCCCTTCCATGGAGATACCTTCAGGAAAACATTCTCACCGACTTGAAATTCCAAATCCATCCTTTGATTATCGGCATAGCTCTTCTCCCTACTTTGAGCTGCTTTGATGTGATTTTGGATTACCTTCACCTTTTCCATCGTTTCCTACACCAGTTCTAGACCTACAAGTTTTCTTTCAACAACATCATCCCAATAGGTTGGTGTGCGACATATCTTTCTGTAAAACGCTTCATATGGTGCCATCTGAATACTCGAATGGAAGCTATTGTTATAGGAAAATTCTATCAGAGGTAAATTCTAATCCCACATAACCAAAAAATCAAGTGAACACGATCTCAACATGTCTTCAAAGGTTTGAATAGTCCGTTCTGATTGTCCGTCTGTCTGAGGGTGGTAGGTAGTGCTCAAATGAAGTTCAGTATTCAAGGCTTTCTAAAGACTTTTCCAGACTCCTAAAGTAAAACGTGGATCACGATCAGAAACAATCGATAGGGGTACTCCATGAAGTCTCACAACTTCATTAATATATAGTCTTGCTAGACGTTCCAGTGGGAGATCTTCTCTTATGGCAAGAAAATGTGCTTACTTGGTAAGATGATCAATAATAACCCATATTTCATCATTCCTTCTAGGAGTCCTTGGTAGCCCCATGACAAAGTCCATCATAATATTGTCCCATTTTACACTCCAGTATGGGAAGAGGTTGCATGAATCCTCCAGGGTGTTGCCTTCCGGCTTTCACTTTTTGACAAACCATACATCTTGACACAAAATCAACAATCTCCCTCTTCATATTGTCCGACCAAAAATGTTCCTTCAAATCTCTATTCATTTTGGTGCTCCCAGGGTGTATAGAGAAATTGGAACTATGAGCATCATCCAGCAATTCTCTTTTAAGATCAGGTATATCGGGAACACAAAATCTCTTCCTGAATTTAAAAATTCTATTTTCATACACAAAATCTCTCAATCTCTAATCATTCACAGCTTTAATATTCTTTTGAAATTCTCCATCATTAGTCTGAGAACTCTTAATCCTTTCTAGTAAAGATGTTTTGGTAACCATTTCAAAAAGCATTGATGTTTCTCCTTCCCTGGTTATTCCCATGTCCATCTTCACTAGATCCATCAAAATTGGATCCCTTTCAATTCTCATCACATTCAAAAATCCATGGTGTTTTCTGCTCAAAGCATCTGCCACCTTGTTTTCTTTCCCCGGGTGGTAGTGTATCCTACAATCATAATCCTTGAGTAATTCAAGCCATCTCCTTTGCCTCATGTTGCGTTCTTTTTGTGGGAAAATATACTTCAAACTCTTGTGATCAGTATAAATCTCACATTTTTCACCATAGAGGTAGTGCATCCATATTTTCAAATCAAAGATCACAGCTGAAAATCGAGATCATGAGTAAAATAGTTTTGGTCATGAATTTTCAACTGTCGTGATGCATAGGCAATAACCCTATCATTCTGCATAAGGACACAACCAAGTCCTTTCTTCAATGCATCACTATAAATAACGAACCCATAATTCCCCTATGGTAGAGTCAATATAGGAGCATTGACTATTCTTCTCTTCAGTTATTAGAAACATTCTTCACACTCTTTTGTCCAAACAAATTTAACCCCTTTATGTGTGATCTTCGTTAATGGGTTAGCCAATCGGGCAAAATTCTGGACGAAACGTCGATAATAACCTGCTAAAACAATAAAACTACGTACCTCAGTTATACTTGTCGGTGCTGGACATTCTTGGATTGACTTGGTCTTAGAAGGATCAACAGAGATTCCATCTTTATAGGCTATATGGCCAAGAAAATAAATCTCCTGAAGCCAGAATTCACACTTGCTAAACTTCCCATATAATTCATGTCTTCTCAGTGTCTCCAAGATAATGCGCAAGTAATTTTCACAATCTTTGTATATTTTTGAGTATACCAAGATATCATCAATAAATACCACCACAAATTCATTGAGATACTCCTTGAAAACTATATTCATCAGATCCATGAATACAGAGGGTGCATTAGTCAATCCAAAAGGCATTACTGTAAACTCATAATGCCTTTACCTGGTTCGAAATGATGTCTTTGGAATGATTTCCTTCTTCACACACAACTGATGGTATCCAGATCGAAGGTCAATCTTTGAAAAGTATTGATCTCCATGCAGTTGGTCAAATAAATCATCAATGCGTGGCAGGGGATACTTGTTCTTTATTGTTATAGCATTGATCTCCCTGTAGTCGATACACGACCTCATAGATCCGTCTTTATTTTTAACAAAAAAGAACATGGACTCCCCATGGAGAAACACTAGGGTGAATAAATCCCTTATTACTCAATTCCTCTAGTTTTTTCTTTAGTTCAACTAATTCTACAGTGGCCATTTTATAAGGGGTCTTTGATATAGGCCTTGATCCAGGATTTAAATCAATGGAAAACTCAACTTCTCGTTCTGGGGGATGTCCAGGTAAATCTTCCGGAAATACATCTACAAATTCATTCACAACAGGTACATCTTCTATTTGAACATTATTTTCCTCACCCACAGTTATTTTATTCACTTCCTCCCCAATAATTGAATTTAGTTGAGCTACTGGGGTGGATCTAAATAAGAATTTGGTGGTGACGATTCTGCTCTAAAGATAAGGTGTTCCTTATCATCATTATCAAGAATCGTAACCGCATTCTTCTTACAATAAATATTCGCATCATAGTCTGAAATCTAGTCCATACTGAGGATTATATCAAACTCAATCATAGTTATGACAACGAGATCAGCAGATAAAGAACATTTATGTGCTCTAATGGGGACTGATTCACAATACTTTGTTGCAATGAGACTTCCCTTTGGTGTTTTAACTGACAACTCCCTTTTTAAATAAAATTGGAAATATCTAATTTTCATAGAAAACTGGGATGATATGAAACAATGCGATGATCCAGAATCAAATAGTGCATTTTTTAAACTTGAGGAAACCATTAAATTACCTGCCACCAGGTCTTTCAGAGCTTCTACCTAAACAGTGGTGATAGCATAAGCATGGCCTTGATCCCTTGGCCTTTTATGAGGTATGTTCTCCTGACGCTTAGGAAATTCATTTGCATAAGCCCCATCTCCCTACAATTGTAGCATTGAACATTTGTAGCTTCCTTCTTCCACTTGCAATCACGAGCTTGGTGGCCCTTTTCACCACACTTGTAACAGACTCATGTTCCCATCAAGCAAGTACCGAGGTGTTTCTTACCACATTTTCCACAGGATGGATATTCAACCTTTCCCTTCTTCCCCTTATTTCCATTCCCAGATTGATCAGCAGGTCTCTTCTTCTCTTGATTTTGTTTAAAGTCGTAAGACTTAGAGAATTCCTTTTCAGTCTTGAGAGCACATGAGACAATGTCTTCATACGATGAAAAGGATTGTAAGACTAATGCTCGACGTATAAATGGTTTTAACCCATCAAAGAAACGATCAACCTTACTTCTTGGGTTACATATATAATCTCTATCATACCTTGCTAACCTAGTAAAGTTAGAATCATACTTTGCGACATTCTCATCCTCCTTTTGTCTCAGACTCAGAAATTTCCTTTCCATATCGGCTCGGTGGTCGCGAGGAAATTATTTTTCTAAAAATAGATCTTTGAACTCCCTCCATTCCATATTTGATACTTCATTATCTTCCTTCGTATTTTGAATCAATGACCACCATTGATCAGATTCTCCAGTGAGGCGGTAAACTTCCATGATAACTTTTTCCCTTTCATTACTCCCCAAATCCCGAAATATTTTCTCTAGGGAAAATATCCATTGCTCAGCTGCTAAGGGATTTGTACTCCCATTGAAAGTTGGTGGTTGTTGCCTCATGAATCAATCTAACATTGGTCCTCCACACTGTGGATCAGGGTTCTCCATATGGGTAAGGTTATTATTCATAACCTGAGTGAGTTTTCCCAGTATGGTGATTAGCTGATCGGCACCGGTTGCATCACCAGCTCCACTATAATTATCTTGAGGAGGAGGGAAATCCCTTCATGGAGTGAGAGCATTGATAGAGTTTCCATTTCTTCCACTAGGCGCCATTTCTAAATAATGGCATAAACTAGATCAGTTTATGAATCAAAATACATAATCCCATACTTATAAAATACTTAACATAAATTGAACTATTTATGGATATAATACATAATCATAAAAATGTTTTCTTTGAGGAAGCAAATACTCATAAACCCATCGTAATGATTTGTAAAGAAAATGAGAGTTAGCCCAAGCATATCCCCCGAGAGTGTCGTAACCAAGAGTGCAGCAAGGCCCGTTGTCGTGCACCAGTTCCCGTTCGAGTCTAGCTAAAAGCGTTGTTTTTGGGTTTTACCCCTAGGTACATCTGTGCCAGAGCTGCCTCTACCTGCTCGTATCCAGATAGGGATGTATTTCTCTGAAAACTCACAAAATCTCTACAATACCAAAATTCTAGGAAGTTCTTCTATACTATTCCTCAATGTTCATCTAAGGTCTACATGTTCTAATCAGAGTTTATCTAAATCTAGCTTCCAAGGTTTGTACTAAACTTCCTCTGATACCTACTGTAATTCCCAGACCCCAGTTACCCAGAGTCTGTGCATTATTACATAACATTGGTATGATCATGATAAAGATAAAATCTCAAAAGAACGATTGGTTTAGTAGCCTTAAAAACACTAGATATATTCATAATGTTTTACATTACATCATAATGTGAAAAACTACTAAAACAACAAAGTCTCCATATTCCACACTTATATCCCCGCATTCTATCCCTGTAGGTCATTCATAAATTACTTCTTCACATCCTGGGAAAAATAAAAAATAGAAAAGGGGTGAGCTCAAATTCCCAGTATGGATAACAATATAGCAGAAACTTTCATAAATAAGAATAAACATTTAATGCAATGTATAACTAAAACAAAAGCCTTTTAAACTTGAACTTCAACATAGTATGGAAAAAATAAAATTAAATAATTCCATTTACTTATTCACATGGATATTCTACTAATCGAATAATCACATGCAATATCAATTACCACTTTCATAATGATGGAACACATAATGCCAGACTATCATAACCACATAGGCAAGGCCTCGTGCCAAGACTAAAAATAAGATTTTCCCAAGTCCTTGTGCCAAGTCACTAGTTTGTCTCATGAGACCTACCGATGCATCGAGGAGCTATAGCGGGCTCCACCCGTCACATATTAAGTCCAATTCATTCCCATATGAAAGGATTAAACATAACATAAACATTTGTATTAAAACTAGCATATGAAATGTAAATACTTCATCCATAAACCATGAAAATAACATATCCATAGTCAAACATATCACAAAACCTTCAATACAACATGGACGTTTTGTTTCACAATAAATCATTTCCAAATAAGCTTAAAATCCATCAAAGGATGTTGACATAGATGAAATCAAAACTCTTTTTAGAGAAATATCTCTTTTTATTTTCAAATTATTTAAAAGTCATATAAAATGAATCATTTTCTTTGAAAGTATTCTTATAAGCTTGTAAGGTAAGCTTCGATGATTTTATAACTGTGGAAAATAGCCGCACCCGCCGTATAAGTTAGAAAAAACCTTCTTACCTTAATTTTGTCAAAAAGGTTAAAAAGCTCCTTGTTTGGAAAACGACGGAAGGTTTCCTTTATAAACCTATTATAAAAAGTCAAACAAGGGTATAAATGACTTTAACCCATATTCTTGTAAATATTAAAAATGTTTTGAAATTCATTTTTATGAAACATGGATGTGGATGATAAAGATATCCTAATAGATTATTACGTATAAATAACCTCAGATAATGAAGAGATTGTGAATAAACCCTTACCTTATACTTTTCCTTGGTTGGGGTAGGTTAAGCTCCTGTATAATGGTGAAATAATTGTTATTAAATTATTCAATAATCATATACATTAATATGATATCATATATGATCTTTTAAAATTGATTTGTTAATAATATCTTAGTATTATCGTTGTTTCAGGTGTTAACTTACTCGTTTTCTTTAATATGTTTTGTTACATAATACATGTTTGTCATGGATAGGATGTATATTATACATATACATAATGATATCAAGTCCTTAAACATTATTTTTAAATCATCTAATGATAATTATACTTGAATGGATACGATGGAGAATGAATCTCATCGCGTTCGTGGAGACGGTAGTCCGTACGTACGCACGAGCGAAAATATCATCATTTGATATATAATGGATGCTATATCATATATACAGAATCATTAACATGTTATATTTATTATATACATGAGTTACACATCATTATTATACCCATACAAATAATAATATATTGAATAACAATTACACCATGACGTGGAGACGGTAAGCCGTACGTACGCACGTATGGTGACATGTTATTCAAATGGTGGATAGAATACTGAATATGGTTGTACCATATTTATAATAACATCAAATTATATATATGATACTGGATTCATTATTTTATTATGGTAATAACAAAGGAAGAAGAAGTGGAATAAGAAAGGAACTTTGAAAAGGGTGTTGAAATCATTACCTCTTCTTTAGGTTCTTCCTTTTGATTTGATCAAAAGGGCTCCTTAGGCTGGCTTTCTGATCAAAATAAGGCCTATATGTTGTAGTTAGGGTAGTTGGGAGAGTATTGGGGCAGAGTTTGGCCGAACCAAAAGGCTTTGAAGGTGTGACGAAATGAGGAGGAGTGCCCTTTTATAAGAGGGGTGAGTGGCACCTTTGGAAAAGCTAGAAATATTAATTTATAATAAATTAATATTCGGTTTCTAATGGCTCCAAAGTGTATTATTTAAATTTTTAGGTGGGGATGGGTCTAAAACCACTCAAACAATAGAATTTAGACTGGTTTGGGTACTTATATTAACCTTATCTTTAAGTATTAACTCTATGTTAATTAGTTTAACTTTTACAATGTCTCTTTGTATTTTTATATTATATGGTTAATAAACTTACTATATACATAAAAGAGACCCCCAAGTGGTCCCTTAATGATACCACTATCATGATATAAGTCTCTTGGCCGAAAATTAGATTTTTATGAATTTAATATCAATTAATAATATAATATTTGTTTTAAAAACTCTTTTATGTCAATTTTGACACTATTCAATAGTTGATTTTATTGAAACTCATAACAGAATGATTACTGAAAAAAAGTTAATTAAATAAATTATAATATGTCATATGATCCTAGAAAATTATTGTAATTCATTAAAATTCTCAAATTATATTTATTTGGGTATTTATAATATCAATTATTTTAATATGTCACTATTATGGTAATTACTGCATCATAATTGTGTCATAAATAAATTAAATTATATAAAGTCTAAAAATTATAAGTAAACTATCATTATATAGGAAATCATTTTATCTTTCTAATGAATATTTGTAGTCGAAAATCCAAATTATATAACCCTATGTAAAAATTGGTTTTCTAAAAGATATATGCTTATGTGATTTTTGTAATTATTTTTAACTTAATTCAAATTAACTGTCCCTATCACCTTCAAGTGGCTCCATGGGGTCAAAAAATCGCCCCAAAGATGCCTATAGTCGAACATATATCAACCAATAAGTCTAGGACATGTTTTAGGGCCATTTAGTATTATTATAATATTATTTTTTAACCCTTATTTACCGGATTTATCCTTAACCATGGTAAATAAAATATTTACCGAAGTAATTATTAAAAATGTCTAAAAATAAAAGTTACCTATTTACAAAATTTGAAAATCTTGATTCCAAATATGGAATCCATTTTTCCAAATTCAAAACACATAAGTGGAAGAAATTAATTTAAAATTAATTTCCGTTGTTAAAACAAAAAGCGTGTTTTTAAGAGATAATAACTATCAAAAGATTGACACTTATTTATGTCCAGTTTAATTGTAAGATTATGTCCAATGACAAAAATTGTATTAAATGGTAAAAATATATTCTAAATATAATTTAAAACCACTGAAATTCATAATTTATCACCATTAATTATTTTGATTAAAAAATTTGTTTTTAATTAAAGGTTAGTAATTTTCACTATTCATCAAAATATTAAAGTTATCCGAAAAGTACAAATATTTCACCATAGGCTAAATTCGATATTCAAAATCCAAAAATGTAGTCCATTTTAAAATATAAAATATATTTAATTTCAAAAAGTAGGTATTACTATTCATAACGGCTAGTTAGATTGGTTATGGTGTGTTAGAACTCGGTGTTGCGTACAACACATGCTATCGCATTATTCAAAGAGAAGCGTACCGTAGAAGCTTGGGGTGTTACATTCTCCCCTCCTTCAAATAATTTCATCCTCGAAATTTCTATAATACTTATCACATGATAAGACTCGGGTGGTTATTCATCATAAGTTCCTCAGGTTCCCACGTTGCCTCTTCCATCTTATGGTTTCTCCACAAAACATTTTCCAGACGCGTCGTCTAGTTTCTCAGTACTTGTTCTCTCGTATCAATAATCTTGACGGGCTCTTCGCAATAACAAAGATCGGGTTCCAGTTTTAATTCTTCATACGTGAGTACATCCATTGGGTCGGGCATTTATTTTCTCAACAGAGATACGTGGAACACATCGTGATCTTTGAAGAGACTTGGTGGCATTTCCAATCGGTAAGCTACAACCCCAATTCGTTCTAGAATTTCGGAAGGTCCAATGTACCTGGGACTCAATTTACCTTTCTTACCAAAATGTATGACTCCCTTCCATGGACATACCTTCAGGAAAAAATGCTCACTGACTTGAAATTTTAAATCCTTCCTTCGATTATCGGCATAGCTCTTCTGCCTACTTTGAGCTTCTTTGATGTGATTTTGGATTACCTTAACCTTTTCCATCGTTTCCTCCACCAGTTCTAGACCTACAAGTTTTCTTTCACCAACGTCATCCCAACAGGTTGGTGTGCGACATCTCATTCCATATAACGCTTCATATGGTGCCATCTGAATACTCGAATGGAAGCTATTGTTATAGGAAAATTCTACCAGAGGTAAATACTGATCCCACATACCCTAAAAGTCAAGTGAAAAATATCTCAGCATGTATTCTATGGTCTGAATAGTCTGTTCTGATTGTCCGTCTGTCTTAGGGTGGTAGGCAGTTCTCAAATGAAGATCAGTATCCAAGGCTTTCTGAAGACTTTTCCAGAATCTTTAAGTAAAACGGGGATCACGATCAGAAACAATCGATAGGGGTACTCCATGAAGTCTCACAACATCATTAATATATAGTCTTGCTAGACGTTCCAGTGGTAGAACTTCTCTTATAGAACGAAAATGTGCTGACTTGGTAAGACGATCAACAATAACCCATATTGCATCGTTCCTTCTAGGAGCCTTTGGTAGCCCCATGAAAAAGTCCATCATAATATTGTCCCATTTCCACTCCGGTATGGGAAGAGGTTGCATGACTCCTTCAGGGTGTTGCCTTCCAGCTTTCACTTGTTGAAAAACCATACATCTTGACACAAAATCAACAATCTCACTCTTCATATTGTCCCACCAAAAACGTTCCTTCAAATCTCTATACATTTTGGTGGTCGCAGGATGTATAGAGAAATTGGAACTATGAGCATCATCCAGCAATTCTCTTTTTAGATCAGGTATATCGGGTACAAAAAGTCTCTTCCCGAATTTAAAAATTCCATTTTCATACACAAAATCTCTCAATCTCCCATCATTCACAGCCTTAATCTTATTTTGAGATTCTCCATCATTAGTCTGATAACTCTTAATACTTTCTAGTAAAGATGGTTTGGCAACCATTTGAAAAAGCATTGATGTTTCTCCTTCCTTGGTTATTCCCATGTCCATATTCACTAGATCCATCAAAATTGGATCCCTTTCAATTCTCATCACGTTCAAAACACCATGGTCTTTTCTGCTCAAAGCATCTTCCACCTTGTTTGCTTTCCCCGGGTGGTAGTGTATCGTACAATCATAATCCTTGAGTAATTCAAGCCATCTCATTTGCCTCATGTTGAGTTCTTTTTGTGAGAAAATATACTTCAAACTCTTGTGATCAGTATAAATCTCACATTTTTCACCATAGAGGTAGTGCCTCCATATCTTCAAAGAAAATATCACAACATCTAACTCGAGATCATGAGTAGGATAGTTTTGTTCATGGATTTTCAACTTTCGTGATGCATAAGAAATAACGCTATCATTTTGGATAAGGACACAACCAAGTCCTTTCTTCGATGCATCACTATAAATAAAGAACCCATCATTCCCCGATGGTAGAGTCAATATAGGAGCATTGACTAATCTTCTCTTCAGTTCATTGAAACATTCTTCACACTCTTTTTTCCAAACAAATTTAACCCCTTTACGTGTGAGCTTAGTTAATGGGTTAGCCAACCGGGCAAAATTCTGGACGAAACGTCGATAATAACCTGCTAAACCAATAAAACTATGTACCTCGGTTATACTCGTCGGTGCTGACCATTCTTGGATTGAATTGGTCATAAAAGTATCAATAGAGATTCCATATTTAGAGAAAATATGGCCAAGAAAATAAATCTCCTGAAGCTAGAATTCACACTTTCTAAACTTCCCATATAATTCATGTCTTCTCAGAGTCTTCAAGATAATGCGCACGTGATTTTCATGATCTTCGTAGCTTTTTGAGTATACCAAGATATCATCAATAAATACCACCACAAATTCATCGAGATACTCCTTGAAAACTCTACTCATCAGAACCATGAATACAGAGGGTGCATTAGTCAATCCAAAAGGCATTACTGTAAACTCATAATGCCCGTACCTGGTTCGAAATGCTGTCTTCGGAATGTCTTCCTTCACACACAACTGATGGTATCCAGATCGAAGGTAAATCTTTGAAAATTATTGAGCTCCATGCATTTGTTCAAATAAATCATCAATGCGTGGTAGGGGATACTTGTTCATTATTTTTATAGCATTGATCTCCCTGTATTCGATACATAACCTCAAAGATCCATCTTTCTTTTTAACTAAAAGAACAGGGGATCCCCCTGGAGAAACACTAGGGCGAATAAATCCCTTTTTACTAAATTACTCTAGTTGTTTCTTTAGTTCAACTAATTCTATAGTGGTCATTCTATAAGGGGTCTTCGATATAGGCCTTGATCTAGGATTTAAATCAATATAAAACTCAACTTCTCGTTCTGGAGGATGTCCAGGTAAATCGTCCGGAAATACATCTAAAAATTCTTTCACAATTGGTACATTTTCTATTTGAACATTGTTTTCCTCACCCACAGTTATTTCATTCTCTTCCTCCCCAATAATTGAATTTAGTTGAGATATTGGGGGTGGATCTAAATAAGAATTCAGTGGTGAAGATTCTGCTCTAAATATAAGGTGTTCCTTATCATCATCATCAAGAATCGTAACCTCTTTCTTCTTACAATAAATCTTCACATTATAGTCTGAAATCCAGTCCATACCGAGGATTATATCAAACTCAATCACAGGTATGAAAAAGAGATCAGCAGATAAAGAACATTTATGTGCTCTAATGGGGACTGATTCACAAAACTTTGTTGCAATGATACTTCCCTTAGGAGTTTTAACTAACAACTCCCTTGTTAAATAAATTTGGAAATATCTAATTTTCTTATCAAACTGGGATGATATAAAAAAATGTGAAGATCCAGAATCAAATAGTTCATTTGATAAACTTGAGGAAACCATTAAATTACCTGCCACCACGTCTTTCGGAGCTTCTACCTCAGCAGTGGTGATGGCATAAGCTTGGCCTTGATCCCTTGGACTTTTCTGAGGTAAGTTCCCCTGATGCTTAGGATATTCATTTGCATAATGCCCCATATCCTTGAAATTGTAGCACTGAAAATTGGTAGCTTCCTTCATCCCCTTGCAATCATGAGCTTGGTGGCTTTTTCACCACACTTGTAACAGACTCTTGTTCCCTTCAAGCAAGTACCGGGGTGTTTCTTACCAAATTTACCCCAGGATGAATATTCAACTGTTCCCTTCTTCCCCTTATTTCCATTCCGAGATTGATCAGAATTTCTCTTCTTCTATTGCTTTACTTTAAAGTCATAAGACTTATATATTTCCTTTTCGGTCTTGATAGGACATGAGACAGTGTCTTAATACGACGAAAAGGATTGTGAGACTAATGCTCGATAGAGAAATGGTTTTAACCCATTAAAGAAACGATCAATCTTACTTCTTGGGTTACGTATATAATCTCCAGTGTACCTTTCTAACCTTTTAAAATTAGCCTCATACTTTGCGACATTCTCATCCTCCTTTTGTCTCAGACTCAGAAACTGCCTTTCCATATCTGCTCTGTGGTCGAGAGGAAAGTATGTTTCTAAAAACAGATATTTGAACTCCCTACATTCCATATTTGATACTTCATCATCTTCCTTGGTATTTTTAATCAATGACCACCATTTATCAGCATCTCTAGTGAGGTGATAAACTGCCATGATAACGTTTTCCCTTTCATTACTCTCCAAAGCCTGAAATATATTCTCTAGGGAAAATATACATTGCTCAGCTACCAAGGTATTTGTACTCCCATTGAATTTTGGTAGTGGTTTCCTCATGAATCGATCTAACATTGATCCTCCACGCTGCGGATCAGGGTGCTCCATATGGGTAAGGTTATTATTCATAACCTGAGTGAGTTGTCCCAGTATGGTGATTAGCTGATCAGCACTAGTTGCATCACCAGCTCCACTATAATTATCTTGAGCAGGAGGGAAATCCCTACATGGAGTGTGTGCATTGACACAGTTTCCATTTCATCCACTAGGAACCATTTCCAAACAATGGAATAAACTAGATCAGTTTATGAATCAAAATACATAATCCCATACTTATAAAATACTTAACATAAATTGAACAATTTATGGATATAATCCATAATCATAAGAATGTTTTCTTTGAGGAAGTATATAATCATAAACCCTTCATAATTATTTTTAAATAAAATCAAAGTTATCCTAAGCATATCCCACGAGAGTGTCGTATCCAAGAGTGTAGAAAGGCCCGTTGTCGTGCAGCATTTCCCGTTCGAGTCTAGCTCAAAGCGGTGTTTTCGTGTTTTACCCCTAGGTACATCTGTGCCAGAGCCACCTCTACCTGCTCGTATCCAGACAGGGATGTATTTCTCGGAAAACTCACAAAATCTCTACAATACCAAAATTCTAGGAAGTTCTTCTATACTAATCCTCAAAGTTCATCTTAGGTCTACGTGCTCTATTCATTGTTTATCTAAATCTAGCTTCCAAGGTTTGTAATAAACTTCCTATGATACCAACTATAATGCCCCGACCCCAGTTACCCAGATTCGGTGCATTATTACATAACATTGGTATGATCATGAGAGAGATCAAATCTCGAAAGACTGATTGGTTTAGTAGCCTTCGAAACACTAGATATATTCATAATGTTTTACATTACATCATAAAGTGAAAAACTACTACAACAACAAAGTCCCAATATTCCTCACTCATATCCCCACATTCTATCCCTACAGGTCATTCATAAATTTATTCTTCACATCCAGGGAAAAATAAAACATAGAAAAGGGGTGATCTCAAATTCCCAGTAAGGATAACAATATATCGGAAACATTCATAAATAAGAATAAACATTTAAGGCAATGTATAACTAAAACAAAAGACTTTAAAACTTGAACTTCAACATTGTATGGACAAAATAAAATGAAATAATTCCATTTACTTATTCACATGGATATTCTACTAATCGAATAATCACCGACAATATCACTTACCACTTTCATAATGATGGAATGCATAATGCCAGACTATCATAACCACATAGCCATCGCCTCGTGCTAAGACTACAAATAAGAATTTTCCAAGGCCTTGTGCCAAGACACTAGTTTGTCTCATGACACCTACCGAAGCATCGAGGAGCTATAGCGGGCTCCACCCGCAACATACTAAGTCCAACGCATTCCCATATGAAAGGTTTAAACATAACATAAACATTCGTATTAAAACTAGCATATAAAATGTAAACACTTGATCCATATACCATGTAATTAACATATCCATAGTCAAACATATCACAAAAACTTCAATACAATATGGATGTTTTGTTTCACAATAAATCATTTCCAAATAAGCTTAAAATCCATCAAAGGATGTTGACATAGATGAAATCAAAAATCTTTTTAGAGAAATATCTCTTTTTATTTTGAAATAATTTAAGAGTCATATAAAATGAAACATTTTATTTTAAAGTATTCTTATAATATTGTAAGGGAAGCTTCGACGATTTTATAATGGTGGAAAATAGCCACACCCGCTATATAAGTTAAAAAAACATTCTTAACTTAATTTAGTCGAAAAGGTTAAGAAGCACCTCGTTTGGAAAACGACAGAAATATTCCTTTATAAACCTCTTATAAAAAGTCAAACAAGGGTATAAATGACTATAACCAATATTCTAGTAAATATCAAAAATGTTTTGAAATTCATTTCTATGAAACATGGATGTGGATGATAAAGAGATCCCAGTAGATTATTATGTATAAAAAACCTCAGATAATGAAGAGATTTTGAAATAACCCTTACCTTGTACTTTTCCTTGGTTGGGGTAGGTTATCCACCTGTATATTGGTGAAATAATTGTTATTAAATTATTCAATAATCATATACATTAATATGATATCATATATGATCTTTTAACATTGATTTGTTAATAATATATTAGTATTATCGTTGTTTCGGGTGTTAACTTACTCATTTTCTTTTATATTTTTTGTCACATAATCCATGTTTTTCATGGATAGGTTGTATATTATTCATATACAGAATGATATAAAGTCCTTAAATATTATTTTTAAAATCATCAAATGATAATTATAATTGAATGGATACGATGGAGAATGAATCTCATCGTGTTCGTGGAGACGGTAGTCCGTACGTACGCACGAGCGAAAATATCATTCATTTGATATATAAATGGATGGTATATCATATATAAAAAATCATTAAAATGTTATATTTATTATTTACATGAGTTACACATCATTATTATACCCATCCAAATAATAATATATTGAATAACAATTACACCACGATGTGGAGACGGTAAGCCGTACATACGCACGTATGGTGACATGTTATTCAAAAGGTGGATAGAATACTGAATATGGTTATACCATATTTATAATAACATCACAGTATATATATTATACTGGTGTTATTATTTTATAATGGTAATAGCAAAGGAAGAAGAAGTGGAAGAAGAAAGGAACTTGGGAAAGGGTGTTGAAATCATTACCTCTTCTTCAGGTTCTTCCTTTTGATTTGATCAAAAGTGCTCCTTAGGTTGGCTTTCTGATCCAAATAATGCCTTTAGGTTGTAGTGAGGGATGTTGGGAGAGTATTTGGTCAGAGTTTGGCCGACCCAAAAGCCTTTGAAGGTGTGACGAAATGAGAAGGAGGAGTTCCCTTTTATAAGAGTGGTGAGGGGCACCTTTGGAAAATCCAGAAATATTAATTTATAATAAATTCATATTCGATTTCTAATGGCTAAAAAGTGGATTATTTAAATTAAAAGGTGGGTATGGGTCTAAAACCACTAAACCCATAGAATTTAGACAAGTTTGGGTACTTAAATTAACCTTATCTTTAAGTATTAACTCTATGATAATTAGTTTCACTTTTACAATGACACTTTGTATTTTTATATTATATGGTTAATAAACTTACTATATACATCCAAGAGACCCCCAAGTGGTCCCGTAATGATACCACTATCATGATATAGTACTATTGGCCGAACATTAGAATTTTAGGAATTTAATATCAATTAATAATATAATATTTGTTTTAAAAACTCTTTTATGTCAATTTTGACACAATTCAATAATTGATTTTTTTGAAACTCATAACAGAATTATTACTTCGAAAAAGGTTAATTAAATCAATACTAATATGTCTTATTATACTATAAAATTATTTTAATTCATTAAAAGTCTCAAATTATATTTATTTGGGTATTTATAATTGCAATTATTTTAATTTGTCACTATTATGGTAATTACTGCATCATAATTGTGTCATAAATAAATTAACTTATTTAAAGTATAAACATTATAAATAAACTATAATTATGTAGGAAATCATTTTATCTTTCTAATGAATATTTATAGTCGAAAAGCCAACATATATAACCCTATGTAAAAATTGGTTTTATAAAAGATATATGCTTATGTCATTTTTGTAATTATTTTAACATAATTAAAATTAATTGTCCCTCTCACCTACAAATGGCTCCATGGGGTCCCAAAATCGACCCAAAGATGCCTATAGTCGAACAATTATCAGAAAATAAGGCTAGGACACGTTTTAGGGTAATTTATTAGTACTATAATATTAATTTTTAACCCTTATTTACAGGATTTACCCTTAACCATGGTAAATAAAATATTTACTGAAGTAATTATTCAAAATGTCTAAAAATAAAAGTTACCTATTTACACAATTTGAACATCCTGATTCCAAATATAGAATCCATTTTTCCAAATTGAAAACACGGAAGTGGCAGAAATTAATTTAAAATTAATTCCCGTTGTTAAAACAAAAAGCGTGTTTTTAAGAGATAATAACTATCAAAAGATTGGCACTTGTTTATGTCCAGTTTAATTGTTAAATTATGTCAAATGACAAACATTGTATTAAATGGTAAAAATATATTCTAAATATACTTTAAAACCAATCAAATTCATAATTTATCACCATTAATTATTTTGATTAAAATGGTTGTTTTTAATTAAAATTAATAATTTTCACTATTTATCAAAATATTAAAGTTATTCAAAAAGTACCAAAATTTCACCTTAGGCTAAATTCGATTCTCCGAATCCAAAAATGAAGTATATTTGAAATATATAATATATATAATTTCAAAAATTAGGTATTACTATTCATAACGACTAGTTTGATTGGTTATGGTGTGTTAGAACTCGGTGTTGCGTACAACACACGCAATCACATTATTCAAAGAGAAGCGTACTGTAGAAGCTTGGGGTGTTACCGAAATAACCCTTACCTTTTACGTTTCCTTTGTCGAGGGTATGTTAACCTAATTTATAATATTTAAATCATTGTTATTAAATTATACAAGAACCATATACATAATTATGATATCATATATGATCTTCTTAAAATAATTTGTTAATGATATTTTAGTATTATCATCATTTTGGGTGTTAACTGATTAGTTTTCCATTATATTATTTGTTACGTGATGGTATGTTTCTTATTCATATCCAGAATGATATCAAATCTTTAAAAAGTATTTTTAATCATAAAATGAAAATTATTCTTCAATGGTTATGATGGGGAATGAATCTCATCGCGTTCGTGGAGACGGTAATCCGTATGTACGCACGAGCGACAATATGATTCTTTTGATTTTAAAATCGTATATAATTGAATGGAATATCATCTATAAGGAATAATTATCATGTTATATTTATTATTTACACCTGTTATACATCATTATTATACCCATTCCCATAATATTGTATTGAATAACAACTACACCACGACGTGGAGACTGTAAGTCATACGCACACACGTATGGTGACATGTCATTCAATGGATGGATAGAATAACGAATATGGTTGTGAAATATTTATAATAACATCATAGTATATAGATGTTACATGAGTGTTTATTTTAGAGTGCAAATAACAAGAGAAGAAGAAGAGGATGTAGAGCAGAATTTGAAAGAGGTGATGAAATATTTACCTCTTTTTTGGGTTCGTCCTTTTGATTTGATCAAAAGTTCTTCATAAGTTGGATGTATGATAGAAGGAAGGACTCTAAAGAAAAGGGAGGACTGTTGAGAGGGTATTTGGGTATGTTTCTCCCAAGCCAAATGGATTTGAAGGTGTGAAGTAGAGAGATGGGGAAGTGCCCTTTTTTTAGAGGGGAGAGGGGAACCTGAGGAAAAGCTAGAATTTTTTTTATAATAAAAACATTTTATGTTTCTAATGGCGAAAAAATGAATTCCTCAATGGATAAGGTGGGGATGGGTGGAATCCTCTCAACAAATAGGTTTTAGACAGTTTTGGGTTACTATATTAACCGTATCATTTAGATTTAACTCTTAGTTAAATAGTTTGACATTTACCATGTCTCTTTGAATTTTTATATTATATGGTTAATAAACCATCAATAAATTTATAAGAGAACCCAAAGTAATTAATTAATTATACAACTATAATTATATATGTTTTTTGGCTGAACCTTAAATTTTTATGATTATTATATCAACCAGTAATATTGTATTTTTTTTAAAAACTCATTTATGTCAATTTTGACATTATTTAATAATTGATTTTTTAATGTCCTAAAAACATTATTACATATAAATAAATACATTTAATCAACCCTAACATGTCATATTAACCAATAAAATTACTTTTATTCATTAAAAGTCTCAAATCATATTTATTTGGATATTTATAATATCAATTATTTTAATCTTTCATCAATAATTTAATTACTGCATCATCATTATGTCAAAAATAAATTTAATTATTTAATGTCTAAAACTTATAATTAAAATACCATTATTTATGACATATATTTATCTTTATAATTAATATTTATAGAATAATTTATATTGATTGTATCCCTATATTAAAAATTACTTAATTATTAAACTTTGAATTTAACTCTTTTAACTCTTATTTAAATTAAATAATAATAAATGTCCTAATCTAATCCATGTTGAGTAAAGAGGTTCATATTTTATTCTTAAGGTTGTTTTTTTTAATTATACTTATCCAATAGAATCATGATATGCTTTAGGGTAATAATAATAGCATTTTTACACTTAATTATCCTATTTACTTTTAACCGTGGTAAATACATGTAAAAAGTTACTATTCACCAAAAAAGATTTTCATCTTATTAAACAACATTTTACTTACTAATATCAACTGTGTCTCTTAGATTTTTGAAATTCTACTCATAGAACCGATAAAATTATGTTTTATGTAAATTTGCAAATGCTCTTTGGAGGTGGGTAAAAGACGGTAAAAAGTTCAATAAAATTTATATATATTTAAAATTATTATAAACTGACACCAATGAATTAAATTGAACTTATATATGTATTATGTATCTATTTTGACTGAAAATATTTCAATAAAATAAATAATAATTTAAATAAAAAGTCGGTTTTAACCAATAACTCAGTGTTTTTCACTATTCAACAAAAATTGAATGTTGTCGGAAATATACCAAAATTTCACCCAAATATAATTTTTATATTATTAATACAAAAATTATATCTACTTTACCAAATTAAAAACATATAATTTCATTTTTTAATTTAAAATTAATTCCAATTGTCAAAACCAAAAAGTGTGTTTTTAAGAAATAATAACTAACAAAAGACTGTTACTTTTTTATGTTCAATTTCAAACTGAAAATATTTAAAATGAAAAACATTGGATTAAATGGTAAAATATAATCTATTTAAACATCCAAACCATTAAAATGTATAATTTAACACTACAAATTATTTTCATTTAAAAAGATGTTTTCAGTTAAAATATAATATTTTTTACTATTCACCCAAATATGAATGTTGTCAAACAAACACCAAAAATTTATTGAAACTAAATTCCTATGTCCCAATTATAAATAATAAGTTTATTTTGTAAAATTTAATATATAAAAGATTCAAATATTGGATTTAAAAAAAAGTTTTCCATCAAAATGCGGTAAAATTGCATTTTTTTTTTAAAAAATACTTATTTTATCTGAGAAAAATTAATTTGTTTTTTCATTATGTTTAAGAAACTCATAATATGGATTATAAAATTATAAAGATTATATAAAGTTCAAAATTTTGTTAATACTATTCATAACCTCTTTTGAACTGCTAGTTTGGTAAGTCTTGGTGCGCTTGAACTCAGTGTTGCGTGTAGTGAATCTTATTGAATGTTTTTGAAGAAATAACGTACTACGAAATCATGTGGGTGTTACAGAAGAGATGGAAGTGTTATATTCTTCCAATACAAGTTATTTCAAGGTAGTACCACCTAAAATTGGTGATCTAGGATATAAATTCTTTATATTGGAGTCTACGGATGATCTTCATCAAGAGATTGATTTTCCCACAATTTCATTTGGCTAATCCCACATTGGAGGTACACACAACGATTCTATATTAAAATTCCACACTAGAAGAAATGGATAAACCTGGATCAAAAAATAAAATGAACTGAGTGATTTGATGTAGGGAATTGACAAGCATCCATCAAATCATGAATCACACATCTTTGGGAGATATACTGGGTAGGATGGGATCCTAGTTCCCCTGGTTTGGGAACACAATGATTAGATGAGTAGATAATCATAGGATCCACAACATTGATCTTGACTACATGATTGATAGGGTGAATTTAGAGTGGATAAAATAAGGATTCACCAAATATGAGTCCTTATTTATAGGAATATCCACTCTCTTGGAGGATGAAAAAGTGTTTGAAAAATTAGGAGTAAAGACGCATTAGTATAAGTTTTTATTTTCTACCATGTAGGATGTGGACATTCAACTTGAGGTGAAACTGGTAGTAGATTGATTTGAGCTATCATATATGACATCCCATATACATAAATGAAAATCTATATAGGGGAGGATTCATTTGAGGATAAATGAGATGCATCTTTGGGATGAGGATGATCTTTCAGAGATAGTCAATGTATATAGAATCATGGACATGACTCAATAACTGCTAGCTCAGCTCGACCAATCCATATCCCATTAAATTCAGTATGTGTATTTATGTTGTAATAATGGAAAATCTCATGCTTATGGATGACCCTCCACATCACATTTTTTTTATGGTAATAAGGTTCTTGATTTCCTTAAATCCTTATTCAATTCACTTTATTATGTCTCCCTCAAATTAGCAAAAATAAAAAATAAATCTCTAATCCCAGGTGATTCATTCTCACAGTGAAAAAAAGAAAACAACTGATGACCTATGATTTCTAAGAGAGTTCAAAATAATTGTTGAAGGTTCAGGATTAGAATGTTTCATCGAACCCCTTTGAGACCCATGGTTTTAGGAACTAGGATGGTGATATTTTAGGGTTTTCATACATTTTACAGATGTAAAATGTTCATGAGGGGTAAACTCGAAGTGTGATATGATTTCACATGAGTGAGGGGTATGGAAGGAGAAGGTAAATAGTGACCTCCAAAAGATTTATTGATGCATGAAGGAAGGTGGGTTTATGATAATCATTGACCATTTTCAAAATTGTGGTTGCAACACTATTATACCATGGATACACATTTTGGGATTTGCGCACTAAATTGGAGGAAAGTATAATTTAGTCATGTGTCATCACCATATGGAATTCTATTCGGGTAAGATGAAGATTTATCATCTGATTCATGTTCCATAGACAAAAGGCCAACATATTGTTTTCATGTCATGCCATCATACAAGATCATGTTTAGATGATGAAGGTAGTAGATTATCAAAATTATTGGGACATAATGAGTAGTAATGATCAATATATTCAAGAATAGTTCAAGGAACCATAAGGATTCATCATTGAATGTTTGGAAAATTGATGGGAGCATACCAAATCAACAAAAAGTAGACAAGCCTCTTGATAAAACGAAAACTCCAACTGATTAAATGATATGAGAGAAGGGCCCGATCATGTTTTAATGGGAATATGTTTTATTCATGTTGTCTCTTAACCTAAGGTTACATAGATTTTTTAACATGACTTTTAGGGTCATAAAACCATAAAAAATGGGGTAAATGCAGTTTAATGTCATGAAATATGGAATTTAGGGTGTTGAGATATAATTTCATCCATCTTGGAATATTATAAGATGAGATTTTTGGTCAACACACAATAAAACTGTTGTGAATGGACGTACCTCCGGGGATCCAATACCAGCCCCAGAAACATCACAAGTATGAATGAATTCCTTGAATGTGTCTAAGATAGTGAGTGTTGGTGACACTATGTATCTTACAAATGGAAATCAATTCATATATAGTATCCAATACTGGTGTTTTAGGAACTCGATACTAAAAATTGATGTTTATCCTACCTATCAAGGGTGATGAGAAAATTTTGTAGTCTAAAACATTAAATAGGGAGATTCCAACTATATATCTTATGGTTATATAGCTTTGAACATGGACTCATATTTGGTTTAAATTCATGTTATTAATACTGTAAATATATTTATACTCATAATTATGGGAGCACTCAATCATGTGGGAAAATAATCCACTATGAAATTTAAGCTCACATAAGCTATGCTCATTATGGGAAACATGAAGTAAAAGAGTATTATATATTCCAATAATGTGTATGTAATTGGTTCTAATTGATTAGGGTTGGAATGGTGTATCATCCATTAGGAGAATACTTTGTAGAGGGAGGTTGGTTCTTGAGAGACCATGTGTTGATAACTTTCTCTTCAAAGATACAGTAGGGCATGAGTGGGGTTACACAGAAGGCATGGGATTCTACATAAACAGGGGGATATAGAGGGTGTAAATTTAGAATTATAGGACTTTTAAGACACATGGGATTATTAATGGGTAATTCATGATTGTTGGATATTTTTAAAACATATGTTCTCTTATCACACAATCTAGGACGAGGGAAAACAAATGAGACTCAATTGTTAACCATGTTTTCGAAACACAAGAGAAGTAAAAATGTAATTGAAAGTCCTTTGAGGAATTAAACCTAGATAAGAGGAGAGAATATTTTTAAAATGATCCACCAACATAGGGGAACCAATTTACAAGATGTAAATTGTGAGTATCCAAATCAAAGAGGTCTTGAAATATGAGGGTGAATTTGGAGAAATATCCAAGTGGAGTTCAATACTCCACATAACAATTCATTATGTATGTGGATGAATTTAAGGGATGTATAAGACTACGTAAGGGTTCAAATGCATATACCAATTAGAGAATCATCATTTTTATCAAGTGAAAAAAGTAAATCTATGAAAGGGTGTTGATTACCAAGTAAATATGAGGACAGTTAAATGCTAATGGAAATGGTAACTGTGGATAGACATGGGTTGTGAGATTTGGGTGTTCATATGTATCACTTGGGATAGATATCATGTCAAGTTTAATTTTATAATTTTTGGTGTTAGGTGTTCAACAACAAGGGGGTTATCCTCTCAAGTTATTTCCAATGTTGTTTGATGTTTTATATTATGCGATGAGGATTATGTGATAGAAAATTTATGAAATTGCGACTAGGAAATGTGTGGTAAAATTTAACATCATGTGTCCAAGATGACTTAATTAATATTCATTTCATTCAACATTTTGATATTCTATAACTCGTGAAAGGGGATCACAGAGGGTGGTACCTCATGGAGGACTTCCTGATGGGGTAAAAAATGGGGAATAATATTGTCTTTATTTTTCAACAACTAGTCGGTTCCGTGAGCACGAAATTTTTTTTTCAAGGGCCTAGTAGAAATTCCTATATGTTTTTTTACTTTTCCATATATAAACATAAATTTTAAAAAGTCAAAAGTTTAGTTTTGTGGTATAAAATATAACTTTTCCATAGGTCACCATTTATGGATTTTCAACATATCAGACATTAGTGCCTCCTACCATTGGAAATTTATGGTCTTTCCAAACAGACCAGAATATTCTTGGGAATGACTATGTGGAATTAAATTGAATATAAATTGGTGTGAAGATGTTATAAGGTATTATAATCACACATACATACCATTGGAAAAGGGTAACATTTTTTTGGTCATAATATCAAGACAAATTTCATCTAAGAGTTACATTAGTGTGGTGTGAAAAGAGGCTCTAAAGTTTGATAGTGGACTATGGAGTTTCAAAGTAATGAGTAATGGTGAAATTTTGGGGTATACATAAGATAATAGATCATGTAATCTCAATGTTTCCCATGAAAGTAAAAATAAAGACACAAGTAATTCAGGTAGGTTGTGTGGTAGGTGATTGAAAATAAAAGGGGTGTCCTATCGAGTATTGACAAAAGGTGTTGTGTAGTTTAATGTCATGTGATGAGAAATATACCTTATAGTTTAATTTAATGATGTGAGGAATATTTAAAGGGAAACATTAGCATGTGAATCTAAAAATTTGATTAAAAAACAAGTGGATTGAGGGCCAATGAGGGTATATGCACACAATTTAACGTAATGATGGTTGGACTAGAATGATGATACTAGTTTAAGGTCCTGGAGCTTATGCCATGGGGGGTTTTCTAGACTAGTTTTTTAGTAAAAAGTGAGGGGATAAAATCATGAAAGTAGGTATTTGGAGGTACCATTTTAAACAATCATCTCTGAAATGAGTTGAACATAGCTTAAGGTCATGATTCTTGGACCATAAGAAATGTTCTAATTTAGAATAATTGTGTTTATTAACCATGTAGGGAATACCTCAATAAAGGATCATAAGCCCAATTAAGCCTTAATTTTTATAAGAAACATGGATTATTTAGGATTCTCCTCAGTCAAATGGGAGTTAACAGTAAACTAAATGATAAACCATCTTGGGAAGGTCTCATGGAATGTGACTTTCATAATCAGCATGATATAGTTCATGTAAGGGTAACACAAAGTGTCTAAACACTACACCAAGAAAAATAGGTATGGAATGGAAATAAATTCAGACTTTGAAGATCTATTCCATGAAAGGGTTGACATATTGGTTGTAAAAAACTATTGATCATGTTTTAAAGATATGTTCCACTACCATTAAGTTAATGATGGGGTTAGAAAATGCTGGATTGACCATCAACCAAGTTTGAAACACAAGAACTGTCACTTTTCCAATGAAGTATTTTGTGGAATGTGCCCTCGATTTGATGAGAACATATATTGGATAGATGTTTACACCATAGGGTATACTATTCTAGTTTAGAAGTTAATGGGGATCTAAATCATGTAAGGCTCAATATATATATATATATGAAAATATGAGGGTATTTTTGTGGAGAGTTTAACAATATAGGATCTATGAGACAATGTTATTTGGCATGTTAAATGGGTTGAATAGTAAGTGATATTTGAACTAGTTCTGGTGGAGGAATTTCCCAGAAATAGGTTAGCAAATAGGATAGACCTGACATGGAATATTCTAGAATCTCTAAGTATCCCTTGAAATTGGGAATCAAAACATATGTATTTTAGCGTGGTGGTGTAGTAGGAGACTAAAAATGAATGGGATGTTCATCTGTAGTTATTTATTAAACATTAAATATTTCTACCTTATTTGATGGGGATGTGTAATATTTAGATTAACATTTTGAGGAAATGATATTTTACACAAAATTTAATGTCTTTTAGTGATGATAATGTTTCGTACGGTTTAACATCTTTCGATAATGACATTGTCCTATTGATTAACATCATGTGATATGGATGAAACAAGTACATCTCTCAAGAGAGTTATAGAATCCATCCAAAATCTATATTCAAACAAGATCCATGACTGGTGTGAGAAATAAGGGACACTAGAGAAATCTAATATCACTATATAGTTCCTATCAGGGTTTCATTTTTAATTATGCATCATATCCAGAAAGAAATCATGATATGGGATGGTGGATTATGAATGATGTTATAAGGTCACTTCAACTAGGTGATACATTAAAGGGTATAAAGTTTTAATGATGGTGGTCTCAAATCATTATATGAGTAGAGGGGGTAAGTGAGGTAAAATTGGGTCTTTTATATTAGTAATTGCAAAGGATTTGATGATTCTGCTAAGAATAACCACTAGCCATGTTTGAAACATGAATTATTCTACCATGTATTTAGTAATGGAGAAAAAAAATGAGGGGAAATCACTGACCATGTTTTTAGAACACATGACCCTTTATGATTCTACATGAAGCCCTTCAAGTCATGTCTCATTGAAAAATGATCTTATCATTAGTATATATTATGGTTTATTAGAAATAAAACTAACATAGATAAACGAAGTGATGGCCTCGACTAGTAGAATTTCTCCGAATGAAGAAAATTTATTGGAGATTCTGGGGGAGATAGTATATTTGGGATTTTCAGTAATTCCCCAACCCTAGTTACTCAAATTCGGTGCTTTATTACATAACATTGGCACGATCAGAAAAGATCATGTCTTGAAATTATGATTAGTTTAGTAGTCTTTGAAATACTAGATACATTCATATATTGTTGATTACATTATAATATGAAATACTACAACAAAATAGTCTCTGAAGGCCATGCTCATATCCTATAGACAATCCTTGAAGGTCAGTCATAATATACTTCTTCGCATCCTGGGAAAAATAAAACATTGTAATGGGTGAGCTGAAATGCTCCGTAGGGATACCAATATAGCGTAAACTTTTATAAATAAGCATAAACCATTAAGGCAATGTATAAGACTAAAACAAATTACCTTTAAACATGAAATTGATCATAATATGTAAAGGTAAAAATAAAATAAATAAATTTACTTATTCACATGGATATTCTACTAGTCAAGTAATCACATGAAATATCAATAGCCACTTTCATAATGGTGAAATGCATAATGTCAGACTTCATAACTACATAGTCTAGGCCTTGTACCAAAACTAAAAATAATATTTTTTAGAGGCTTTTTTCCAAGACACTAGTTTATCTCGTGATACCTACCGATGCATCGAGAAGATATAGTAGTCTCCATCAATCACTTACTAAGTCTAATTCATTCATTATATGAAAAGGTTTACAAATAACATAATCATTTGTATTAAAAAAAAGCATAATAAATGACAACAATTTATCTATAAACCATGAATGGTGTAAAAATAACACATCCATAGGAAAAAATATCACAAGTCCTTAAATACAATATGGAAGTTTTGTATCATAATAAATCAACTTCAAATAAGCTTAAAATCCATCAAAGGATGTTTACATAGATGAAATTAAATCTTATTTTAATGAAATATCTATTTCTATTTTGAAATAATTTAAAATTTATATAATTATAAAATAAAACATATATTTTGAAAATATTATTATAATCATATAAGGGATGCTTTGATAATGATATAATTGTGGAAAATAGCCGCACCCGCTGTATAAGTTAAAAAACATTCTTACCTTAATTTTGTCTAAAAGGTCATAAAGTACCTTGTATGGAAAATGACGGAAAGATTTATTTCAAAACATATAAGGTAAAATATGGGTATAAATGGATTTAACCCATTAACTAGTAAATAGTAAAAATATTTTGAAATACATTTTTCTTAGAAAAAACGGATTTGGATGATAATGAGGTCCCAACAGATACATATGTAAAAACAACCTCGAATAATAAAAAGATTGTGAAATTAACCCTTACATTGTACTTTTCCTTGGTCGAGGGTATTTTAAACAACTGTATAATAGTTAAATCATTGTTATTATATTATACAATAACTCTATACATATATATGAAACCATATATGATCTTATAATATTGATTTCTTAATGATAAAATAATAATAAATTTCTTAATCTAATCCAAGTGGATTAGAGGGGATCATATTTTATTCCTATGTTTATTTTTGTTCATATTATACTTATCTTATAGAATTAAGATGTGTGTTAGGTTAATTATGAGATCATTTTAACCATTAATTATCCAATTTACTTTGAACCGTGGTAAATAAAATTCAAATGTTACTACTCAAAAAAAATGTATTTTCATCTTATTCAACCACATTTCACTTACTGATGTTAATAGTGTCTCTCAGATTTTTGAAATTCCACTCATAGAAGTGGTAAAATTATATTTCAAACAAAGTTGCAAATGCTCCTTGGAGGTGGGTAAAAGACATTAAAAAGTTCAATAAACATTATTCATATATAAAATCATTATAAAATGACTCCAATGAATTAAATTAAATATATATAGGTATTATGTATCTATTTTGACCTAAAACAAATTTCAATAGAATAAATAATTATTTAAATAAAAATTCGGTTTTAAACAACAACTCAGAGTTTTTCACTATTCATAAAACATTTAATGCTTTCAGAAAAATACCAAAAACTCACCCTAAGATAATTTTGATATTCCTAATCTAAAAATTAATTCAATTTTGAAATATAAAATTTATAAAATTTCAAAAAGTGGGTATTACTATTCATAACTGCTAGCTTGATTGGTTTTGGTGTGTTTAAACTCGAAGTTGCGTACAACACATGCTATTGAATTATTCAAAGGGAAACGTACCCTGGAAGATTGGGGTGTTACATATTTCCACAAACAATCTTAATATTTTATACAAAAACAAAATATTGAGTAAAACCTTTTATGAGATAAGTTCAAGCTCATCGAAATCATGGCCCATTCCATATTCACTGAACCGTCCCACGAAAATATCATCGTTGAACACATTACCCTTAGTATGTCTGCTAGTGTAATAAAGGGCTATATATCCTGACACTAATAGAATTAATATGTATATTTTATTTCTATGAAACAATTATTATATCTATTACTTATTTATTTTACATTATAAATGTTAAAATAACAAGTGTGATAAAAAAATAGATTTCATTATGAAAAATATTGAATAATATTTTTGTGAAATAAGCAATTTTAATTAATATATCCCTTTCTAGAATTCATGTATTTTAAAAATAAATTATACATTAATAAAATATTATTATTATATAAAATCTATTTATTTTATTTTATAATATAATTTTGTGAAGTCAAAAATTATTTGTATTAGGGTTAGAAAGCTATTAATATAAAAACAGTTATTTTTTGTTAAATAGATATTTTGATATAAAATTTGAAGTTTTTATATTTATAAATTTATTATTATATAATAAATACTATTTATGGATTTGAAATTTCATAGTTATCCAACTCTAAAGTTGTCATAATTTTCTGAGACAGTAAAATGTTTAGTTAAAAAATAAATATGGTATAAATATACAATACGTATTATGAAATCATAATGAACCAAGAGTGATTTAACATATCAAATAAAAGATATCCAAGACCAAATTTATATTTAACCTTTAAAATAATGTATATTTTAGGTTATTTTATTAATCTTATAAAGCCTTTTGTGAATCCACCAAAACCTATTCTATATATATAGTTTTTAAAATCAATTATTAATGAACATGACTAAATTCCACTTCACGAAGGGTAATATTTTAATGATTTCAGTTAATAGATTACAAAATAATGAAAATTTATCATATTTGGAAGAAATTATGGGTAAAAATCGTGGTATGTTTTTATTATTACATTATTTTTTATAGTCCAAAACCTATTTTAGAAAATAAAAAGAAGCTCCCCTATATTTCCCTATATAAACCAACAAAAAGTCCTATTTCTAATCACAATAGATCTTTTTATCACGTCCTTAATCTTCCATTTCCTCTTTATTTCCATCCCAGGGTTCCCCCAAGATCTCAAGAATCTCATCCCAAGCTTTTGGAAGCACCCTCTTAAGGTAAGGGACATCTCCCTCTTCTATTCCATTCCTGCACCTTATTTGTATTTAGCCTTATTAATATAAACTTTTTATGTTTATATTCCCTTATAAATTTTAATTTAATGTAAAATTGATGTTATTATAATGATATATCATTTTCTCCCTCTCATTATAACCTTTACCTAAGTCGTTACTAAGCTAAAATTAAGTAAGGGGTTTACTCTATCTTATCTTTAATCAAGAACCTTCTTTATTTTTTTCCTTTTGATTTAAAATTCCTAATGTAAGGATATTACACATCACTAGTAATTTAGTTTCCAATTCCAAGGTATTATGTAACCCTTTATATCTCATTAAACCATTTTATTAATCTTTTAGTACTACCTTTATACTTTCATAATTTCTCTAGGATTTTTCATGCGAAATGATTGTGAAATGAATTTACATGTCCATTTCCACTCAAGGGTATTCACCTATATATACCTATAATTATTTTATTGGATAGTTCCACTTATATCACTCACACTCCAAAATCGTGGGGTTTATATAGATGAATGAAAATATTATTTTATAAGATATATGTGGCACACTTATGCATGTATATGATATGATTGTGATAGGTACACCCATAGAGATCTTCAATTCTTCCATATTGTTTTAATCTCATGAGATTTAATTTATGGTGCATGAGTAGATATCCTAGGAAAACTATTTCATGATTTCTTGGTTACTATCCCTTACTTATACTTATAATTACATGTTTTTTTATTTTTCCACATTCCAATGTTACCGTTATGCTATCATGTTATATGATGCCTCATTGTTCAGGTTTTTGATTTTAGCTTCTTATTTTACATTTTTACGCATCATGGATCACATGTATTTATTTACATTATTCCATTATTGGATTAATTACATATTGGGATTTTTATCTCACCTTGTTCTAATGTATTTCCCTTGGTTATACTATGTAGTTTTGGAGGAATGATGTATTTTAGGAGAATGTTATGGAAGCTTAAAATAAAGTAATTATATCTATATTTTATGATGTTATGTTATGTACCTAATCTCCAAAATACACTAGCTATCTTGATATTATTGGGTTTAATTAAGTGAACATTTACATAATAAACAAGGAATTAATGTGTAATAATGATACGAATTTTCATAGTTGGAATCAATGTATAGTATATTAAATTTGGTGTTTAGGATTTGAAAACACTAGTAAAAGCCTTTGGGATAATACTTAACATAAGAAAACATCACTAATTTTTTGAAAGTATATATTAAGTGATTTTTGAAAAAACATATTCATATCTGGATACTAAAAGTGGATGTGGTTCTAGAAGATATGTACATATGGGTAACAACCTCGAAAACAATTTATTTTTCTTGACTCGATTTTGAACTAGTATACATTAATGGGTGTTACTACACACCTAGTTTTAAACCCCTAGTGGGTATGCTTTGGTAAATTCACAATCTCTTTATAAACCATTATTATGTGGAAAAGATTCAAATAATATTTTATGTTCTAATATAGATCATGCATAACATGTATTCCATCATAGAAATTCATAGGTTATAGAACATATTTCATTCTTGATTTATCCATTTAATGTAAATATTTTCCTTTTATGAGTTTAATAGTATAAAAATAATCATCCCTAATTGTATGATTATTCTAGTTAATGGTTCTAAATAGCAAAAACTGAGTAAACAACAAATGTGAGGGGTCATGTGATGACTATCTAAATGAGATTCCTAACATAATGGGAGATAAATTAAAACATATTGTGATTATTCCCAACTATATACCAATAATAATGATTAAAAACTAGAACATATTTTAAATACTAACATATCATTGAAAATGTGGTAGGTGTCTCATGGAAGTTCATATATAAAGGTGATAAGGGAAAGAAGATTTAATTTCATTTTTTTAATAAACATATGGAAAGAGGAACCATAACAAATGTCAAAAAGGAACTAGGATATTTATTATGCATGAAAAACTATAATATAAAGTATCCAATTTTGTTGGAAATATAAAAAATGTGATAATAATAATTAAGGCTCAATCTAAGGTACCATATAAAGTTTTATTTCATAAATGTTGAGAAGTTGGGAATTATACAAGGAAATTCATTATTCTAAGGGATAACAACCATGATGAGCACTAATAATATCAAAGAACAAGGTAAAAATAAAATCCATATGCTGATATGGATCGTAATGATTGAATTACATGTAACCACAACTCTATATTTGTGTATGTATTATTGTATTTAAATTTATTCTAGATTTTTATACCATCTATATTCTCTAAGAACATAGTGTCACCACCCAAAATTATTTGCCATCATCATGAAAAATCTTATATTATTATTGTTAAACAATTTGAAGTTTTTTGTAATGTTATTTTTGAATATAATAACAATGTTTATTTAGTGTAATTTTATGTTATCCTTGTTCTGTAATGGTTTTCATTTTTTTAATAAATTTCCAAGTGGAGGATGTCACACTCTATATTGTGAATAACTATATGATTCTATAGAAGTTCAAGGGAGGATGAATGTTCTTTGGTTACATCATCAAAATGGTGGGTATTGTTTTCCTTTGAGAAATAATATCTTTCCTAAATGATTGAGGCTAAAGAAAATATCAACCTTGAAGAAATTCCCATTATGATGGATTACACTGATGTGTTTCCTTATGTATTTTTGGGTCTACCTCCTAGAAGTGAGTTTTAATTTTTAATTGATCTTATACTTAGATATTTTATAATATCCTAGACTCTAAATATAATGGATATTCTTGAAACGTGGGAACTAAATAAACAACTATAAGAAAATATGGGTAAATTTTTTATATGAATGAGTGTATCACTATGGGGTGCACTAATCCTCTTCATCAAGAATAATGATAGGTTAATATGCCTATGAATTAATTATCACGAGCTCAAAATTTCATACTAAATAACATGTACCATCTTCCATCAATTGATGTTTTTTTCAATCAACTATGTGGAGTCTAGTATTTCTCTAACATAAATATTCAGAATGGATATTATCGTATAAATGTGAAGAATGATGATATCCCCAAGACTTCCTTTCATTCAAGGTAGATGAACTATTAGATCATAGTGATTCTATTCGAACTTATGAATACTCTAGGAATATTCAATGAATTTATAAATAAATTATTTAAATATTAATTTGACCAATTTGTGTTAGTATTTTTTGATGATATTCTTATCTACTCCAAAATAATGTAGGAACATGAAGAGAATCTGAATAATTTATTGAGGACCATGCAGAAAGAAAGTATTTATGTAAATTATAATAAATCTAAATTATTCTTGGAGAAATTAACTTTAATAAGGCTTTTCATCAACAGTAAATGGATATCTATGGATCCGTAAAAAATAGAGATAATTTAATGGTGTCCAAGGCCATCCTCTATGATGAAAATATATAGCTTTATTGTATTAACTATGTACAATACTTGATTTTTTGAGAAACTTTTCATGATTTTCAACACCTTTAACGAAGCTAATTTAGAAATGAGTCAAATTTTTAAAGAATGATTAAAATGTGGAATGTTTTAAATAGGTGAAGAAGATTATAATGCCTATTCCTATTCCCAAATTACCCACAAGTGGGGAAGGATTTGTGATATATAGTTATTCATCTAAAAAGGTCATTGGTTGTGTACTCATGAGAAAATGAAAATTTTCTAGTATATGCCTCCCGCCAACTAAATATACATGAGTAGAACTACACAAGTCATGATCTAGAATAGGATGTAGTGATATTTGTGTTAAAATTTAGTGTCATTACCTCTATGGTGAAAAGTGTGATATATATATGGACTATAAATTCCACAAGATCATTTACGAAATAAGGGAGCTTAATATGTTCTAATTAACGTGGTTAGAGCTAAAAACAATTAAGATTTTTCAATACATTAACATCCTAGAAAAGAAAAAAAAGTGGAAGATTCTCTATGTGGAAGGGATCCCAAAATTCTCTCCATGATGAGGATTTGAAGGGATCCAGTCTTCCTAGACATGAAAATAATAGATATTGGAATAATAAAAAGATCATCATCATACCATCCTCGAGTAACTTCTCAATAATATATTGTCAAGAGGATCAATTATTCTCCAAAATATCATATGATGATATAGAAGAAGGTTGAATATATTTATTCATTCAACAATACTAAGAATGGAGTTATAAATTTTGGAACATGGATTTGTGTCCAATCAAATATATTAATGAAGAGGTAAATTTTGGATGATGTACATAGATCATCCTTCTAAAATCACTTGAGAATCACTAAGATGTATAGATATTATAATAAGTTTTTTCAATATCATATGAAGTGTTATATTTTATAGATTTTATCTCGATGCTTAGGACGATAATAAGCCAAGACAGAATAAAAAAATATAAGGGAATTATGAAATATTTTCCAAAATAGTATATAAACGGGAATAGATAACCTTATATTTTGTAACAATAATTTTCTTGACATGTACATATAAAAACACTATCTGGATGGTAGTCGATCACCATAAAAAATTAGTGTATTTCATTTCCATCATGAATTATTTCCCTCTTGACCAACATACCATGATATACATAATATAATTGGTAAGACTACATGGAGTTCCACTCTCTATTATATCTGATTGAGATTCCAGATATACCTTAATAATTTGGATAAACCTTAACAAAAAATTTATTACGTAATTGACCATTAGCAGTGCTTATGAACCTCAGATGGATGGTTTGTCTGAAATGGACATTGAAACACCAAAAGATATATTTCAATCATGATGAATGGATTTCCATGGATATTGGGATCACCACCTTATCATAGTGATGTTGTCATATAACAATATTCTCAATAAATCATTCAAATATCACCTTATTAGGATATTAATGGGAATATGTATTGCCCACTGGTGGCCAAATATATAAGATAGATACCCACGATCTTAGGGTGGATTAATTTTAATGGTGTTTGGGAGGATTCAGGTGTATTGGGACCCTCAGGTTATAGTGGTGTCTTCCACATGAATCAAGGTCTCGTTAAGGGTTGTTTTCATCACTTCATTAGGAATGGATAATAAATTTTTTCTTAATTTTGGGATATTATCACGGTGTTTATGTATGTTGTCCAATATTCTTCGAAATCTCTATAGATGGAGTCTTATAAGTGTTTCAAGGGTTATTCCTAAGGATCATTCCCTGAATTTTCTATGAAGATAATTGAAATCCTGGATTGATTTCCTTTGTCTTGCAGATTATATTTTTCTGGATGTGACACATGTTTACAGGGATGAAAATCAGGTTATTGAGGTTCTCTCTAAGATGGAAATTTTGGAGTCCTTCCCATGATGTTCCTTTTTACACCTAAATTATTTTTTCATTTTTTGTTAAAGTGGATTCTCGTTTTGATTTCAAACACATATTTGTAATGCCTATTTGTAATGTCTCTCTTTCTACATTATATTTTTAATAATATTTTTGGGGAGCATATTAGAATCTCTCTGAAACCATCTGATTTTTTTTGTGTAATACAAAATTTCAATTCAGACACTACTTTTGAAGAATTCGTGAATTTTCAAAATAAATGAATTTTTTATAAAATATTAGTAATAATAATATCTATTAATTTTTATCTATAATATAATTTTATAATGTCAAAAATAATTATCATAACATTCAAAAAAATGTTCTCGTAAAAAAACTAGCATTTCTCCTATTAACATGGATTTTGATTCAAAAACATTCCAATATTTAGAAATTTGTTTGGATTAAATAAATTTTATTTTTTTATTAAGTATATTAAAATTATATAATTTTTAATTTTTAATAATTTTCTGAGGGAGTATAAGTTTCAGGTAAAAGATTAATATGGTATAAATATATCTTATATATTAAGATATTATAATGAACCAATTGTGATGTAATATATGAAATAAAATTTATCAAAACCAAAATTTATATTTACCATTTAAAAATATGTTTTTTATGTTTTTTTTATTTTAAATCCTTTATGAATCATCCAAAACATATACTATACTATATGTTTTTAGAATAAATTCATTGTGAACATGACTCACTTCCACAACACCAAAGGTAATATTTTAATGATTTCAGTTCTTATCCTTGTAATATAATTAAATACAGTACTCTTTGGTAAAAACCCATTGGAAAATCAATTTTAAGGTTTTGTGTTTTTATTTCATTATTGTATAGAGTTGAAACTCCAAGTTTAAGAGATAATAAATTACTACCCTCTCTTTTACTATATAAAATCACACAATATCAAATTTATTATCACTCAAAACCCATGGATAATATACTTACTCTACCTTTACCTATATGTATCCCTCTCATGGTTCCCCCAATATCTCAATAAAATCCTCCCAAAAATTTGGAAACACCCTCTTAAGGTAAGGGTTCTCTCTCTCTCTCTCTCGTTAGTTACATTGAAGAACCTTCTTTGTATTTGGCTTTTTTGAATCTTGATTGGTTATTTTATTCATTACTTTATAAATGTCCACTTACTTGATAATTGATATTATCTTAATGATATATCATTTAATAACTCTCATTATAACCTTTACCTAAGTCATTACTATACCAAAATTTAATTTGACATCCTCTCCTTCTCCTCATTATTCAATCACCTTATTTATTTTATGCCTTTTGATTTAAAATTACTAAAATTGGGATATTTTTTCCACATCCCTCATATAATCCTTTTTTATTGAATAATTATTATATATCCATTTCTCTCTCATTGAACAACTTTATTAAATTTTATGTACTGTCGTTATGCTGCCAAAATTTCAGTACAGTTTTTCATGCCAAATGATTGTGAAGTAAATTTGTGTATCCATTTCCAAAAAATGGTATTCAACTATATGTAACTATAATTATTTTATTTTTGAGATCAATTTATTTAATTCACACCCATAAATTATGGGGTAATTATTGATGAATGGAATTCTTATTTCGTAATATCTATGTGGCACACTAATTCATGTACCTGATATGGTTATTATGTGTGCACCAAGATAGCACTCCAATTTATTGGGTAATGTTTTAATCACATGTGATTCCATGTAAGGTGAACTTGATGTTATCCTAATCACACTATGTTATGATTTATTGCTATTTAACCATTAATTATGCTTATTATTCTATGTTTTATATTGGTTCCACATTCCCATGTTTCCTTTATGTTATATTGTTATATCATGATTCATTGTTAATTATTTTTATTCCCACCTCTTATCTTATATTTTTATGACTATTGGCACACATTTGTTGAATTACCCTATTCCATACATTGTTTATTCACTTAATTGGATTTATATATCACCCTTTTCTTACATATGTACCTATTTTATCACATAAATGTTTAGAGGAATTAAGGATTTTAAGATCATCTTAAAGGATATCTCAATAATTCCATTATATCATTATTTTATAATGTTAGATTATGTACATAATCACCCTCATATAGCATGTATATCAATATTATCAGTTTTATTAGGTGAAAATTTACGTAATAAATCATGAATTAATATGTAATAAAAATAGGGTTTACAATTGATTGCTTCTTCCCACCGTGTGACAAAGTTTGTTATGGCCCGGATGAACTGGAATTATAAGAATTTTTTTTGGGATAAGGTAACCCAACATCATGTATCCATTCAAAAAAATTACTATGAATACATTTTTCTTTTATGGTTATCTGATGGTTGATTCATGAATTTGGCATGGATCTGATTTCTTGGACCCTTCTTGAAAAATTCTATGCAGTCACTTACCATGGTAGGCCAAAATCACCCAAATATTTGGATTAGATATTAATGTTTCAACAATATTTGATTGGTATATCATAACCCTACATGGACTTACTAAATATCATAAGAGATCTTCCTCTCGTGGATGCAAGGAAATAGGATTCTATCAATAGAAATATAATTGAGGACCATCTCTAAGTTGTGGTCATCCCAGAGGGTAAAATTCAATACACATTGATGGATTTTCCCAAACTCAACCCAATTTGATGGGATATCCTCGTGATGGAGGTACTCAATAAGATAAGATTACTATTTGGGTGGTTCCTCTACCAAATTAATATTTGGAGGTTCTCTTAAGGAAGTTCTAGTGAAATTTGGTTTGTATCTCAATTATATTCATTAAAAATAATGGGAGAAGTGTATTTATGATGTTACTATTAAATGATCTTTTCAACCTATTTGGGATCTATAAAAGATGCGGCCAATATTTACAAGTAATATTCTAATTAATTCTCGGATTGAGTAATGTGATTCGTGTATAGTATATATGGGAATTGGGCCATCAACTAATTGGTGCACTCTAGAAAGGGTACAAACTCCTATTTTCAGAAAACATAGCCACTATTGATCTATTTTATTATCAGATGTGAGTCCCCATTTTCATGTAGTTATGGAAACAAGATCTAGAGATAGTTTTAAGGATTATGATTAGGGAATAGTTATCATATTCATTAATGATTCACCCTTTTTATAAAAGGAATGAGTATGGAATTTGGGAAGGCATAGAATCAATGAAGACAATACCAAGGCCAATCATATTGATTTTAGGGTCATTGGGTATTCTTCCATTTGGGCTGTAGGATACACCATCAATGTTCATCTACCAATATTTATTATCTTAGTTAATAGAGAGAATAGATTCATGTGGGTTTTCTAAATCCTTGGGTATCTCGTCATATTCCAGCTGTGCAGCCAAGAATTCCTCCAGTTCTTGACCCTTGATAGATTTTTGGGTGATTAAACCTTATGTAAAACTAATGTAGGATCACAAACCATTGTTCCAGTCATCCAGTCATCATGGAGAATTTGAGAAAATAATTTTGATTATTGAAATGAACAATAGTAATATTTCATGATGCTTCATTTAGATATTAAATCTATGTAACATGTATATCATGAAGTGAAAACTTTTCAAAATTAGAGAATATCATGTATCAGTTTCCAGAAGCATTCGATTGATATATTAAAAATTATTCTGTTTGACTAATTTTATTTGATCCAAGAGGTCATCGAGGTATCATTCCAAGGTGGAAACGTAAAGGAATAATGGTTTCCAAGGATGGGTCGTATCAAGAATATGGGATATAGAAGATAGATCATAATATCCTCATATATATTCTGGCATTATTTTTCCCACAAATAGGTGTTGTTTGTCTTCATGATCCTTGAAATGGGAAAACATTTTCCCACTTTGTTGGAGAAAAAATATTGTATGTAGGATAGATGGCCTTGGTGGCCCCTCAAGTCCAATATAATTTTCTAAAAAGGTATATAGATGATGGACACAATATTTTATAAGCCAAATTGTTTCCTCTATAACTAAAAAAATACAAGTAATATACTATAGATAACAGTGAATTCACACAGTAGGTGGTTCATCATCAGGTGGTGGGAACACTTTCTCACAATCATTGAGATAGTCTTGTAATTGGAATTACTTAATTATTAATTCATCCACATATAGCTCCCACAGTTCCCAAAGGTGGGGGTTCAATATTTGGTGCATGTAACATTGATAAGTGGCCTTAAAATTATTCAAAAAAATTACATCACATGGTAAAAAGATATTTTATGAGGAACCCTTAATTTGGTTTTTACAAAAAAATTGGGAGATCTCGATTTGATTGTATCCAGAATACCCATCCATGAAGGGAATATCCTAGAAACTGGTATTTTCATCAATTAAGAGTTAGGTAAAAATTAATGGGAAATTATCCCTTGCGTAATAGTGATTGATATTCTTGATTTCAATTCATATCTAATATATCATTTCATCTTCACGACTTTCACAATGTTGTCCCATCAATTGGGGTATTGTACTTCTTTGATAAAGGATTCCATGATGATCTTTTCATCTTCATCTTCAACCATTTCTTGATGATAATGATGCATCATTTTGGGGTTCTGTTTGAACAGATGGTGGACAATGGGAAGGAAACAATGGTGGAACGAAACCGATGGATCAAAAACAAGTGTTGATGAGGGTACACTAAGGACCTGAATTCACTAATTAATTTCATCATTGGATTATCCTTATTACCAATATTCACTTGATTCACATCAATTAAATTGGTGGATATTCCTTTCTAAAAGGAATGATGTGTTTTATTCAAATCATCGTCATCATCAGAAATGCGAGGATCAATGGAGAAATATGAATCCCCATGAGATATTGGTAAAAAAGAAGTTCTATTATATTCATTGTAAAGGGAAGGATCTTTAGATAATTATTCTTAACATATAGATACCATGGGTACAAATTCCATCACCCTAGTCATTTTATATTTTTGGAAGAGGGGAGAACCCTTGATATTGAAATAATAATGATAAGTTAACTTATATTAGGTCATCCTTATTCTCAAAAATATGTGAAGATAGAATGGGTTGGTAACCAAGGTATGGGACTTTTGTTATGTGATGAGAGTTGGTCTCTTTGCGTCAAATGGTTCCAATCACATATAAAAATATGTGGCAATTATTTATTATTAATTACTCTTGTGGAAAATTAAATTGATCTTGAGATCTAGAGTCTTCGTTTTCAACAAGTGGATAGGCAATACAAAGAAGCCTTTAAAATCTTCTAAATGATCTTATCATATGAATATCAGGTCATTTGGGGCATTGATGCACTAAAATTTATTTGAATATATTTTATTACCCATTATTTTTTACTATCCAACATTAATGTTGTGTGATTCATTGAAATTAATGTGGGAAGAATCTTAATTGAGTGAATATACTAAAAAATTGAGAGAGTATATAAATTATTGTTTATATTAATAGGATACCAATTAATCTCGATTGAAAAAGGGACTTCCAAGAAAATAATTTTAGGTAATGTACTATGTGATAAACATGAACTAAATATTTTTTACAAAGTCTCCAAGATGATTCTCCACCTAAATATTGTCTCATGGAATCTTCTAACTTTTGGAATAATCAAAGATTTTTAGGTTGGATGGAGTCACATCCTCCACAGTGATCCCAATCTTGTGGATTCTCTAGGTTGGGATAAGATTAATCATGTATATAGTGCCAACTTTCTAGTGGGAGATTTCTATGAAATTAAAATTAATAGAGACATAGAGTGGTCAAATGTTCCACTGATTAGTGGAAACCACATCTTGCTCAATGAAGGGGATAATTTCATTGCACTCTTTATGTTCAACTACCTCTATGTGATATGCCTAAAAACTAGAATCCTTAGTCTCAAACAAGTGAGGTCTCTTGAGGTCCTCAAATAGGTATTCACATGTCTACATTGAAAATAATAGTGAATCAAGGATCTAGAGTCATGCTTCTATACTAGAAATGTTAATTTGAAAATCATAATTTTGATAATGGGGTATATTCTTGTCCATTAGAGGTTTCTCATTATTATGAATAGATATATGTTTGGTTGGTTGAGGTGTTGGGTCCTCATTAGTTCTTTTCATGTTTTTATATTGGTTAGATATATTAGGATAAGTGTAAATCTTTTGTTATTTATCCCTGGCCATCTATGACTGAGTATTGGGATATTGTGGTAAGGTTGCATTGTCGACCAACCAGGTATGGTACAGTGGTGTACCCGATCTTGTAGAATATGATGTGTGAGCTTGCTAATCACTAAGTAAAGTATGTTTCCATGTTTCAGATGAATAGACCATACATTTTGAGGTACAATCCTAAGAATATTTATTTGAAACATGACATCTACTCCTCCCTCAATGGAATCATTCAGAGGTTACTTAAAGGTTTAAGTGATGTGTTTCACTTATGGGCTTCATGGACCAGTCCAATACTATAAAAACGTTAACTAAGGAAAATTATTATTCATTCTCAGTGAGATATTAAATCAATGGGTGGATCTTAAGTCCATATCCATATTTATTATATATGAAATCACCAAGAGTATATAATTTCTTTGGTACTGACAATGGGTCTTGATAGCATCGACACTATCTATACTAATTCTTCCATGACAAGGATGGTTGTGAAATTGACTAGGTCACTAGAGGAGGTGTGGTGACAACTAGAGGTTTTCATTTGCTTAGACTGGTATGGATTGTTCCATGAGGATGAATTATCATCTTATGAGCCGTCTGGTCATCACACATTTTTGATACTTGTCTAGGAACCATATTCCATTCACAAGAGTCTTCGTCGTCCCTTTTTGGGGCGGGAACGTAATATTTCACACAATTTAGGAAATCATATAGCTTCACTAGACCATAGTCCACCTAGTCATCAAGAAAATAATTTAATATGAAGAACACTTTAATGTTTTTCCCAAGGATGTGACATCCCCCAATCCGCAACACTCTCACATGGATGAAATGGGTTTATTATCAGACCAGAATCATACTTCCCCATATGCCATAGGTTTTTGACAAGCAGTGAGGATGTGATAAGTATAGTGGGGGACTATACCCCTCAGTTATAGAGTTACAATACAACATAATAATTAATATAAATAATAAATCATTATTAGTGTTCAAAAATAATGGAAATAATATAATATAGTGGAGAAAAACAATAATAAAATACAACTAAATAATCCAATAAATAATAAGCGAAAGATGTAATGAAATTCTAGAGTATAACTAATGTCATGATAGAATACATAAAATTAAACGGCTTTCTAAATTGAATAAAGACTCAAATGTCCCCAGTCATGAACCCCTTGTTAGTCCCACCTCCACCCTCCAACCCATCGAGAAAGAAAACAATAAAAAAAATTCATTTTCCCTTCACCAATCCTATATCCAAGTAATCTACTCTACTACCAAACAATATCCCAAATAGGGTGTTATGATAAATTAGTAAGTTGACACCACTATGTTTTAAATTAACCAGTTTAATAATAAGTTTCTGTAATAATTAAATAACTAATTTTTTTAATTAATTAAAAAATTAAATTAATACCACATTAACCTTCTTCGAAACTATGTTGGAATGTCTGAGAGCATGTCTTATAACCATGTCATCCATATCCTTATAACCAAGGTATAATTCACAAAAATTTGTTTCAAAACCTACTATATAATAATTTTAGAATTTAATTATGGCTGAGACTAGTAAATAATCATTTCAGCATGTATCGAGGCCATGCATATAATATAATCATTTCATTAAGTGTATCAGGGCCACACATGGTATATAATAATTTTAGAATGTGCCTTTGGGCATATCCCACTATATAATCATTTTATCATATCTCATGGTATAGTCTAGTATATAATCATTTTAGCATGTAAACTAGTCCATCATTCCATATATAAGAATTATAGTAAATAAATAACAACACATGTAATAGCAACAAGGATATCAAATATAATATCATACGTCTCAATGGTTAATTATGAAAATTTCTATTTATCATTCAATTACACATTTCATTTAACATTTTGTAATAACCAATGTAATGCTAATTATCTTAATAAATAATCCAACCCAAGGTGAAGCTATATCTAGAAAAAACCCAAATCACATTTCATTATAAACAAACTTTAATCCATTAATCATTAATTTAATCCAAGGTTCACTCACCCGAATGGTATCAAAAACACATGTCAATTATAATTTCAATCCAAAGGGACTCTAATAAGTAATATAATTCATCATTTAATTAATTAAGGAACACATTTTGTTGGTGAAATTGAAGCATTTAACATACTTGATAATTATCAAAACATAGGGTTAACGTTTATACCCCATACCTTTAACCAGTGAAGAAATCAATGCTTCTAATGGAAAACACCCATGAGTAAGAAGGATCATATGATAGTAAGAAGATACAGAACAAAACTGGTCAAGATTAAAACTAACAACACACATGGTCAAGAGAATTAATCCACATGGTTGGAGAAAAAAATGTATCGAAGGAAGAAACCAACCAATACTGCTATCTAGGGATCAGACGCATGATAAGGATGTTCAGAAGGGAGGGAAGGCATCCAAAATTCCTAGGATAAGAGAAATGGGTTAAGAGGATTAAATATTCATGTGATATGAATGAAAAATCAATCATTGGGAACCCTTTTAAAAACAGTCATGGGAAATTAAACAACATGTAATATAGTTTCACTTAGTGTAATTATTTTTTGAGGGTTATTCTAAAAACCCCATCTATTTCACAGAATATTTGATTAACATGAACATTACATGATATGTAATTGGATCATGATGTTTAACCACTTAATTTCATGAATTAATTCATTACATGAGTCTGATGAATTATATATGTCATGTAACCCATTTACATGGTGTGTAAATGTCTTGTAGATAGTTTACATCCCTTTTCCCATTATAAACCTAAACCTTTTTTAGGTTTCTCAACATACCATGAACCCATGGTAGAATATGACCACTTTATTCGTGAAGTCCATTAAATCAAAAAAACATACATCCTTAGACATTAAGTCATTTTCCCAAAAAAGGATCTCCATATATGAACAAGACACGACCGACAAGGACCAAGATGGGCCAAAACTCAATATAAATAAGTTTATTAAAAAATTCAAAGAGGGACATTCTTTGAAAAATACCCAGTCTTACAACATCCCCACCATACAACAACTCATCCTAAAGGTAAACAATGAATCCATTTTGGGACTTAGTGAAGACGTATAGACACATTGATCGCATATCAGACTCCCTCTCACAGGTTACCTCCCAAAAATTCACAAGATATCACTACACTCAAACCAACAGTATGGTCCTACCATGAAGATGTCTCTAACTATGATCAATAACCAGTATCAGATGCTCATCAAAGGATGTCTCATCACTAATATCGATGTATACTATGTCTACCACATGATAAGTTCCAAGATAATATCTCTAATCTATGACACACAAATCATGTCATTATTTGTATTAATGCATTTTTATTGGGATAATTTGTACTCCACTTGACTAAACCTATCCACTATCTAAAATAGCCTGAAAAACATGGGTGTTAGCTTTCTCAATTTCTTGATACAACATTAACCCGACCTAGCATACATGAAAAGGAAGTGGGGATGAAAAACCTGGAACTCCAGAGGTCCTCACCAATGGTCAACATAGAATTTATTCCAACTCTATGTGGTCACCAACCACTTCCTGGTTAACTAAACCTACTCAGATGTCTCCTACAAGAGAGTACACCCCACAAGATTTGACTCACCTACCTCCAATCAACAAAAAGGTGAACATAATGAATTTCAATACAATTCCTTGAATGGTTCCATTTGGATAGATGCCTAGATGATGTTATTCTATACAAACTCCATGAGTTCATAATGTTTCTCCCACAAACCACAAAAATCCGGAACATCATGTTGTAACATATCCTCTTGAATCTGAATAATCCTCTTAGATAGACCAATAGTGTGAGGAATATTGGATATATTAAAAATAACCTATAATCCCAATGATATCTAATGAACCTTCCAAAAACACGATGTGAAATGATGTTATCTCTATAAAACAATACTCCTCGTAAAATCGTGTAATTGAACTACCTTGCACATGTAAAGACTACTCATATCAGTAGTTCTGAAGGACTCCCGAATAGGAAAGAAGTGATATATGTTTGTCAGTCGATCCAAAATCACCCATATATCATTATTATTAAGGGTTTTCCTCAGTAATTCTATCACAAAATTCATAGTGAATTAACCATTTTCCACTCATGAATGGTAAAAGGATACAAAAATCTAGATGGCCTTTGATGGTCAACATTCACCTATTTGAAGTCAATCATCTATCCACAAATCATGTTACTTCCTTCTCATTCCTAAAAACCAATATTTTATACATAGATCATGATACATATTTTTCTAACTAGGATGTACCACTCATCTAGAAGCATGAAATTCTCCCACAATGTCATGGTACAATACTGTAGGAAGTAATACTCATCCACAAGATAATTTCCACTTATAAGACACCATCCCAATGAAATCTCCACATTATATAATATATCTCTCAAAAAAAGCCCTCCTGACCAAATAAATGATCATTCTTTATCTGTGAAAATGTATGGGTATAATAGATGTCGAGGTTAGAGCTACTCATCCATAAGACTCCTACCCATCTAGATCCATGCCTGTAAAGAGGGATATTACCTTCCATTCATCAAAAGACTCCCAAAATTACTTTTGTTATATGTCTATTGGCTTAATGAATCAACAATGATATTTCCCTTGAATGGTTTATAAGCTAAAATGATTTCATAATACAATAGACACTCAACCAACCTCCTCTTCTGGAAGTTCAAGTCCCACTGAGAAAAGATGCATATGAGGCTCTTGTGGTCATTTTAAACCATAAATAAGTCACCCATGGGATAATTCCTTTAGAATCTCAAGTAATGTACCACTACTGCCACCTCGAATTTTTGAGTCGGATAATTCCTCTTATGTGGTATGAACTATTTATATCCATAAGAAACCACATGATCCTCTAATATCATAACTACATGGATTCCAACTTCAGATTCATCATAGTACAAAGTATACACTTTCCCCGAAACAGATACAGTAAGGGTAGGTGTTGAGTTCAACCTACCTTTTAGCTCCATAAAAGTGCTCTCTCAAGCATTAGACCAAATAAATTTCACTCCTTTCTAGGCCAGCCCAAACATTGGTGTTTCTCGATGGGATAAGTCTTGGATAAAGAGAAAATAAAGTAATAGTAAACCTAGAATGCTCTAAATATCGGAGACATTCATGGGATGCTTCCAAGAACCCATGGGAAAAAATTATCTACGTATAAAGAAACTTCTGTCTCTAATATGACCTGAACCATGAAGTTCAATTTATCAATCCAGAAACTACATTTGGTTATTTTGAAATAAAGCTGATTATGTCTCAATGAACTATGGAAGATTTCATGATATTGGGATTGCTCGTCTTCTGAATGGTATTACCCTAAGATTTCATAAAAAAAAACCACCACAACCCAGTCATGAAAAGGTTGAAAGATCATATTCATCATTTCCATGAATTCTTCTAGTGATATAGTCCAACTGAATGACATTATTACGAACCCATATAATACATATATACTTCTAAAAAACTAAGGTATCTCTGATGGATAAAACCTCAACTGATAGTAACTTGATCTCAAATAATTTGTGGAGAAGATATGAGCACCTTTCAATGTTTTGAAGAAATTTTTGTTGCATTTAAAGGATACTGGTTCATGAAAATTCATATGGTTCAATCTTTGATAATCCATAAATAATAAAAAAGACCCATCGTCCTTCATGGAAAAGAGGATTGAAGAACCTCAAGGATATGTACTAAGTCATATGGAACCTTTAGATTCCATGTCTTACAATTAAACATTAAAATCTAGAAGCTCAATTAGTTCCATTCTATAATGTAGAATATAAACTAGATCTGATCCATAGACTAACTCAATTGTAAAATAGTTCTCTCACTTTTTTTGGTAGGCCTAATAACTCAATAGGAAACAATCTCTAAATAAGTCTACCACTAGAGGAAAATAATCCTTCTCAATTCCACCATCATTTATAGTAGGGATAACTATTTCTTCTATAAGGCAATCCAACATGCATTGAATTGGTCATGCATGGCCAACCTGATGACCCCAATCACTGCGGAGAACAATAACTGCTACATTTTTGAGATTATAAAGTAACTCTCCATTGGTAATAGTTAATATGATACTACTACAGAGCTGAAAAATAAATATCAACAATCAAACTGAATCCTATCATTTCACTCATGAATTGTTTCAAAAAGAAACGACAACCACCAATCTCTAGAGAACACAACATGCAACATTTTATATACTCTTATCACACACCCAATGGTCCTTTAATGGTCAAAACACCATTCATGATTTCCACATCCATGAACAAACCATTTACAATAAGAGAATATAAAAAAGGAATGTGGTTCTCCTGTATCAAATATAACATTAGTAAGGGAAGATGACACAAGAAGCATACCTCTGACTATATATGGTATTGTATCCACAATAGTTGGAGTTTTCAGCATAGAATTGAATTGACGAACCCCTCTACCAAGGGATATAGATTAACTCCCATGATTTATAACCACTTCCTAGTAATATCGTTCTTTCATGGGGGTACCATGTACCTGGCCTCAACCATAACATCTTGTTGAACTCCTGCTACCTGTCTATTGAGAAGTAGCTGAGTTCTTCCCAGACTCTAGTAGTATTCAGGTTCTCCTATCACTAGTTTTCTATTGAAAAAACCAATAAAACCTCTCTATTTTTTCCATCATTTTACTAGTATGAAACCCTAAATAGATGTATGGGAACTGAGGTTGTTTGTGGCCCATCTTGCCACACTAATAGCACAACAAAGGGACATAGTTATAAAAATATCTTCCCACTTCATTGAATTATATAAGTGATACTTCTAGGAAACAAATCATTCATTGTGATTCTTATTTAAACTAGAATAATAGATCACATTTCCCCCTAATGAAATCACATAGATGCTACATGAGTCCTTTATGAGATTTCCCTTTGTAATGTGTTCCTGATTTATCACATTTGAAAAACTGCCCAGATAGAACACATTCACCTATGTCCTGATCTCCAAGAGAAAAACATCTTGAAAACGCCTCACCCTAGAGATATTATCTGGTGAAAAATATGGGAAAATGCATTGTAGGCTAGTGAAACATTCAGCATAGTCTAACACTTATATTCACTCTTGCATCAGGTGCATGAGCTAATGAGACTTCTCATTCCTCAATTAATTGGGATAGAAAGGGATCAAAAATACATCTTCAAGTAATTCCAAAATAATTGCTACTACTTCCCTACCTACTCCATAATGTCCCATCAATTTTTTTCTGGTATTTGAAGCATATAAGTACTAAAATTCACCATCTTATCTTCCAGTGTCTAAATATGATTAAAGATCATCTGGATAAGTTCAATCCAGAACTCATATTCTTGGGGGGCTCCCTTCCAAGTGAGAATATGCAAATGTTGTAAGTAGAACACTCTCTTAATCTTATATATCAAAGGAATAGTGAAACAAATCACACTCTCTATTTATATCATGACCCTCAGTAAGCTTTTGAGAAGCTATATATCCAACATATCTCCAGGAACTACATGAATCTCTAATTATGTTATGTCAGGAGCATGATAATTTCAACTCACCTGAATATCAACTAAATGATTATGAGGGTTAATTTTCTCTATAAGATAAACACACTCCTTGGAACACTATTTGTGACATCATCAACCACCATATATGAATAAAATAGAGAACCACAATCTCTGGACCTCTCTAAATAAGTCTTATAAATATTTTAACATGACATGATAGTTTATTCAATTTATTTCCCACATATAATAGGTATATTTTATCACATTTGAAATAAGAAATAATATGTCACATGAAATAAATATGTATCTATCAATTAAAATTGATGATAATATATATCCCTACATGAGGATTATTTTGAAAGCATATTGTTTTTGATGCGTTCGTCGGGGAACATGCGTCTGTCTACGGAGGATGTGCTACTATTTCACCACATTCCCACTTTCCAAAGGTAGGAGTTATTCATTCCTTAGTAAAAAAATTTCTCGATCGAAACAGAATGATGGGATGTCGGTTCTTCCTTCTGAGGATTCCTCCTCGGAAGTCATTACCCACTCTGGATCTCCCTGAAATATTAAGTCATGGTTTGTGAATCTCCTTTCCAGTGCCATATA